>OX104067.1:98154540-98268901 GCA_944474145.2 Dicrocoelium dendriticum | reverse complement strand
CAAATGCCACTGGAGTAGAACCATCTGCAGCCACCCAGCGACACTCACTGGACGTCTGTCAGCAACAGTCACTTATAAGGCCACGCTATCCCGTTTCCATAGCTACGTGCAATATTCGCACTCTGAGCAAACAGGTCAACAGGCTACACTCGCACGCGCATTGTACACACTTGGTATTAATGTGGGTTGTGTGTCCGAAACTAGAATCAATGACCCTAACGGGGTTATTGAATTAACTGCACCTGGCTTATTCTCTCGTTATTGGTTACACGCATCCGGAGACGGCGATGCAGCACTCACAGGTCAAGCTGGTGTAGGCATCATTCTAAGCTCCAAGGCTGAGTCATCGTTGGTTGGTTGGATTCCGGTGAACAGCCGTTTATGTGCAGCCCGTTCGACGACATCAGCTAAGGTTAATCCACGAAATATTAAAGAACGCCGTTTGTTTCTGATTTCCGCTTATGCTGCCACCGACTGCAGTTCAGATGTTCTCAAGAACACATTCTATGACGAACTGAAAGCGCTACTATGCAGTGCCACTAGGTATTATAGCAGTTGCAGGAATTATGAACGCACAAGTAGGGCGTCTGGGCTCTTCAGAAGCTCAGCTGGGTGGTAATTATGGGCTTAACTCCGAACGGACTGACAGCGGTGAGCGTCTGCTGCAGCTGCGTGCGGAGCACCAGTTGTTTCTTAGTAGCACTGCTTTTAGACACCGTGGGCGCCGAACTGCCACTTGGCGTCCTCCTGTAGGTGGCCAGCGATGGACCTAAATTGACCACATAGCCATAAGTTACAGGTGGCGTAGTTCCATCATGGATTGCCGCTCGTACTGGAGTACCTGTGTCGGCTCTGATCATGCCCTGGTACGCTGTCGTTTCTCCATGAACTTTACCGGGATGCGTACCAAGCGTCTCATGCAACTGACTACTGAGAACACCCATTCAATGAATGCCTATATAACGTCTAATGGTGCAATACCACCACTTCACGCAACGTAATTGGTCCTCAGTGTCTACAACATACGAAACTGCAGAGTTGCCTCCTACAATCGCATAAGCCAAATATATGGGACAGACAACTTGCCAGGAATGCAGACAAATATAAGAATATAACTTGATATTGCTCTTGCAAGAACATTTCCTTACCTGTGCGTGTATGTTCTGTGCCAAATATTGGCACAGCTTTTCAATTGATGAGAAATATGCCCATTATTATTATTATCATTATTATTATTATCTACATGCGGTATATTGTTTTGACCATAGGCACTACTAAGCTGGACACTGTGACATTATTACTGTGCACATGGACCGATCACCTCTTGTGAGAAAGATACGGTACGGACTGCTCAGACAAGCGTTGGAAATTTAACACAGGGACACCGGCTACCGGCGGGGTCAGGATACAAACCAATGGTAATTAATTCCGACAAAAGACCTGTTAAAGGGTTGTTGCAGGTGAATGTTCACACAATTCATCCTAGGTTGACCAGCCACAGTCAAGCGTATGTTGATGACCCCCAGCACTGACAGTCTCATCTTTGTGTGCCTTTGGTTAACACCAATCTGTCAACCTACTCGGGAGCATAACTGTCTCCCATAGACGCATACATCTAGCACTCTACTTAAATCCATGGAGTCCCATTGGCTACTGACTCATGACCAATGTGAATGTCACTGATATTGCGTGCACGTAATCCCTCAGGAAAAAGATGAATTGATGCTCGTATGAACTTGAATAAACATTTTATTTTTATTCTTAAACAAGCTAACTTAATAGTAGTATGCGTGAGTTTCCCTGTTAGAAATGTGGTGAATTGCATGCTGAAAGAAAGTGCTGTGCAGATGTCGCCCTATAGACGCTAAATCCATGACGTGACGTGCAAAGATGACGGCTCCGTGGACGCGATTTAACTAATGCGGAAATTCCATCCAGCCCGCAGGAACAATCACTTTTGCATGCAATCAAATGCGAATGATGCCCTGGCTATTCGTTTGGTTTATACAGGATGGATTTAAAGGTACTATTTATTTTGCTTATCTAAACCTCTTTTTATGATTTATTCCCCATATTATCAGTCGTTTTAATATTACAGGACTTCATGCTACAGCAATGGTCCTCAGGCACGGGAGCCCTGTACCCTGGAACGCAGAATTAGAACAGAATAGCTACCCGAGAAGATGGAATGAAATGAAAAAGGATTTTTGCTCACTGGTAAGTCAAAAGCATGGAGGCTGCACTGCTTTACCAAAATGTGGCATTTAGAAGTGAAGATAATTTAAGCGAATCAGATTATTTCCTGGTTCCTTTGCTACTCAGGAATCGTTAAGCACTAGGTTTCAAACGATGTAATTCTATGGATCCTGTGTTTAAATTTTGACTCAGATAACCGTTCCTTGTAGTGTGAAAGAATTGAATTGACCAGTATTCAAATATATTGCTAGGATCATGCATTCCACCACACTGCCTATCAAAACTAAAATTGGGAACATAGTCAAAGTAGATCACACCCTCAAACGGATTGGTGCAGAGTTTACATTGGGCAAACCTGATGCTACAAAATTCGCACTTATGTGGTATCCACTGACTGCGTTTGTAACTTGGATACCAGACTAATACGAAGGCTTCCTGGTGTGTTGGAATAAAGCATTTGGTTAAGAATAATGACATAAACATTTATGTGTCGAAATTCTGAGAAATGCAAATCTAAATTCCTATTCCCCATAGCTTATTTCTCATTCATGCGTCTCAGGAATCGCTGGGCTATTATGAAGTTTAGCCGGCCACCAATCAAATTGCATGGGTTTCACTGATGTTTGATACTCATTACCTATTGACTGTATGCCACCCTGTTCGTGAGTTTGTTTTAGAGTTGCCCTACGCAAGTGAGATTACATTCAATAGTCCAAATCACACGGTGCGTGACTGACTAGGCCAACAGGATAATATTCGTACTAATAATACAGAATGGATTTCTATGTGGAGCAACGACGCGTCGCAGTCACTCTCCCATTCGGAACTTCGCCCTACCACATCATTAAACCACAATCTAAAAGTTAGCTGGAGTTTACTCTAGGAACGTGTTTGCAAACTCGCAGCAGCGGCTAATACATTATTTCATTATATAGCATAGTATAGTTTGTTGGTATTGCTTAATGTGTGCCACAGTATTGGGAACCCAAACCTTTGAAAAAGCAACAACTCACTAACAACACACACACTACTCAGGTAGGTTGCCGTTACAAAAGGCGGTCCGCGTTCGCATGATACAGCTGTCTTACCTTAAGTATTCGGAGGCTTTCGTCTGGGTACAAGTGCCAAACTATACATAGCATGTTGCACCAAATCCCAGTTGTCTGTATTCGTGCTTCCATTTGGCCATGGGACGACGCGCACGTGTCATAATTGCGGATAAGACACGCTTAGTCATTCATTAGGATTAGTGCGGTTACATTATCATACTAAAACTAATACATAAAACCTGTCGGATACTTTATTTTGCAAGTTCGTCAAAAGCAAATGAAATGCACTTAGTAATACATTCTTTACCTAAATGTATATCCTGATGTGAAGTTGCTGAAAACCTACGCGGCAGTGTTCACTAAGGAAAATATGAAGTTTGATATAACCAGTTCATTGTTAAGGCGCTCGTTAAAAGCACACGATGTAGAATGAGAGATACTGCATTACGGAGGGTTTGTGCATAACAAATTCCGCGCATAGTTCCGGCTGAAAATTTAAGGAATGAGTGTCCGCGATCAGATCGTCTTCTAAAGTAAGGAAACAACAATGATACACTGGGGGTAAAGAAACGAACGCACTAACTTTACCTTCACATAATAAGGGCGGTAAGTAAAGAATTGAAGGTGACTGTGCGGAACTGCGGAGGCGGTTGTTATAGTTGGACTTGCTCATGAGAAAAAGAGCCGCCCCCCACCTGCATTATTTCTGTGCGTCCACGTGACATATAAATTCAGTAGGAATGACACACAAGGAAGTATTCCATGACATTACAGTTAATGGTAGAAAATAGAAACCTTTAGGAACTATTTGCTTTTGACCTTGATCAAAATAGAAGCGGAAACATCCTAGTTTTTAGGGGGCGTTCTAGCTTTAACAGTTATGATGAGAACATTTTTTAAAATCTCCTTCTGTACTCTTGCCAGGTAGAATAGAGGCGCAGTTTCAGTCGGTTGTCTCTGATTCGCATAAAGTTGCCGCATAGGTGATGGAGAGAGCTGAGAAGTATATACATTAATCTGAAACCAACACAATCTTTTGCAACATCCACTGACGAACTTTATTTGCGTACGCTTGTCCTGGTACAGGGAAGTTCTGCTCAATTGCGGTGTGATCTTTGAATTCACCTTGGGGAAACATGTGCTAAGCGTAGTCAGTGCATATAAAACCTAGATCCATATCAACATTAAATATAAATAAAGCAAGTCTATTCTCGGCTATATGTAGCACGCAGTTAGAGGTAATGATTGACATATGCGTGGAAGCAACCACTAGTTCTGTCATTGATTCAGGAGTTACACTTAGCACAAAGTGGACAATCTGGCTGACTCAGGTAATCCTGCTAAATATTAGGGATTCCTAGTACAGGTGGTTTCACGGACCCGTATGCCATAACGACACAATAATGAACACTGCAGCTATAATTATTCCTCACCAAGACGTTGAGTCTTCTTTACGTGAGGGTATATTCTTGATATTCGGTCATATCTTTGTACCGGTCGCTATGCTATGCACGTGTCAAGTCGAGTTGAGGCATACATTTGGGAGCATTTCCAGCTGGAAATCTTGGTATCCATCGAGAACCACTTCTATCCTTTCCATAAACAAGAATCTGTGTGTTTTATATTTATCTTCAGCTAGTTAACACAGACGGCACTGAGCAGCAATTTATTACTTTTAACCATTCACATGATCGCGAAACACGTTATTTGCTGAGCAACGCCCGTAGCCTAATGGACGAAGCAGAACGCAACATCTTTGTGTGTATCCATCTAATAAAAGCCTCCTACGTTACGGTGGCTCGCAATGCAGTAAGGAAGATCCAATAAAATAAGTAAGACAAAATCATTGCCAACCAACCACATGAAAACTGTGTTCACAAGCAATATTCAAGTGCATACATTACATTATCTTCAGAGCTTCTATGTGCAGCCAACTAAGCCTCAACCATCTTACAAATTTACCCGATTTCAAAGATTGCCAAGAGTACAGTAAATAAACTAGTTAAACTCCTACTTATGACTAGTTTTAGGTCAAATGCCCTACAATGCACTAGATAGTCGATTCGTCCTATCAGCACGGCCCGGTAATAAGAATTACGTGGCTCCGTCAGGATCAGCACATATGACCACTAGCACTTACACCAAAACCCACAGACTAGGTTACTAAGTCATGGGGATATTGACGTAGTGTCATGTCATGCAAGCTAAGTGTGACATGACGCTGCTCATCCACCACAAGCATTCAAGTTACGAAAATCGCGGAGGGCGCACTTGAGCTGGGAATTAATGATATTAATATTTCCTTGCTTGTAGATATGCCACTTTATTTGACATGTATCTAAAGTCAGGTATGCATCATTTTTTCAATGAATTTATGTTTAGGTGTAACAGTTTATAAACGCGTTTCAATGCATTGCTCTTGGAATTGAGTGCAGGTGACCTTTCGAGCCCGTTCCAGTAGGACGAAATTACCGTTTTGGACTATTTCGTGAGTGCGTAGTGCTGTCTGACATTACCACATTATCATCTATTTAAAAGCCCGTTGAGTGGTCCGTTGGGGCTATCAGGAAGGAGTATGTTAAAAGCGGTTACTACCTTTGCTATCAGTAGCAAAGCTCAATGTCTAAACATATTAGTCTTGCACTCCGCGTAGCTTCACAGCAACTGTAAGTGACAGATAATGAACGCAAGGTATATCTCAGGAGTAGAACAGTGAGGTAAGCTTGAGTAAAAATATGTATGTGGCTGAGTGCGTCATCCAACCGACTTTTAAAGAGGGCCGAGTGGTGCAGGAACTACGGGTTCGGGAACCGTGTTCTACGGGTGATACAGGAATTGAAATGAACATTTTGTCGCACTCCTGATGGCTGTGGTTTGTTAATTTCAAATAATAATCTACCTCCCTGGTGGTACTGCGGAGGTGCAGTGCAGGGAGTAAACTTGAGTTGAAAAGCGCGGAATGAAGTACATCATTAGCACATCGTTTTGTAACAGGCTATATCATCTACCGAACATGCCTGGAAGTTTTAGCTTTTGCTCGTCTGGTAGATTGCGTACATTCGTCGTGCACAGCCGATATCGATGGAAGCATGTTGTTCGGGAGCAATAATATTACAACTTTTCAGAAAAGACACCAACGTCCAGGCAACGATGGAGATTATCGCGTGAGTAAATACATGGCGTAGTTTTTAGGCTCAGTTCTTTTTCTTGTTACCGGGTTTATTTTACATGAAAGGAACCCGATTATGTGATGTAGCGGAGAAAAGTTGAGCTAAAGCTTCTACCAGCTGCACCGATGCTGCTCTTCATGCTTCCGACGAAATAATTTCGTCCCCCGGGAAGCTGTGGTTGTGCAGAGAGATCAGTTTGCAAGAGGGCCTACACGGGAAAAGATATAGCTGTCTTGGCGGCAGGGTAACAAAGGCTAAATGATCGCGTGATGGTTTGATTCCTTGACATGTGGGAGTATATTGCTCCCGTAAGGCATTTGCTGATTCGTTAGCGGTTCTTTTTGGGCCATCAGCCGCACGGAGTGTGGATAAGCTTAACCCCTTTTGAAGGCCACAAACGTACCTGTACAGATGATTTTTGAATAAAGGTGAAGCATTTTGTGATGTTCTGCCGATGTGCAATTATCTGTACGCTCGCCACGCTGCGTTATTCACTGCCGTTCATTTTTCGCGTTTTGTTTGCTGCCAATCAGCATACCAGGTATATATTCCTGGTTGGTGAACCTAAAATCCAGCACAGATGGCCTGTTACCAGTTTTCAAGTGAATAAAATGACCTACCTGTAAAGCGGAACACTGACACCTAGCTCTTGCAGGTGGACTTTGGATTATTCTCCGATACTGGAACAGGTACCTAAACAAGGTACTTTATAATCTCCATGATTTGAATGGAATGGGAAGTGCCCCTTTAAGGTGTTATTAGAGCAGCATCCAGGTGGCAGTCAATTTCGGGTGTCTTAACCTCATAACCGTAAGCGGCATCAAATGAAATTGCGAACCTACGGGAATGAATCATCCATGGTATTGCATAGTAAGTGTATTGGTAGTTGGCCAGCTAGCAAGGTCAGTTTCACACGCGCGCACGCGATTGCTAGACAAACAGCCCACGTTTTCGTGGCCAAGTCGTGTGTCTGCCTCAATCGTTCGACCAGGTGATCAATCGAGTGAGCGAGTAAATCTCAAGGAACAGCTAATTGGACAGAACAGGATTGAGGATAGCGTGCTTGTTTGCTGGTCGGGTTTGACTTCTTTCTCATGACGCGGGTGGGGAACTCAGGCGCACAACATAATGACAGAGGTACAGGGGTGCCAAACCCTGCTCACCATTGAAGAGCCATCAAGGATCCCATTGCCAACCCCACTGGGGATGAGCAAAATCACATCGCCCAAAAACTGAATAGCGTGGAAAGCGGATTGGATGGAATTCGCGGCATTGATCCAGTTGGAGATTTTATCCAAGACCATGCTAGTTGGAAATGTTCAGATACCCCATCAGCTCTGAAGCAAGTCGGATAATGGAGGCCTGGGATTTTTTAGGACCATGAACCCGATCTTTTGTAAGTTATGGAACGATTTGAGGAATGATTTGAAGGTGGGTCGTATTCTTTTGGTCATTGCCGCCGAGTGGCCGAGAAACGTTCAGTAGAGCCTGAAAGCGATCAACAGCCGCAAGATCTATTACCAAATAAATTGGAAAATCAAGATCAGCATAGCATTGCTGCAATACCCGTGATTCAAGGAGTACCAGTGCCGTCAAGAATTGATTCAACAACCACAGTGAGTACGTTGCCTGAGAAACAACACATCGGAGGGAAGTGTAGTTTGACACAGAGTTATCACAAAAGTGGGAACGAATTCATGATACATCTAAAGGAGAAGGCTGTGGTGGACGCCCTCAAGAAAGCAAAAATTGAACTTATCAAAGTCAAATAGACGCATGCGCACCCTTATCTAAGGTTATTGGACTGACATGCGCTTTACCGAATGCGGCGGCAATCCAGTTCAGTTTTAGTCCAGTCACAGAGTAGAGCGCAAGCTTGCCAGCAGTAGAGAAGGATATGGAAACTGCAACATAAGAACCGGAAAAGGTGAGAATGTGACTGTAGTTGACGAGCGAGCATGCTCAGCTTTACACGCGCGCTCGTAATCGCCTGACAAACAGACAGCCTACGTTATCGTGGCCAAGTCCTATGTCTGTCTTTCGTTCGATCAGGTGATCGATTGAGAGAGCGAGTTTCAGAAAACAGCTAATTAAACAAAACCACAGAATTGAGGATAGAGTGCTTGTGTGCTGATCGGGTGTGTCTTCTTTCACTTGATGGGGCTGGGGCACTCAGGCGCACAACTGAATTATCCTTATTCACTCTTGTGCCCATCGTTTCAACTTGATCGCATCAGAGGCAGCGCTTGTTATTCCAGCGTATAATCGTGTCTGACGACACCGATGATAGTGTGTAGCGTATAAACAGAAATATTTCAGCTCAGCCAGCTTATGAAAATGCATTTCTCATTGGTAAAAGGCAGGCTAGGTTCTCGGTGTCTAGGAGCCCATGGGGAAATAAGGGCTCAAGTGTGGGAGAATGCATGCCTATGTGAGGTCGATCGTGATTCGTTTTATAATGGTATACTAACAAATCTTCCACAAGTTGCTTTGGACAAAGTACATCCCACTGCTCATCCTGACCTACCACAGCAGCGAATAAACTAGCAGTCAGCTGAAGCTAGTGTGTAATCGCCGGTAGGTTTGCTTTTTTATATGCTTTTCTGTCTGAGCTGTAATGCTTGTGCAGTTCTTTGTTCTCTTTCAGATGAAATGGTTTTCTACTTTTCCCGCCAAGCTTCTACCGCCTCCGTTGCCGCCGACCCTGATTAACCCGGCATTTTCAGTATTCTTGGGATCTCACCCTACTTGATCTTGATTATGCGGACCATATCTTCTTGCTATTTGACGATGTTGCGGCGGCACAAGCAACCATGAATAGCCTCTCTAAAATGGTCCTATTATTTGGGATGCGCTTGGCACCTTCAGAGTGCAAAGGGTTGGTGCAGGACAAACAGCCATTTGCTAACCCCTTAATCCTTAACAAAGGGGAACTCGAGGTGAACGATTAATTCACTTACTTTGGCAGCTGCATCAGCAACGATGGGCGCATAGAAGCTGAAGTGAGTTCACGCATTGTAAAAGCCAGAACTGCCTCCTTGAACTTGCGGCACCTTTGGTGACAGAAAAGAGTCCACTTCGTTTAAAAGACCATGTTTACAAGGCCACAGTGCAGGTCGTGATAATCTATAGACGTGAGACTTGACCCCTCCGGTTTGATGAATTCGGCGCATTCAAAAGTTTGACACTCGCTGTCGGCGAGGAATAGCTGTTGTCAGATGGCATCTGTGTGAACGCAACGATCATGTGCGTAGGCGAGTACTAGGCAGTGCTAACCAAGATAGTTCCTCAGAACAACAGATAGCACTGAATAAGTTGCGATGGTTTGGGCGCGTACAACGTATGCCTTTTCACCGGTTACCTACGAGAGACTTGTTTTGTCAACCAGATGTAGGGTGGCGCAAAGCTCCCGGTGGATAAATGTTGCCATGGCAGCGTGAAATGAAGTCACTGATGAACAGGCTGGGTGTCCTCGGTTCTTCTCGCTTTCCGATCTGCAGTCCACCTGAACCTCTCTGTGCTTAGCTCGAGACTTTACAAAACATGGCTCGCAGTTGACTTCAGTGACGCGTCTGCTGTCGTCGCCCAGTCGGACTGCCTGTTTTCAAGTATGTTTGGTGCTGTTATCTGCGGGTTAATGGCTGATTATGACGCTTGACAATGAAAGACGTCAAAGAGGCTGTCTCGTCGATGCCGCCTTATGTTTGCAAGATGAGCAGCTGTTTGTGACGGTATGTTGTTAACACGCGGTGTAGGCGCCTTGACGCTGAATGTTTGCTTAAGAACTCAGGTTTTTCTGGTAATTCCCCTCCTCTCCCTCTTATTATGATTCATTTCATCATGGTTGTATGGCAGAGAAACATCAGTTCAAATGGTTGATGTACTGCAGTTTTTGATAGCGATGAGTATTCTCGGTCAGCATCCTTTATAATTTGTTGAAAGTGGTGGGCTTTTGAGCGGTCGCCCGACGCGCACCAACCTCTTTGTCTCGTTGATAAAGCACCACCGTTCCAAATGATGATTTCTGTTCTATTGACTATGGATGGAACACGGCTCTGACATGCCACGAGTGAAGATGGTGTTTAATCGATTTTGCCTGGTCAAGTGCTTCTTTCCTAATATCTGCGCGCTCTAAAAGACAACAAGTTAGACAGACATTCAGCAGGAGCCCTTTGGTAGCGCACTTGCGTAGAGTAATAAGTTTTCTGCGTCATAAGTGTACTTGTAGTCGGCTTTCGCGAAAACGTTGGAGGCCGGAAGTAAAATACGACCTTTGGGAAAAACTCACGGTCGAATAATAATCAGGTACACTTGCGTTTTAATTCTTTTGGTGTTACCGTCTGTCAAATGCCAATTGGTGCATCGAATTTATACATCCGTCTGCTGGAAGGACGTGGTGACAGCGCAAGCACAAGCAGCAACGAATGAAACCGGCACAACGCGATCACGAATGAAAAGTTTGTTCAAATCGTTAATTTAAACTAATGTTAAAAAATGGTCGGTAAAGTAAAATATAGTGCACTCACAACTGCTACAATCTGTAGCGTCTTTTAAATCAGATCGGGTAAGGAGTTACTCTTACTTATAGTGTGGCTTGGGTTTTGCCGTTCATCATGATGCACATATTTTTGATTGGGCTTGATCTACAGACTAAATTATTGGCGCTATTCTTAGCTCCTTAGTTTTAAGCTTCAGGGTGGAACGATTGTCACTCCAGGATATTTGCCAACTGACGATTATCTACGTTTTGTCTATATGCTCGTTTTTGCGGTGTTTACATTAGTTAATACCTTAAGGGTAACATCTCGGGTGACTTTTGCAGCGATCTGCCTATTTAGCTGTTATTCCGAGGGACTTGGGTCCGACTAGATTCCATTGAGCTGCAGATGCGGACGGCTTTATTTCGTCTGTTCTATTTTTGATGTTGCTAGAAGCCGTTAATACTGGCGAAAATTGAGCGATCAGTTGTTCTGAGTGGGGTCTGATCTTTGTATATATGAGTTCCGCTTAAATATCGGAGCTTTGGTTTATTTTTGTTTGATCTTCTACCAAAGTTAGTGGAGCTGATTTGGGTTGGGACTATGCAAATCACAGTTGGGGAGAAGCAATTTGTGCATTATTCTGCAGTTTAGAAGAGATTACGCTTTCCCGGCATATACTCGGATCCAATGGAATAATCTTAAGATTCATCCGCCGCTCGGGTTCAACTACTAGGCGGTCGCACTACTGAAAAATATAAGCACACAGGCTATAAAAATAAAGCACCTCTTATTAGCTGTTCCGTTCTCGCACATCTTTTCAGAACAATTAGCACACTTTGAACGACTCGATTAGGAACATAGGGGCAGGGCCATAACACGTTAACGAGAGCAGTCTCTGGATTCAGAAGCTGCCCTTGGTTTGGAGCCATTTTTCCTTCGCGCCCAGTTGATTTTTACCACTCAGATTGATCAGTCACCTGACACAGTGGGTTTGTCTAGGTTCTATATATTTCCGAATTTAGTTGGTTGACAACAACGGTAGGACAATCGATGTGTTTAACAAGGTTAGGCAAGCTTAAACTAGCAATTGGTGCGACTGTGTATCTTGTTATGTTTTATTAAGCAGGGTTACACAGTAGGGCTTGCGACTTTGGATTGTCGATATTTTCCGATTGAATGCCGGGAAGGCGGTAACGTAATACACGATGCGGCGCGAGCACTGTAAACGTTATTTAGGATGCACTATCTCCAGTTAGAAAGAATGCCTCAAAAATACTTTACCGAACGAGTGTAAATCAATCGAAGATTTACCTGAAAAGGTAGGTGGTTTCGCGTGTAAGATTCATCAAACATCCTCTACAATACAGAAATGAATCGGATAGTGAGTCAGTAAGAATAGCCTGGAGGACAATTGTTTACCTTGTAAAGCTGATTAACCACAGTTAAACGAATTTATGCTCAATGTTTTTCAGCTAAAGGTGGGGAATGCTTCAGGAAAGACAGGAGCGCCGTCGTTTTGCGATTGTGTGTGTCAAGGCGGTAAGGGCATTTTAGATGAGAAATGCATGGAGCGTCAGCATTCCATATTAGACAACTAGGCGCACGGCACTTTAGAAGTTGACAGCGTTGCGCTCCAACACATACATTCGCCACTTCGGTTAATCGGAGTGCTCAAGTTATCTATCTTATGGGGCCATTGCAGACTGATCGAATTTTTTGAGCTTAAACCGAGAACTACAGAATTTAATGACAGGGTTTCACATGCTTTATTGCATAGAAGAGGAATTGTCAACGTAGCACCAACTCTGTATGAATTCCTTGACTTTTGGTCAGGAAATACATTCCACCAAGGAGTGTTGTTTTGAAAAGCAGGATTAATTAGTTATACTATTTTAAATGCTGTGAATAACAGCATTGATGGTTTTCGCCTGCGCTAATATTTCCCAGTTCGCGGTACCTCGAGCATTTACTTATGAAGGTTCATAATTTCGCCGACTAGTTTAAAAACCATAAAAAATGGCAAATAATGCACTCAAACTGTAGCACTTCTCAACCCCCTTGTCTACGCTTTAGGCTACAAGCACTCTCACCAATTGTCAACCCTAAACCTGTGCTAATCAGGACCTACACAAATATCTTGACCAAGATCAATCGGAGCATCAGTAATTTTCTTGTAGCGTACCAGTTTTAATCTTAACAGCAAATTGTATTTAATGAGCGCTGAAATATTTTCAACAAAATCCGTTTGGGAAGTTGAGCTCAATCAGCTACATCGGGGTAGTTGTTAGTCCACTGATTGTTTGCGTCTATTTTTCGAGGTGCGGTCACCCAGCTTTAACACGTCTCTTATGTCACAGTTTTACAATTCTGCCTTGGTACCGATACTGGGGGAATGTTAGCTCATAAGACTATGAGAAAATATTTAGTCACTGTCATTTTTGAATGCTGGTAACCCTAAGAGCCTAGAGCAAGGTAGGTAAATTCGAAGCAGCAAAACGGGGACTCAAAGTGTGTGATATGTTTCGCACTGGCAAAGACTATTTGTTTAAGCAACTATCACATCTATTGAAGAAATCATTTGATAAGGGGGTTCCCTAAAACAAGGTGATGATCACTTGTACCTTTCAGACATAAGCAAAATGTTTGCTGGCAAGTTGATTTTATTTATGGAATCCGTCTGTGGACAGATAGCAAAATCTCAACTAAGTTTTTATAGCCTTCGCGTATTTTCGATTCATGTTCCTAAAGGTACAAACACAAGCTGAAATAATTCATAAATTGCTAAACACCGATCAATAGAGGCCGTGTCGATCTCATGTCTATAAGAGATCTGTACATCGATGACCTACAGTGCAATGAAGACTGGTTTCAGATGGAAAGCACCCGTCACTGTTGCATTTGATCCTTTCAGTTCTAACTTGGGTGCCTTTAAATGCATTCTGCAGTTTTCATTTAATTGGAAATCGGACCATGCGGTGCTGAACAAATTCATTTATTTGACAGTAGGAGGTTTGGATGTTTGTACTGGTATTCGATCAGAGCAGTGAAATCGTGAAAGTTAATTTTATGTTGAGAAACCGGTATATGTAGACAAACATAACCTGTGGTACATAATAATTATTGCTTGTTATAGATATTTTAAAATCAAAACGTTTGTCGCATTTCTGATAAACTTCACTATTTTCAGCTGTCCGGTTCGATTAATAATTTGCCTGCTGCTCAGATACAAGACATAAAATGTAATCTCCTCCGAATACTTGGCCATCCAAACCGAGGTCAGCTGCTGCTTGGATTCAATCAAACATTTCTGGAACAAAACAACCTAACACGAGTCCAGTTTGCTGCTAGAGTTCTCGAAAAACTTAATGAGTTCGGAAGCATGAGCAAGAATCAAACTCGCTTTGTCCCTGGGGCATTTATCCAACAACCGAGTAAGTCAGCTCAATTTCAAATATATTCTCCAATTGCAAGCCATGAGATTTGCTCACATTTAACAAAGTACTGTGATTCTGAAGCCTGTGCATCAAAACATCTATTTTAATGTGCTCAGGAATACCATCATTTTACCGTCCCAAAACATGACCCAGTTAAGCAACAAAACTTGATGATGGACGTGCAATCTTGTGTACCAGAATTCACTGTGATGCGGTCGTTTCACTAAGCAAAGTACACTTAGTGAAATATTCTCGTTAGATGCTGTGAAAGATGTGCAATATGTTGGATGTTTAAACACCAAAATGCGCTAAGTTGGTTTGCCCAAAAGTAATTCTGGATGGACTTTGATGGTCAAAACCATTTTAGACGCATCTCAAATTACCTAACCTATTTCACCATGTACGTTTTATCCAAGGAGGAAAAGTGCTGTGCTCTGTGTCAATCGCAGTAACACGTTCCAACGATTTGCTTACTCTACAAACCACGAAACTATCGATTTATATGATGTAGTTTCTTACTTTCAGGTGTCTACTCATTTGTCTCAGCACGCGGTCTTGACTCAGGTAAACCAAGTTGGCTGGTTTTCCCTTGAGTACTACCTCGTGGAAATTCGATCCGATTTCAATACACGCAAATTTCAGTACAGCCAAACCCACTGTTATGAATGCATTCCACCTATCCTTTATTAATAAGTAGAGCTGCATTTACTATAATGCTTGATTGGCTCGTGTATCCCATTGTTTCCTTTTCTTTCTCACGGAAGTTAACTGCCCCTAAGGTTAAGCGAACTGGTCTTATTTATGCGTTATTAATCCCTGCGATTAGCAGCATCCGGTTGTTTATGCTGTGGGTGTATTAAAAAGGTTCTTTCTTGGTGGATTTGTTGATGCACCGAAATTAATTGAGAAAAGCTCTACGTCATCCTGTAGATTTCGCGTCAGTCTGTATTCCGCTTTACAAATTCCATCGTACAATTTTGCATCGCGTGCACTCTATTCCTCTAAAACCCAGGAAAATTCACCATGTGTTTCTCTTCGAAAATTGTTGCACACTCGGAAAATGAACTTTCGTGCTTTGATTGCCCTGCAACCTTTCATATGTCAAGTGTTGTAGTGCCTATGGATTTCTTTTGTCTCACGCGTTCCATGCGACACACTTTCACTCGAAGTTGGTGTAACGATTATCACATTCGTAGGCAGTCAAAGGTAGGCATGATGCGACCAATGCTTTTCTTGGCCAACAATGTTTGACTGTGGGTCAGTCTAGGCACATAGTCATGCATAACAATTCTAGATTAGATACGAGGTTCTATCCAGTCCTCCTCCCCATCCGCTGACTACCAATCACATAATCATCAAGATTCTTCCGGAGGCACAATACTAACTGAGGCTAATGATCCATGTACTTGCTGTCTGTGAGCGCTAACTATCCAGCTAATTACTGTTCGGTGGCTAAGGTGCAATGAAAAACTTCCCGATGGATAAAGTTGCTTAACGATGAGAAGGTTCCTGCTGCTGATCAACAAAGAGCTATGTTGAGCAAGTCCCGAAGTCCTTCATAAATAAATAAATGAATAAATGGCATATTCCTCGGTGATGCGAGATGCAGTCCAACTATGTGGTCTGATCAATGTGTACAGCAAGATCGCAAAGATGATCAATTTGTCCACGCTTTATACAATGAATCCAAAACGGGTATTAAAGTAATTAGCAGGTTTAATGTATTAAAGAAATTAAAATGCCAGGAACAATGACAAATGCAGAGTTAAACAAATGTCAAAGTAAAATAATACGGCCACTCGTGGAATCATCCCCAGGGGACCTGCATCATACAAGGGATTCCCTCGAAAAGTTTCGCCCGCACTTCCATGCTATACCTGGCCCCGTGATAGTGTGACATCATAGTATATGAGCCATCATCAATTTATCGTATGCTGTGTTCTTTTTAGGGCTGTTTCTACCCATGTGTTATGAGCGATTAAGCCTCAGCCCAGTCCGTCGTGCAGATCATTCAATTACGGCACTTTTTATACGCCAGTCAGTTGGTGGCAATGTGCCTTGCATGGGTAAAGTCTTTTATAACCTGGAAGCTATAATCCGTCACCACGGCAGATCAGCCCAGTTGTGGCCAACAATGAAATAAGGAAGGATGTAAAAGAAGAGAAATTGTGTGAAAGATAGGATATCGTTAATGTAACCGTGGGCAGGTATACTTTTTACATCAGCTTAAAAATGGATCGAGCCGATCACACGATCCAATTGTGCGGCGTGACAACCGAAGATAGATACCTTTACAAGTTGTCCATAGGCAAAAAGCTTAATATGCAATCCGTAATTGCCAGCACTGAATTCCAGTATAGGTTTCTGGATTGTTAACTTCAGAAAAGTAGAGGAAATGGTTAGCATTGCAAAACAAATATAGCGAAGGGAACCGCAGTACGATATTACAAATTAATCCTTCCCAACATTACACGTTTCGACTAGTAAACATCAATCCAATCCAATAGCTTTTACACACGAGTACCGCGGATCAAAGTCCTCTAGCATGCTAAAAGTAGGACCTCCAGTTTAACATAACTTTGCTGCTAGGCTATTTGAGGTAGTTGGGTAAGGTATGTAATTGAGGAAATTCACTTGTCTCGACAAAACACCACTGAGAAGGCCCTGTTTCTGCAGGTAACTTTTGCCATCGAGGCCAAGATAAAACTAATGTGTATGCTGAGAAGCAACAGGGCGCATGTGCTCTTAGATATGGATCGAAGTGAACGAGACCCGCTTAACTGTGACATCAGCATACTAAAGTGGTGAATCGGTGAGGCTGAAACAAACCTCCAATTCGCAAATTTTTTGGTAATTACACGATAAAGATGACTTCATCTTAGTTAGTCGCGTACTCATCATGTACATCCGGTATTTCCTACGGCATCCTGTGTGTTGCCTTTACCAACGTCTACAGTCTTAAAAACAAGGATAATAAACTGTAACGCTTTGTTGCTTCTGAGTGACCAAAGGTAATGGAACTCGTAGAGATGTGGTTGAATGCTGAGGTACTCACCCAGAAAGCTGGCCTGAATGGCACCTCCTACTTCCGCTGTGATAGGCTGTTTAGTCGTTGTAGTGACGTCCTGCTTTACATTAGGTCATCACTGTGTAGAAGAGTTGTGCGCGCTCACCAAAGCGAGAATGCTATAAGTGAGCAGTTATTAATTAACTAAATCAATAAATTGGCTTTTTCACAACGGTGCGAAACGCAGGCCAAATGGTTTGTCTACTCACTATGTACAGCATATCCAAGTGACAGAGAAAACTTTTGAATTTGCTGTATAGTTCCGAGAGAAACTTTGCGCTGCTCGATTATTTACAAGTAATAGGAATGAATTGGGGGGGTCAGTTGTGGACTGCACGCTGTGTGATTAGGTTGCGAAGCGCAATCGCAATGTAGACCGCGATTCACATTGAAGTGAACCTAGGTCACTGCGATCACTTGGATCGTAGCCGAAGTTTATTGAAATTCGGTGTTGCCCGC
This sequence comes from Dicrocoelium dendriticum, assembly GCA_944474145.2. Taxonomy (NCBI): domain Eukaryota; kingdom Metazoa; phylum Platyhelminthes; class Trematoda; order Plagiorchiida; family Dicrocoeliidae; genus Dicrocoelium; species Dicrocoelium dendriticum. The sequence goes on along the minus strand of OX104067.1, from coordinate 98,251,045 downwards.
AGTGTTTTCGGGCTGACAGCACCCAATTGCCATAGGGATACATGCTGTTGTGATCGATCCACCTTAGGCGCGAAGAGATGCTGGTGCATAAAATTTATGGCGGCTCCCAGAGAAGTTGTTTGGATTGGCTGCGGCTTCGCCGGGACCGCGTGCGTCGTCTATATTTTCTACTCATGGGTAACATCGAAGGTTTTCGGTTAGTCTGATATGAACTTAAACTTATCCACGGAGATTGTGGGACAAAAAATAAAGTTCGCCAAACTGATACGCAGTCGACGCGCATAACACCACTGCCAACTGTAGCGTGCTTAGACTTGATGTGAACAAGCTAACAACAGGTATGTGGTATTGGGATCTGGAGCTTGTGGCAAGAAGCGTCCACTCGGTTTACATTGACAAGCTAGATCTGTTACTGTAGCATTTCTATACACTTGAGCCAGCTTAACTCTACTGGGAAACGGTGCTTTATGGGATGCCTCGAGCCGCGAGCTAAGTGCATCAGTCTTTACCGCAATCCGCATCTGTTGAAGTTTGCTGGTCAGCCTTAAAGGATGGGGTACACCAATTGTGTAGCCCATTAGAGTCACTTTAATTTCGAAAAGTTGGACTGTTAAAGTCAACTTTGTTTGCTAAGTAATAAAGTAGATTAGCTCAGCGGCAGCGTAGATTGTGAGACAAATTCCTTCTTACCGGTTGGGTTGAAAAATTCGAGAGGCATAAATTGCTGCGAACTATTTGCCACAGTGCGAGAACAATTAAATGCTTGTACTTCGAGGACCAGCTCACAACCATTGAGGAGAGCGCTCCAAAGCGACCTCCTTAAGGAAATCGTAACATGAAGCCGGCAGATGACCTGCTAATACTAGAGGGATCAGACGGATGGCCCCTAACCTTTAGCGCTGCGCGTGCGTCTAGCTTGGCGGCGCGCTTCTTTCCCCTATTTACAAATTGCCATATATCTGTACAGTGTTCAACGGTAACAGTAACCGAACAACACTGTTTGCATTGGGGTATTAAGAGGTGTGTCAACTATCTGCCAACCTTGACGGTATCAAGCTTGCTGCCCAAGACGGGTTCTATCCACTGGTTGTAAAGTCCCCATAGGCCAGCATCTCAGCCGCCATAGCTGTTTTGTTCAACAGATTGCTGTTCATTACCCCTTGATTGGATGCGCTCGGTGTTAAGGCCGACTGCGAATGGTTTTGTCCGCGCAAAGTAGACAAATACAGGACAACTTTTTAACAGCTATTTTGCTCGGCTTATCCGAAAAATCGTGTAGAATAGTTCGTTGCAGTTGTCCCGCTCCTACGACATCTTGACTCCAGTACAGCACAGTTGGATACAAGGTTGTTTGTACTTTATCAAGCTACCTGTTACTCTGAATGAATGGTCACAGGCTGGGAACCAGGGAGAGTTTTCGAACTGATAACATCGTTCTAAGCAAGGCTTTCAACAAGAAAATCCTTGAAGTAGTTCTCCACAAGATGACTTTGGACTGCGCTGACGGTTCACTGAAGCAGGGATCCGCGAGTTACTCGTTAACCGAAAGCGGATGGTACAAGTCGACAGTCAGCTAACTAACTAGCCTCCCCCTACAAGTGAGGTTTCCCAAGGCGCGGGGCTGGAGCCCACTCTGTTCCTAAAGCACAGTAATTATATGTCTCAACTTCTTCGGTCTCTGTGTGCCCTGTTTCCGCATGACGTGAAAATGTGGGAAGGACAAACATCCCCAACATAAAAAGCGCTGCTCGATTAACGCATTCAATGCAATGTTCATAAGATTAATAACAGATGATGATGGTCGAGTCTACACCTTTGACTGCCAAATGCTGCATCTCACACATGCCGTGAAGGAGTTGCTTTACTTTTGCACTCCAAGCTAAACTCTTAGACAATACGAGCATGGTACACCGAAACGGACTGCGCAGGTGTTGAGCTCTTAACCATCGTTTACGCAGCTGGTCTGAGTAGGTACTTACTCACCACTTCACCTTCAGCATCACACTCATGTTGAAGTACGCCTCGCTTGCTTATTGCCCGACCACTCAGCGCAAGGAGCAGAAGCACGAAAGGGTCCAACGCCTCACTATCAGCTTCACCTCCAGTTAATACAGTTTGTGTAACGAATGCGGGTACCAGCGACAGAGACTGTGCATCCTCTATTATCGTCGAGTGCAAGTCGACCTTACCAAGACTTACTGTATTCTACATTTTAGCTACTTGTCCAGGCTGAGGCCACTGCTTTTCTTGCAAACACCATTCAGCACACGCGGACACCAGGGTACGTTCATGTTGCTAAATACAAAGCTCGTTCCCATCCCCTGTGCATGGAACGGCGAGTGGTTGCTACTTGGAACAGATTGCTGGCACAACTAGTGCAAGCAAACCCGGTACAGAAGTACAAACTTTGTTGGTTTTACATTTCTGCGCGGTTAGATTTCGAGAACGAGTACCCATTTGACAATGACATCTCACGATGTTGAGTCCGAAGTTACTACGAATTAATCGCTTTGTACTATCTAACATGCAAACTGATAAAGTATTAAACTGGACGAATCATATAAAATTAATTATGGATTCGTCGCAGCCAGTTCCAAACCGTCATAGGCTCAAAAAAGCACTAGACTGCAGTTTCAGCTTGTTAGACATCATCGGTAGTACGCATCCATTGGATCCATCAAGATTCGAACCCAAAACCACCAGCTGCTTGCACCGACAGTCAGCGGCGGATGGGACTGGACAATAGGGGATAGCTTCGGACCGTCATGGTTTACAAGCTAACCTTGTAAGGATATACATTTCAGTGGAGTTGCGCAGGTTAAAAAGTCCAATTGCTCTCACAATAAATAGTATTTATTCATAATATCAGAGCTTAACCATCCAACGAGCTCTGCGACATTAGTTGAACTAGAAGTGAGCAGGCTTAGTGAAAGTTCACCTTTACAGTCAAAACACCACGAAAATAATGACTGCTAAGTTGGAAACCGGTGTCTTTTTTATACAACTTGCCAATTCTATCTGAGAAAGCGATATTAAAGAATAGGGCAGTAAACGCGCAAGAACTACAAATGGCTGGATGGCTAGCAGCTTAGATGGAGCAGATGGTCATGAATTCATGTTCAATGAGCTGTTGTTTAGGAAAATAAGTAGCATACCAAGGAATCAGTATAACAAGCAACAGCATTAGGTCTAAGGTTCATTGAGGTGAACAAGTGCCGCATTCGTCGCATCTTATGCTTACGACGCGTGGAAGTTTTGACCAGGGAACAATGAACAATAAACAATGAATTTATACGGGCTGAGCATCTCTCCAAGTTCCGTTGGATACTTAGTGGGGATATCAGCCTAATAATGATAATGCCAATAATATTAAAACAGTGAGTTAAATATGAAAAGAAGGAGTTATCATTTGTTCCCGTGTGGTGTTTGAATCCGCATAGATTCACAGCACCCACAGTTAACAACAGCGAAATCAAAGATACACTGCAAGAGTAGAGCTAAGTAATAATGTGTAAGTTTATGAGTACATCATCCAACCGTCAGCTTAGTATTGTTATTGTCGGTGCAGATACGACCGATTCCGGGGAAGGCATTCCACGGGTGACATGCGCGAGTGTGAAAGAAATTCCAGCAGCACTCCAAACGGCTATACTGTTATGTGAGTTTCAATGATTAACCCTTCAGGTTTGTATCGTTGCTGAGTTGCAGTAAAGAGGGACACACATGATGGGGTAGTGTAGGGGCAAGTATGCCATAATAAGATCGCCTCGTAGTCTGCAACAGTTTACACTGAATACCCCCAATCGTTTCAGTCTCTCCTCTTACGAAATATTGCGCGTTCCAACAGCGTTCTTAGATGCCCGACCTTGAGGCTGCTTCAGTACATTAGGGTCGTGTTTTAACTATTGATGCAAGCCTGATTTGCGTATTCGACATGGGAGCGAACATACGCACTGGACATTTGTCAAAACTAGATCTATCTGTTTATCCGAACGCTCGTCACAAGCGCTCGTGTTGGTTCCTACTCTTCGAGGCCTTTTCGAATTGCCTGGAGCAATCCAAGTCATCATGAACGAGCAGACCCAAGTTACGTTCGACAGTTGATGGTTGCAGTACATTCGTTCGGAGCCAATATAGGTAGCTTCTCTAATGTCGGATGGAAAGTACCTTGCAATTACTCACGTTGAAACACAGTAAATTTTAAGTTGACCGTTGATGTACCATGTATAGGGCCATTGAAACAGATACTGGCCGGCCTTCGCCTGAATCCTGCACCATATCCTGATATCGTCGGCAAACATCAGGAAGTTTGAAGCGCTTTCCTTTAAATGGTCCTGAATTAACGTCAAAAATGGACGTAGACCTATAACTGAGCCTTGTGACGCACCAAACACGACTTGCATGTAGTCCAGTAAAGAGCTCCAAACTATGATCACTAATTGCCGTTGAAGCAAGAAGTTGGCAATCCAGCTTAGAAAAAGGTCGCCGATCCCGCAATACTGGATGGTCTAGCAGATCGAAAGCGTACGAAAACTCCTAAAGTCCAAATACCGCTTGCGTTGAGTAGATGCTTGCACGAGCGTCTTCTTCGGAAGCTGTGTTACTTGGCTTGATGATGTTGTAATTTTCCATAGCACCAGTGTATCGGCAACTATGGATCCTTGTGGATATTTTGTGAGTAGTGTACTGTTCGTAGAAACTAGAAGTCACGACTAAACTTCACACAATTATCTGCCTCGACGGGGAATCGAACCCGGTGCCAAGAGTTTCCGGTCCGCTACTCTACCACTGAGCTACCGAGGGCTGACGATTAGGTGCGCAATTTAATACATGACGGCTGCTTGGTGCGCGACGTTTTGCCAGTGAACGCGCAGTATCTGTCCTGGTGTTGCAGATTGGCTACTGCTCTCAGTACTTCTGGACGAATGGCGTCTACACCCAGGGAAAAGTTTTCTGGAATAATTCGGCAATCTAATATGCCCGTGATTTCACATTCGTGATAGTAATTTCTGTAGTCTGACATAATGGCACCACACACTGAGAATAAAAACACTACCAACTTTGTATTCTTATTCACCGCAAATAAAGTAAAACCTATAGTGGATTACGTTGTATGCACTGATTTCAAACGTTAGAGTAGTTTCTTTGCACTAGCGCCAATTTCTGAAATATCCCTTTACAACATTACCTTTCAGTATTGCTATTAAAATTTACCGCATTAACGCTGTACTATCTGAATCTAATAGGTTATGAACTTCTATATCTCCTTATTTTGTGCGCTGATTCTTAATATCATTAGCGTCAGTTACCTGATTACGTGTATTGGTGAATAGGAGTGTCTTAAAACTTAGAGTTTACGAAACAAAATAGTTCGGATCTGAAATTAACATTAACAATGTACCCTAGTAAGCGACTTCGTTTTAATATACAGTGTGTGTAATCTAGATTCACTTTTTCTTACAGCCCTATCATTTACCGTTACGGCTTTTGAAAATGGCGTAGAAAAGGTGTTGCAAAACTCTGTGGACGACTTAACCTTCAAAAGTCGTATAGACGAAATCGAATGCACAATGGTGAGTGAAATTTGCTCCGTCCACACCACGATTTGTCCTTTTATTCTAAACACCATACGCAGCAGTGGCCAATGGTCAATTTCTAAGCATTACGTTGACAAACACATCGGTTTAACACCAACCATTTACGTATAAAACTTTGGGGGAAATTACTTTACTGTATTACCTAAATGCGTACAGTAAATGTGCAGTAGCTTAAACAGCAGTTCGGTCAACGCAAGCTGTGTAAGTAATTAAGCATAGCGGTTTAGAAGCGTTTCGTAAGCGCTCCACTTTAGGTCAAGACTTGCCAGTGCAAGCAATATTCTTACCATACAAATGTTCACAAATTAAGGAATCCATCACTTAACATTGCTGTCTTTTTCATTGCTGCAAGATCATGGACTGGCTTCGCAAAGAATACACGCAGGAGATTGAAAGCGAATGTGCCTTCATCCCACCATCTAGGCGACTGTTTGCCCAAATCGAGATAAAATTTGAGCCTCCATTGCCCAAGAAAATTCAAGAAAATCAACTACTAAAGCAAATCGATAAGATGCAAAATTCTCAACCAAAGGAATACGGGTTGGACCGAATATCGCTGAACTTAGGTGAGTCTATTTATTTCTGACAAGCATATTCATAAACATGCATGGAAACCCATGGAGCTGGAACCAAAATAAATGGCAAAATATTCATTTCAAACACAGCTGTACTGACCAGAGCCGAACGTACCCATTTGATGCTATTTAGCAGTGGAAGATTTTCATCAAGATTCAATCCATTAAAAAGCTATCAGATGAATTTTTACAAATAACTATGGTGTTTTTATTATCAAAATCAGTTTCTCTAATAGTATGGAGGTCGCTAATCTGTATTACAAGGAGGTATTGTCGGATGCATGTCTTCATAATCAACCGGAACCCTTGGCCAATACGCCTATCGTATATACCTTCATCGCCAATATATTATGAAGAACACCCAAACGAATCCATTCAGACATGTAGATTTGTTCTGCAACAGAGCTACAAGCCAGGAATACTAAACAAATGAAAGGAAATGTTATCGACTTCGATTTCATGATTGATCCTGAAGCAAATGTAGTAAATCTTGTGTTATTTTGATGGATCCGTTCTTGCTTAGGATTCTAGGTGCAGTCTCTCTGTGACTTCGATCTACCTTGAAGTCAAAACTGACTAGCTACAAATATTTTTATAACAAAAGGCTTTAAATACGCGTATGAAAGAGGGTTAGAACATTAAGTCCAAGACAAATCGCAACACTATCTGAGACCCAACAGTAAAATAAACAATCTTGTGATCAAAAACGACTTATCGCCCATGCAGAGCCAAGTCGTGACAACAGTCACTTGCAGTAGAACCGAGCAAATAACTAACTTGAGAATGGGCAGTCAATCATGATCCATAGGGAGACGCAATGTTCAAGCAAACCTACCATTTTGCGAAGTGTTTGTTTGTTTGAGAATAAGAGGTCATTGTGCAGTGTGAGGATACGATTAACTCAATATCCTACCGGTAAAACCTGTAAGGATATTTTCTATACTGTTAACCTGCGGCAAAATTTGTCACCAATTCGAGTGTATTTGTAATCGAAAGTCTGGAAAGTGAGATGGAACGAGTTATAAAAAGGGGATAACATAGGAGCAAGGAGAGACGGGGGTCACGGGAGCGTGTTGTCCTAGCAGGAAGCAAATGTTAGCACAGGGTTCGGTACAGCAATACACCATGGTACTGCAAATGTGCGTTACAATCTTTCCGAGGAGACATGAATTATGGGTTAGCACCCTCACCTGCAGAAGGCGGATTCCTCGAAGCCGCAATTGTGAGAATCTTACTTACGTTTGAACACCCCGCTCGGCTTCCGTTAATGTGCAGTTTGAGTGCAGCATTTTTCCCCAAGCGAGCGTTGTAGCTTAGATGAAGATGCAAACCAACATAAAAATGACCCCGGCTTGGTGGTGGCATCGTCAGTGTGGTTACACAATGCCCATGACGACACCATCTCACATGGTGCTGAGACGTTTGCAACCAAACTGCCAAGTTCGGAGAAAAAAATGAACAACTGAAGGAACACATATGCCTAGATTTCCCACTGGAAGCAAACAAAGATGGTAGTTGTAAGTTGATGTGTCCTCAAATAGACCTGCTGTTCAATATCCACCCTCTTGGCCCAAACTGTCGCTGCACCATTGTTTTAGACTTTGACACAAAGTGTCTCCAATTATTGATGATCAAGAAATTGGTGAGACGTAACTCACCGCATCAGTAAATAGCATATGATTTACATCAGTGGTCACAACAACATGCATCTAGCAGATAAATACCCGTGTTATTTAGGACGAATTGTGTCGTTAAACTAACATTGATATGCATTACACACAATTTAATGCGATCCTATATGTACTAAAGTACTCCGGCATAATGCGCAAAGCGGAGCCACCAGGTGTTGTGAGTGGGTGGAAAACAGTTGACTAAAAGTTAACAAGTGCGTAGTACAGCTCACCTAATCAACACCAAGCAATATTGATGAGCGAATTTCTCCTGGTATAATTCGTTAGCTGTCTCTGATGCGCTTGGCATACGCTCACCGCGTGCGTGGGTTCATGTGTGTGTACTACGGCTATTGGTCTTTTGCCGTAACCATTAATTTGTAACGTGCTTCTGTGTGCTTGTGATTCGAATGCCTTGCGTTCTCTTTTTGACGTAAAGTGTTAGGTTCCGTTTACGCGACTAACCATCTTACTACATAGCTCTGTTTTCTGCTTTCCTCTTCGAGCAACAAACTGGCGACGGAAGGTTGGGGCGAGCACTAATGGCAAATTGAATGGCCTCAACTCAGCCGTTTTAGAATTCCTCCATGGAAAGGTCTACTATGCAACCATGGCTGCAGCGGAAAACTACCTTCACTAATTACTTGGATCTAGTTGTTCTTCTTGGTGGCAACGGTACGATGGATGACGCATCAAAAATGAAATCACTACCTCACTTCTTAGGCAACGAGGGGCAGTGACATTTCGATAGCATGCGTTTAAATATGAAAAACTTACAAGCTGTTTCCCACCCTCTTGATCGCTTGTGGAATGCGAAGCCATATGTGATTACAGAACGTTACAAATTTAACACCAGGGGACAGCAGCAAAGCGAACCTATAAAAGCGCTCATTTCTATGCTCTTACCTGCTTTTCCTGACTGACTATAACGAGATTGCGCTAGCTCAATTCAAAGAAGCAATGCTTTTAGAAGCATTAATTGCTGTTGTTATTGATGAGAACGCAAGAGGGAGTCTGTTATCGGAATATGAAAGGACCATGACTTGGGAAAGTGGCTATGACACAGTATGACAACGTACAAGTCTCGTTCAGAAACTAACGGCATTTTGCTCGCCTTAGCTGACAGTTTCCCAAGATGTACACAAGGTCTCTCCGACTAAACCTGATAACACATTGTTTCACTCCATATAACACAGAGCATTTCGTTATTATCGCTGTGGTAAACATCACTCAACACCGGCTGCTTGTCAACATCTTCACTTGACCTGCAGATTTTGTGGGAAGAGAGGACACATCCAGAAAGTATGTCTTTCCAAACGAAATTCCGCTGCGCAGCGAAACCTTACAACTACACATCAAATCACAGAGGAAACACATCAGAATAGGATAAACACCGGGAAAGTTTTTATTCACATTATCACAGCGAAGAAACACGTCGTGCATATCCAAATTAACGAGAAAAGTGTAGATTTTGAAATTGATAAGAGTTCCGCAGTTAGGTTGATACGACCTGATGCCTTATCACAAGTGCCAAAATTAGATCATCGCACGATACAACTACGATCTTACACTGGACGATTGGTGAACGTATTGGGGACTTTTCTTGCACATATATCCAACGGCCACTTGACGGATAACATCCGAGTATGCGTCTCTGGTGGACCCGACCCTAACATACTTGCTCAAGATGGGATTATACCACTTCCTGGTATCATGTCAAACGTCAACATTGTGGAAGCTCATCCGCAACTCTCCGGAATTTTGCAAACATTTGCATCCTTGTTTGACTAATCTAAACCAAGTTTGTACATTTGACACTGAAACCATAGGCAGCATCGCAATTCTGAAAGGCGCGAACTGTAATTTATGTTCTTCGGGACAAAGTTGACAGTGAACTCTGCTGATTACAGCATGTGGGCACAACAGAACCCATTCAGTATTCTGACTGGGCAGTTCCTATAGTGCCTGTAGTGAAGAGCGATGACACCATAAGTATCTACGGGAACTACGAGGTTACGGTCAATCAGGCGCTAAAACCAGACCGATACCCACTGCTAAAGAGTGAAGACATCTATACTTCCCTCTCATGCGCTGGATATTATTTTTACCAAACTAGACCTGAGCCAAGCTTACCAACGGATCGAACTCGACGAGGACTCACGTGCCTACATCCCCATCCACACACACCTAGGGTTATTTCATTACGGGCGCATGTATTTTGGAGTAAGTTCTGCGCCAGCTAATTTCCAACGTATTATTGACTCTTTGATGGAAGACGTACCGAACAGGTGATCTTATCTGTATGACATCTTGATTACTGCACGAACTGCTGAAGAACACCTAAACGCCTTGGATATAATGCTGCAAAAGTTGTCAGGTTATTGGCTTGTTTTGACAAAAGAAAATGTGAATTCTTTGTTCTAAATGTATAGTACCTTGCACATCAATTGTCACGAGATGGAATACTCCCATCAGAAGTGAAGCTTACAGCACTAGTTAGTGCATTAGTACCCAAAACTAGAATGAGTTGCGGTCATTTCAGGGAGCGATCGCGAAATTTTCCCGAATCCTACCGTCATTGGCAACTTAGTTGCACCCACTTCCGCAACACCTACGCAAAAGCCAACCTTGGAATTGAAACATAGTTCAGGAAATTGCTTTTGACTAATAACTAAGTTTTGACATCCGCCGAAGTTCTTGTGCATTACGACGCATGGAAGCCCATTGTTCTTTTCTGTGATGCATCACCCTAAGGTCTTGAAGCTGTATTACTGCACAAACTGCAGGACCGCTCCCTTCGACCTAATGCTTATGTTTCACGAACCTGCCGGCAGCAGAAGGTAAGTACTCCCAGCTTGGTCGGGAGGCAGCCTCGGTTTTTTCGGTACTATTCGTTTTCATCAATACCTACTCGGTGGACCTCTCTTGGTTTACACAGAACATAAAACTTTTGTACCACTTTCTCACCATGAAAAAGCGAGTCAGCAAATTACCTCACTCTGGATGATTTGTTGGGCGTTGAATCTCTCTGCCTATACGTACAAACTCAATAGGTCCCTGGCCTGCACAATGCCGCTGCAGATGCCCTCAGTCGGCTCCCCATACTGTAAATACCCGGAAGAAATTGTCTCACAGGAAATCGGAAACCTGATCCAAAACAATAACAAGTCTTCCGTTACTACAACAGGCGTACGTCGAGAAATCGATGGTGACCCTATTTTAGCACTTGAAACGATAAGTTCAGCTCGGGTGGCCAGAAAACACGAACAATGAACTCATGCCTTTTCGTAACAGATTGCCCCAACTCAGTCTCCATAAGGGATATGTACTGTGGGGAGCTCGGGTGTTGGTCCCCAAAACGCTGTGAGCAGTTATAGTGCATGAACTGCATAGTGCAGATGCTGGCGTCACTAAAATTAAGTCGCTAGCCCGCTTTATGTGTGGTGGCCTGATTTAACTAGGTACCTTACGTCGAAGTTTGCGGGTTGCTTGCGGCCTCACTGCGTGTGCGGTTTGACCGTGCCCTTTCCCTTATTTAAACATGGCAAATAAAACCACCAGTAGAAGCCCCGCGGAATTATTGTTCGGCAGTCGATTGCGTACACGTTTTGGGTTATTACACTGAACCCTTAAACCGGAGGTTCGCAAAAATCAAGAACGCGCAACGCAAAGATCTGACACAGGCAGCAGAGAGAGGCGCGTAGAAGAATCTGATCACATGGTTGGCGGCATCCGGTTTCGGATTTGCCTGTCACTGTGGCAAGCCACAGGACGCCTGCGCCTACAGAGGGACCATTGGTGGCTTGAGATGCACAACAGATAGCTCCAATCACATACCACATATCTAGTGTAAACCCGAAGGAATAAGACCGGGAGGCATGTGGATGGGAGCCACGTTTCATCAACGGAGCCGGCCCACACTCCTTCACAGACAAACAAAAGCACGTTGTATTTGGGGAATCAAGTGCACACAAGGCGGGGGCTGAACCGTAGTCCGCTCCACAATGAATGCATGCAACCGCTTTTCGAGCCTAGCAAGGCCACAAAGACCGTACATCCCGTCCCCTCCAGCAACGACCAACTGTCTTCTGGAGCCAGTATGGACGAGGTAATGTGTAATAGACGGGTAGACACCCTGTCAACATACACATCAAGCGCAACCACACCGGGGATATCAAGCAACAGCTGATCACTTGAAACGACAAGATGCAATAAGATAAATCGAATAATACATACAGATACAGTGGCATAACTCCGCTAAATTAGCCTATAAAGTTCGTTTGTTAGCAACGAATCCGCGATAAGGAAAAAATGCCCACAAGTTACTGAAAAATACTACAAACGCAACAGTTTCACCGAACATAAGCGCAATTAGCCTAAGCAACGTGGCCGCTTAATAGAAGATTCTTCAGGTAGGCACAACAAACCAAACATAAAGTGGAATGACATTTTTCAGTTCAAAAAGACCTAGTTTAAGTGTACTTTGGTTTAGCACAACTGCGGTGAAGAAGCAACAAGAATATAACATCAGCCTCAGCAACATTTATGCCTGTTAACCTACAGATTGCGGGTGACAACCGGCCATTGTCAAAGCACTCAAGGGCAAAAATTGACGCAAAACTGAGGATGGCAAGATTGGCAGATGCCACATAGATTACGTGCGACCGAGATCATCAAACTTAGCAACAACCTGTGAGTCAGAAATCCAGACACCGGAGCTGAGCGATTCACAACTGGCCGATACTGAACCGAACCAAGTGACTCTACAAGGAGTCCAATTAATTATGTACGAAACTAGGAGCAGCTGCGCTCACGTGCTGACATTCCCCGGCACGTCGAATTGCTAACTGTCCAATAGCGCAAATTCCTTTGCCGAACGTGTCGGCAGGGGTGAGGTGGGACCAAGAGGCGGGATCTGTGTGTCTACGATCGCGATGCACACTAGACGGTGAAGCCGCATTGTACCTGTCCGGCTTCTATCAGTTGGTATTCGATTTTCATACAGGTGAAAAGTCAGCAAAAGGGAGCCATGGGAAATGGCTAGTGGCTTGCTGTTCTGGCAATTGTGAAGAACAGCCCGGCCTTATGCAATGACCTCTGCGCACCGGTTATTATAACAATACATGACAAAAGACAATCGCGAAAGAATATGCCATATCATCATGACCGGCTTCCAACAAACCCGTAAACTTCCATTAGGCTGTTTCCGCTGCTTAGGGGAATAATAACGCCGGGAGCACTTTCTAAGAATACAGTCTTGTTCGTTTGACCGTTTCGATCGCGTGTGTGTTACAGCTAAAAATGCACCCTTCATGAATGCATAAAGGCGACTACTTGACTTGACTTGACAATGATGTTAGATCTCAGTCTGTCGCAAAGCATTGGTGGCACCAGTAGACAGCACATCAATTTAGTCATGAATGCAACCACTGTCTCCACAGCAGCGAAAGCGGCCTAATGAAAGCTTCCGGGTTTGTTGGAAGCCAGAAGGCTATAACATCTTCTTTCGCGATTGTCTTTTGTCATGTATTGTGGTAGCAACCGGTGTCCAGCGGTCATTGCATAAGACCAGGCTGATCTTCACAAATGCAAGAACAGCAAGCCACTAGCCAATTCGCATGGATTCCGTTTGCTGGCTTTTTCACCTGAGTGAAAGAGGACTACCAATCGATCGAAGCCGGACATGTCCAGCGCGACTTCGCTGCTTGGAATTAACGATTCAAGGTCATCCTCACACACGCGTGACGTGCGTGCTACTGGTTCATTTGGATTATTTCCCTCTATCCTCTCTCCATCTTCTCGCAGCGTTGTCACTGTACGCTCATTCGAACCGGATTTACCAGCTCTACACAGTGATCCATCATACGTGGAAATATCTTCTACGATTAGAGGCTGTGCCATCACTAAGCGTTTTCACTGGCATCTGTGATTAAGCGCAAGCGTTTACTTCAATCGTATTGAGCCGATTGCCATTCTGTGTGACACCATTCGATACAGAATTCTCGAGGCAGGCCGAAAAGCCTAAGCTTACTCCGATCCAGTGTTTCTCAACACAGCTGTGAAAGAATCAGTGTTCAGCGCTCTGTTCAGGTTGCAGTCACTCGCCATTCCTTGTGACCTTGTCAGCCAGCGCGGCTGCATTACCCATCACACGGACCGCGCGACCACGCCGACCGCTCATTTGACCTTGCAACCACCACGCTCGCCTGACCGATGTGCGCCGCTCTCAAAGCTGTAAAAGTACAGAACGCTAACCAACCCACTGGGTCAGGTAACGACACCAAATTGAATGGCAGAAAGGCGAAACCGAAGAGACTCCCATCGAAAGGCATTTGCGGGCTAGGAGAATGTCATCGGGTAGTAAAAATCGGTCTGGCTTGTTCGCACTGTTTAGCATGGTACCATACGAAATGTGCAAATGTGTCCCAACAACAGTTACGGGAACGAAATAGCTCCCAAGATGAATTTTGGTTCTGTACTGCGTGTTCCACCATCCCTCTCGTTAAGTGCTTGCTTATCCTAGCTGAGAAATGCGACCGGTTAATCGCAGAAGCAGAGCAGAGGATAAACAATGAGATTACTTCAATGGGAGCGAGTATGGACCACAGAAGCGTAGCGGCTGCTAAGCAACGGAATGCTGAACAAATCGCTTCGCCTGCACCGCAATCAGCCATGTCTCCATCTCCGTTGTCTTCTCCAACTTTGGTAGAACGCAGGGCGAAAACAGACTGTACCTACGTGAATCAAGCAGTACTCACAGCAAAGAAAATCAGGCACCATTCAAAACGTCTGGTTAAGCAAATTCCACTAGACCTGACATCTAGTATTAACAAGGATGGAGCAGCCAAACACCAACCCTTGGTACCTGTAGCTCATATATCTCTTGTCGAGACTAAGCCTCCCAGAACGTCGGTTACATATGCAGAGATTGCTGCAAGGGTCCACCGAGAGGCCGCCGTTGCGTCCTCTTCCATTGTAAACACCGTTAACGCAAATGGAGAGCAAGAGAGCAAACAATCACTTGTCAGCAAGTCAAGACAAATGAGTACCATACCTTGTAGATCGATTAAAAAGGGATCCAACAACAGTGCCCGGACTGTTGTATGCTCAAATGTCCCTGAATCTACCGCCATCACATTGCGGGATAAGTTATCAGACGACCAAGATCAATGGAACTCATTGTGTATGCAGATGAGTATCAAAGCCAAGCCCATAAACTTGTTACGAATTACTCGTCATCCGAACTCACCACACTATGGTGAACCCAGACTTATTCGAGTAACGCTAGAATCCTCCACCGACGTGGAAAATGTTTTGCTCTCCGCAAGCACGCTAAAACACGAATCATGTGCGATACGTATCTATCCTGATGTCCCTTGGAGCGCGCGACAACCAAAACGAAACACCGAAGAGGGGCACAGCAAGCAAGACCGCCTAAACACAGTCTTCATACATGGCGTACCAGAACATCATTCTATCCATGTTCAAGAGACCGGAAAGCACGATTTAGAACAGTGGCGGTTCATTCGTGAAACACTTTCTTTGGATGATGTTGTGGCACTATCGCTCACCAGGATACCCCTCTCATCGAATTATAGAGGATGCGGCCCTAGAATCCTAAAACTTGTGGTTCAGTCAGAGCAACAAGCAAAGGATGTTTTGGATCGATGGCGGAGAAATCGGAAACATCTTCCTTCCGAAATTCGGTTAAAGGTCGCAAACAATTCGCACAGCTCAAGTATTAAAGCAACTGAAGCAGTAAGCATCCTGACGAATGCACAGAAGTGTAACTTGACTGCTGCTTTAATTGACTCTGAAGTAGGTCTAAACGAAGGCTGGGACGCACCTTGGCCGAATCAAGTTGCAAACGAGGTATCATTGACCCATCAAAAAAACGAATAACTGCCGACCTCCCATCGGTCGGCATTCTCCCACACTTGACAGCTTCACCTCTCTGCGGGCTCCTAGAGACCGAGAAACTGGCCTGCTTGTATACAAATGCTCAGGGACTTTCTAACAAACTGGCTGAACTGAAAGATCGCCAAGCTTCCGGCTCGTATGATGTCATTGGTATCACCGAGACATGGTTGCACACGGGAATGACGGACGCTGAAGTGTCGCTACCCGGCATGTCGCTGATCCGGAACGATAGGCTCACAAAAGGAGGAGGGGTAATCCTGTACTACCGAAACGACTTACAGTGCGAAGCCGTGGAGGATTCAGATTCGCAGTTCCCCGACTCTCTTTGGTGCCGGTTGCAGTTAAAAGGCAGGGACGCTTGCCTTATTATCCTGGTGTACCGCGCCCCTAACTCAACATCCGAAACCGACTACCACCTAATGGCTGCTTTAAGGTGCAGTTTACAACAAAAGTACACTCACATTCTTATCATGGGTGATTTCAACGTACATTGTTTAGAAGCCCCTGCCACAACCGGCGAACAATTCAAAACCGATTTACAAGATCTAGTAACTACTGCTCCTCTTTACAACCACATCACTTTGCCCACTCGGTTCAGAACTGGTAACAGGCCATCTGTGTTGGATCTTGTGCTTACCAACGAGGAGCATATGATTGATGCGTTGGTTTTAGACTGCCCGTTGGGTCGCAGTGATCACGCAGTCATCAGTTTCAACTTCGTCTGCTATGCAGAATATCGGAATGATAACGATGATACTGTGCGAACCATCACAAGGTACGACCGACTCGCCCAGCTCGTCAGCGCCACAACTTGGTCTTTCCTCGAAGAAGAACCCCCGGAAGTCGCCTGGCTCGAGTTCGTCAAAACATTCAGTCAGCTGATTGCACAGGCTTCAGAGATAAAAGCTTGCAATAAGTGCAAATCTGTTTCTTTCGTTAGGAGCAGAACCCGAAAATGGATGACAGTACGCAACGCAGCATGGCGAGCGTACAGAGAAGCTCCAGCACCAGAAACGTGGGACAACTACTTAGCCCAACGTAACCACTGCACTCAACTGTTAAGAGAAGACAAAGCCGCCTATCAGCAGAACATCGCAAAAACCTTCAGTGCTAACCACAAACTGCTGTACAAGCACGTTAATAGCCTACGAAAGGTGAGGCAAGGATTTCCTCCACTCAAGACGGCTGAGGGCCCAACAAGAACGTCTATGGAAGCTGCAAACGCGCTGCAGATGCAATACGCCCCCACGTTTCAAAGGGTCTTGCCACCAAGCGATCTACCAAGCTTTGTATTCTGCTCACCAGGACTAACCCACATCAATTTTACCGCAGAGGCTGTATTGCAAAAGCTGACTTCTCTACGCAAACACAGCTCGCCGGGTGTCGACGCCATTCGTCCTGAGGCATTGGGAGTAGCAGCAAACCAACTGGCAGGACATTTAGCTCAGTTTTTTCAGCACTGCTTAGACCGGAACCAAGTTCCCGCTATGTGGAAGCTTGGAATAATAAGCCCGATTCACAAAGGTGGAAGCAGAACTGATCCCTCCAGCTACCGCCCAGTAACCCTTCTTCCTATACTCTCCAAAGTCATGGAATCCATAGTTGCCGATGCACTGGTGTGCTATCTGGAAAACTGCAACCTCATCACTCCTGAACAGCACGGTTTCCGTCGACAGCGGTCATGTACAACTAATTTACTCATTGCACGCAGTAGTTGGACCGAGGCAGCCGACGCTGGAGAAGGTGTTGATGTGATCTACCTGGATTTTTCCAAGGCTTTCGATCGTCTAGACCATCGGATACTACTATCCAAGCTGCAGCATTACGGGATCGGCGACCCTCTTTTAAGCTGGATCGCCAACTTTCTATTTCAAAGGCAATTAGTGGTCAGAGTTCGGAGCTCTTTATCGGACCCCATACAAGTCGAGTGTGGTGTGCCGCAAGGCTCGGTTCTAGGTCCACGTTTGTTTCTGGTGTTTATTAATGACCTTGCACAGGGGATCGCTTCAAACTTCCTAATGTTTGCCGACGATATCAAGATCTGGCGCAGGATCCAGGCGAACGCCGACCAACATGTGCTCCAAAGTGACTTAGATACAGTGTATCAATGGTCCATCCAAAACTTATTGCATTTCAACGTCAGTAAATGCAAGGTGCTTTCCATCCGACATCACGGCAGCTACTCATACCGACTCGGAACGGATGTACTGCAACAATCAACTCTCGAACGTGACTTGGGCGTCCTGGTTCAAGATGACTTGGGTTGCTCCAGGCAATCCGAAAAGGCCTCGAAGACCGGGAACCAACACGTTGGGCTGTTGAGGCGGGCGTTTGGACAAATAAACAGCTCCATATTTCGACAAATGCTCAGTGCGTATGTTCGCCCCCATGTCGAATACGCAATTCAAGCCTGGCATCCATGGCTGAAACACGACCTTAATGCACTGGAGCAGCCTCAACGCCGGGCATCTAAGAACGTAACTGGAATGCGCAATCTGTCCTACCAGGAGAGGCTGCGACGACTAGGATTGTTCAGTGGAAGCTATCGCAGGCTACGAGGCGACCTGATTATGACATACTTGATTCTGCGAGACCCACATCATGTGTGCCGCCCTTTACTGCAACTCAGCAGCAATACAAACCTGAGGGGCCACTCATTAAAACTCGCAGAACAATACAGTCGTCTGGAGTGCCGCAGAAATTTCTTTTCCATCCGTGTCTGTCACCCGTGGAATGCTCTCCCAGAATCGGTCGTCTCTGCACCGACACTAACAATATTTAAAAGACGGTTGGACGATGCACTCATCCACTTACACTTTGTTACTTAACACTATGTCTCCATCCTACACTTGGAGTTTACCCTGGAATTATTTGTTGTTAACTGTGAGTGTTGTGAATCTAAGTGGATCGCAGGACTGCAGCGAAGCAAACGATAAGTCCTTATTTTCGTATTTAAAGTGTTAACTATTTTACTATCCTTTTCATCATAATTATTATGTTGATATCCCCACCAAATATCCAACGGGGCTTGTAAAGCAACGCTTCTTAACCCGTATAAATTCATTGTTCATTGTTCATTGGTTAACTCTCACTCCTCACAGCCGAGCGACTGGGCTCCCTTGGTGTGCCCTACGATCGTAGACACACAGGTCACGGTTCGTTGTCCCAGGTCATCCCTGCCGACACGATCGGCAAAGTAATTTGCGCCATTGGACAGTTGGCAATGTGGCACGCCGGGGAACGTCAGCATGTGACCGTAGCCAGTCCTAGATTCGTACATAATTCATTAGAATACACTGCACGTCGGTTTATGCTCCAAGGTCGGCCAGTGGATCAATTGCACTTCGGACAGCTCAACCCACAGATGGGGAAGTGATGCTCCTGGCAGGCCCTCACGGCCTGAGTGCGTTCATGTGGGTATACTACGGCTGTTGGTTGTTTGCCGTAACCATTGATTGGTAACATGCTTCTGTGTGCATGTGACCCAAATGCCTTGCGCTCTCTTCTTGATGTACAGCGTTAATTTCCGGTTCCGCGAATAATCTTACTACACAGAGCTGTTTACTGCTTTCGTCTTGGCGTAACACGCTTGCAGAGGTTACTTCGGCCAACGTTCGAATTGTTGTGTTACAACCGTCGCATTGGTACTGAAATAGTTTAAATTACGAAAATTTATGTGCCCTATTTGTTCGTGAACTTAACATCACATTACTTCATAATGCGCAAGATGTCTCGCTGCTTCTTACAAATCGTTTCAGTTTCTTGTAAGCTCATTACAATCCAGCTCTATACTTCCGCGTCTGACACCTATTTGCTTATGCCGTTTGTGCAAGAGTGATGTCGTTCATTACCCGTCTCAGTGCAGCTCCATCTAGGTGTTTTGTTTCTGTATGCAGGGAACTTTGATCAGTAGATTATCACGGGTAGAAAAGAATAACGATAAAAATAAAGATTCCATTCTCGACAAGGCGAGGCACGCCTTTACAGGCATGATCATTTTGACATA
This sequence comes from Dicrocoelium dendriticum, assembly GCA_944474145.2. Classification (NCBI taxonomy): domain Eukaryota; kingdom Metazoa; phylum Platyhelminthes; class Trematoda; order Plagiorchiida; family Dicrocoeliidae; genus Dicrocoelium; species Dicrocoelium dendriticum. The sequence continues at coordinate 98,231,277 of OX104067.1, read as the reverse complement.
CCAGTGTGTGCTCAAGAATGTGCAAACATCCGATATGTGTGCCATAACAGTGTATGTTTTGTATGGGGTATGTAAGTATGTAATTGTGTGTATATGCAGCTGTGTAGTTTGTGCTTGTAATTGTGCTGCTCCATTCTTGAATGTTTGATATAGTCAGCAATGTGCGAGTAGAAGATTCGTGTCCGTGGGTTGGAAAGGATTATCCGGATATCCAAGGGGCAGTGACTTTATTTTGTGACGAGTCACGACCGCCACAATTGCACAACCCACATCGCAGTATACGCAGGGAGATAAGTACAATTCAAGTAATATACGTCTCATCAGTTTAGGCGTGAAGAGTTGCGATAGCCAAAGTAGCGGGTATTGTGAATGCGCACTTGTAAAACGGTGGTTGGAAATGGGAATTGAATTTTATAATACCAAACAGTGTGGAGAGCAGTTACGTTTGACGTTTCTATTTTTAGAGATACAAATGCCCAGACTCGTGCAGTTTGCTTGTATTAATAGAAAAAAATTAGGAGGATTTTCCAGATCGTTACAGTTTATGTAGATATGCTGAAATATAATATGCATCATTTATTGAAGCTAGGCAAAATGGAGATGACAGTGACTTGGTTTAGAGTAACATTTCACGGTTGGCAGACTCCGAGGTAAACGGAATTTCGTCGGCAATTCAGATAGCTGTATTTCTCACCTTGTTGTAAATGATTGTCTCTGAGGTTGGTGTTATGGTTGGGCTTCGGGAAAGCAGCGCGAGTAATTGGTTATGCAGTAATTAAGCACACCAATATTAACTAGTTGCGTAGCTTTAGGTAGCATCCAGCGAAAACTCACAATACCTCTGGTTTGCAAGTGAGATTACGTAGGCCCTTGTTAGTCGGCGTGAAACAACTCTGGGTCGCGTCACAATCAATGTCGATTGAAAATGAGAATGTCTCATGCTTAAGACGTTTGTAACAGTAGCTTTTAATAGATCCTGTGCAACATGACAATTGATTATGTTTTGGTTAGTGTATTACTAACAACGGTAGTCATGTTGCATTGGAACTTTGTTCCAAAGTCTGAGGGAAACAACCATCAATATGGCTTTTTGAATCCGGAATTTAGAACTTAATCTATAAATATGCAACAAGCAAGTGCATAGATAATTTTTGAGGTTCGAATCCGACTACACCGCTCCAAATTTGATCAGACCACACAACCATTGTAGTGAAGTGAGGTCGGGCTTGTCATGCAAAAGATGTCAACACAGTTAAAGTCAAGTCAAGGGAAGTCAAGATAAGCTTTATACAACTATGTGGAGAATTTTCAGCAAGTGACACAAACGCTGATGACAAACTACCACATAAAAGTGGTGGGAAAACGATGTAAATTGACAGGAAAAATAAAAGGGGTACATTTTTAAGCAAGTAAACGTTTTCGCAATTGTTCCATCATCACTCTTAAGTCGACTAACAAATGAGACAGATGAGGCAAAATGGAGTTGCGCCAATGAAGAAGTGGGGAAAAACAAAACCCTAAATTTCGACTGCGTTGAAGTAGTGGATTCCGAAATAGCTAAAGCGGCGTGTAGGGGTTGTGAGGGGGCTTTTAGGATCTCGGATGAGAATTCGAGGCATTAATCAAAATGCTGGTTAACCACAAAAACAACCAGGGTTTCTCTTCTTAATCCAGAGCATCTGGCAATCAATTTCATTGAGCTCACAAGAAGAGGATAATCCATTTGAAATAATCCGGGGAAAATAACAGGGGAACAGTAAAGCCAATGGGGTAGAATACGCGCATTTACAAACCTTAAAACTAGAGCACGCGGTACGGAGAGCATTTTGAGCCTAAGAGAGTAAAAGGATAGTCATCATACTTTTTGAAAAGTTGCAAGCATATGCAAATATTTACAGACGATGCTAAAATATGGAGAGCAGTTCGCTCAGCATCCGACTGTGTCTATCTTCGGGATGATCTGGCTTGGATCAACAAATGAGCAGAAACAAACCAGCTCCCACTGAACCCCGCAAAGTGCCACTTGCTGACAGTGCGCAGCAGCATTGTCAACATCTATTTTTGGGGGCAACACGTGCTACAGCACGTGGCTAGTGAACGCGATTTAGGTATAATCATGCAAGGAAGCACTGGCATTTCGCTCCCTGTTAGAAAGCAGAGAATGTGGCGAACTTGAACGTGAGGCTTTTGAAATGAGATCTCGGCATCTTTGAGAGACGGCGAATACCAATATTGATTAACACTTATATCCGTCCTCACGTTGAATATGCAATTCAGGCCTGGTTTCCATGACTTTAAGGCGATATTCGCCTATTGGAGCAACCCCAAGGAGGAGCCAAAAGGGCCAAGCGCGGACTATCCTATCTAAGTTGCGAACTGCTTTTTTGTGTACTCGGTGTGTTCTCCTCAGGATACCGACAGCTTCGCGGAGATCTCATTCTCGCATGCCGGATACTAACTGAAAGCGAGCATCCATGTACATTACTGTTGACCCTAGCGCTTTCCCAACGATGCCGACGCAACCATCTGGCACTAATGAGGTAACACTGCCGTTAGATTTGTGGAAAGTATCTTTACTCACCTCAAATCTGTTCCTGCTGGAATGCAGTACCAACCTATGTGGTGACCGCACCAGACATGAGGACATTCGAATGACTATTAGACTACCATCTCAGTGATAAACGCTACACACCAGTTTGATAAAGTCAATAGCTTAACCACTGATATTTCACGTACCACTTTGGAACAGTTTGATTTTAGTTTTCTTTTGCATATTCATCCTGTGAGTCTTGTAAAGTTATGCTCTTCATCCCCTGTTACACCATAGAAGAAAACAGTGTGGTACTTTATGGAAAATGAACGTGGGATGCTTTGGTCACATGCAACCAAAAGTGGAGAAGGATATATAAAAGAGCACAGTCTGTCGGGACGGAGAAAAGAGTATGAGGTATCACAACAAGCAAAAGGGTTAAGAGAGGGGGAACGTGATGGTGACCAAGTCAAGGGTTCGTCTAATCCTCGCTGGAGTTTCGAAGATTCCTCAGTAGTTGGGGTTATGCACCCTATGGCGACCTCATCAGCGTAGTTACACCCAGTGAAATTGGTTAGTATATGCAAAAAAGCAGCATAGAGGGAAAACAGAAAGGAGGTTAGGATAAATCCTTGTATAACCCCAGAATCTGCTGGGATTGGTGTTTTTCTGCCGCATAATTGCGTTCGGTGTTTCATGTGATTCTGTTCATCTTGTCTCTGCATTGTAGATGAAACCGAACGTACAAATGAGATAGGTCAGTTTGTTCGTACCTTGTATTTTCTGATACCTCTTCCTTGCGTGGTTATTCTAATCATGTGGTCAACTTTCAGCAAATAACGAAACGACTGACCTCATCATGATTTTAAACATAAATCCTGCTTCGCAATTTCATTCTCAGCAATAGATGAGTGTTATTACTACAATCCACAATCTGCCACAAATGGTTCTCCGAGTTCACTATTTACCCATAGTAGGAATCTACTGTCAGTAATATAAGCTATTGAAACATGATTCGCCACTTTGCAACATACTGGCATCTTCGCTTGATGTATGAACTGAAGGCGTTATGTCTACACCAATAGTCAACTAATGAATGTTCAACACACATGATATAAATAGGCTTTGTTCACGAATTAGCTGTACATTGAGTGATAATTTTAATCTGACGTTCACCTTGAAAGTGCTTCAAGATGGGTTTTCAACTATCATTAATGAAGACATGAAAATACCATAGCACTTGAGTGGGCACTTTGACTACTACCAAGAGCAGTGTGGGTATATTTGGTTCTATTAGCTAAGTTGCATAACTCCGCACGCACCTGACGATTGCATTCCTGGCACAAGAGCAGGTCCGTCCTTTGTTTCCAAGAAACATTCCTCTTAATTTAGAGAGTTCACTTTGTAGGAAATCTGTGATATTATATTAGGAAAATACGGAAATCGTGTTAGTAACTGCAACAATAAGGGTATGTGCCAGATGTTCGAAGGTGAGTATAAACGCATTTAATAGTGGAGAATGAATTGTAAAACACGGAAACTTTTGCAATGGTGCTGGCTTCAAGCCTGAATTCCTCTTCATAATACTCCGTTAATTATCAATAAAAATTACAGCGAGTAGGACATGATGAGAACAATTCACGATCGGCAAAAAGTGTGCTTATATTAATCCGCTTCCCTTGTAGCATTTACTTCTTTACGCAATCAAGGATTTCTACTTTTAACCCGAGAAGAGATTATGCATTTGAATGGAGGAGTTTATGGCACAAACTTAAAAATCAGAATAGATGCAAACATAGTTTAAATAAGCTGCTGTTCTTATTATAACAAAGTCTCTTTGGTATAACTAGTTAGGCAGCAAATTCCTGAGCATGTTCCACTCTTCAATTCACTAAGAAATATTTTATGATCAAACCGCTGTTGAACCCCCTGCGAAACAGTTTCAAACTAGGTGCCTGGTTGTAACTTCCTTTGGATTTGCACTATTGGTATCTACTCGTGGATAGCTGCGGCTCCACCGGTACGTCAGCCTATTAAAGATGCTAGCAGGCAATGTGCGAATGATTCTTGACGGCGAACCAAAAGAAACAGTAATATCACAAGGCGACGCAAATCACTGTACATTTGAAGCACTCTGTTTCTGCCGAAAATTGTCCGTTTCTTTTGTGATGCAAGAAGGATTATAGATTGTGTGGAGCGAATAAGCGTATGCCAAAATTTTCAAATTCAACTGTAGCTTCGTACTATGGTCTGTGTTTTATAGTTTTCCCACCATGCTGCTGCGATATTTTCGCGCGTTCACACAAAATTTGCTTTCAGCTGTTAAGATCTTTCACATCGGATAACTAATTGGATTACCTGTGTCCACGTTACACTGTTCATTCGTCGGCGCGCAAAGTTAAGTAATTACGCGTTCCGCGCCGTAAGATAGTTATTGTATGGTAGCTAATGAATGCCGTTGTAACCACTATAATCAGCTTGTAATTGTGAAGACGAATTCCACCCAGCTGATCTCTAGGGGACTTGCATAAAAGAACGATCGGGACTTACCATTGCTGAGGTCAGCCTGCACGAGGTTAAATTAGTCTCGCCCAGCTCTAAATACAACATAGCCAAGAGGACTAAAGCTAGCACAGATAAGTGAAAGTGACATACAGGTAATGGCGGAACCAAGTTTCACGCTGCATATTTCTGTGTCCTTAACAAGTGTACTCCGCGTAAATATCAATCGATTTTTCAAGCTTCGGATACGCTCAGATGTTCCTCCTGTGGTCTTGCTGAGGTCTTCGCCAAAGTCTACAGTCACGTAAGCAATAATGATGAACAGCTTACCATAGTTGTATCTGAATGGCAAGTCGAGATGTGACCCAAGAAGTCGTGGCCGGATTTTGAAATAAACGCCGAGGTATTAAAGATTGACCATCGCTTATCAATACAACACAATAGGAGATGAAATATTTGCATTGTTATAAAATATTTGACTGTGAGAGAAAGTGATACAAGAAGGCGGAAGAACGCAGACAGATTTAGTGCATAGAATTGTGTCCAATCCATTTGTGTCCGTAATTAATGTTAACTGGATGCCACCTATATGCTCACGGGAGTCAGATCCCCGATGCATCTGACAGCAAGTGGACACATTTACTCATGACCATCCCGGAACCACCGCTGCCAGATTATCGTCTACGGGTATTATTATAAGACTAATGGAATCGTGATTTCAGGTTTCAGCCCGACGCACGAATTAAGTGGATCGGGTTTCGCCTCACGTTTTATCTGTTAATGCCTCTTAGTCAACTGTGGATGGAGAGTAAATTGGAGTTGCCATCGGTTTGCACCCAACAACTGTCCACTGGTCGGATTAATCAGACCACACTGGTTTCGCAAGGCACTTGGTAAAATAGCCCGACGGTGGAGTAAACGGTGGGAAAATGCACTCTGCACTAGCTTGGCAAACAACCACGAGGCGTATGGGAAACAGCGGAAGATTGGTGACAGCGCAATGACGAACAACCGCCAGTATTTCGCAGAAGGGTTTGCAGTCGAAATGTAGCTCAACCCAATGGAGGATATTAATGCACGTACAGTGAGACCTGACGCTTGCATAGGCCTAACCAGTGCCAGGAGGCTGTAAAGGACTGTCTCACGACTCTAGCGCAGCGCGAACGTCAGCGCCGACATCGCACTTCCATCTGCATTTCTAAAGGTCCAATTGTCCTTTCCGAATCAGAGGCTAATGCATCGTTTCGCAGTTTGAGCTTCAGATCATTCTACAATATGTTTCACTTAAATTCAAGGGTAATGGTACTTAATACATGCATATCGATCACTGTGAGGATAGGGTATTTGATGCGATCGTACTCGGATAGCGTAAAGGTCCTCGAAGTTGCTATTTTTTAATATGTGCCATGGCTGCCATTCGGTTCGGTGGGAACTGGATGCGCCAAACTTTCTTTACGATGAAGCCGTGACTCAGGAATTTAATGAGTCTTGCCGAGCAACTTAAATGCAAAAGAAATTACTCCGGAGCAAAAGTGCCCAGGGTTTGCCTCATGTTGAATGCTAAACACAGACTGGTTTAAATGAATGTCTGTTTTCAATTGTCAGATTTATACATTATATTATGTTCTTTTGAAAACGCTTGGCAAAATTATGAAGAATCGCCTTGTGTGGAAGTTGGGGATCCATTTCGGCAATCCGCAATTAGCTGTCCCTTAAGGTTGCGTTCAGTGGTTCGGATCCTTCAAAATTTAGAAAGATCCGATTGATACCGTTACTGCTTAGCTCAAGCAAAACAGGTCCTCAGTCTGGCGTTTGGCAGAATGTGTTTTAGCTGTCTGACAGGTTTGGCTGAAACCAGTCGTCTCAGTAACGCCAAACGTCATGTTACCATATTCTAATCCTGATAGTTATTGTCGTAATATGTAACAGCTTTTTGGTACGGTTGAACCGCCAAAGCGAAACAGAGCTCAAAATCGAGCTTCCAACCCATGACTACTAAAGATGGCATTGCGCCCAAATATTCAGTTATCTAAGACAATACTTTATTTTTAAAGATAATCTTTCGAAGGACGTCATGCATCCACCCAAAATGTAACGATTATTAAAGCATACTATCCAATGCTTCCGTTTTGTCTTGTTGTTGTAGAGGAGATCAAAGAATTCGTCGAAATTGGTTAGTAATCCTTTTATTTCTCCAGCATTATCACTTTCTCTATTATGTTTGAAGCGCGTCCGTTGCACAAAACAGTAAAACAATTTTGGTCAGTTGAGCGATGGTACGTTATTTTATTTGCGATTAAAAATGCCTCGAATTTGCGCTACAGCACAAGAATTACCGAAAATCCTACTTGGCCACGGCGAAAAAGTTACAGATAGAGCTGCTTTTAAGAAAACGAAGTGTCCGTTACACAAACGCTAGACTCTTGTTGTACGATCCATCTAACGGGTTGGCTTCTGACTATTTTGATAACTCGCTGTCTTTCATAGTAAATTATCCCGAACGTCCGTTAACAGAAAGGTAGCTGTACATCACGGCAATGTATCCATTTGGTAGCACACGCTTCGCACACTTATAACACTTTCCTTGTTAAGGATTTTAATTAGTAAAGAACCAACAAGCTTTATAGGTTCATAAAATTTAAGAAGCTGATAAGCAAACTGCGGGTCCGAAATGAGCGAATTTCTGACTTTCAGTAAATTAAACGAGATTGTTAGCTACTAACACAAAAGCTTGTCGTTGGGAATAAACCAGCAGAAAGGTAAGGTGAATTTCTATTCCAACCTAACCGGTGCTGTTATAGGCGTCGTTTATTTCCTCTTTGTGTGACATGTGTTTTCTAAAGGTTGGATAAAAGCTTATGGCTGGCAAAAATCATGAACTATATGCTGTTCGAACTCAATGTTCCAGGTGTGTCAATGGTGGTTATAGATGGAATTTGTGGTTAGCTGACCGGAACCTCTGCTCTCCATGACGTGTGTTCATCTCATTTGATCTCGTCAGATGCACATAACAGGCATCGAAACCGGGACGATTGGAATGTCAATTGAGAGCGATACCCGCATGTCACCGGGTCAAGACGATCAACGCCTGGTGGTTCAGATGTAGATTGCACGTCGCAATCCGTCCACACAACGTGTACTTCAAAATGATCTTCTAATCAATGACACTCATACTTGTGATCTGGAGGTGTATAATTTCGCTTCCAAACGGGAGAATAAGCACAAAAATGTAATGTGCAAAAGACTTCCGAAATTTGCTCTCAGTATTATTGTTCGCGACAAGAAGTAAGTGGCTGGCGAAGGGAAATACAGGAATACACATTATATATCTGGTAACGAGCTCATAGACTTGACACTAAGCTTAATAATAAGATCCACAATTTCTTCAAAGTCGTTACAAAAGTAGTTGCGATTGCACACAGCGGCAAAACTTGCTCTATTTGTAAAAACTGGCTGCTTCTTTGGCGCTGCTTGCGGGACGATTAATTACGTGGAGCGGAGGATATCTCTACCATGCTCCGCAAATTCCACCCACGTCTTATAGGGGTTTGAGGTTCACTATTGACGAAGTTGGGTGCAATAGTTAACTTGCGTCATGTACGCGTGCCAATTCACTGGTATCGTGGTGTATGTTACGCTGCTCATGCTTCCTTGCGTACTGTCACGTGGACGCGCGTACTGCCCTTTAGGCAAGTAATCGTTTGGCGCCAACTGAAAACCGTAGATTATGAGCAGTAAAATCAGTTTAGCAATTCGGCTAACATATCCTAGGTAGCTGATCTACATGGGTCCAATATTAAATCAGTGATTAAACTTCATTTTTATTTGTCCCAATTAAGAGGCGACTGCCTCCACGCAGGGTGTATTTCATTAGTTACATAATGTTTAATCTGGTAGCAGAATTTGATTCACTTACCATTATAATCGATAACTTATATGTTCAAGATGTCCATAACCCAACTGTCGACTTACATCTATGCCGCTTGAAATCTGTGTTCTGCACCTCATCGGATGGGCAGTTTGATTCCCTCACTGTTTTTCTACATTTATCACTGAATGTCGTATGGAACGTGCCAGTGGATATAGGTGAGAGTGGTCATACGTATAGAAAAAAATTACGCGTTACTGCACATCAACAATGTTGCATGCTAACGAAGTCATTTAAACTGAGGAAAAGTATGGATTTATCTTTAAGTGGTTTGTGTAAGCTAGCCAGCAAGTAGAAAGGAATGGTTCATTATCTTCTGGGATTCGTATTCGGTGACAGTATGCTGTTTGTACAAATTTATACTAACGGATGATATCATACGAATAAAATTCATCTCGTATTGCAACTTCTACATAGTTATGAGACCTAGAATTACGGAAAGAAAATGTTGGGTAGAAGCAATTCACAAAAGAAACAAACAGTGGAATAAAGCTAAAACCGTGATTATAAGACATCAGGACGTTTTTATTGCTACGGACTCATGGTACATCGTAGACCAAAGGGAAAGAGAGGAATTTCTATTAGTAATGAAAAACAAAGTCACTGCTTAAAATCGGCTGCCTAACGCAACGTTGTGGGCATAGTTCTCATAGGCAATAGGTGGTTCCTTTCGTAACGGAAAGGGAAGTGGGCACAATGATATTAGGTATGAACAGACAATTCAGTCCTATATAGTTGAACAGCTATGATCCGAGCGCCGACATGCGGTGGAACCAGTTGTCATGGCTCACATCGCCAAAAAATTAATAAATAACTACGTCAAGGAAATGAATTTGAATGTAAATAGAATGTACAGAAGATGGAAGCAAGAAGGTGGTGCGGTAAACTAAACATTAGGTTGTAAAAATTAACGGATAGATACAAGAAATCTTATAGAGGAATCCCGCTGACTGCGTGACAGCGCCATATCTTATACGGTCTTCAACCATCGATGTGGACGGTCCTGAGGCCCCCATTCACGATGATGGCACACACCAGCCTAACCAATTCCTTCAGTCAGTTTCTTCATCCCTTATGCTGTCATCGACTGGCCACTTCGCGGTTTCGCTCAACTTGGAGAAGTCACGACGTACAATGCACGCCGAGGAAGCTGGTCAACGGGTACCTGGAGGACATGGCCTGGCCAGCGTAAGCGATTAAGATTCAGTAAATAATTGAATAAGGCACCAGGAGTGTTCTTGACAAATCAACTGGCATTGCTCACGCAGTGTTCCAACCAGATGTGAGCAATGTTGCGCAGGCAGCAGGTGGTCAAAGGCGGCCAAGTTTTTAATGTCTTCGACGCGAACTGACCATGTCTCTGATCCATACAGTAAGACCGGGCTTACCGCAGCGTTTTACAGCCTGCCTTTCGCGGACGGGTTGATATCCCGCCGTCTCCATAGATGGTTGATTGCTTGGAAATCCACGCGGACCTTGCTGATACGCAACTGACCTCAGTGATGTGAACATTAGAGGTGATACAGCTACTACGTGAACAGATGCACCATATTCAATGGCTGTCCAGTGATAGTTAGAACCGGAGGTGTGCCGGGTCAGTCCTGCAACAGTACTCTACACTTTGTAAGTGCAAAGCAGATACCGGATGTTGCATCGATACGCATCAACCTATCCAATAGTTTTTGCATAGGCACTGTGTCAGACCCAAGATGGGCTATGTCTTCGTATACTTCAGGATTGTTGCTTGGTCATATGACATAACTTCCACTCCGGTACAGTTTGTAAGGACCATTTCAATCACACATTTGAAGAAGAAGATGGAGGGAGATATACGTCAACACGGATAGATATTATTTCTCCTTAGGAACACGGATTGTTTCCCGTAGACGCTTCACGGCCCCGGAAATCAAACTAGTGAGACTGCATAGTGGAAAAGAATTTGGCTATCATGCCATTTATGGATATAGGTAGTCATAAGCTGGCGCGTTCAGCGGAGTCGAAGGCGGCTTCCATGTCTAGAAAAACCATTGTAGGCTGTCGTTTGCTAATGCTTCTTTGCTCTAAAATTGGCAAAGTGTAAATATGCGGTCCATGCAACTACAACCAGTGCTTCAAGTGCTTCAGTTCTCCCGGGCATCAGCAAGACGTCGAAGATGATCCCTGTGCGACGTTTGTAGGCAATGGAAATATAAGGCTAATTCCTAAATGGTTTTCGCACAAAGTACTTTGACTCTTCTTGCAGAAGGGCACGACAACGGACGGTCGCCAGTCTGAAGACATCTCTTCGGTGTCCCAATAAGTATCTCATAGAGAATCAAGTTCAGTTATAAAGAAGCCAACTAAATCTTCCATCAAAGCTTGTTGAAGGTCGATGGGTCCAGGTGCCTTTAGAATCTCTTTTAAAATGAGCGCCGTGACACCAACATCCCACGTCGGCTCTAGTGATCCGGTAAGTGGCAGTGTCGCAACAAGCTTGCCGAAATACACTTCAAAATCTTCCGCTCAGCGAGCTGATCGACGAAACGGAGAATGGATCCACTGTCCATCTTTCTTAGTACTTGTTTCACTAAATTATGACTTCCATGGACCCGAGTTTTGTATGAGGTGGAATAGCATTTGGCTGTTCCCAAAAACACTGACTTTCTCTCTCGCACCGACCGTTGCCAAGCACCAACGTTCCCGATCGATTCAAAGACTATTTGTCAGACATTGTTTCAGAAGTTACGGACAAGCCGAAACTAAGGGCACATTGGAACTTGTTTCCATGCTTTGAGCAAACCCGATCCATCCCTCAACGTTCTATGCACAGTTACGACGTCTCAAGTTGGTTCCACAGCAGGCGTCAAACGCATTCTCCATGGCACATTTGAGACGACCCCAGTTAGCATTCGGTTCATTAACCTCATTCATCAATGACTTTTAGTAGACTAATTCGTCATGATATTGCTTTACCAGGTTAGCAAATTTAGGAGATAAGCACTACTTTGAAGCAGGAAGAGTGTGGGACAGACATGTGTGTACTAGAGCATGGTCAAAATCCTGCATGACAATTTAAATATATCAGTGTACGCGTGTTGTCACAATCTCATGTTGCTTCCTTTCTCCATCACATAAAGGAACTTGATGGGGCAGAGGTGAAAGGACTCATCGAATCAGTGACTTTTGTTATTCGTTATATGATATTTGGCTTTTCCTGATGTAACTTGTTTGCACGCACGTCTTTGTTGAATGTATACTACTTTCGTAGTGTCAATTCTCTGTTCAGTCGAACACGGAAAAACCTTTTTTATCCCAGTCGCTCAAAGTCTGTATTGACTTGTTCCACTTAAATGCGTAGCGATTAAGATGTTTGCTCCTAGGCTATTTTTATGCTTAGTTGACTGGTAAAGCGTTATTTCTAGTACTCATGTTGTACTTAAGGGGAAGCGACCTCACATGTAAACTTGAGTTTATAGACTATATCAAACATAAAGCCTAGGTTGAGTTTTAGACTTTCTGGCTAGTAGGGTTTGATTATCATTTTACAACGGCCGTGGTAGTAAGCAACATTACCAGAGCTTCTCGTTAGACGTTGGTGAGGGAGCTTTGTACATGTTCCATTACAGTCATGTCACCATTTTTAGACAGGTGTAAGCTAACTGGCAATATTCTAATAGGGTACGAATAAGAGGTTTATAATGAAACATGGCAGCTTCCCAACATTTTTTCTACCAAATTGGTGTAGCCCCATTGCAGAAAAGCTTCTCTGTAGGACCGCTATTTGCCAGAAGACATGGTTCCTGCAAAAATAGGAAGCTAGGTTGTTTATATAAATATATATTCTTGATTTAAGATAGGTGACATTCTCATAAACGTTTGCAGTGCAACTCATTATTATAGATGTCAAAACCATTGAAGTAAATCACTCACCTACTTTCGGTTCTCGTCAAAATATCTGTAGATCTATGTGATTAACCCAACACCTAATGATCACTGATGTCCAATCTGCTGATTCTGCCTTGGTTGTGACCTCAAACGTAGTGTCTCTGTGCACTTTCAAACGCCTGCTGTTGTCTCCATTCAAGGCATCGTATTGTAGCAAGAAGGAAGTGGCAAGAAAGCACAATAGTTATTGTACGCGACCACGATTTTCACAAGCTGCGATGAAGCGTGCATTTATCGACAATGTTTCCGTCCCACAACACATATATGGTTGGCGGCATCCGGTTTCGGATTTGCCTGTCACTGTGGCAAGCCACAGGACGCATGCGCCTACAGAGGGACTCTGGGTAGCTTACGCTGTACCACCCACAGCTCCATCCACACACCCCATATCCAGTGTAAACCCGAAGGAATAAGACGGGGAGGCATGTGGATGGGAGCCACGTTTCATCAACGGAGCCGGCCCACACTCCTTCACAGGCAAACACAAGAACGTTATATTTGGGGAATCAAGTGCACACAAGGCGGTGGCTGGACCGTAGTCCGCTCCATACTGAGTGCATGGAACCACTCTTCGAGCCTAGCACGGCCACAAGGACCGTGCACGCCGTCCCCTCCAGCAACGACCAACTGTCTCCTGGAGCCAGTATGGACGAGGTAGTGGGTAATAGACAGGTAGGCACCTTGTCAACATGCACATCAAGCGTAGCCACACCGGGGATGTCAAACAACAGCCAATCATTTGAGAGAGAGACAAGAAAATAACTCGATTAATGCATAAGGAAACGGTGACATAAACCTTAAGTTAATGAGCATATGTAATAAGTTGTTTACAAACGAATCCTAGATAAGTTGGCGAGGTCAGGAAGTATACTTTACGGAATATCTCGAACACAAAATGCTATGGAAATCGACTACAATTGGCTTAAGCGAAGTGTGCAAGTTAATGGAATAGAGTACAGGTAGACATTTATATGAGACATTAAAGCATTTAGGCAAAATTGAAAACCCAACACCTGAAATAAAGACTTAGCATGCAAGCACGCGGTTAGTATATCGAATGCAGCGGACCTACAAACGCTGCGCCGGGGCTGTCTACCTCATCTGCAGGACCCGTCGTCGCTTCTGTAGTGGTCCCGTGTGGCCTCGCTCATGGCTCACTAGGAAGGGGGACATATATCTTAAAGTAATGAGCATCTGAAGTAAGTTGTTTACAGAAGAATGCGAGATACGTTCATGAGGTCAGAAGGCAAACTTTACGGAAATGCCACCAACACCAAAATGTTTTCGGAAAGGACTAGTATTGGCTTAAGGGACGTGTGCAAGTTTATAGAAGAAAGTACGGGTAGACATTTATATGAGAAAGCAAAGCATTGGGACAAAATTGAAAACCCACCACGTGAAATAAACAGACTTAGCACGCAAGCAAACGGTGACATAAATCTTAAATTAGTGAGGATATGAAATGAGTTGTTTACAAAAGAATACGAAGTAAGTTCACGAGGTCAGGAGGCTTATTGCACGGAAATGCTACAAACACGAAAATGTTATCGAAATAACTACAAGTGGCTTAAGCGACATGTGCAAGTGTATAGAAGAGAGTATAACTAGGCATTTATATGGGAAAGAAAAGCATTAGAGCAAAATCGAAAACCCACCACTTGAAATAAATAGACTTAGCATGCAAGCACGCGGTTAGTAAATCGAATGCAGCGGATCTACAAACGCTGCGCCGGTTCTGCCTACTTTCTCTGCAGAACCCGTGGTCGCTTCGGTAGTAGTCCCGAGTGGCCTCGCTCATGGCTAACTAGGCCTGCCTGACTCAGGCACTCGCGACCGCATGTGCTACAGCACCATGCACTCGATGTCGATGAACTACAATCCATCAGTGCTTGCCGCTTCCGAACTGGCCGCTTCCTCTCTGCATGCGTGAGGTCTCTCTCCCCCACGTCAGCAACTGCCTTCGTGATGAGATCGCGCCATACGCGCCGATCAACCGCTTTCGATTCCCATGACCTGCAATCAAGATTAGAACGTCTGAGGCTCACTTTGATCATGTCCTGGTAACGTAACTTTGGTTTCCCCACGTGCCGCTCCCCAATACTCAGCTGACCGCATAAGAGTTGTTTCGGTATCCGAGTCGAATCCATGCGCCACACATGACCGAGCCATCTCAGGTGTCTCAGTAAAAGTATGCAGTCCACTGCATACATCTCACTTCGGCGCAACACTTCCGTGTCTGCAACTCTGGCGCCCCCACTGATGCGCAAAATTCGTCATTGACACTGCTGATGGAATAGCTCGAGATATCGCACATCCCGACGGTACATCGTCCACGTTTCACTGCCTTATAGAAGAAAGGACAGCACCATGGATTTGTACACCATCAGCTTCGTGCTAATGGCAAACTGTTGGTTATTCCACACTCGGTACTCGAGCTTCCCGAATGCTGCCGCTGCGTTTGACATGCGGATACGCAGCTCACTGTGTAGCTGCTGATCAGTCGACATCACAATCCCAAGGTAGCTGAAACGGGAGGTGGTTTCCAATACTTCAGCACCAATGCTGGTTCGCAGCAATATTGAAGATTGCACCTCCGGTGAAGTCTGAAAGAGACAGACAGTTTTGCTTGTGTAGATGGTGAGCCCGAATTTGGCCGCTGTTGAAGCCAGCGAATTAGTCATGTGCTGCAACTCCTCCGCGCTGTGTGCAAACAACGCAAGTCGTCAGCAAACAGCAACCTACGGATAGTTGTCTCACAGACTAGAGTTCTCGCACCGAAACAACGGATGTTCAGCAACCCACCATCAATACGGTGCTCCACACGAACACAACATAATGCACATGAGAAATCACAACATGTCACGTTGGTGCCTCGACCGGAATAATTTATACTCGTGACTGCCTGTCTGACAAAGTAACTTGGCTTCCGTAGCTCGCATTCTTACTAGCCTGGACTTGTTCTAATGCTCTTGATTTGCTTGATCTCGGTAGCGTTATTCGGCTTAAGGTTACTCCAGGGTGCACAAACAAAAGTGTTTCTGTCTGATTTATTGGCGTATCGAAACATCCCTTTGGATCAGGCACGTTCTCGTAGGTTATTCGCGTTCCGCTCTCTGCTCTTATTGCTGGGCTGGAGTTGCGCTGTCCTATCTGGTCCATGATGTTTGCGCCCGTATCGGTCCTCACTCGTTCTAGTAGCTTTTCAGTCTCCTGTGTGAGCGTTGCCTTCCAAGCGTTATGCGTTATGCTTGAAGTTGAATTTGATCAGAAATAATCTGGTCATTTCTTTTGGTTTATTGCAGCACGCCATGGTAGTAATTTTATTTCTGAGAAGTTTTGAGAATATATTCGTTTCTAAGCAATCTACTGGTTTTGTTAGATTATCCGACTAACGTGTTGCCGTTTTCGAATCTACATGGGGGCTTCTTGATATTTCGGGCTATATGCAATTCATCTAACAAGGTGTAATGTAGGACATATGAAGTAGAAGATATATCGAACACGTTTACATATTCGTATAGTACGTCAGCTGTAGATTGCGTGTTATGGGGAAAAAATATGATCCTGTGCAGCAATCACAATTTCCCAGCGAATTCTTTCCACTCAACGTTGTGGTAGACATGAAAACTTGCAATCTATTAGAATGTGTCGTGGTTGTAGACGAATCCTTCAAATCAGATCTCTGTTATTTCTTGGTCAATCTCAGATAGGGAATACATTTACTTCTATAGCATATAACCTTGGTACAGTGTAGTTTTGGCAAGTGTTCACCTTTTGTTAGAGATTCATTTTATTGCATCCAATCAAATGCATGGATTGTTGATATAAAATGCAGATATTTGAGAAAACAGCATGACGGACATTAGGCGATCTCAGGTATATTGAAATCCCACTCACAATTCAATGAGTTACAGGCTACTCGGAGGCATGTGCGAGGGCCTCCGCGAGTTAATTGATATCCACTCTACGTCAATGTGGTGGGTTGTACACGACCTATTAAAGCTTGTCTTTACTTCACTTGAAAGTTACCTCACGCAGAATTTTCAAGGCCATCCAGCAATGAATCGCGTATAGGAGTTCCGTGGGGTGTATTGCCCTCGTATATGAAGTAACTGCCACCGCGGCGGCATTTGCACAATTGTTAAAGGTTTGGTAGATTTGGATGTAAAATTGGGCAATGGAAATATGTTTGCTTTCCCAAGTCTGCGTCACAATCACGATGTTGGACCAGGAGATAAGCAGCAACATTCGCAGGAAATACATTTTATTGTTGAGACTAAGCAACTATGAGAGGTGATCTAAAAAATCCAAGCTTTTTGATAAAGGCCACCATCTCATGTACTTGGGGAAAAAAGCTTGTGTACAAGCAGGCTGATTTGGTTTGGTGATCTTGTGATCATCAATAGATCTAAAAAGGAACTCGGTACAAATGGGTGTCAGATGTTTGAACATCAGTTGGAACATTAGCTGCAGCCTTTATTGTCATTCGGTGTCATCCGGTTGAAACGAGAATATTGTTTAAGCAAGTAATTTGTCACAGACGGATTAGAAGGAAAGAGCTTTGAAGGGCTGGGACATCCGGCTCGTTTCTGTGTTAACCGGATGGTTTACTATAACGCCCCTGCAAGTTAGAGTGTTCAGTAAGACTTTTCAACACTTATTCTACTGAAGCCGTATTGGGAAAGTTAATCACTATTAGTGTGGTATGTGGTGTTTGTTCAACTTGGCGCGCGGCATGGAAGGTTTGAATGCTATGACTACTCATCAGCTACAAGGTTTAATCCTTTGTGGCTCCTATGTTAATTATGTGATCAAGGTTAGCGACATTGGTGGCGATAACAGGCTGAGAATATGTGTGCTAACTATGCAGATTTGTGAACAAGGTAATAGTTAGCCCTATTTTTTGGGTAGTAGTATTGGTGATGCTACTAGATCCCTGGAAA
This sequence comes from Dicrocoelium dendriticum, assembly GCA_944474145.2. Classification (NCBI taxonomy): domain Eukaryota; kingdom Metazoa; phylum Platyhelminthes; class Trematoda; order Plagiorchiida; family Dicrocoeliidae; genus Dicrocoelium; species Dicrocoelium dendriticum. The sequence goes on along the minus strand of OX104067.1, from coordinate 98,213,450 downwards.
TGTGTGACATTGTTACTGAAGCCCAGATGCGCAGGCAGACATTCAGCCATAGCCGTGGATTCAGCTAGACCACATGTTCCGTGAACATTCGAGTGGAAAAAATCAATACGTGTACTTCGTAAAACAGTTTGCGCGGAGTCGGCTGTGTTATTCCGTTTCTGTTGAAGGAACCCATACCGCCGCTCAAGCCGCGTTTAGCTGACTTTATAAGTACATTTGTAATCATAGTTGTCGCTCTTATAACCGACATATTTCGCAGTAACAATTATACATTCAGTCTATTTGAATTTAAGTAGCGCCAAGTAGTATGCTTTAAGTCCATGTATATTATGTCCGACAAAGCACTCTTTATTCCGAAACCCACCGGCGTTTAGCAGCGCATGCTTCAGCTTCTTAACTGGCAGCTAGCCTGGGATAATAAACAACATTGAGTATTCAGCTTATTCGTTTAGTCACTTCAGCAAAGCATCACGAAAATGAACTGCCAACCATACGTAGTTGGTCGGATGACGCATGGGTTAGTTAAGTGGATTAGTGATTCCGTAAAGGAACTAGGGGCCAAAGAGCAGTAAAAGGATACTTCACGAACATTTAAGATATCCTGTAAACTAACACATTAATTGTAACATATTGTATGACAGGCGCTGAAAATATTAAACTTGTTGTGGCTGCCGGGACCTTTTATGGTAATTGCCTCATTGCTGGCAGGTTATTTTGTGGTACATGTTTATAGATGCCATGAAATGATGTTATTCGCAGGCTTTTCGGGATAATAATGATTTAAGATCTCAGATGAACGGGGTAAAACAAAGCGTTAGCGCAAGCACCACCGTTAATATGGTTAATTAAACTGGACTCACTAACGAGAACCGAGAGAACTAGAGCGAAATATCTAAAAGCTACTTACCTAGAGAGTAGATCCAAGTAGACATTCGCGCCCATCGACACGGCATTCGCCAACATTTTGTAATTTCCTCATATAAACAGTTATGGCTATAACGCATCAAGTCTTGGATCTCAAGAATCTAATCATTTGAGCAAACAGCAATAGTCACATATCTTCTAGTATCAAACGGATCATGGCTTCTTTGAAGTGCCTCGTGTAACATCGAGCATATATCCATTTATTTTATTTTAAAACGTACCGCTACCAACGCCATACAATCAATTAAGGAATACGTCGATTCTGTACGTTAAACGCATGGGTTATCGGTCGATCCACGGCGGCGGAACAATGCTCATATGTGAGTACGCAGTAGAGTGCGAAAATGGTGAAGCAGGTAAAAACACTATCGAAAGGGAAACTTACAGCAATTCCCACCGAAATGTGCTTTGCATGGTAAGAAGGAATATAAACATCATCTCGAAAGAGAACAAAAATAAGTGTATAAGGCAAACATCTATTGATTTGAGCGAGTCGGTTGGGTTTGACAATAGAGCAACATTGCGACTGAAGTGCGGTGGCAAGCTGCGGAACTAGAAGGAAGATAACATTCAAGAGCATCAGAAAAAGTACAGCAACAAACTGTATGGACAAATTCAAATACTTAAACAAATGCAAAAAAGGGAGAAAAAAGAGAATTTTCACGAATGGCATATATCCTCACCGCAAACAACAGCAACCCCGAGGATATTTTTGCTAGAATTTAAATGCCAAATCCAGAACAAATGAAGGGAACAAAAAATGTACTAGAAAGTAAAGATGACGGAATGCTAAAGGGGTAAAGGTTTAGAAATACATATATGGATATGTAAAACTTTATCCACCTATGAAAAATCCGTCCATTGCCTTAGCTTCAGATAATCCTCATAGCCAACGTCTGCAGTCGCGTGAACAAGAATGATGCACAGTGTATCCTTGTTGTGTGCTGAGTGGCCAGTCGAGGTTGGGCTCACGAAGACATGGCCGAATTCTGAGGTAACCGCTTAGGTAGTCAGGAGCGGTCATCGCTGTTCGTTTCGACGCTTTAGGATAAGAAGCGTTGCATTGACTTCTTAGAAATATTTGATTGCTGAGGAAGATAATGATATAAATAGATAGAGAAACGCAGACAGATTTAGTGTATGACATTGAGTTCAATCCAGTTAAATCCGGATCTAATGTTGACTGAATGTGACGTATGCGCTCAGGACAGACAGATTCCCGATGCATCCGTTAGTCTGTCCATCATAGATCCGCCGCTGCCAAATTCCCTTCCGTGAGTGTTAGTCTACGACTAATGGACACGTGAATTCAACGTTTCAGTTCCACGTGCGTGACAAGCGGTTTGGATTCTGTTACGAGTCCCATTTTTTATAGCCCCTCGGTAAGCTGTGAATGGAGAGTAACTTGGATTTTCCGTCGGTTTGCACCCAACAGGCAGCAAACAGTCGGACTAATCAGGCTACACTGGTCCTGCAAAGAATTGAAAGAAATAGAGAGGGGTGGGGAAAGGAAAAATTCACCCCACACCAGCTTGGCCATCAACCATGAGGTGTATGGGAAACAACGGAATACCTGTAACAACGCAATGGCGACCAAGCGCCGGAATTTTGAAGAAGGGCTTACAATCGAATTAGGGCTTACCCATGAAGAACGTATATATGCACGTGAAGTGGAACCTGACGCGTGCATATCCCCAATCATTGCTAAATGGTTGTAATGGGCTGTCTCACAACTCTAACGCCGAGAGTACGTCCGCGTCGACACCACATTTCCATCCGCGGTTCCAATGCACTACTTGTCCATACCGAACCAGCCGTCAAGGCTACAACTACAATCGGAGAAATACACGGTTTGGGCTTGCGCTTATCCTACAACATTGTTCACCTAACATCAATCGCAGTAGTACTTAGTATATGCACACAGATCTCTGTAAGGCCAAGATATTTGTGATGAGATCGCACTCGGATAACTTAAGCGCTGGCGACATTGCTAATTTGTTGAAAATTGTCGTCACTGTTATTCGCTCGCTAGAAAACTGCACTCGCAACACTTTATGAAGGCGCAGTGACTCATCTCATCTAATTATTCCTGCCTAGCATATTAAGTGCAAGGGCAATGAATCCCGAGCAAATATACCCAGAATTTGCTGCATTTTGAACGTTTAATTCAAGATGGATTACACATGCGTGTTTAACCAAAACATAGCATCATGGTGAAGTGACGCGTTATTTCTAAGGGGAGAATCCAGTTATATAGTACGTGGTTCTTTGGCCTATAAAATTGGCCTTATATTATCCGACTTGGCGGGATCTAAAGTTTCTGTGTGCCCTTAATGATTAGCTCAGTTATTACTTACCATCATGTGGGAGCTTAATATATTGTAGCTGTCTGACAGCATTTGGCTGCGACGATTCTTCTCAGTATGGTCACACATCGCTTTACTTTATTCCTCTGAACAACGCTATTGTCGCACTATGCAACCGCTTTCTTGTGCGGTTGCATCAACAAATCTAGCCTGGGTTTATAATAGATAATCATGCGTCCAACGTCTGTCAGCTATAGATGGGATTGCCTGTACATATGCAATTATCTAAGGCAAGACTGTTTCCTTTTACTATTATCATGCATCCGATGAATATACAATCAACATGCGATATACAACAAACATAAAATCATTCCCTTACATTTTGTCTTGCTGTTGTAGAGGGGATAACAGAAACCCAAAAGCCTGGTTAGTTTTTCACTTATGTGCGACCGCACTTTCATTTCCTTAATTATGCAAATTAACCTTTTCGTTGAGTTCAGTGTAAGTGTGTAGCTTTGTTACACTTGTAATCAATTCAGACTGCGATGTAATATAAACCACAAGAATTACCACGAAGTCTACATTTTCATGGCAATAAATTTACAGATAGAGCTGCTGCTACGAAAACTAAGTGATAATTACGTAAAAGCTAGAATCTTGTTCTGCGTCTCAACTAACGGATTGATCCGACTTTTTTGCATACTTCTGTCCTTCTAGCTAACTAAGTACTCAGCTTGGAGAGGCAGGAAGGCAACTGGTTATTACACTACTGCATTTAATTTGTCACACAAAATTCACCCACTGATCTCACTTTAGTTTTCGAATATTTTAGTATGGAATGAACAACCGTTTTAACTGTACATTAGTATATACGAATCCTGTAAACAAACTGCCTAACCACACTCTGAATTGACAACATATACGATTTATATCAAGTTAAACGTCGTTGTAAGACGACGAGACGAAAGCTTCCCTATGCAAAGAGAGATGAGAGAGAAGAGATGAAGATTGACCACAATTCAAACAAAGCAAGTCGGTATTAGAAGAAACAAAAAGCACAGTTTTCGTGCAACATTTAAAAGACGGATAAATAATTGGTTCACAAATAACGGGACAAATAAGCTATTCAAATTACGAATTCTATGTGTACCAATGGAGAATATACGTGGGGTCTCCAGTCAGAAACTCGCATGCAAAGAGGAGAATCATCAAAAAAATCGTGTGTACAAGTAAGCTCAGAAATTAGCTGAGAGTGCTATTGGACGCAACAAAATATAACTGGCTGAGGAAGTTGAATATGAAAACTACCAATTCCTTCATGAGTCCGACAGTGAACTATAAGCTTTTTACTATTCATATGTGTAATATGCGCGGATTATCATTGGCTGCTACAAATGACTAATGGTGCCTCCGATCGCATCTGCCGGTTAAGGCGACAAAATAAACGTAGTCAACATGGCTGATTTATCCGAAGGATATCCTTCAATTAGATGTATCACAAAACTTCCTAACAAACAAAAATATCAACTTTGACTTCAGTGGCGTAAGTCCTAACTAAGCTGGCAACAAAAGCACCGTCATTAACATGGTTGGACTTGCTATCAACAATTGATCGTTTTTCATTTATTATAAATGCCAACAAGAAAACATCAAGCGCCAAAATATGCTTACATATTTCCTAACGGAAATACTCCATTGCTCTGCTCTAAATTTTGTCTAGTTGGCACACAGAGTCCAAAAGAAGGACTTGCGACAGGTATGCATTTGCAATTTCCCCTCGCTCATTGTCTCCTTCCTAAATTCAATGTGCTCCCATTTCTTTGTCCAAGGTTATCTGGCTTTCAGCCGTGTTTAGTTTAAATCCATAATAATTTTCGGCAATATACATAAACTGAATAATTAATGTTTGTCTCGGCTATGCATAAACTAAAAAGCATTAATTGATGTTGCCGTGAGAGTTTTCCTGACGTACTTTGTTGGATTTTAGCCCCCATAAATATAAACACGCTAAGTGCTTTCTGTCTGGTTCTCACTGGTCCACTCCTTACCAGCCCAAAAATCGTCCCGCATGAACACAACCATATTCCTTCAAAAAATCCCCCACTTGCTGCAACTGAATCCAGGGATTATCCACTTCCATGCAACGGTGTAACAGTCCTCAGCAAACGTGACGGTCGTCAGACGCAAATGAATCTCACATTGGTGGCAACCTGCACCGGTGTTAACAGACTGCATGGCAATCGGCACTGTCCCCGTCCCATTTGGTTGGAATTCAAATGGAAAAAATGGAAAATGTTTTATGCCTTGTAACAAAGCATGTGCCAAACATCTTGTGTAGTGTAAACAAAGAAACTTAATGAGAATTCTAAGCTTCTACATGAGAATGAACCACTACGCACATCCGAGAGGTGACCGGACGACGGCATATTGGGAGAAAGATTGTGGAGCAAGTCAGCTGCCTCTCTCATCCACATTAATTTCTGTGAATCCGAGTAGTTTACAACTGTAAATATACTAAGTCACAAGAATGTAATCCTAAGCACTGTGTTCACGTTCCGAATAGCATGATTTTAAGTGAGATGTTCAACTGATTCCTGCTGATGTGTCAGCGCAAACAATGGAGATTGGACGAGCGTTCTAAGTAAGAGAGGGAATAGTCTCAAGCTTATTCCAAATGCAGTCCGAAATGAATATGACGCGCACTTAATTTCAAGTCATTACATTTTTTATATGGGTCTGCTCTGGGCCTCAAGTAGTTGCAACACGCGGTTATTGGGACTCGCTCACAATTTGATGTGCTTTGTTAAGATCTCGGCAAAATAGCTAGCAGCATCGTATAAAACATCTGAGTATTGTCAGCATAGGTGTTACAGTGGGTGCCGCAAAATTTTGCCATTATATTTGCCTTACCATGTTGAGCGTCAGGCAGTATGAGGTTTCCATTTAATCCACTTTTGTCAACTCTGAATGGGGTGTTCATGGTAGGGATGTATGGCGATAATGAACATCAGGTAGAATGATCCGAAATTCAGAGAGCCTTCAACGAGAGACTGACATGCCTGTTGGCGCTTCGTAAACCAGCCCCGGTTGATCCGGAATTGCCAAGATATTCCCACACAAGTACATCGAGTTGGCGTTGTCCTGTGTTGATCTGCAAGTGACCCAATCCAAGGCTCTAAATGCAGACGTGTCTGTGACGAATGTGAACAAGTTGACACTTGCCCACATGGAATTACCTCGTGTTCCGCAAGACCAGGTCGCGACATACTTAACGTTGCGCTGGATAGCATCGCTGTCGTCCGATCCTCAATGCCACGACAAACCGTTTCAGTATGCCTCATGAGAGTTTAACATTGTCTCTTACTCAACTATACTGATATACTTCCAATGCCGGACAGAAGGCTACTTGATGTCTTATCCAATGCTATGTGATTTTTTTATCTATAAAGGACCATCCATCTAGACACATACTTTAACCGACAGCAGAACGCTTTCGCATTCTTTCTCTTCGTTGTGAGCGCGCATGAAATAATCTTCAAATATTCGGCATCTATTTGATTATGTACAAGGGCACAATTTCAAATATTCCAGTTTTTTTATGAATTCAGTCAAATTGAGCGAACCGTGCCGTTTCGTTATTTCAGCATCTATCACACCTGATGTGGAAACTGGTTAGTGAGTTTGACAGCGTAAATGAGCCGGTCAAATTTAGCTTGAAACATGAATTCCTCAGCAGTGGTTATTGTATGCCTAAATTCTTTAATCAGATAGGAATGAATCATTTGGGAATTGTTTCGGATCTAGCTGCCATTAAATTATTGGAGAGAAACTTTTAACTAAGTGCAGGTTCGTCGCTTCCATTGGATTTGGACGAATGGTATCTGGAGGTGGATGGCTGCGGTAGCGTATGAACGTCTGCTTTTTACACTAAACCTTTGATGGCAGGCGAGGAGGGAATGAATTTTCGGCGACAAACCACAATAAGCAGTAATATCACACAGCGGCACAAATCACTGTACTGTTGGAGCACGCTGTACCTGCGAAAAGATGGCTGTATCTTTGGTGGCACATGTGGAAATAACGACTTTACGGAGCGGAATATATCCTTACCACACCCTCCGAATTCCACTGGTGACTTCGTAAATTCTTTGAGTTTAATTATTTCCGCACTCTGATACTTTGCCTTATTGCTTCGGCTTCCTATCGAAGATGGATGCTATGTTTGAGTTGCATCATATACGCGTGCCAATTTAATGGTATCGAGGTGTATGTTACTTTTATATAACTTTTCTCCCACTTTCACGTAGGTATGTGTTCTGCTCCTTGCGAACGTAATCGTTTTGCGCTAACCAAAAACCATTGCTTTTAGGGATTGTGATCAGTGTTGCAAATCTACTAATCAATTCCACCCAGCTGACCACAATGGAAATATTTAGGTATCCTCAATGACAAGATAAATGTACGAGATTAATTTCGCTACGAACAGTTCTAAAACCAACACAACTGAAAGTCATAAACCTGGAACAAATAAGTGGAAATGAGGTACTGATAATGGGGAACGAATTTGCGCATTAAATGTGATTGCAAATTTATCAAGCTCCCCCGAAAATGGATCAGTAGATTGCTCAAGCTTCAGATACGCTCAGATATTCCTCCTCTGGTCTGCGTGAGGCACTCGCCAATGTCTGCAGTCGCATGAACAAGAATGATGCACAGTGTATCTTTGTTGTGTTTGAGTGGCCAGTCGAGGTTGGGCTCACGAAGACATGGCCGAATTCTCAGTTAACCGCTTAGGTAGTCAGGAGCGGTCGTCGCTGTTCATTTCGAAGCTATACGATAAGAAGCGCCGCATTGACTTCTTAGAAATATTTGATTTCTGAGGAAGATAATAAAACAACCAGACAGAAGAACTCAGACAGATTTAGTGTATGACATTGAGTTCAATCCAGTTGGGTCCGGATCTAATGTTGACTGAATGCGACCTATGCGCTCAGGACAGACAGATTCCCGATGCATCCGTTAGTCTGTCCATCATAGATCCGCCGCTGCCAAATTCCTTTCCGTTAGTGTTAGTCTACGACTAATGGACACGTGAATTCAAGGTTTTAGCCCCACACGTGTTACGAGTGATTTGGTCTCTGCTCCACTTTGCTTCTGATTAAGAACCTCGGTTAGCTGTGAATGGGGAGTAACTTGGATTTTCCATCGGCTCGCACCAAACGTTTAGAAATACTCGGACTACATAGGCCACAATTTGTCCGCAAGGCAATTGTTGAAATGGCTTTTTTCCTGCTATAAATGGTACGAAAATTCCCTTCACTCTAGCCTGTGAAGCAGCGGGATATCTGTAACAAAGCAATGACGAACATGTACGGGAATTTTGAAGAAGGGCTTTCAATCGAATTAAGGCCTACCCATGAAGACTATATATTCACTTGAAATGGGACCTGACGCTTGCATATCCCCAACCATTGCTGGAAGGTGATAATGGACTGCCTCACAACTCTAACGCCGAGAGTACTTCCGCGTCGACACCACAGTTCCATCCGCAGTTCCGATGCACTACTTGTCCATACCGAACCAGCCGTCAAGGCTACAAATACAATCGGAGAAATACACGGTTTGGGCTTGCGATCATCCTACAACATTGCTCACCTAACGTCAATCGCAGCGGTACTTAGTATATGCACATAGATCGCTGTAAGTCCGAGATATTTGTGATGAGATCGCACTCGGATAATGGAACAATGGAACAACGGTTTATTACGGGTAACATAGCATCGCTTAACAAGTCCCGTGGGATGGAAATTATTGCGAAAATTAATTGCATAATAAAGTGAAAATTGTTGTGGCGGACTCACCAAAGACTTATGTGGAATAGCACAGATGTTCGCGTATTAAACTTATAAATCCATAAATCCATTGGTTAGGCGTTTGGCAAGACACCGTTTGATTGCGTTTTGTAGCCCCTGGCTAACAAGTCATAAAATGAAATGTAAGTGAGACAATGCATAGTCACAACGTTTTTTTAAATATTGCCAGATTGGGAGCAGAGACGACATAATTAGGGAGCGCGTTCCAAGGCTGGCACACGCGAAGAGAAAAGAAATTTCTACGGCATTCAAGCCGGCTATAATGAATTGTCAGTTTCAGAGGGTGACCTCTTAGTTTGGTTCAATTCCAGCAGCGGACGGCAAATGTGGTTTGAGTTCTTCAGAATCTGGTAAACCATTATGAGATCCCCCCACAAAAGCCGATATCGACTGCTGTAGATTCTTAGAGATTTCAGTCTAAGCTGATAGGGCAGATGAAAGAGGCCCCTGACATTCTTGCTTTCCCTTCGTTGAGGAGTCTCGAGAGCAAGGAGATCCTGTTTCTGCCACGGCTGCCACACCTGAATAGCATATTCCACGTGAGGTCGCACGTAGGCCTTAAGCATTTGGGGAAATATTGATGGTTCAAACCGGCCGAAGGCTCTGCGAAGAAGGCCGAAGTGTTGATTTCCGGTTCTCCTCGCCTTCTCTGCTTGTTTTGAACACCCGAGATCTTCCTGTACCAATACACCCAGGTCACGCTCCTGAGAAACCTTCGCCATGGTGTGGTCTCCAATCATGTAAGCGCTCACCGGCTGGTGACGCAGATGCATCACTTTGCACTTAGCCATGTTCAATTGAAGCTTGTTCCTCTTTGACCATTCGTAAATGCAATCTAGGTCATGTTGGAGCAGATCCTGATGTGCCTTGTTACTAATCGCCCGCCATATCTTGGCGTCATCGGCGAAAAGCAGGAAGTTTGAGGAGATGACTCTTGCCAGGTTGTTGATAAACACCAGGAATAAGCGCGGTCCCAGCACTGAGCCTTGTGGGACACCACATTCCACCTCAATTGGGTTAGAAAGTGATCCCCTAACACGTACTTGCAGCTTTCGTTGGTAAGTGAAGTTGCCAATCCAACCAAGTACAGGATCTCCGATTCCATAACTTTGTAGTCCTTGATGTACGATGCGGTGATCAAGGCGGTCGAAAGCTTTGGAGAAGTCCAGATAGATGACGTCGACTCCGACCCCATCATCGGCCACTTCCGTCCAACTACCTTGTGCATTAAGTAGGTTGGTGGTGCATGACCGGTGTTGACGGAAGCCATGCTGTTCCGGTACCAAAATGTTGCATTTTTCCAGGTAGTCCATTAAACCCTCAGCGACGACTGCTTCCATCACCTTCGCGAGCACAGGGAGGAGAGTCACTGGACGATAGTTTGCAGGATCGGAACGGCTACGGCCTTTAAAAATAGGGTTATAATGCCACACTTCCACATAGTGGGGACTTGTTGTTCATCAAAGCACCTTTGAGAGAACTGTGACAATGGTTCAGCTGGCTTGGTGGTCGTAGCCTTCAGTGCCTTCGGGCGGATGTTGTCTGCTCCTGGAGAACTATGCTCACGCAGTGAGAGTAACTTCCTTAGCAAAACTGATAGGTTGAAAATAACATTTGTAAACAAAGGTGTCGGTAATGAGCTTGATATTATGGGACAGGTAGATGTTGCGAGCTCAAAAATTGGGGCGTGTTGCAGCCGCAGGGCATTAGCTGCTTCTTCGGCGCTTTGTACTCTACCGCCTGTCGTGAATAGTGGGGGTATTCCATGCTTCACTTTACGAAGCTTATTGACATGCTTATACAGCAGTTTGTTGTTTGCCATGAACATTTTGGCTAGGCACTGTTGATAAGTTAATTGTCCTCACGGACAAGTGCAGTGCAATGGTTGCGATGGGCCAGGAAATTTCCCCAAGTCTCTGAGTCGGGGTTAATCTTGTAGGCACGCCATGCTGCATCTCTTATCGCCAGGCATTTGCGAGTCCTACTCCTTATAATTGAAGGCATTTTCGCGGGACGAAGGGGTTTGGTTTCTGATGCTTTGTTGACGATGTCGCTGAGTTTAGTAACGAACTCTGCCCAAACGTTGTCAAGGGGACTTTTGTTTGAGAATTCCCAAGTAGCTGCGTCGGCGAGTTCTTTCAATACGTGGTAGCGTGTGATTGTATGAGTTAGTTTCGAGTGTTCAGATGGATACTCTGCATAACACACATAGTCAAAAGTTATTACTACATGGTCACTGAGACCTAATGGACTATCCATCAATAACTTGTCAATCATGAGCTCTTCATTTGTGAGCACAAGGTCCAATATGGACGGTTGGTTTGCTGTCCTGAATCTAGTGGGCGTGGTGACATGATTGTACAAAGGAATATTAGCGATCAGTTCCTGCAACTCTGCTTTGAACTGCTCATTGGGCGATGCCGAAACCTCCAGATTGTGTAGATTGAGGTCCCCGGAGATGAGAATGTGGCTGTACCTAGTGCGTGTTACTCTGTTTAGGCCACGGATCAAGCAGGAATCCATTTTCAGAGTGGACGTTGGGGGCGGTAAACGATAGCTATGAGACATGTGTCGTTGCGTCTTAGTCGGAGACGGCACCAGAGTGAGTCGGTAACGTGTGTTTCCAGGTCCTCAACTATTGTACATTGTTGATCGCTGCGGTAGTAGAGTAGGACCCCACCTCCTCTGTTGGGGCGGTTGTTCCGGATGAGTGACATTCCGGCCATCTCAACCTCAGCATCAGTCACCTCTCGATGTAACCAAGTTTCGGTAATAGAAATTAGGTCCCAAGCATTCGCAACCTGACGTAGTCGAAGTTCGTTAATTTTACTGAGGAGCCCTTGGGCGTTGGTGTACATTCATGAAAGTCTCTCAGATTTAATCAAGGTTTCAGAAGTTGTACAACTCATACGTGAAGTTTCGCCGACCAGTGAGTGGCCGGCGACTGGATGGATGCATGAAGCAAATGAGTTTACACCGACCATTAAAGGGTCGGCGACTGATCGTTTTTTGGATAGGTTGCATACTCTCGAGAAGTATTTGATATATAAGCAGGTATCAGATGCTCCGAATCCCAGTGTTTCCTCGTGCTCTGCTGTGCCCCTCCGGATAGTATGGCTACTCTTGAAACCGTCCCCATAAGCGCCGGTGACATTGCTAATTCGTTGAAATTTGTCGTCACTGTTATTCGCTCCCTAGAGAACTAGACTCGCCACAGTTACTTTCCGAATGCGCAGTGACTCAGCTCATCTAATTATTCCTGCCTAGCATGTTTGGTGCAAGGGCAATGAATCCTGAGCAAAGGTACCCAGAATTTGCTGCATGTCGTACGCTTAACTCATGCCGGTTTCCCTGCACGTCTGCTTTCTCTTGCCGCATTGATATAAACTACATGGTTGCTCTATTGAAATCGCCTGGCATAATCATGATTATTCTTGTTATGTCGCAGTTGATGATCAGTTATGGCGGTACGTATCTCCCTGGCCCTAAAGTCTAGGTTCAGATTGTCGGATCCCTTGACATACAGAAAGATTCGATGATTGCGCTGAATTGATTAGCTCAATAACGCATGCCGTCAGTGTAGCACTTTGCTGATAGCTGTGGTAGCTGTCTGACAGTGTTTCGCTGTGAAGAACTTAAACAATAACATCAAACATCGCTTTGGTATTTTCCACTCAAAATGTATAGCGTCGCACAACACAGCGGCTATCAGTTACGGTTGGAAGGTCGAAGCGAACTAGAGTTCACAAACAAGCGTCTAACATATGACTGTCTGGAATTAAATTGCCTCCTTCATAAAGAGGTCAGTTTGAAATATATGTTGATTACGAACAAAATTCAAGGGTTTTTCTGCATACAACCATTTGCTTCCTTTCGCTATTCCCGTTGCCTAGGCGGCTACCGAAATCGTTGAAAGTAGTTGCTTTTCTCATATTTACGCGCATAGTCATCTTACCAACTGATACTGTTAAGGTAAGCATTTGATTGTTACCGAAACGCTAGACTATTCTAAACAACCGTACTGACGGAATGCCCAGTGAATGGTTGAAGAAACCGTTGTATTTCATCTTAACGTATCCCAAACATCGACAGAGAGAAAAGCAGCAGTATATCTCGGCACTGTATTCGTTGGGTCACTCGCGATTCCGACACATATATCATCGTGGATGAGTTTCATTTGCGACAATCAACCAGGCTGTATCACAGTTAGTTTTCAGTCTGTGTTGGTCGGCTAATGTCACGCATGTTCTGTGGCATAAGCTGTTCCCTAGTTGGCATTTGACTCAAGCGCTCATGATTTCTATCGGCGGTAGAGGACTAAAGGATGCGCACAATTGAGCAGCCCCAATAAGATAACACGCCGGTCTGGTGCTTATGCAGAATGATGGCTTAACTATTAGGCCTGAAAAGTAATTTGGCTGAGCCGAATCGAATCACTTTAACAATTCATTAAACTATAAGTACATCACGCATCCTACCAAGATATAGATTTCGTTGAATAAAACCATTCGCTTCCATTCACTCTTTCTGTTGCAGATGCGACTACGGAATTCATCGAAACTGGTCAGTTTTTCTCATATGTACATGTATATTGTCATTTCATCTTCTAGGATATTGTCAAGGAAATCATTTGACCGTAATAGAAACGCTAGACACTTGCTTTGCAATAGAACTAACGGAATGATTTGTGATTGTTTGATAAAACCGTTGTCTTTCATCAACTTATCCAAAGCATTGGATAAGGGAAACGCAGTTGTACATCGCGGCGCTGGATACTTTGGGTCACTCACGATGCTCACACCTGCATCACTTTCGTTATTGGTTAATTAATTTTCGACAAATGTCAAGATTTGACTGTTCATAAAGCCAGAAGTATGTTATTCATCCGCACAAACTATAAAAATTTCGTTGCATACAAACATTTGCTTCCATTCGCTCTCGCTGTTACAGATGAGACTACCGAATTCATCGAAACTGGTTAGTTTTTCTCTTATTTATGCGGAAAGCCGCACCGTCTACAATGCTACTCTTAACAAATCACTGGATAGTAATAGCAACGTTAGAATCACGTTCTGCGACCGAACTAACGGGATGATTTGTGACTGTTTAAATAAACCGTTGCCTTTCGTCTTAACATATCCCAGGTATAGGATAGGAGAAATACACCTGTACATCGCAATGCTGTGTTCATTTGGTCGCTCAAGATTGGCACAACTATATCCGTTTCGTTGTCTATTATATTAATTTGCCATGTACAATGAAGTTTTAACTATTCACTAAAATATCATAATGTCATTCATCCACACAAAAAACAAACATTTCGTTTCATACAACCATCTGCTTCCATTCTCTCGTGCGGTTGAAGATGCGGTTACCGAATTCGTCGAAACGGGTTAGTTTTATCCTATTTACGCGCGTACTCTTCTATTATGCTCTTTTCAAGTGAACTGCTTGACAGCACACAAACGCTAGATCCTTGTTTTGCGATCTGAATAACAGAATTGCTTGTGACTGTTTGAATAGCCCGTTGCCTTTCATCTTAACCTATCCGAAACATGGACCGAGAGAAAAGCAGATATGTATCACACCACTGTATCCGGTGCGTCGCTCACGATTCTCACACCCATATATCCATTACAATGTCGTTGACTTTAAGTTTCGACGAACAAACAAGCTTTAACTACTCATAAACCCATCTAATTCTATAAGCATACGGCGAGTATTATGTGTCCAAATAGAGTGAATTTCTGCCTTTCAGTAAAGTAAACGTGGTTGTTAGAATATGACACAAAGTCTTCTCGTTGTCCATACATTGGAACAATGGGAGTTTGACTTTCAGTTCCACCATAGCCGGTCCTGGTCTAGGTGTCGGATGGAAGCTGTCGAGCCCGTACGGAACCACTGCAATCTATGAAGCGTTCCGAATATAGTTTTCTCATCTAACCCGAGACCATTGCCTAGTTAGTAGTGAACGATACCACTATGCCACCAGGTCACAACGGGCAAAGTTTGGTGGCTCATATTGAGATTGTGTGTCGCAACACATCCCCACAACGTGTAGCTCAGAATTACTCACCATTCAATGACCGTTTTACTCGTGGGCTCGAAGCGTGTACTTTCGCTACCAAAATTTGGAATCAGCACGAAAATCTTATGTGCAAATGCCCTCCTAAATTTGCTGTCAGTATTATTGGTCGCACCAAAAGTTAACTGGCTGGCGAAGTTAAATATAAAAGCAAACAGTACTTTTATGCATCCGACATTGGACATCAGGATAAATCATCATTCATATTGGTAATGTGCGCGTAATCTCATTGGCAGTTATAAATGACTAATATTCTCTCTGATCGCCCCTACTGGCTAAGGTGACAAAATAAAGCTCGTCTGAATGACTGATTATTGTGCTTGTCATCTTTTGTATGGACGTAACAAAACACTCCTAATCCTATTCGAAAACATCGGCACTGCCACTAGTAAAATCATTACTAACACCAACGTTGTCATTATCATTTTTGGCCTTGTTGCCAACAATTACTCGCTTTTAATCTACTCTGAAAGCGAAGTATTCATCGTCGATCGCAATAATATGCATAGTTACCTGACCGATATACTCCATTGTTTTTGCTCTAAATTTTGTTTAGTTGGCACACAGAGTCCAAAAGAAGGACTTGCGACAGGTATGCATTTGCAGTTTCCCCTCGCTCATTGTCTCTTTCCTAAATTCAATGTGCTTCTATTTCTATGTCCGCACGTTATCTGACCTTCAATCATCTACAAAAGTCACTGTAATACGTGTTTAGTTTAAATCCATAATGCTTTTCGGCAGTATCCATAAACTGAATAATTAATGTTTGTCTCGGCTAAGCATAAACTAAAAAGCATTAATTGATGTTGCCGTGAGAGCTTTCCTGACGTATTTTGTTGGATTTTTTCCACCATAAATACAAACACGCTAAGTGCTTCCTGTCTGGTCCTCGCTGGTCTACTCCTTACCAGCCCAAAAATCGTCCCGCATGAACACAACCATATTCCTTCAAAAAATCCCCCACTTGCTGCAACTGAATCCAGGGATTATCCACTTCCATGCAACGGTGTAACAGTCCTCAGCAAACGTGACGGTCGTCAGACGCAAATGAATCTCACATTGGTGGCAACCTGCACCGGTGTTAACAGACTGCATGGCAATCGGCACTGTCCCCGTCCCATTTGGTTGGAATTCAAATGGAAAAAATGGAAAATGTTTTATGCCTTGTAACAAAGCATGTGCCAAACATCTTGTGTAGTGTAAACAAAGAAACTTAATGAGAATTCTAAGCTTCTACATGAGAATGAACCACTACGCACATCCGAGAGGTGACCGGACGACGGCATATTGGGAGAAAGATTGTGGAGCAAGTCAGCTGCCTCTCTCATCCACATTAATTTCTGTGAATCCGAGTAGTTTACAACTGTAAATATACTAAGTCACAAGAATGTAATCCTAAGCACTGTGTTCACGTTCCGAATAGCATGATTTTAAGTGAGATGTTCAACTGATTCCTGCTGATGTGTCGGCGCAAACAATGGAGATTGGACGAGCGTTCTAAGTAAGAGAGGGAATAGTCTCAAGCTTATTCCAAATGCAGTCCGAAATGAATATGACGCGCACTTAATTTCAAGTCATTACATTTTTTATATGGGTCTGCTCTGGGCCTCAAGTAGTTGCAACACGCGGTTATTGGGACTCGCTCACAATTTGATGTGCTTTGTTAAGATCTCGGCAAAATAGCTAGCAGCATCGTATAAAACATCAGAGTATTGTCAGCATAGGTGTTACAGTGGGTGCCGCAAAATCTTGCCATTATTTTTTGCCTTACATTGTTGAGCGTCGGACGGTGTGAGGTCTCCTTTTAATCCACTTTTGTCAACTCTGAATGGGGTGTTCATCGTAGGGATGTATGGCGATAATGAGCATCAGGTAGAATTATCCGAAATTCAGAGAGCCTTCAACGAGAGACTAGCATGTCTGTTAGCGCTTCGTAAACCAGCCCCGGTTGATCCGGAATTGCCAAGATATTCCCACACAAGTACATCGAGTTGGCGTTGTCCTGTGTTGATCTGCAAGTGACCCAATCCAAGGCTCTAAATGCAGACGTGTCTGTGACGAATGTGAACAATCTGACACTTACCCACTTGGAGTTACGTCCTGTTCCGCACTGACGTGGTCGCGACCTACTTAATGTTGTGCTGTATGGGATCATACGCTTCTTAATGTGCATCTACCCCAGATGTTTAATAAAATTCCTAAGGTTTCATATGTAACCTTCTTCCAACTTTTAGATATCGTTTGCACTTTTGTTAATTCTCTTCTTCCTTCTTGCTGTACGATTGGAGTTTTGCTATTGCTCTTATAGCCAATACGGATTATTATTGTGACGATTCGAATATCTGTAAATTCTAATAGCCTACCCGTTCTAGTTGTCGTTTGTATTGGTGCATGGAACTGTCCCAAACTTTCCGCGTGGCAAGTTAGGACACATGAGCCTTCGTGAGGAATGTGTTTAAAACTTATATGATTTTGATTCGTAGCCCTGGTCCCATCTGCCGACGATCATCACACTAGTCAGTTTAAGAAAGCCCGCTATATTTTCGAGAGATCTAATCCTACCATCCTGTTCACGCATCTATTCATTTGTTAATTTTAACCCCATCAGCTGTCAAGGTTTGGGGCTTCAATTGTTGCTCCCACTTAACGGCTTCAACTTTTCATCTGAGCTAATGCCTCATGCGTAAAAACAAAATGTATGGGTTAGCGAACAATATCTTTTTCACAATTCTTATCATTCTTATGCACAAGAACAGAAAGGAATACACTGATCAAAAACATCAGACAATGGCAATGTTTTAAGGTCAATTTTACCTGAGCGATAATGCTAGACAGTTGTTACAGAAACGGTTATGTTGTTCTCGGAGAAGTGTTCCCCAAGAAGAGTGATTATGACGTATAGATAAGTTTGAGAAAGAATCTGGTTCTGGAGGCCGATGACAATCGCTTCGTCTGTTGCAAGGAAGCGATATTTTGCCACTCGTGCGTGGCTTCCAGGTAAACAGCTAATTGGTAGGTAATATTGGTAGGCATCGATTTGGTGGTTAAACTCAAGTAAATTTTCCAATATGGCGCACGTCACTGATTTTGCCACCCCCAAAAGACAGCCGGGAAATGCGCACTTATTTTTCGGATAATATCCTGGTGGTTCTTCCGATATATCTTGCTCGACATGAAGTAGAGAATGTGTTTATACAGAACGAAGTACCCTAACGAAGAAGCCGGTCCTTTTGCTGATGCCTCAAGTTTTATGTTGAAGTAAACTTTGGCGTTAAGCTTGCTAGGTAGTAGATAGTGTCAATGACATGGGATTGCCTTCTACATTGTACCTGCACACTACATCCCACTAGTACGGTAACAATAATAAAACATTACCCTTCCGACCGAAACCGTTTCAGCAGGCGCTGATCAGCACTCCATATTCTCCGATCAAACTGTTCCGGATAGCCATTTTTCATGAAAACTCCACTTTAGAAATTAAGTTCGTCCGAACGCGTGTACTAACTACGAATTAGTTTAGTCTTGCCGGTTAGAAATCTGATAAGTTCCATTTCTGATGTAATGGTACAAAGTTAGTAAAATGTATAACATATCCGTTCCACGTGGCTCTTCTGTGCACTCTTGGTTGGATCAACGCATCTGGTATTATGATCATCAGAACGTGTAGGAGGAACATCATGCCATCGTTCGGAATCGAGGTTTAAAATGGAAAAAATTGCTCTATGCATCAACGCCTGTGTGTCACACAAAATATCCACGTGTCGGCCCTAGTAGAAAAGTCCTCCATTGACTCCGCTTAGATAGTTATCCACTAATTTTCACGTGAACACATCTGATATTAGCGGTGCTAAGTTTATGCCCCTGGCTGCTCCTTTTGATTGTATGTGGCTCCATTAAGCTGCAGTTTTATGGTACAAATTCTCATCATGTTGTTAAGTCCTGCACGTGCGGAATTAACGCTAACCTGCGAACTCAATAACTGCTCGTAGCCGAACGATGCAAAGACAACAGACCACAACTAGCTGGCAGCTCATAAACGTGTATTCTGACCAGAACGGGTACAAAGAGTCGATTAAGCATCTGAAGCCAAGCAACGTTTGAGTGGGTAATCGATCGACAGACAGACACAGTCGATGCTGGTGTGTACCCGGATTGGAGATGGTGACTCATACTCCACATTGCTCCACCCTTTATTTAGCACTTCCCTAGACAGTCAGATAGTGATCAACAAGATGTCGCAATCCAGTCGAACGGCGTATTGGTTAGTCTTCTACCTGACTTGTGATCTATGTGGCCTCCGCGACTACTGACTCGCTTGACGGTCTCCGCAATATGTCGTCTGGCTCATTTGAAACGGAACGACAGCGGAGATGATCCATACAACGGGTAACCACCGTACCGTCCGCTAGTGAAACCTCCGCTCTCTGGTCTTCAACTTCGTGTAACTCTGCGAGTTGTAAGTAGGTCCGCGGGGAAGTTTGACGAAAGCTGTATCATCCTCACGTAGTTGTCCATCTGATGCATTCCAATCGTGCCTCCCTTTTAACTTCTCTTGCCGCTTCTCCATGCATAGTTTCTGATCGGAACATCAGTTTGTCTGGACTCTTGTTTGTTGTATCAGTTGTAGTGGAGCAGTAAAAGAATAGAAATTTGTCCAACTTCGTTCGGAGTGCAGCGGGTGATTGTTATTGCAACCCGTATTTTTACTGTCTGGACTGCACTATCCGTTAGTCCAACTGAGGCTGGGTCGTAAGGGGCGGTTTCCGCATGTCTGGTGCCGTAATTTTGAAGGAACCCTTGAAAGTGTTGAAAAGTGAATAGAGAGCAGTTGTCTGTCTATGGAATACGGAATGTGCTATAACTTGTTCGCATGCAGGAAACATTTGAATCGGAAGTGGCGTGTGTCAGCGGAAATAGGTCATGTAGAATAGGCATCTACCATAAGAAGAAATATCTTCACATCAAGCGGAACAAAGTAGTCTGCAAGTATGCGCTCCCATGGCTTGTCAGGCTATTTGTAGGGACTTAGTCTCACCGGTTGGGCATAACCTGGTGTACTTTGACATGAGTCACAGTGTCAGCTCAGTCTTTCTACGCCGCTATCGATACTTGATCACCTCAACTAAGAAGGCGCGAGCCCTGTTAGAGCCTCGTGCAGTTCCTGCAGCACAAGCTGTCATAACCGAGACGGCATACTAGCTCTGGACCCTCATAAAAAGCAGTTATCCTCGACACTCCATTCATATGCCGGGTGAACCAACGCAACAGTCCCGTATCCCACGTTTCCAGCTATCCTTGGAAGACCAAAATTTTAACTTTGCTGAGGAGAATACTACGCTCTGTTTCACGGCGAATATCCGCGTTCAACACCGGATTCCTGGTCAAGTGCTGCATTAAATGGACTTTTTCGGTCGGTTCCAATGCACAGCTGGAAGATGATTCAACGGCAACCGGCTCAAGACATCCACAATACCATTTGCTTTTCCAGAGACAGAAAAGATGGTGTAATTGTAGGCAGATAACAATAAGGCTCAGTGTTGCATATCGGAAGATAAAATCTGGTTGATGCCTTTGTGTTCAACAAGCAAGGCTAATAAGATTTTATGCTCAGTAAAGAGTTCGGAACTTATTCTTCAAGGATAATGGTGATATTTCTTAGTAACGAATATAACCGCCAAGGCCTCGTTCTCTACGTGTGCATAGTTTTTCTTTTCCGGCGCTAAGCTCCCAGAGGCAAAATCAATGGGTTTCTCAGTCCGATCATTCATCTTGTGGGATAGTACTAGGCCGAGGACTGATGCTGAGGCATCACCACGGAGAGTGACGGGCTTCCTCGGATGAAAATATGCTAACAGGTTATCCTCATCCATGGCTACCTTGGTAGCATCGAAAGACACTTATTCATGAGCTAAACACTGCCGTTTGGCGTTTCTTCATAGCAAAGTGTACAGTGGTGCGAGGGTGGTAACCAAACCAGGTAGGAAGAGAATACAGTGTGTTTTCATACCACGAAAGGATTGCAGCTCACTGCCGTTGTGCGGTCTTGGAAAATCAAGGAGGTGCTAGATTCTTTCCCTTAGCAAGTGCAATCATTTTTATCCAAACTAAATCCAAGGTACCGTAATTGTCTGCGAAAAATACACATTTTGATTCCTTCACCTTGAGTCCACCGTCTTGAGGACGCTTCAAGCCGTTTGCAAGCGATGTTCTGGGTACGTAATCAGTGCTTCCAGAAATTAGAATATCATCTACATAAGCGCATACCCCGGGTGTTCCTTTCACTACATTTTCAATAATCTTCTGAAATGTTAGCGGTGTAGATTGTACTCCAAATTTAAGTACATTGTAATGGAAGAAACTCATGTGCTCATTGATGGTTGTTATCTCCCCATGCTGAGGGTGATGTTGTCTTCAGGATGCTCTTTCACCGCACTTGGGCTAAAACAACTCACACTTAAACTCTTTTGTTAAGCTGGACAGAGTTCATGCCACCTAATTTGGTTTGTTCTGCCTACCTGTCTAATCTTCTATTAACTGGACACGTTGCTTCCGCCATTTGTGGCTATTTTGCTTAATTTTATCTCTTTTGTAGCATTTTGTGAATAACTTGTGGATTTTTTATATTTATTGCGGATTCGTAGCTAACCACCTTTCTTCAAATGCTAATTTTTAGCGAAGTGTTATATCGACATAGCCGTATGCTTTAACAGATATATTTTATTTGACCATGTCATTTTAAGTATTTGGCTGTTGATTGACATCTCCGGTGTGGCTCCGCTTAATGTGCATGTTGACAAGGTGCCCATCTGCATATTAGCCACTACGTCGTCCATACTGGCTCCAAAAGACAGTTGGTCATTGCTGGAGGGGACGGGTGCACAGTCCTTTTTCGTCGTGCTAGGCTCGAAAAGTGGTTCCATGCACACTGTTCGTGTGGAGTGGACTACAGTCCAGCCACCGCCTTGTGTACGCTTCATGCCCCAAAAACAGCGTGCTTGTGTTTGTCTGTGAAGAAGTGTGTGCCGGCTCCGTTGATGAACCGTAGCCCACATCCACCTACCTCCAGGTCTTATTCCTTCGGGTTAACACGGATATGGGGTGTGCGGTTAGAGCCGTAGGTGGTGTAACACAATCCACCCATGTTCCCTCTGTAGGTGCAGGCGTCCTGTGGCTGATCACAGTGACAGGCATATCCGAAAACGGATACTGCCAACCAATTATCCCTGGAGAGCTCATGCAGCTCTACTTGGGAATAAGCATGGCTTAAAGCAAGTTTTGATAGCTTCTGGTCACCCGACAGATTTTCTGCTAGGTTAACTATCTGCGGAACGTGTAGTGTTCTGACGTCGCAGTTTCATTAATAGTCCAATTGTAGTCACCAGCGATACGCACGGTGCCATCCGGTTTTGTACTGGAACAATTGGCGCGTCCCAAGATTAGGGGTGGCGATAATATTCCATGTGTTTGGAGGCATTCTAGCTCTAAGTAAACTTTCAAGTGGATAGCAAAGGGCATGCTCCCTGTTTGAAAAATTTCGGCTGGGCGTTTGGTATTAAATTGAAAGTGATTTTAAAATCACTTGCTTTAGCGGGCGATGTTTCATTGAACAGACAAGCGTACAGTTTCATACTGAATGTATGCCTGGAATATGGTCCAAATTTTAACGGTTTGATCTAGCTCCGGAAGAGGTTTTAGCAACGCAACAAATTGCACTTGAGGGTCCGCATCCAAGTGTGGTCTCAGTAGTTTAACAGAACGCAGGTCAGTAATAGTGATGTGAGGAAATGTAATTCTGAGAAGTGCAAGATAGTCACAGAATTTCCTCTTCCAATAAATTTAAAATGCAAGTGAAGGTATGGAAGTCGCTTCTTCCCAAATAGTCTCCGGTTGGTTAAGTTTACTCATAACGAATAATTTCAGCAATAGATCAAGTAGCAAATGCTAGTCTACACATGCGGAAGTGAAGCTAACATGCAAAGACAATAATTGCTCTTAACCAAAAGATGCAAAGACCACAGACCACAAGTAGCAGGCAACAGACAAACGTGTATTCTGATCAGAAGGGGTACAAAGTATCGATCAAGTATTTGAAGCCAAGCAACTTTTGAGTGGGTACTCGATAGAGGGACAGACGCACACGGCCCAGGTTGGTGTGGACACGGACTGGAGATGAAGACTCATACGCCATACACGTGTAGCTGTTTTAATCGGTCGTTCAAAAAACCATATCCAACTGGATTGTTCGAACCGCTTTGCGTACATAATCTATTGACCACTTTAACGGAAACTGTGGTCACTTCATAATGCAGCCTCAGTTGATTCGGAACCGCCAAGATATTCCCACACAAATACACCGAGTTGGCGTTGTCGTGTGTTGATGTACAAGTGACCCAATCCAAGGCTCTAAATCCAGACGTGTCTGTGACGAATGTGAACAATCTGACACTTGTCCACAAAGAATTACCTCGTGTTCCGCACTGACCTGGTCGCGACCTACTTATCGTTGCGCTGGATAGCATCACCGTCATCGGATCCTCAATGCCACGACAGACCGTTGCGTAATGTCTCATGAGAGCTTAATATTGCCTCTTCCTCAACTATACTAATAAATTCCAATGCCGGCCAGAATGCTACTCGTTGCCTGATCAAATGCTATGTGGTATTTTTTCTTATCACTAAAGAACCATCCATATAGACACATGATTGAACAATCGCAATACGCTTTTGCATTCCTTCTTGTCGTCGTAATCGCGCTTGTAATTAGCTTCAAATATTCGGCATCTATTTGATTATGTACAATGGCACAAATTCAAATATTCCAGATTTTTGTTGAATTCAATCTAATTGAGTGTACCATGCCGTTTCTTTATTTCAGCATCTGTCACACCTGATGTGGAAACTGGTTAGTGAGTTTGACAGCGTAAATGAGCCGGTCAAATTTAGCTTGAAACATGAATTCCTCAGCAGTCGTTATTGTATGCCTAAATTCTTTAATCAGATAGGAATGAATCAGCTGGGAATTGTTTCGGATGTAGCTGCCATTAAATTACTGGACAGAACTTTTTAACTAAGCGCCGGTTTGCCGCTTCCATTGGCTTTAGACGAATGGTATCTGCACGTGAATGGCTGCGGTAGCGTAAGAACGTGTGCTTTTTACACTAAACCTTTGTTGCCGGGCGAGGAGGCATTGCATTTTTGGCGACGAATTACAATAAGCAGTGATATCATACAGCGCTACAAATCACTGTACAGTTGGAGCACGCTGTATCTTTAGTGGTACACGTGAGTTTACTGGTAGTGTGGAGCGGAGGATTTCTCTGCCTTCGTACTCTTGTTTGTTCATGGTTTGCACCATTTTTACTCTATCGCCCTGTCTTCCTATCCATGTTGGTTGCGTTGATTGTTTTTTTCGTTTTGACTTTTTACCGAACACTGTATAAGATTGCAGCATATGACATTTTCTTTAGTGAAAATCATGCCGCTTATCATTGCGTTAAACACGGATTTGGCACAGCGCTAATTTTGCGGTCATTTGAAAACGTTTTTGACCTCTGTCGAATTATAAGATAAGCAAATTCCAGTCTCCTTGTTACAGTCCTCTGTTTGAAGAGATCATTTGCTTTACCTTAACCGTTTTCATCTTCGTAGGATCGTACTATATACTGTTACTTAGGTCGGCCATTTATGACATGTATACTTCAGCCTTTTTTCAAGGAAAAGGTGCAATTGGACTTCTTACAGTCGGTTAGAAATCCTAGATAGCCACTCCGGCGTGTCACCTAAATACATGGCAATCCTTTGGGTTTCGATGGACAAAGAAATACCCAGTGCCTTCTATTTGATGATTTGGGAATCCTTCCTAATGTTTAATGTTGTGCTTCGTGCTATGCGCACTAAGCCGCTGCTACCCAACTCTAGCTCCAAGGCATTAGCATTAACTCTCATGGAGTGTTTTGCTACTCGTATTTTGACAGTACATTTCGATCTTTTAGTTAACATTCAGCAATGCTTCCTGCTGAGCCGCAACTACGTTTATTCCGACTTTCAATAACGACGCATTGTTAGGATCGTTAAAAATTTTCTTTGCACCTTATGACTTATTTGAGTAAACTACGTCAGTAGAGTTAGTATCATCGTTAGTGCGATTTGCCGGATACAAGAGTGTTGGTTTGTTCCTACACCGGATATTCTGGTGAAATGTTGTTCAAAGTTACAGGCACAACATGAGCGTCCACAGTGATGTCATAAATAGTGAGATTGTGACAAATTAGCCAAAGTATTCCACCAAAATTGCAAACAGCATGACACTAGATATGCACTAGCAAGTTTCTTTTGTTTAAAAGAAACCGGATCTAACATAAGTAGTTGATTGGTTTCTTAACTGAGCAGCTGTCTTAATTATTTCATGTTCAAAGTCGTGGAAAGCGAATTTCTGCGTATTTGCGTAATGATTATTTAGTTAAACCGTGCTTTGTTTCTGGTGTTTAGCGGTTTCGCAAATTCTAATGCATTGTCTTAGATCATGGATACTCAGCGAGGTTCCGTCGTTTGCGCCTGGATGTTCAAAAGTGCGAATAGTTGCACATAACCGCAACTGAATCAAGCATAACCAGAGGCATAGATAATTGACAGCAACGGTCGCTTTGTACTTACTGTTCTTCAAATTGCATTATTCGAGCTGAATGTGAATTATAAGTTCACTAATTGTGCTAATGAGAGTAATGGACGGGAGGCTGGACACGTGTAAAGCAATGAAGAGAAAGCAATGGTTCCAGTACTTCTGACTTAGTAATGACCTGTTTAAATTCAAGGCAAAATCTGAACGAGAGTTAAGGATTACCTACGTAGAGGTTTGTACTCTCCAGTCCGGATGAGCAACGCAATTAGTTCAGCAATATTGACAAAGTCTACTACCTAAAGAGTGCAACGGACTCTTTAGAGGGTTGCCTATTCCGGGAGCCCAGAGAGCGATTCCAGAAGACAGATCGAGTTGCAGGGAAACTTTTATTGGTTCAGCAAAAGATTCCCTGTTAGCTAGCTATGAACGAACGACACCGTGGACGCTCTAGCTAGGGAAACGGAGCAGACACAGCACACAGAGCAGTCGCGCGTTGCAACCGAAGCGAGCGCCAAGCAAAAATGGCGATGAGCAAGTAAAGCATTCGAACTCAGCAATCAGTTCAACAAACCACACCGGTTGCCTAAGTGTACAATTATAGAATTTTGGTTAGAATTTTACACAAGCAAACCTTAGAATCTCCAGACTGCTACAACTCCAATGTAGTTTCCAAACTAGAGTAATTTCCTAGTGACGTGGGTATGTCACATCCCAAGAAATATAATCATAGATTACTTGGATTAGCTAAAGTAAAGTTTCACAAGCCAAACCTGCGAGAAACCAATCACTGTCTCTGAGTTCAGTAACCCTAACCCAAATAATGCCTGCATTTCACCATATGAAACGCAACATTGCTAGCCCATGCAACGTCCGCATAGGCAGCAATATCTGCTAACCGACCTCAGTTGTTTGTCTAAAATGGTATTTTCAACATATCACGTTTATGAATTCATTCATCATACTGTTTTGTGATATTCACATCTAGAGAGTTCGAACACCAAACCCAGTACGAAAAGAAATCAAAGCACCCGGCCGAGGTGGAACTTGTGGTTCGTCTTACTGTAAGTGAACAGACATCCACGTCCTACTTAATGCGCCCTCTCCATCATGCGTGAGTTGGTTGACGTATTTTGTCAAGAGCTTTACGGTGGAAAACCCCTTTCGGTCGATCCACCTTAGAAACCATTACGTCGTTTACTTATCTGGTAGCTTCATTCACCGTCCGTAGGTTAGGTTTATCTATATCGCCTTTGCGGTGGGCGGCATCCACGATTTCCGCAGTAAGGGCATTTTACAAATAACAGAATCGTTATGATAAAAATATAGATTTAGATCAAATTATTAGTGGACCGGACGTGGAAAGAAGTTCGAAGACACGTATG
This sequence comes from Dicrocoelium dendriticum, assembly GCA_944474145.2. Classification (NCBI taxonomy): domain Eukaryota; kingdom Metazoa; phylum Platyhelminthes; class Trematoda; order Plagiorchiida; family Dicrocoeliidae; genus Dicrocoelium; species Dicrocoelium dendriticum. The sequence continues at coordinate 98,186,262 of OX104067.1, read as the reverse complement.
TGAAAATGATGGATTATTCAATTATTTCGACACGTCACATCTAGTTATTATCTTGAAAATAAATGTTCCTATACCTGTATGTCACTTCCCTAAATCCGATTAGTTACCTATTAGTGCAGGGTTTTTGTTTGTTTATTTTTCACTCATGCGATCTCTCTGAGGACGGAAAGTTGCCAGAACCGTGTCTGATTGATACACTTGATGCTAACATTCAAAAAAGATAGTTAAGGGATATTGCACCAAAATCTAATCCCATTATCATATTTTCGGCTTATTTTTGGTGTATTACTACTCACATTTATCGCTACAGGTGGATTAACTTTACTAATCTAGATAATCTTCGAGATTACATTCATCCCTTCTTTCCACAGACATTTTATCTATTTTTGGGCAGTAACGCGATGTCAGGTAAATCCCAACCTTCCTGTCTTTTACCGAATGCTACTTGATCACTGATTAATCTAGACCTATACTTAGTATTATGTGAGTCTTTATGGTGGGAAGTCCATCGCTTATGCCGAGTGCGTTAACGCTTTGTGAAGTTTAACTGCCACATGGTCTTTCCTGTTAGCCAATGCAGTTAATATATCGCTTGTTTCTGTCGCGTAGTTAACTGGGTTATCGTCATCAACTAACGCTTAGAAGTTAAGAGGGTATGTAAGTGCATTAGAGGCTTTACAAATATACAAACCGCTATAAGTAAACGTTATACTAATACGAGATATTTCCAAGCGTAAGAACGCAGTTTTATCCCATTTGTTGCGCTTCTCTGGTTGTTATAGAAGTGCATACATGTCTAGTATAATCATCAAGACTGGATAAACAACGACGAACCTTATAATTCCTCGGTATACCATTTGCTCCATTTTGACGAAATGAAAACATGAAGAAAGTTGTTTGCTAGGGTGTCATGAAAACACGATAATTGTAGCGATACTCTGCAAACCTCGATAAGTCTTAAGCTGCGCTGAAACGCCGGTGTGAGCAACACGAGCGTACTCCTCTTTATTTAAACTGAAGTCAATATATATTTTTCTGACATCGCCTGAGCTCAACGGAGATTACCCCCAAGTAGATTTAACAACACACTGCCACCTATGACCAAATATGATTCACTCTGCCAAACCTTTATTTCAAGCCTTGCTGTTTTCGAATTCCGGATTAATAGTTAACTGAACAGTACCAAGTAAAAACAACTATCTCTGTCGATCATCGTTTGGTTTATCTGTAGACCACCGCTGCGGTGATTTCAAACCCTCCGTCTTCTATGTGATCATTAGTGCAGTCTTGCAGGGACAAAATTTGTCGACAACCAACGCGAGTAGGTATAGCGGCTTAACACTCATATCTGTTAATGGTTTGTACGTAACTTCCTCATCGCACAAAACACCTAAGTTTATATGTTCCTCTAAACTCCGGGTAGAGATAGTCAGCTGATTAAGGAAGTGAATACAGGTTGAATAGTTTGCGCTCAGTGACAAGGAAGGTTTACTTGTCCTAGCCATCAAATTTTTTTGACTTTAGGCGCATCTGAAAACGGCGAAATTGCCTTCCTTGATACGGGAATAGCTCTATTTCACTCTTATAACCATGCTCGATTTTAGTTAAATTAAGTCCAGCATCCTTACACAGCGGTAGAATAACTGCCGAGGGAGCAGTATTTGTTTCCCTTGATTAAAAGCAGTGTTATTCCACTGTTAGCTTTGCATGCATCTTAAACGCTTGGACATTACATAGACGCATTTGTTGAGAAACGGAATGAGTGGAATAAGTACGCTCCGCTATTCTTATAAGATGTAACCATGCAACTAACATGATGCAATACATTCACATTTCAGGTATCTACTCTTGATTATTAGTGCGCAAAATACCAGTTACTTTAGATTTTCCACCATCAATTTTAACTCTGCTCATTTTGCGTGTGCTTGAATACATTTTTTGTCCGCATGGGGATTTGTCGTTATTAAATATCGTTGTTTTCTTCTGACGTTACCTTGTGAGAATGCAAAATTGTCACAAAGTCAAGTAGGGTAAATAAGGTTAGTCCGCATCAGGATAGGGAAATTAGACATGGAAGCGCACTTATTCCCAGCTCATAACAAGGCCATTAGAGGTACTGTCAGTGTTGGACGCTCTGTATGCATAAAGGAATGGGTGCTTATATTATTCAGTTCTACTGGGTTATCACTATCCCTTTAGTATGCCGTTGTGAATGTAGTCATCTATGTCCCATAACGCTAAGCTATATACCATTCGTCTATCGAATCGCTGATGTATATTTTATTAGATACACTTGTGAAGTATTCTAATACACAAACCTTCTATTACCAACCTCAGAAAATGTTTAGCCTATGCGTTGTTGCTCGTCGTAAACCATTGTTACCTTGTTTTCGTGATAAGTAAAGAGGAGCCAAATTTTCATTTCTAGTGAGTTACGCTATTCGTGAGGGTCAGTTTGTGTGGATCGGCTAGTCTAGTACTCGCTTTCTACTTATAGAACAGTTGCAGTGACAACCTGGAACACTTCTAGTTTATCCGCTTACGCCTGTAAGCAACAAATCGCCTAGAAGTCACGAGCTAACGCGTTTCCACAGGAATCATACTGTAGAGAAAATGACTCGGGGTGGGGGGCGACAGAGCATGTATTGCCACAAGAACGTGCCGCTTACAGCTCACAAACCCATACAGATTTGGACTGTGTTTCTTTCCCACGCACAACGCGGATGAGGATTTGTGTGACGGACCATTCCAGGTGCCTAGGAGATTTGACTTCTGGACAAACCCTCCAACTTTCCGTCCCATATCTCTGCTTCGCTATATTCGATTCTGGCCGGCAATGTGTCATCCGAAAGCTCGCAGTTTGCTCTCCCGTAGCTGCATCAGTCGACCCGCGTTCACTCCTGTATGCTCCGCTAGCGAAGGAAGTCCTGTACTTTGCTCGAGACATTACAGGACATAGCTCGTAACCGACACCTTTGGCGCTTATGCTGCCGTCTCTTAATCGGATTGCCTGTTTCAAGTGTGTTTGGTGCTGGATTATCTGCGGGGTAATGGCTGATTATGACGCGGAGTAATGGAAGCCGCAAGGAAGCCGTCTCGCCGATGCCGCTTTATCTTTGCACGATAGCCAGCTGGTTGTGACGGTATGTTGTCTACACAAGGAGTAGACGCCTTGACCCTGAATGTCTGCTTAGGGCATTAAGGTTTTCAGGTGAGACCCCTTCCTCTTATTATTCTTTTGTTCATAGGTCATCGTGGTTGTATGGCAGCGAAGCATCAGTTCAAATGGCTGATGTACTGCTGTTGTTGATGATGCGTCGCTAGCGGGGTATTTGTCTGATTCAGTGTTCTCGACAAACACCTCCTCCATTGTTCTGGGCTCAGGCTGGTTATCAGATGCCGCCCGTGATCCGCTGTCAGCTAGATCCACAACGCTCGCAGAGCTTTGTCTCGTCTCATCCATTGCGCTCCTTGTTAATTCTCTACACTTCCGCTTCGTTGTCGTTCGTTTCACGAGTAGTCCACTGGCTTCCGCTGCCCTACAATACGAACAACAAATCGGATGGTAGGTAACACGTAGTTCAAATTTTCAAGACATAAAGGATAGGTGTTTCCAGTACAAGCGTGTGAACAACTTCGAATTACTCCGAATAGCAAACGGTATGTCTTGAAGTCACAAGTAGAACAAACTAGTATCGTCTCGATACACTGCCTTGTACACAATTGGATTAAATCAATTAACCAACCGAATGAAACTACCCTGAGGCGTGAGGGTAATGGTCTGACTTTGTAACGGGTTCAGTTGTGCATTAGAAAAATTGAAAACAGGACAATAAACTGCACGAACGAAATGGTTTCTATGTATGAGACCTCTATCCATATCAAAATTGCCATATTTTGAGAGCACTACTGCAATGTGAAGTAACATATGCCACGAAACTAACAACATAATCCACATGTCTATGTCCAGCTGGCGTAAGGAGGTGAGATTGAAATACTTCAGAACACCGATAACAGTGGCGTTACATTGTGAAGCGATAATGAAGTTGTTCAGAAGGTTTAACTAAGTCCACCTGCGAACGATTCATTGTTATAAGACCAATTCTCTTCTCAGAACTGAACACGGAATTATATTGACGTTGGATCATGTGATATGCATTGAGATCCAGAGTAAACAAATTTTGCTTCGGAACCAGGAAAACAATTGAGTAAAGGCTGGTGGGAATCAATGGAGGAACGTATTACAGGATAGGGCATTCAAGATTCCTCTTCACTACCCTTAATGTGTTTGATGTACAAATGATGAAACCAGGTCTTTGTATTCATGGTGCCGCGCAATGTGCCATCGGCTCATTCCACGGGGCGGAAAGGACAAATATGTCGGGGGCAATATCTTCCGCTTGTAGAAGGAATTAATTTGCGCGGATGGTAGGAGGACCGGATGTGGTACCGGAACACCACCGGTTGTTCGCCCGTTTATATGAAATATGGTACGAAACTTATGTTCAGTAGTACATCAATGTCCACTTCAACCAGGCACGTAGACTAGTGAAATGACCTATGAAATAATTCATAGCGCTCAAAGCAACAGGCATCGTCATGCATGGAATGTCTTTTGGCGTCGCCTTCATTGATTTCTGCCATCATGAAGGTGCACAAATGTCACATAGGCCGACATCCATTGATCCTTAGCACGCCTAAATTAGCACCTAGCACCACACAACAGGCACCGTAAAGATAAGGTTTCATCGCCTACGTCGTAGCGTCGGTCGTTGAGTCTTTTGCAAAACGTGATTTCAGCGAATGCCAAGAGCGTTGGTAAATGAAGCAGGATTAATCGTTTGGTTATAAAGCTGAAGCAATAATATTTCGGGTGGGCGACCAACGTTGTCAAATGCAATTTCTACACATTTGCAATTAAAATATGCACTGGATAAATTACAAAAGATAGGCGGGTTTAAACGCATAATGGCTTACCAAAACGAGCGAAGTATGAAACTGGAAAGGCTGATCTAGCCTAGTGGATGTAAAACCTGGGCTTAGTCCAAAAGACTAATGCACTATGCTACGTAATAGAGGGTCTTTTAAACAGCCCCGGAAAGAAACCACGTCAATTACAACAATAAATGGTTGGAAAAACATACATATACTACAAGTTATTAAACCAAATCAGAAGAAAGTGTGCGTTGCAACGGAGGCTGTTTCTGGCCAAATCAGTGAGATGACGTTCTACTCCCAACAAAACATAAGTGAAATTTGGTCCCAACTTTTTAGGTCGGTGTGGTCGCATCTAGTTAAAGTATGCTTGGTCATTCTCTAACCTCATTAGCGGTTCTCCACGCAAAGTCCACGAGATAATTGAAGCCGGTTTACCGTTTGCTAGTAGACAGATAATGCATAGACTTGGTGCTACACCGTTGGTGAGGCTAAGATTCATTGTGCTGCTTCGAAACAATAGCACAGTAGTATTTCACTGAATAAGTTTTTGTGCTTCAATCTCCATTAGGTGGTCTTTTAAGATTTATCACGAAGACTGCAAAAAGAATTTAAGTAAGGAACATATATCTTCGTTTTATCTGAGCCTGAAGAATGTATTTCTGCTTCTGACTTACTGATACTGAAACGGATGGTATTGATTAGAAGAATACAGTCTAGTCTTGTCATTTACAAGCAGATACGTTACTGCAGTGTCCAGTGTAGCACCATTGTTTCATCCGCTTCAAAGAATGACGTCGCTATTCGGTCTACTCTGTATCACTATTAAGGATTAGCACAAAAGTTTTGCGTTATATACGATCAGGCAAGGCCGTTCAGATACTTGCAAGAACTTCAGCTAGACGATAACCATGCGGATCTAGTGCTTGCTTGTCAAGCACCCATGGATAAAGAGGTGGAATTACAGGTTGCATGTGGCATTATGGAATTCTGTTGGCATACTTTTAAATTAATCAATCTGGACTCGTGCAGGCAGCCGCCTAACTTCTAACAAATGCTGTATGGCTGTCTCATCATCACGGGACCATCGCTGCTGCGATACGTGCTAGCTGGTTCAATGAATACGAAGATGACAAAACAAAACAGATCAACCATTTTCAGTAATATCTATGCCATGGCGCACTGCAGGTGACGAGTCCGTTTTATGTTACACCATCCGCATAATGGAGCGCAGATACCGGAATGCAATAGGGTTGGACATAGCGCACTGTATTCATGATGAACTACAAACACATAAACATGTATAAAGCGACCAAGAACAAATGTCAGTGTCGTGATTCACCCATCGGAAAATGACAGCCTGATGTAGGGTAACTTAGCCACAGTGTATGGAAGGATTGTAAAAAGCAATAATAATGATGTATGACTGCAGTTTGTGCCAAGTAATCTCTTGTAGCCAGTGGACTACATTTCACAAGAAAAAACTGACTCGAAGCACTCATGGCGCGTAACTCCCTTTCATAATTTATCTTCCGTAGTTCCCAGCTGGCTGTGGCAGAATATTTCGCATCCACCGAACACCTCGCTCATCATAGAAACAGTTGACAGTCATATTCATGGTGATGCTTCGTCTCAGACCATTCCTTATTGAACCATATTTTAAGTGAGGTTATTCGAAGCGTAGTTTTTGTCAATAGTGGACGATCTTGGAGGAATTTTAGAGTAGGTGAACAGATTCCTAATTTGGTATCAACGCAGGCAAATGTAACGGTACTAGGAGGACTAGACCATCCGTTTTAATAATGCCCTAACGGTGCTTTCAGCCTGGTGCGCCACCAACCCAGCAGAAGGAGAAACAGAAGGCGCGATCTGTTAGAATGTTATGACTCAGCAGTAGAGCATTGTGAAATCTCTAGGTCAGATTACTCACTTCCGATTGTAGGTTGTTGGGAATAGCGGTCTCCACTGGTTGACAGTAACCACGTATTCACACCTGCGCAGCATCGACCCTTGCTACGAGGATGAACTTGTTCCGTCAGCTGCCTTAGATGGTGTAGTAACCAGTGGCGTTGTTGGAGAACTGCGTGTGCCAGCTTTCCGCGACGCCTGCCGTTGGCACAACTAGTGTATCGAGACCGCATACCGGCGTTCATCCGGTGCTGCCGCCTAACACCATCCACAGATAAGCAATGGAAAAGATGCTTTCTCAGCCCACCAAGCTTTAGAAACAAGGCAAATAATTTGTACATATGCAACCAGAGTAAACAGAATACAGATGGACTCTTGTTTGTTTACTTGAGTAAAAACAGCTGTGAAAACTGAAGTGGACTATATAAATGTGCTGGTAATTACTTGCTGGTTAAGAAAATAAAAAACGAGAGAGAAGGAACGAATGACGATACATATGTTAAGCAAAATTCGTTCATTTTAACCTAACTTGATGGGCGCCGGACCGGGATCCAGCTACGGGAAGCTTGGCACAGTGCATGCAAAGGTGAAGATTTTATAGTGTCGAAAGTATGTCAGTTAAGTCTAATAAAAGCAGTTATTTCCCGAGGACACTTGCAACAAGCAAGTTAGCATGATAGCACTGCTCAATTTATATCCGGAAAAGTTTCTCTGCATATTATCAAGTGTGTACTGAAGATTGCGTGCAAACATATGTACACAGCATCCTGAACATCTGGTATAGTTGGGATAGCATGATTACCAAAGGACATAAACCGACACACACATAGACAACCACTCATGCACTTATTCGTTTGTCAGCTGGTCTACAACCACTGCAGAGCCAATATGAAGAACGCGTCTTTTTGTACACATAGGATGGGGCACAGTTGAACTTAGTAGGTTACCTAAAGTTTATGAAGTTTTGTCGTGATACCGTACACGAGACAAAGACAACATGGTCTGAGCGGTTCGAGAAAACACTGAACTAGAAATTGTTTGAATCTTTGATCCATCGAAATATGTCACTAACCTTTCATCTTTCCAGTTAACTCGACTGCAGTTTGAGGCTGTGTCATGTGGCCTGAAATTTTGTGTTCCACCAACGAAGATTAACAGCATGGAAACTCAGGTGCAACTCGAGGTATTTTACAGACAATTTACTGGCCTCACACCAAATTCCAAGAATAATGAACAGTGGCTAAAGACAAAACTTGTTGATCTCGAATATAAGTACCGGATTATGAGTTCCAAACAATAGTCACCGCTGAAATCTAAACACCCGAAGGACTTGAAGGAACTCAGATAGGAAGGAAAAGTAGTTATACTCCACCCAGATAAGGGGTCAGATGCTGTAGTGCTGGATAAATCCGATTATGTAAATAAGGTGATGACGATACTCACTGCTTGCACCAAGTTCGAGCTAGACAATACGCATGATCACCCAGCTGAACTGGAGAGGAGGATAAACATGGAGTTACAAACGTTGCTGGCGGGAAACTTTATTAAGCCTGAGACCCACTAAGTCCTTGAGACCCAAGGGCACGCAAACACCACAGTTCTATGGGTTGCCAAAATTACACCAGGAAGATGTGCCACTTGGACCGATTTTATCTATGAGCAATTCGCCGCAACATAAGTTAGCTAAATCGTTAGACAAGGTAGTTGAAGCAGTCAGGAAGTCAATGGTTACTCACAGTCTAAATGACACATTCGAATTAGTGCAGCTACTGAAGAGCAAAGATTTGAAAGGCTAGGTTGTGTCCAACATTGACATTGTCTCCATGTTCACAAATGTGCCACTGAAAGACCATCCAGGTTATATGTAACTATGTGACTGAGAGTCAGATGGAAATAGGACGTCTGTTCTCTGAATTGGAAAGACTGCTACTCCTGTGTACATCGAATGTAAAACTTTATTTTCGACAACAAGCTTATCGACCGGCGGATAATGCCGCAATGGGCAGTCTGCTCAGACCAATGCCAGCGGATATTCTCGTTGCTCATCTCGAAAATCAAGCTAGGAAGGAAGTTAACTAAGCCGTGCTTTTTCGCAGGTATATGGACGACATCCTGCTCATTTGCAATCAAGAGGTCCATCTCACTCAACTTAGTGACAAATTAACTAGCCTACACCAAAACATCACGGTGACAAGGGAACATGAGCAGAATGATAGTTTGCCGCATTTGGACATCTTGATAGAACGCAGGAACAATGGATCGATCCTTAGATCTGTCTACCGCAAACCCACATGGAAGGGTCTTTGAAGTTTCATAGCTTTGTCCCAAAGCGCTACAATCAGGACCTGGTGCGGACTCTGTTTGATAGAGCGAGGAAAATATGCACTCCTGACACGCTCGAACAGGAGATGCAACTGGTCGCCAACACCCTGACAGAAAACGGATACCTGCTTGCTTTCTTCGCTCAGTTTAGCAACCAGATAGCAGAAGAGAAAATATCCACCGTACCGAAATCGCAAGTATTGTAACAACTACCGTTTAAAGGGACGATGTAAGCCAAGTACTTCAACAAGGTTTGAAATTCGCTGTGGCACATGTGTACCCCGTGGCGCAACCGGTATTACTGTACGCAACGACTCGCATCCGTACTTCGTCGGTTAAGCCACCAGTACCTCTCTCTAACCGTTCACACGTCCTTTACCAATTTCATGTAGTTGCAAGCCAGACTACGTGGGTATGACAGTGTCAGCTGAAGGTGAGAATCGCGGAGCGTTTTGCCGAAGTGGGTGAGACGACACATTTCGCAAACGACCTCAACCATCGCCCCAAGTGCAACGAGTTGGCATACAAAGTTCCAGTCTCGTCAATCGCCCGACACCTGCTGACGGATGCACAATGTGGACCCTGCGCGCACATTCCGGGTGATCTTCGTGTCAAATAACATCCACATTTTAAGATGTGGCGAAGCGATGGCCATCAAACAACTGGGACCCACCCTATGTGTACAAAAGTACGCGTTCGTCACAATGGCTCTGCTGACAAATGAACTACTCCTCTGTAAACGAACAAGTGCGTGAGTGCTTGTCTATGTGTGTGTGTGTGTGGGGTGTGGATGTGTGTGTGGATGTATGTCCTTTGGTGAGTTTGTTATCCCAGCCATACCAGATGTTCATGATGCTATGTGCATAACTTTGCACACAATCTGCAGTACACACTCGATAATACGTAGCGAAATTTTTCGGGATATAAATCGAGCGGTGCTATCATCATACTAATTTTCTTGTTAATAATAAAAGCAACAATCGTACGAGCAAATTATCTGTTTGAGCAAATGAGGAGAGAAGCTGTACTGGTTGAAATATTTCCCTAAGGCTGGATACATTTAAACAGTTTTTCAAAATGATGCAAAATGATGCAGTTCCTGATTGTGGCAAATCATCTAAGGTCGCACGCACCACTGGACCATTGTGCTATCTTTTATTCTGTCATCTTTTTTTCATCACCCTGATGTATGCTTCTGTTATGCAATGAACGAAAACAAGGCCTGGTAGAATGGGGCCTATTGTAGGGCGATTGATTTCCAGTTGCGCCACAAAAGCCGCTTAGAATACTTACAATGAGCTTTAGATACCTGATGAATGCTTAGTTAACGTTGCCAAGAGGCAACTCGTTAACGACCCAAGTCATTCGTTTCTTTAGGGCAAAAAAGGCCAAGTACCAGTTTTAATTTACTTGTCATTCTCCAGCGATGGTAAACCGTTATTAGTCAAAGTTATTTCTCTCGCTTTCTTTTTGTCTAGGCTCAAGTGGGGAGATTTCTCATCCCTTCTTTTGAGGCTTTGAAATCAAGTGGTCTAGCTGAGAACCAGCGTGTGAAAATGACTGCCGTAAATAATATCCCATTTGGTAAATCTTCCTTGGGCTCATTAGAGAGAGTTTCATAAGGCTTTGTGTTACTTACATTCGCTAAACCCTGAAGAAGGACACCTAAATGCTTGGATTCGAGCGAAGAAACTTGCACAGAATACGTGCAGTGCATGTTCTGCGTCGGAATGTTGCACAATGTCTGCTGCAACATTTATTATGACTACTATGAAAGTCTTAGGCGTACAATCTTCCTGAGCCTTAGCTTCCATTTTACACGTGTTATGCAGTGGATAATGATAAACGTAGTTAGTTGAACTTAAACCCCTTTAGTCTATGCATTGCTCCCACTCAGTCTGTAACCGTCAATGATAATGGGAAATCTATTCCATCCATGCACCTATTTAAGCCTAGATTTTTCATACAGGGAGAAAACCGAAGCCATGCCTCGAGCTCAGTTTCGGCAGCAATAGCACCACCCAGTAGCCACCATTAGCACACGACATTTATTGTTGGTCTTTGGAGTACACGCCATGTGTTTTTTACTGACACACAGTTTCATTTGAAGCCACGGTTTGCTTGGAAACAAAGCACTGCCATTTCAAACCCTGATAGTTGACTGATTTTGCCTTAGTCACTAAGCCAATGCTCCACGAGCAGCGCTTGACCCCAGTTTTGGGAGAAAGCAGTTCCGAAACTCTGCACTGCGAATGCTGCAATCGGTTGGTGAGATGGTGCTTACCAGGAACAGGCAAATTCGACACCGATCCCAGTCTATATACTTGCCTTAGAATAGAGGAACCAGGTAACGACGCATGAGCTGCATGCGCAAACGATATGCGGACATACCTTCCTTTCATTGAATTGCTTTAATTTCGAAAGTGTTGCAGTATCTTTGTCGAAGGTGGTAGGTACGCTCAGCGTGACCGGTCGGCACAGAATGTAGCTGTTTACGAAAAGATCGTATTAATTTAATGTGCTTAAATCTTTTTGAAGAGCTTTCTATGTAACTTATAGTGCAAAATACGTTAAAGATCAGAGTATGATAATTTACTCATCTCTCCCCACTATCCTTCATCGGTAACAGCAATGCACATCACCGACGTTTAACTGCAATGCAACCACAGTTGCTTTACTACTTGGGGATGCGAAAGGCGTGAGTAGAAGCGTCTGGTATGAAACTTCAGATCAACAGGCGATCAAGATACGCATGTCTCACTAACAGTGCACGTTCAAATGCAGCTATTGTGCGAAGATAAGGCGGTGTTGGAGAGACAGTAGAAGTTTGGTTTTCAATGTCTCCGTACACAAGCAGCCACAGCTTACAGTTATAGATGAAATGTTTGTACTTCGGAGCCGATAGTCAAGAATAGGTTACGTTGAGTGAACACCTGCCTTAATTTTCTGCCCACTTCACGTCGCAGAAGCTTCCATTGGGATGCAAACTGTAAATTCGGCGTACCATAGCAGTCTCATATCAATACTTTCCATACTTATTTCCATGTGAACTTTATTCACCCTCCGCAATGTACAGGCCGTGAGGGCGAAAACAGGAAACTCTATCTTATATGTTCAGTTCATTTGAACAACTATCATCTGGGAGTCGAAGTGCAGTGGATCCATTTGCTGCAACTCAAGTCCCCAGAACGAACCTCAATCACAACGGTAAGAAATTGAGTATGAACGCAAAGATAACACAAAGAAAAGAGAATCAGGAAACAAGTCCGCTAAGCCAATCAGGATGAAAGGAAATTTGACAACTAGATGTAAGAAGTCGAGTGCATGGAAGCCATTAACAACATTTGCTCAGTCTGAATTTCTCATGTAGTACTTGCTGTGATTTGAAGTAGTAGGTTTAAGGGATAGAGGTTGCATGTATAACAAATCAAAGTTATGCTCAGACGTTTGATTATGCGAGACGCATTTAATGGTTGAACTCTACCCAAAACGTATCTTCACCCTGAGACCATGCTAGTATTTCGTCAGGATATACGAGTTACGGTACACTAATGGTAGCATTTCTCACATACGAATGATTCCCGTTTGCATGTTAATGATTTTTTCGGATGCAGCGAAAATGAAGCTTTGTGATTGCCGCTCAATTTCATCTGAGCGATGCAAACCTTCTGTTGTTAAGCCTAGCTGAACAAGGTTGGAAAATATTTTCTCACGAGTAAAAACTATTAGCTTGACAACTCCTAAAGGATGGCGAGGTATAACCACAATATGATATGTGAACTGTATTTTTAATAGACTATCGAACAAATGCACCGCTGCATAACAGGGGTGCAAGATGAGAATTTAATGCAAACAACAAGACAACATGGGAGCAGTTCTAGCCGAGGGGCTGCATGAGAAAATTAAAAAAAACCCAGTATGCACACCCATCGCCTCCTTAGGTCTATGTGACAAATAAATCCGGTTTGGAGGCGTGATTAATATATTCCAAAGTAGAACCGCTTAGGCAGTGAAGTGATGAGGCAACGGGTAACATCTAATCTTTTTTTGAAAATATCCAGTGTGAGGAGGGAACAACTGGTTTGCAAACCGGAAGAGAAGTTATTCCGTCGGCATTCCAGGCGGCTATATTGTTAGCCCAATTTTAGACAGTTACTTCTGAGATTGATGTTTTGGTTAAGTTTCAGCAAGTGACGGCATACGTGATTGGGATCACACAATATCTGGTACACTAACGTAAGGTCACCGCGCAGAATTCGGTGTCGTCCGCTGAAAGCTCCAAGCGACTTCAGCCTTTTCGTGTAGGAGAGCTTTCTTAGGTTAACCTTGGTAAAGCGACGCAGCGTACTGCAATAGAATTTAACATGAAGTTCGATACGAAATAGATTATTATAGTGGAGTACGAGTTCAGTGATACTTTGGGGACCTGAATAATTAGTTAGTTATAGTGTAACGGTTACATCGAAAACAGTTAGTGTAGTGAAATACCAGCATAATGAAAAGCAAGCATCTCAGAAATAGGTTATTGTATTGGAAGTTCGTTAAACGGGCGTTCGTTGTAACAATAGTTCACAATATATTACGGATGGTTTCAGTGCACAAGTGATCAACAAGGCATTGCCATTCGTATGCCAGCCAATGAGCGTTATTAAAAATCCCAATTATTTACAACAGCGGTCAATCTGTTGCTCGCAAGTGATGCACCAGATTATGAGTCATGATTCTAGAATAGAGCAGGATTTGCACATATTAAATGTTTTCCCACCCTCTGTGTTATTTACCGGATTCTAAGTGACGACTTCATAACCATCTATCAGAAAATGAAGTATCCCGGTCACGTTTGTTTAATCCTGAAAAGCAAACACATCGCCGACTTGAGCAGGCAACGGTACAATATTGCAGCCCAGCATATTTGCTTAGAATGTTGCTGGAATTTTTTCCGTCTTAAAGTTTGTCCCTCGAAAAAGACTCAGTGTATAGCATTTCTGCACAGACACACTGCTCTTGTTAAAAAGCAACATAGTAATGTACCGTGGTGTTTGTGATAGTTATTACAATCCGTGTATATCAGAAGGCAAGATAAGGTTAATTATATACTATCACAATACTTCCCAGGAAAGTGAGTTTATCAGCTTCATATCTGAGCTTAGATAAAAACAATTGTTAGTCCGCAGACACGTGAAATATTCGTGACAACATCTAATTTTGCGTATGCGGTTCTTACCCTAATCATCTTGCCTGCAACATATATTGCTCAAGTATCAAGCACTAACACACGACATAGCGACGATCTTTATGGAAAACAGTCCTTACGTAACCGCTTCACATATATTACTTGCAAGTTTCAGCCACCAGTAACCCTAGTAAAGCTGTTCCCTGTGCGACACCATTTGACTTTATTGAATTTTGTAAGTCTGCCATCCCCTCAGGTATGAGGTATTGTTGACGGGTTCTTCTGGTTGAAAAGCCACAGATTTGATGTTTTTTCTAGTCTCTGGTATGCAAGCGCATCCGCTTCCTGTAACCATCCGGGGTGGTGTGCTTACACACCTCAACGAAACTACTATGTCAAGTTGATCCACGATGACAAACTCCGGCAACAACAGAGCTTAGCGGCAAAATTCAATACATTACTGAAATTGTTGTAAAGATACGTCAACAAGGTCCGCAGAATCCGGCGCCAGATTCCGGCTTTACGTGCGACAGATGGTCTGGCGCAAACCACACAAGAGGCAGCCAGCACACTTCGCCAACATTTCCTTCACACCTTCCAGAATGAATCATCATCTCACCAAGTTTAAACAAAGCTCCCACCACCACCAAGGTTGAACCACGTGTCGTTTACGACAGCCAATACAAAAAGACTATTGGCTGCGCGTGCACAGGTCTCTGTGAGCGGACGACATCCGCTCAAAGGCATTGAAAACAGCCACCACGATAATTGCCGAAACATTAGCTCCGTTCTTTCAACGATGTCTTGATCCGATGCAGTTTTTACAGTTTGAAAACGATATATAATTACTCCTGCGGATCGCTCGAACTATCGCACAAGCACACTCCTCCCAGTGTTATCCAAATTAATGGAAGTTATATTCGCCGAATAGCTCATAGAATATTTTAAGATGAAAAACATGATAGTGCTATAGTAGCACGGATTTCGTCGAAATCGGTCTTACACTACAGACGTGCTACTAACCCGGGTAAGCTGGGCGGACTCAGTGGATGCCAAAGAAAAAGTAGACGTCGTCTACCTGAATTTCTCCAAAGCGTTTGATCGCCTGGACTACCGCATTCTCCTTAACAAAGTTCGTAGCTATGGAAACGGTTACCCTTTGCTGGGACGGATAAGCAACTTCCTCATTCAACGTCAACTGAACGTGGGAGTCCATAGCCTAATTTCTAAACCAATCGACGTCCCGTATGGCGTGCTTAAAGGATCAGTACTGGGACCACGTTTGTTTCTAGTGTTTAGTAACGATCTTGCTAGTATACTGCAATCGCACTTCTTGCTATTTGCAGAGGATGTCAAAATCTGGCATGCATTCCAGACAGCGGACGATCGCATGGCACTGCAGAGAGATTTTGACAACGCCTATACCCGGTCATTCGAAAACCGACTCCAGTTTAACATGGCGAAATGCAATGGTCAATGGTATATAGCGGATAAAAAAAAGTCAAACCTTGACATGTCGCGCCGGATGATCGGTTAGGGGTGAACAAAAGAAAGGCAAAAATGACAATAGAGAATAATGAACAACTGTAAATTGCGAACTTGCCGATTACAGCGTTTCCGTTCGTTTTATGTACTATCTAAGGTTATCGTCTGTGGTTTCCTCGCTAAAATGGAGACAGCTTGGTTTGTTTTTATTTTTCTGCTGTTTGTTTGGGTGGTTTGGATTACGTGATGTGGTGTAGTGTAGCCAGTGCACTGTCGACATGTGTCTTGAACACAGCTAACCTTGTGGTTGAAATAACTGCTTCTGAGAGAGTATTCCACGTGTGGCAAACACGCAGTGACAAGAAGTTTCTTCCACACTCCAACCGACTGCATTCTTCTGCCAACTTGAGATGATGACTTCTCAGTTGGCTGTTGTGACTTAGCTTCAATAAGTGATGACACGGTGATTAGTGTTGTTTAATATTTGATAAACCATGCTTAGGTCGACACGCAAAATGCGATAACGTCCGCTGTAAATGCCAAGCCCGCTGAGGCGCTGTTCGTATGACAAGTGATGCAGCCCTTTGACATTTTTGTTCGCGCGATGTTGTGGAAACTGCAAAACCGTGAGCTCCCGCTTTAGCCATGGGTGCCATGCTTGAATTGCATATTCAACATGTAGGCTTATATAAGCAGGAAGTATTTGGCAGAAAATCGACCGTTCGAATTGCCCGAATGCTCTCCGTAAAAGCCCCACGATTTAGATTATCTTCTTCGATGTCTTTTCGGACTGCCTTAAGCAGTCGAGATCTTACTGGACCAACACACCGAAATTCTATTCGAGAGAACAGTGTTGCAGATTTTTGTCATTATCTTCTTCGATGTCTTTTCGGACTGCCTTGAGCAGTCGAGATCTTACTGGACCAACACACCGAAATTCTATTCGAGAGAACAGTGTTGCAGATCTTGGTCCCCAAGCTTACATGTTTGAACCATTCGGTGTCGTAAATGGAGCACTCGACATTTTGGCCACATTGAAGGAAAGGCGATTTTTGACCGACCATCTATAAATCTTGTCAAGCTAGATTTGAAGCTGGATACGGTCTTCTGGAGCTCTGATCACTCACCAAACTTTGAAGTCATCGACGTGGAGTAAACAGTTAGACACAATTTGAGTCACTAGATCGTTTATGAAGACCAGAAATAGACGGGGCCCCAATACCGATCCATGTGGCACACCGCATTCGACGTTAATTGGATCTGACATGCATTCACTTAGTCTCACATCCAGACATCTGTGCGAGGGAAAAGTGCAGATCCACCCGAGGGTTCCCAAAGCCACATCTTTGGAGTTTTGCGAGAAGGATACGATGGTCCAACCGGTCGAATGCCTTAGAGAAATCAAGGTAAGCCACATCAACTTCTGCACCAGCGTCCACAGTTTCGGTCCAGCTGCCTCGTGCTAACAATAGGTTGTTTGTGCACGACCGATTCTGAGGAAGCCGTGTTGCTGCTGAGCCATATAACCAAAGCCGTCCAGGTAAGACAGAAGTGCGTCCGCAACGATATCCTCTATAACTTTTGAAAGAACTGGCAGTAGAGTCACTGGTCGATAATTAGTTGGGTCGGAACGACTACGCCCTTTGTAACTTAGTTATTATTCTGTGTTTCCACATTGCAGGAATGTGCTGCTCGTCAAGCCAGCACTGAAACATTCGCGCCAAAGGTTCAGGCAGGTTAGTAGCCATCATAGCAAGAGTCTTTGGGCGGATGTCGTCATTTCCTGGACAGGCGTGCAGAGCATGGATAGCAGATTTCTCATCACGATGTCCGCGGTAAAGTTTAAGAGTCAGTCCTGCTGAGGGCACCGTAGAGTTCAGATTCAGGAGCCCACGGGATGCAATGAAACGTTGGTGCATATTGTTGTTGCAAAACATTCGACGCTTCTTTATCAGTCCGAGTTAGACCATCCGCTGTTTGAAGAGGGGGAAATCCACTTTTCACCTTGCGAACTATGTTCACGTGTTTGTACAGAAGCTTAGGATTTGCATTTAATCGCTTATCTTGAGCAATGTTGATAAGCTACTTTGTCCTCGCGCACTAATTGGGTACAGTGGTTACGGTGGACAACATATGCCTTCCAGGTACTAGACTCAGATCGGTTTTGTGGGTATGCCACGCCACGCTGCGCATCACCATGCTTTTGCGTGTTCTAGTCCGTATAAACGACGTCATGTTTCCGGAAGTGATAGTCATGGTTTCCGATTCTTCACTAACCAGGGTGTTAAACTTACTGACGAAACGTTCCAGGCAATATCGGGTGCATCCTAGGTTAGGAAACTCCAGTCGGTCGCCTCAACGGGTCGGGTTAAGGTGTCGTAACTGGTTAAGGTTCACGTTGTTTTTGTTCGGTCCTCGGGATATTCCGCATAGCAAGTGTACATGAAATGTAAACTCGCATGGTCACCTCGTCCCAGAGTAGTGTCGATTATCACTCACTCGAGCAACAGTTCTTCATTAGTGAATATTCGGTCCAAAATGGATGGCCTGTTATTTCTGCTGAGTCTGGTGGGCGAAGTGACGTGGCCATAAAGCGGAAAATCTGAGACAAGCTCTTGTAGGTCAGCTTTGAATTGCTCTCCTGGTGGGACCTGGGATTCTAAAACGTAAGTTGAAATCTCCGGTTTCTTGATGCTCTGGCTAATGCAGAGGATGATAAACGGTGCCCTATCTGCTGCATCGAACAGGGTGGATAGGGGTTTGGATGCTACTGCTCATGCCTTCCCATCGTCTTATTCCCCCTCTTATGCTTTTTTCTCTCTTACCGTCCCGTTCCAGATTCCCTTTTATCCACCTGTTTTCAACCCCCAGTCCTTGGCCCTCCCCCACCTCGCTTTGCTAAGCTTTCACCTTCGAGTTTCAACTCGCATATGAACGCGGAGCGTCATTGCTCTCTTGTCGACAAGCCCATGTCCAAACTATCGGCCAAGCCCAGTTTACCGACTTCCGTTTGGAACCATCGATCCTCCTTCAGACTGGCATGCCTCAAGGTACGCACACTGCTACAGATCAGTCAACAGGCAGCACTTGCCTGAACATTAGAGACCCTCTCGATCGATACCTGCTGCTTATCGGAGACCTGCACGCAAGACTCGAGCTCTGTGCTCACTCTGCGATCCCCTACGGGTGACACCAGCAGCAATTTCTCATTGCGCTTATCCGGTGACGATGCAGCTTCGAGCACCGGCCAATCAGGTGTTGTTATCGCCCTGAGTCTCGGGGCTGAAGCTGCTTTGGTTGATCGTATTCCAATCAGCAGCCTGATATGTGCGGTCCGATTGGCTGGCTCGTTCAAGGCTCCGGAGTCGCGCGGGACTAACAGGTGTCTATTCGTTATCGCTGCCTATGCACCCACAAAATCTAGCGATGATTCGGTAAAAGACGACTTCTATCACCAACTGAACAGGCTCCTTCGCCACAGAAGAAGCTCGGACACTGTAGTGCTGGCTGGGGATCTGAACGCTCAAGTTAGAAAATTGTCCACTAATGAACTGCACCTGAGCGGCCAACATAGTGTAGGCTCTCGTAATGAAAAGGGTGCGCGGTTACTTCATTTGTGTGAAGATGCTCGCTTATTTCTTGCGAGCACTAATTTCCGACACAGCACCCACCGGATGGTGACTTGGCGCCTAGCAGCCTCAAACCAGCTATGGACGCAAATCGATCACATTGCGATAAGTTACCGATGGAGAGGCTGTGTCCAGAAATGTCACTCGATTTGGAGCACATGTGGGGACACCGACCATGCAGTTGTATGTACTGACATGAAGATGCGTTTTGGCGGACGCCAAGACGAAGTTGTGAGCGCAATGACGCCAGCCAAATGGCGAAACCAGCTGTTCTGCATGCCTATCAAATTAAGCTGTCATGCGCGCTGAGTAACCGCTCACTGGATGTATTTGAAGCTCACTGGTCTCATATTCACCAATCCTTACTAGCAGTACGAAAATCCTCATGTGGTAAGTCTAATCGCCAACATGTACATTGGGTCTGCTCGCAGTCTCTGGAACTTATCGATGCTCGCCGGCATATTCCGGATGGAAGCGAACACAATGAAACTAGCAAAGAACTCCGGGCAAAACTCCATGCTAGCCAGAAGAGAGACCGCGAATCCTGGTGATCTCATCGTGCATCAGAGATGGAAATGCCCGCTGCCTTTGGTAACCATCGTAAGTTATTCCGGTTGATACAGGAAGCGGGCAGCAGAAGACCTGATGTCAGTGAAATAATTTATGAGGAGAGTGGACAACCTATCCACAACTTGTCAAAACGCTTGGAGCGTTGGGCTGAACAATTTGAAAGGCAATTTAATAGGTCGGACTTGTTAGGTTTCTCGCTGGCCACTGATCGCCCCGCTCCGTGGGCCATCCCTCTGGATCCACACTCTCGCTCAGAAGTCGAACATGGGATCGAACTGTTGAGGTTAAATAAAGCCGCGGGACCACATCATCTACCTCCAGCCCTCTACAAGTTCGGGGGACCTGCCCTTTTGGATGATTTATACGAGTTACTAGTGAAAGTGTGGGAGCAGGAAACTGTCCAATAAAACTGCAGCCGCTCCGTCATAGTCCCAATTTTCAAGGGAGGCTCACGATCGGAGGGCGGCAACCATAGAGGAATCAGTCTGATCTCTATCGCCTCCAAATTGCTTGCCCCTGTCATTCTTCACAGACTGAATGCCACTTGTGTAAGTCATATTCGTGAAGAGCAAGCCGGGTTTCTCTGAGGTCGTGGCTACATTCACCACAGCTTCACCTTGCGGGTTCACTTTGGGATTGTCTAATCAGGAAAGGGGTACTTGAGATATATGTAAATCTGAACGAACCATTTTTGAGCACATAAGTCTGGTTCTGGTGGTGGATAGCAATTGCGTCAGCTGCTGCTAGTAAGCGATATTTTGCCGCTCGTGAAAGGCGTCCAGGTATATGGTAAATAGGTTGAAAAGATTGGCGAGTGTCGATTTGGTGATTAGAGTAAACCAAGTGTGCCAACACGGCGCTCATCACAGTTTTTCTCCCACCATTGCGTAGATTAGCTGGACAATGATCACATATTCTCTCCGACAGCCTCCTAGTAGTTCTTCCGATGTATCTTGCTCGACATGAACAAGAGAAGGAATATACACAGTAAGAAGCACATGACCAAGGAAGTCTGTCTTTGAGTTGAGGCCTCACGATTGGTGTCGAAGTAAAACTTAGCCGCAAGCTCGCTGCGTAGTATGTATGGCTCATCGTGTCGGATAACGTTCTAGACTTTGCCTGCGCTATGCCATCCCCCTTGAAAGGCAACGACGAATAAACCGGTTTTTTTCTACCGGAGCTGGCTTAGCCCTTATTTCTCTGCACTCCATATATTTCCGAACAAATGTTTCTGGGTAGCCATTTCTCTCGAAAACGCCACTTAAGGAACTGAGCTCGTCCGCAAGTGTGTGCTCACTACAAATCCTTCTGGCCATTGCGGTTAGACATCAAATCAAGTTGCATTTCTAAATTAGTGGTAGAAAACTGGCAAAATGTATATATTGTCCGTTCCACGTTGTTTTCCTATGCACCCTCCGTTGTACCGATCCATCTGGTCTTCTACTAAGCTGAACGTCTAGGAAGGACATCGTGTCATTACCTTCAGTTTCTAGGGTGAATTTGGCATTAGGGTGCGCTAAGTTAAAATGGGATAAAATTGTCTCTGGGCAACAGTGCCTGTCTGTCACGCAAAATATATCATTCACATATCGTCCGTAATATGGTAGACCGGTAATGACTCCGCTCAGATAGGTATTCTCTAATTTGCTCATGAACACATCAGCTAGTAGCGGTCCAAGCGGTGAGCCCATTGCTACTCCATCTTTTTATCTGTATATGGCCCCGTTAAACTGAAATTGTATGTTACTAGTACACAGCAAGAGTAGCTGTTTCAATCGATCACTTGAAAGGCCGACACCCAATTGATGGTCTCGAACGGTGTCACATATATAGTCTATTGTCTCTTCTAACGGAATATTGGTGAAGAGCGACACCACATCCAACGAAAACATCTTTCTTCCGGTTAGCTGAAGCTGTCTTATGGAGTCTAAGAAACTGAATGTGTCTCGTAGGCTATACCTGAACATAATATTTCTCACCGACTCTAGAAGCTTAGCTAACCACTTGGCTGCTGCGTGATACGGTGAATTGCGCATGTCTAGTATGGGCTTTAGTGCAAGTCCTTCCTTAAGCGCCATCGGTAAGCCGTAGAGTCTCGGGATCACCGTCCCTGTGGGACGAATGTATTCGAACTTGTCGGAGTCAATCATGTTTTCCTGTTTCAAGCGCCGTAGAAGCTTAGTAACTGTCTTTTCTATTGCTGCAGTTTTGTCCTTCTCATTATCCATTTTCCGAAACTTCGAGCAATCGTTAAGGATGGCGTTCATCTTGTCGATGTAATCAGCTTTCTCCACCAACACGATCCCTGCCCCCTTATCCGGCATTGAAAGGAACACATTCTCATTTTGTTTGAGAGCTTTGAGAGCATCTAGGTGGTCTATTTTCAGCAAATACCTAAGTTTAGGTTTGTACTTCAGATCTTGGTAACAAGTGTTGACCAGGGTGGACTTAAAATGCTCAGACGCTAAAGCTGACGAGGGCGTAAGCATAGAAACTAGGGCATACAAAGTTTAAAACTGCACTTCTAATTCTAATTGTCTTGAATAACTGCGGAGACAGCAAAACATTGGACCAAATGAGAGCACCTCAAACAATGTCTTATCCAAGTGCAACGAGGTACAATTGTGAACATACTTTTCCGGTTCGCGGGGGGGGGGGAGAAGAAAGTGTTTGCCTTAGTTGTGCAAAGCTGCCGCTGCGATGAGGTTAAGCGTTTCCCCTCTTGCTTTGTTACTATTCGTTGAACAAAGGTATCGAATTGTTTGCACTCCACTGCGTCCAATTTTTCCGATGTGACGGAATACGCGCACCGGTTACATTCCAGCTCATCAAGTCTCGAGGCAATGGTCTCAGGCTCACTCAACGTATGCCGCTTCAGCGCCACACTAGTTGGATTAATCCGATTTCTACGGAGTATTTGGTAAAAGTGTTTGGGATATTCGCGACGCGAAACACACTCATCAACGAACCGCGTTATCACTTTCGCTAACGCAAGTTTCGTGCAGAGCTTAACGTACTGATTAAGCCCTTTGAGCATAACAGGATTCTTGGATTGTTTCAAGTGAAAAAATACCCCAGGCGTGGACATCAGAACAAGTTAGTAAGTGTTACTTCGACACCAGTCATAGGGCCTCAACTCGAAGACAGACTTCCTTGGTCATGTGCATCTTACTGTGTATATTCCTTCTCTTGTTCATGTCGAGCAAGATACATCGGAAGAATTACTAGGAGGCTGTCGGAGAGAATACGTGAACATTGTCCAGCTAATCTACGCAAGGGTGGGAGAAAAACTGTGATGAGCGCCGCGTTGGCACACTTGGTTTACTCTAATCACCAAATCGACACTCGCCAATCTTTCCAACTCATTTACCGTGTACCTGGACGCTTTTCACGAGCGGCAAAATATCGCTTACTAGCAGCAGCTGACGCAATTGCTATCCGCCACCAGAACCCAGAAAAATGTAAATATTATCCGAGCATTATACGCGTGTATCTCAGGCCGAGTGATGGCTTAAGGCAAGCAGTCGTCACCCTTTAATATTTCCAGCGATGTGAGACAACTTCGCTATTGAGGAAGTCATGGAGATTGCATTTACAGGACATGACTTAGAAGGTGTGGATCTGCTCCCAGGAGAACGACTTCTTGATTTGGAGTGTGCTGATGATATTGCCCTAATCTGTGACAGCTCACAAACGTGCCAAGCGGCATTGGAGAGATTAGCACTGATTGTCAGCCGCTTCAGGCTTTGCTTTGCACCATCAAAATGCAAAGCGTTCCTCCAAGATTGGTCTGGACCGCCTCCTTCGCTGACCCTTGTTGGGGATCAGCTAGAAGTTGATCAGAAATTCAACTACCTGAGAAGTTGTATCAGCGCCCGTGGGGGCGAAGATGAGACCACGAACCGTACAGCAAAAGCTCGAGGCGCTTTTACTAACCTTCGCCACTTATGGCGCGGCGTGACATCACTCTCGCCCTGAAGGGGAGAGTGTGCAATGCAGCGGTACGTTCGAACCTACTCTACGGCTGTAAAACTTGGCCCCTTTGCTCAGCAGACATAAAGAGGCTAGTTACGTTCGACCACCGATGCCTTCGCAATTTAGCTCACATCTAGTGGGAACATCGATTTAGTAAAAAGGCTGTTCGACGTCTTGTTTACGGCACAGGAAAGGATATGAACCGCTCAGCACCGTTATTTCACGCACCAGACTCCAATGGCTCGGCAGTGTGTTGCGCATGCCAGCCCACCGCGCGCCGGGGGTGTGGATGGAAGAAGTGGTGAGGTGGCCAACCGATGACTTGGTCGAGAGGAATGAGGGCCCTCACTTCGAAACTGGCTTCAGTTGGAGCTACTTGGCTCCCTGGTTGGGGTCCGAAAGACGATGAACACGTTTGGCTGGAAACACTTGTTGATATGGCTAGGAGCCGACCTCAGTGGCGTTCGTGCTGTGAGTTTCTTTGTCTCTCCCCATCCCTCTTAGTCCCCCCTCCAACCACGATCTCATTATTTATAATTTTATAATTGTGCACAGGAAATTACTTTTTTTGCTGCATAGTAGCCGGCTGGCAGCTTTCCGGAACGATGCCCATCCGTTACCGGTAGCTCAGCTGGATTGCACCTGTTACATTTCATTCCCTTTTTTCTTTCAGTTATTGCGGCACAGTAGATGAGGGGTTTCCCACCTCTGGCTGACGTGTATAGTGTGTGTTTGTGTGCCGGCGACTAGAACGTTTCTGTATTTCTTGTTTATTACTTGCCTCATTGCACCCACCAAGTTGCAGTCCATCTCAGGTGTAGACGATGGTGGCCGGTTAACAAAATCCACCAGGCCAAGATTGTTCCCTCTCAGCTGGAAGCTGCACCAAATAGAATCAGGTACATCGGTTTTCGAATCTTGTATGGGTTTGCACTGCGTGTTGCTACGAAAGTAGTAGGCTACCCTACCACGTTTGCTGGCTCGATCATTCTGGACAACAGACATACAGGTTAGCACGATTTCGGCATCCGTTAGCTTACAGCGCAACCACGTTTACGTGATAGCGATGAAATCCCAAGCTGCTGACGTGTGTCGAAGTCTTAATTCAGCCAATTTGCTAAGTAGACCTTGGGCATTTGCATAGATGCATGAGAGTTTCTCGGAGACAAAAAGTGTTTTGTGTGTAATGGATGAAGAAAGTATGTTTACGCCGATCGATGTAAGGTCGGCGGCTAATCTTTCTGTGGATGGGTTGCAGACTCTCGGGACGAATTTGGAATACCTTCAAGTATCAGATGCTCGTCTTCCAGTGTTCGCACTTGCACTGCTGTGTGCCTCCGGATGTTATGGCTACTGTTGAAAGCGTCATTGAGTCAGGTCCTACAGTTGGTGTTTTCATTGAGAGTTGCGCCTCCACTGAGTTGTCAATAGAAGATCGTGGTGCTCCTGCTGCTTTCAGACGAATTCCTGTAGGCAAGCGGCTACGGAATTTAGTCCAGTTCTCTAGAAGATTTTGTGCCGTTACTTCTGAGTGCAACACCAGTTTCAACAGCCTGGGACCGCACCTCTTATAGTTCGGTGATAAGGGGATCCTAGTCAACGAGGTGGCCACGACATTTTCGAGAGAAAGAGCCTCACGGTTGTAGTGCCACTGCTCCCGGTTGTGTACCTGCACATCGTCGGAAGAAGAAGCAGTGAGCTCAGGAACACCGTGAGCAATCACAGTTTTCAAATCTTGCCTTTATCTGTTCCTCTCTCCGTTAGTTGGATCCGCTACACGTTCTTTCCGCGGAATTTCAGTTAGCACGCGCGCTCCACTTGAGGCGTTGCGGAGTTGTTTCGAATGATCTCTGCCTCACCCCCCGAGTTCAGTGTAATCGAAGTAACCGGGGTTCATCGAAGTGCAATGCTTCTGTGTGACGCGAGATGCGTTTTAATGTCGTAGGATCAGAATGGACACCGATTGCCGTACAGATGGAACTCCAGTGATTTCATATGTCTTTCAACCTACCCTTAAACACGATATCCGCCCTAGAAGTGCGCGACGCGAACCGCGAACGACGCTCGTTAACACACTCGACGCACAGCCACAACTTTTCCAGCTAGACAACCAGAGCTATACCACAGTTCAAAAGTAAATACAAAGTTAGAATTCATTGTTCAACCGCCTAACATTGTAAAAGACATACAGCGTACAGCCTACGAGCAGTACAGAAAAATCAGGATGCAGAATAGCAAACGCCTAGGGAGCTAAGTAAAATACAAAGCCGGACCAACATAAAATGACGAGATAAAAATAGCTGACCGTTCCGTGGACGAAGTCGAACTATTACGGGGATTCAATCGGGCTCAGAGGAACATACAATTTAGCATGCAATCCCGGTCAAATGAAAGGCTAGCTTACTTAGATGTTAAAGTAATACGTCGACCAGATTGATCACTGCTGCGTATAATCCACAGGAAATCGATATGCACGGGTCAATATGCGTACTTTGATAGGTTCGTGCCAGTTCGACCGTAAGAGAACCTAGTCCGATGTTTTGTCGGAAAAGCGACGAAAATATGCCCCGATGACACAAGGGAAGCAGAGCGCGCTACAATATCCCAAGGCCTACACTGACAGGAATATGCGAACTGACTGTGCGAGCACCAAAACACCCACAGTAGGAAAGAAACCTGACTACTTATCGTTGCCATTCAAAGGAGATAATAATGCCTAATACCTTAGCAAACGATTAATAACGGGAGTAATTAACGCCTACGGAGCAGCACAATTACACCTTATCTTCACTTTCACGCCCATGCTACACTTTTAGCTGAAGGATAAATTAAACACAAGCCGAGGAAAAAAGGTGAAATTACTGAATTCAAAAGATACTGTTAAAAATTTGTTTTTTTCTTGCTCTGTTGACGGATAAATTATCAGTGGATTTCACCTCTTCGTGTGTGCATCAATTTGCCTGTTCCTGTGGAACAAGTTACTTAGGTCGTGTCTCGAGAGGTTTATCTGCACGCTTTCGCGAACATCATCCAGCGTGAATAAGCCGAGGATTGAACAAGACCACCACCACTGCAGCTGTGGCGCACCAAATCCAGACTAATAACTCTGCCCTTATGAACAAAGGCTTTTGCCCGATCTAACGTGTGAGAGGTGTCCAATCTAAGCTTATCAGGTGCAGAATCTTTGCATTGGCGTGAGCGACTGCGATTCGTCTCGATTCGTCGCGAGACATCCGCCTATTGGAACATCCCAAAGAAGAGCCACCAAGGCAACGCGTGGACTATCCGGTATAAGTTACGAAATGCGTCTTCGTGTACTCGGTGTGTTCTCATTAGAATACCGACGGCTTCGCGGAGATCTTACTCTCACATACCGGATACTAACCGAAAGCGAACATCCATGTACATCACTGTTGACTCTAGCCCCTTACAAACAAAACCGAGGCAACCATCTGAAACTAATGACGCAACACTCTCATTTGAACTGTAGAAAGCAATTTTTCTCACTTAGAACCTGTTCTCACTGGAATGCATTAGCAAACTATGTGGCGAACGCACCAGACATGACGACATTCGAAAGACACTTAGATTTTCATCTTAATGATAAACGCTACACAACACTTTGATAAAGTGCAGTGATTTAACCACCGATACTTTACGTTTCACGTTGGAACATTTTGATTTTACTTTTCTTTTGCATATCCATCCTGTGGGTCTTGTAAAGTTATGCTTTTTATCCCATCATACACCATTGAACCATTGAACCCCCCATTAGGTGTGCATAAACAATTTGTCAAATCCATGGCTCTACCATGGCCAGCGGTCGCACGAACAGTTGCCGTGTGAATGCATCACAACCATTATGGGCACTTTGACACCTACATTTTCTAGCCACTCAATGCACTCTCTCTTATCTTAACTATCCAGGGGCGTTGTATTTGGTCTGAGGACGAATCACCGAATCACCGGAAGATATGTTCCCGACGGACTTTATTCGTCAAAACGACTCCTGAAAGCTGCGAGTGCTACTCCGCATGCTCGGAACAAGTGCATATTCAAGATTCATAGACCACATTATTCCCAAACGGACGAAGAACCTGACATTTGAAGAAGCAGTGTCGCAGCCGAATGAAATTATTGATGAGTCAGTGTGCTTTGTTTAGTATTCGCCAGCAATGCCTGAAAATTTTAAAACGGGAATCGGACGACTTTGGGACCCTAGCAGACATGATTAACCGTGAGTGTGAGCGTTACAAGCTACAATCATTAACAGACCATCATTTTAAATGTCTCATTTTGGTCAGCGCTCTACAGTCCTTCAGTGGTGTTGGGATCCGCTCGCGGGTTTTAGCTAAGCCGGATCAGGATCCTGATCTGACACTGAAGACCCTGGTAAGTGAATGCAAACGGCTGCTCACTGTAAAACATGACACTGCCCTGATCGAACAGACTGGTCTCGTACCATCAGATACCGTGCACTCTGAGAAAAGGGCCAGGACAGTCAACTCAATCAGACCACGAAAGGGGTTCACGAACAAACCGCTCACAGCATGCTAGTCATGCAGTGAATGGCATTTCGCAAGCTTTTGCCCTTTCAAACTTCTTATTTGTGCAGGGTGTCATAAGCTGGGCCATAAGGTCCGGTCGAAGAATATGAAGTAGTCTTATCAAAAGTGAGATTTAAGAAAGGATGACATGGAATCACTGTCCATGGTTGCCACATTCCAAAGTATGTGTAAGCCGCTACGAAGATTTATCAGCGTTTTAATTAATGGGATCCTAACGAAACTGCAATTCGACCCGGCCTCGGACATTACGAATTTTTCCAGAACTCATGAAATTACAAAAGGAGGCCAGAGATGGCGGTCTCGCAAAGTTGCTCACAATGAATCTGGTGGTTTGCTGAAATTGGCTGGCGAAGTTACTTGCAAGGTTGCATTCGAAGTTGTGGAAGCGTCTGGAACGTGCTATAGTTCAGACCGAACGAATTTGAATATTATTTGTCTTTACTGGACGGAAAAATTGCGACTCCTTGATGCCCCTTTGGATATGATCTGCAATCGAGTCCGAGTAAGTCCAGACCCATCAGCAAAGTCCGTTTAGGACATGCCAAGTTTGCTGAAGCGAAAATTTGCTTCTGTCTTTCATGACGGCTTGGGCCATTGTATGAAATTCAAGACAACGCTGAGCTTGCGACCAGGAGCTAAGCCAGTCTTTAAAGCTAGTAAGCCGGCACCATATGCAGATATGTCAACCTTTGCTCAAATACTCGATCGACTGGAACGAGCAGGAGTCATCATAGCCGTCAACTACTCATCATGGGACGCATCTACAGTCATAGTAAAAACAGCAAATGGCAAGATACACGTCTGCGCTGACTTCTCAGCTGTACTTACTGCCTCGTCGGACAACCACCATTACCCATTACCCGTACCGGAAAATATCTTTGCAAAACTAAATGGTGGTAAGTGCTCTACTAAGCTTTATCTGTCCGCTACCTACCTTCAAGTGGATGTTGCCCAAGACTAGAGGGAGTTTTTGACGATCAACACCCATCGTGGGCTATTCCGATACAACCGCTTGCCCTTTGGTGTGAAAACGGCGCCAGCCATTTTCAACAGGGGATGGATACCAGGCTAGCGGGCGTTTCTGGAACCGCTGTATATCTGAATGATATCATAGTGACGGGTCGAAGACCGGAAGAGCTACTTAGCCGGCTGGATGAAGTGCATGGTTTATATTGTCTTACGGTTTCCGGATCAGTAAGGATAAATGCACATGTATCAGGCCAATCAGTAAATACCTCGACTGTATCTTTGAAAAGAATGGACGTCGACCAGATACGGTACAAGTAGAAGCCATAAGAAATATGCCTCAAAAGACAGATCTACAGTCCATGTGTTCCATTTTTGGGCTTATCATCCACTGCAGTGCATTCTTGCCTGGGATGGACCGCCTGCGTTCCCCGCTAAACAATCTACTAGGCAAAGGACAAACTTGGATGTGAACATCAGAATATCAGAATTCCTTCAAACGGGTCAAGACTTTGCTGCTCTCAAACTTGGTTTTGACTCATTTTGATCCTGCCAAAGGGATTGTCCTAGCTACTGATTCATTAAGCCATGGGATTGACGCAGTCATTTCACACACGTACTCCGATGGGTCTCAGAAAGCAATCGCCCATGCCGCCAGAACACTTACGAAAGTCGAGAGAAATTATGGCCAACTCGGGAAAGAAGCATTGACTATAGTGTACTCGGTCAATAAATTCCACAAAATGCTGTACGGCCGTCGCTTCAAGCTTATAACCCATCACAAGCCCTGTTAGCTATCTTTGGTTCGAAAATGAGCATCCCGGCCTACACAGCCAACCGGCTGTATATATATATATATATATATATATATATATATATATATATATATATATATATATATATATATATATATATACATATATATATATATATATATATATGGTTGGCGCAACCAATTTCGGATTTGCCTGTCACTGTGGCCACCCACAGGACGCCTGCGTCTACAGAGCGACCATGGTTGGCTTGCGCTGCACCACCCGCAGCTCCAACCACACACCCCAATCCAGTTTAAACCCGAAGGAATAAAACAAAAAGATATGTGGGTGGGAGACACGTTGCATCAATGGAGCCGACCCACGCTCCTTCACAGACAAACACAATCACGCTGTAGGTGGGGAAGTAAACGTAAACAAGGCGGCGGCTGGACCGTGGTCTGCTTCATACCGAGTGCATGGAACCACTCTTTGGTCCTAACACGGCAACAAGGACCGTGCACCCAGTCCCTTCCAGCAACGACGAAGTGTCTCCTCGAGCTAGTATGGACGAGGTAATGGGTAATAGACAGTTAGACACCTTTCAACGTGCACATCAAGCGCAGCCACACCGGAAATAGCAAGCAGAAACTCAGTAATTTAAATGAAAAAAATGTAAGAAAATGAATCGGATAGTGATCCAGCTACTTGGCCATAACTCTTTAGTAAATGAGCGTGTAAATATGATTAGGAACGAATCCGCGATAAGTTCAATTGGTCAGAAAACATATTATATGGAAAGCCACAAACGCGAGCAGGTTGTGGAAATTAACTGCAATTATCTTGAGCAACGTGTGCAAGTTTCTAGAAGATAGCACGGGTAGACAATAATATGAGAAAGAAAATGATTAGGACTAACTTGCAAACTCACCACTTGAAATAATTAGACTTAGCATGCAAGCACGCGTTTAGTAAATCGAATGCAGCGTATCTACGAACGTTGCTCCGGTTCTCTCTGCGTTCTCTTCTGGACCTTTCGCCGCTTAGTTGGTGGTCCATTGGGGTCACGCCCAGGGCTCACTAGGCCTGCCTGACTCAGGCAATTGCAACCAAGCGTGCTACAGCACCATGCGCTCCACGTCGATGGAGTACTACTCCTCAGTGCTTGCCGATTCTGCACCTGCCACTTCTTCGCTGCATGCATTAGGACTTTCCCCGCACTTCGGCAGCTGCCTTCGTGAGTAGGTCGCGCCATGCACGTCGATCAACCGCCATCGATTCCCATGACCTACGATATAGGTTAGAACGTGGGGGCTCAGTTTGAACATGTCCTGGTAACGTAACTTTCCCCCACATGCCGTTTCCCAACAATCAACTGACCATTTACTAGTTGGTTCGGTATCCGTGTTGGATCCATACGACTCACATGACCAAGCCAT
>OX104067.1:98139540-98149540 GCA_944474145.2 Dicrocoelium dendriticum | reverse complement strand
CCCCCCCCCCCCCCCCCCCCCCCCCCCCCCCCCCCCCCCCCCCCCCCCCCCCCCCCCCCCCCCCCCCCCCCCCCCCCCCCCCCCCCCCCCCCCCCCCCCCCCCCCCCCCCCCCCCCCCCCCCCCCCCCCCCCCCCCCCCCCCCCCCCCCCCCCCCCCCCCCCCCCCCCCCCCCCCCCCCCCCCCCCCCCCCCCCCCCCCCCCCCCCCCCCCCCCCCCCCCCCCCCCCCCCCCCCCCCCCCCCCCCCCCCCCCCCCCCCCCCCCCCCCCCCCCCCCCCCCCCCCCCCCCCCCCCCCCCCCCCCCCCCCCCCCCCCCCCCCCCCCCCCCCCCCCCCCCCCCCCCCCCCCCCCCCCCCCACCCCCCCCCCCCCCCCCCCCCCCCCCCCCCCCCCCCCCCCCCCCCCCCCCCCCCCCCCCCCCCCCCCCCCCCCCCCCCCCCCCCACCCCCCCCCCCCCCCCCCCCCCCCCCCCCCCCCCCCCCCCCCCCCCCCCCCCCCCCCCCCCCCCCACCCCCCCCCCCCCCCCCCCCCCCCCCCCCCCCCCCCCCCCCCCCCCCCCCCCCCCCCCCCCCCCCCCCCCCGCCCCCCCCCCCCCCCCCCCCCCCCCCCCCCCCCCCCCCCCCCCCCCCACCCCCCCCCCCCCCCCCCCCCCCCCCCCCCCCCCCCCCCCCCCCCCCCCCCCCCCCCCCCCCCCCCCCCCCCCCCCCCCCCCCCCCCCCCCCCCCCCCCCCCCCCCCCCCCCCCCCCCCCCCCCCCCCCCCCCCCCCCCCCCCCCCCCCCCCCCCCCCCCCCCCCCCCCCCCCCCCCCCCCCCCCCCCCCCCCCCCCCCCCCCCCCCCCCCCCCCCCCCACCCCCCCCCCCCCCCCCCCCCCCCCCCCCCCCCCCCCCCCCCCCCCCCCCCCCCCCCCCCCCCCCCCCCCCCCCCCCCCCCCCCCCCCCCCCCCCCCCCACCCCCCCCCCCCCCCCCCCCCCCCCCCCCCCCCCCCCCCCCCACCCCCCCCCCCCCCCCCCCCCCCCCCCCCCCCCCCCCCCCCCCCCCCCCCCCCCCCCCCCCCCCCCCCCCCCCCCCCCCCCCCCCCCCCCCCCCCCCCCCCCCCCCCCCCCCCCCCCCCCCCCCCCCCCCCCCCCCCCCCCCCCCCCCCCCCCCCCCCCCCCCCCCCCCCCCCCCCCCCCCGCCCCCCCCCCCCCCCCCCCCCCCCCCCCCCCCCCCCCCCCCCCCCCCCCCCCCCCCCCCCCCCCCCCCCCCCCCCCCCCCCCCCCCCCCCCCCCCCCCCCCCCCCCCCCCCCCCCCCCCCCCCCCCACCCCCCCACCCCCCCCCCCCCCCCCCCCCCCCCCCCCCCCCCCCCCCCCCCCCCCCCCCCCCCCCCCCCCCCCCCCCCCCCCCCCCCCCCCCCCCCCCCCCCCCCCCCCCCCCCCCCCCCCCCCCCCCCCCCCCCCCCCCCCCCCCCCCCCCCCCCCCCCCCCCCCCCCCCCCCCCCCCCCCCCCCCCCCCCCCCCCCCCCCCCCCCCCCCCCCCCCCCCCCCCCCCCCACCCCCCCCCCCCCCCCCCCCCCCCCCCCCCCCCCCCCCCCCCCCCCCCCCCCCCCCCCCCCCCCCCCCCCCCCCCCCCCCCCCCCCCCCCCCCCCCCCCCCCCCCCCCCCCCCCCCCCCCCCCCCCCCCCCCCCGCGTGAGCAAGAGACATCTGCTTCGCCTTCTCCGTCCACCGTGCCTTTTTACTGCGACAAAGCTCGCCAGTCAGTCGCCGCCAATTTCTGAGATACTTACTCTTCTTCCTCAAGTTACTGGAGTCGGACACATGTGCAGCAACTGTTGCATTTTTCTCTAGCACCAGTGGGCCAATCCTGGGGTTGTTATCATCTAACAAACAGACCGTTTACAGTTTGCGCGCCGGATGTTCTCCTTGGCAGAAGCTGTCACCTGATTGCGAACGTGGTACCACAGGCCGCCCACTGTGGCTATGCAGTCCCCTCACCCAGTCGTGCCGAAATCGTCTACTGCAGCTCCATATGCGTCGCCACCGTACCGAGGAAGAGAATGTTTTATTTGCGCCAATTCACGAGAATAACTATTTATAGGGTTACGAAAATATATATCCCGTTTGGTCCGTAACAACTTATGAGCAACGCCACAATCAGCTCCACACAACACACCGTCATGCGCACCTCCCGCACATCACGCTGATGTACGATGACGTAGTGGAGCAGGTGAGCGGGACTACGCCGCGGGTGCGTCATAGGTGCTATCTCACTCGCACTCAATACAAACCGAGGGTTCGTGATCATCAGGCCGTGGGTGGCGCACTGTGAGAGCAGCCTGTCACCGTTCGCATTCGCTGAACCAATGCCATGCGGACCGACACCACGGGTCCACACCGATGCATCAGCCCAACGCGCGAGTTGAAATCACCCAGCAGCAGTATTTGGTCGATCCTAGGCATCGGCCGTATTACAATGGAACAATGGTATATTACGGGTAAAATAGCATCTCTGAACAAGTCCAGTGGGATGGAAATTATGGCGAAAATCAATTGCATAATAAAGTGAAAAGCGTTGTGGGAGACTCGCCATAGACTTATGTAGAATATCGGAGACTTTCGCGTAATAAACGTATAAATCCATACATCCATTACTTAGGCGTTTGGCAAGACACCATTTACTTGCGTTTTATAGCCCCTGGCTAAAAAGTCATAAAATGAAATGTAAGTGGGACAGTACGTCGTCAACACGTTTTTAAATATTGCCAGATTGGGAGTAGAGAGACATAATTAGGGAGGGCGTTCCAAGACTGGCACACGCAGAGGGAAAAGAAATTTTTACGGCATTCAAGTCGGCTATACTGAATTGTCAGTTGCAGAGGCTGACCTCTTAGTTTAGTGTTGTGGTTCAATTTCAGCAGCGGACGGCAAATGTGCTTTGGGTTCTTCAGAAGCTGGTAAACCATTATGAGATCCTCCCGCAACAACCGATATCGTCTGCTGTAGATTCTTAGAGCTTTTAGTCTAAGCTGATAAGGCAGATGAAAGAGGCCCTTTACATTCTTGGTTGCCCTTCGTTGAGGAGTTTGGACAGCAACGAGATCCTGTTTCTGCCACGGGTGCCACTGTAATGTGGAAGATAGCTGAGGGTAGTGTTGACCAAGCATGTCATCTGGGTGACACGCGGTCGGATTGTACTTGCTTATAAAGGTGGCAAACTTACCACTTCTGAGTCGTAGTAAAACAGTCCTCAGTAGCGCGGATGCCTGTTGGTTCACTCACCAGCTGACAAGCTAGAGGGTTGTATATTGCAAATCCGACCGCATGTACTTCTGGTGCTGAGGTGGCGTTGCCCACCCAGTAGAATGTATAGCCAGCACCTACTTCATACAAGGTACCTTGCTCAGCAAGCCGGATCTCACTGAGCGCCGCAATATCCCGGTTGTGTCCCACCCATTCCACCGCAGCCAGTGCAGTGCATCGCTCAGTGCGCTCACTTAAGTTCCAGGCCAGTGGTGTGCGCATGTTCCAGCACGCGGTGCTGAGTGCGTTGCGCGCAGGCATCCGATTGCATTGGTGCGCAATCGCACCAGATGTAGAGGTTGTGCTTTGGTGGTTTGTTTGAGGGACACAACCCGGAGAAATTGGCTCAATAGCCTGACCCACAAGGTAGTAGGTAGTCTAGTGGTTTGCTTAAGGGAAGCCGCACAGAGACTTTGGCTCAATAATCTGACCCACAAGACAGTGGGGAGCAGATGCAGCTCGCGAATGTGATTACAGTTACAGCTGAGGAACTGCTTGCCGGCCGACGCACGCAGCCATGGAGGTACTGGAAGCATCATAGTTGTTTTGCGATTGTACACCTGCGACCACGGCCAGAGGCACGTGGGTTTGGCGGGTTTGCACCAATTTGAACAGGGGCAGCCTGGCTTAAGGCAGGCAGTAACAAACAACTGAACTTCCGGAGTTGCCCTCCCACCGTCAGTGACAATTCGTGGCTCGCGCGATCTACGCCAGTCGAGCTGCGAGCTGATAACCTGCAGACCTGTTGTCTGGCGCGGCTATGTTTTACGGGACGTGGGCTATATATATATATATATATATATATATATATATATATATATATATATATATATATATATATATATATATATATATATATATGTATATATATATATATGAAGTATGTAAAGGATACTTGTTTGCTCATAAGTAATAACTACATATATATCACAATGTTTGTCTTCATTTGTATTCAGTACTGCAGGTGGGATGCGTAATACATGGAAAGGCAAAATTCAAGAGTTTTGGGACTGTGGGGTTGCTAGAAAAACATGGTCGTTCTATTATCAGGTTTGTGGCACACAATTGCGGAAGCGGAATGGTGTGTGCAGCTGTTACTTATTGTGATCAGCAGCCCCGGTACTGCTAGGCATCCTCAAGATAACGTTATTGATTCTCGTAAGGAAAAAGATCTATGCATAAAGTGATGGTGTGTATGCATTAAATTGGTTAGCTAACCTGTGCGAAGGTGCTAAGGTTTTGGACGGAAAGGTGTTTCTGATCATTTAAGAACGTTTATAGAATAGCGGTGCGGGAAGTGAAACGGTGTTACCATGGTTAATGCGGTGAAGTAAGAAGATGGAAAGCGGGAAATGTTACCTTACTGGCTAAGTAAGACGTAGGCCTCCTTGTCCATTGAGGTTACCTGAGGTTGCAGCGGCTTTTAGGTCACGTTTGGGTTTTTCGCAGTGGAGTTATAAAGTAACACGCTGTGGAAAATAAGGACATGCCATAACGAATAGCGTGTGGAGTTTGGTAATAACGGGATGTCAGTGGGATAAGAAGCCATGCACAGGACCACGCGGTACTGTTATACTAAGCGAGGTCATGTGTGTGTAAGCTTTTAACAAGTGGACAAATGGACGTACAAACCATTGGCAAATATTCTTGTCGGAGTGGGGAGCTTTGCGAACGCTCATCACCCGCCATGCAAGAATACGGAAAATGGTTCCTCATGTGGTTTTGCAGGGAGAAATACGTGCGCAAATGAGTAAAGATGAAAAAGCGGAGAGAACTGGGGGAATCCTAACGAACAACGTATGGTTACTGCTGCAAGTTCATCGTTTAAATTTATTGCATAAGGGAAACATACTACGCTTTTAATGGACATGCAGGTTGTCCGGATTGCTTGCAGTCTTGCGTCACACGTCAACGTGGATCATTGGGCCCATACACAGGCTGGATTACGGAACCACCCATTGAACCTGCGGCCTTTTGATCCGCCGCAATTAACCTGCAGATTTTCAGTCTTCGTTTGCGACGTGGGACGGCAAGACACAGTGATAAGAGGTGGCCCTGAAAAGGGCATTTTGTCTCTTCTCTAAGGAATGTGAAATGTTAACGAAACTGGAAAGCGATAGATGACCGGACGCGGTAATACGGTAGGTGTCTGCAAATGGACGTACGTTACACGGATGAGACAAAGGGCGAGCCAATTGTACCGTGGCAGCGATAACCATGACGGCTGAGGTGGGCGCATGTGTACTTGGGCTTTTGAATTGAAGTCATTAAGAAAATGCAATCTTACCTGTAACTATGAATCAGGGTTGCTTCATACAATAGTACCGGGAGGTTGGAGGATGGCCAGTGGCAACGGTAACCCGGACTACGATGAACGTCTACTTGGGGAAGTCACCATTGAAATGCCAGCTTACCTGTGCCAACCAAACACTGGATGGGCAACGAAAGAACGCCGTGGGCGGGTTCTAGTGGGGATGCTAAACAGCGACCGCAATAACAGTGCCTGTGGGAAGCAATGGCGTCCGGGTTAGGTGAAATCCGCAAACGCGTGCTTGCAGTATTGGTATAAACGGCTTTAGCAAATAGCAGTGTTCTTATAGTGCTCAAGGTAACAGAGCCAGTGACCATTGCTGTATATAATTCTGACTCGCTCTAGGTGCCATCAAGCTAACGCAGCGGCCTGCCAAAATGTGTGGCGGACCACACTAAAGCTATGCGCACTCACGTAGGCTTACACTCTGGGCACGGCCTAGGCGAAAGGAAATGCGTACATCACCGTGAGATCTGCTCCCCATTCACCCAACATTAATGGACTGGTTACAATTGCACCGTCTCCTTAGACTTATCATACAGATGAATACCTACCCTGAAAGCGTTCTACATGTTGCGGGCCTTACCAAACCGCGCCACCAAGCATCACTTAGTAAAGCCATACAGCGGCCGTGAATCTAATCATTTAGAAGATAATGTCAATTGGCAAGACAAGGAAATGTCCGAACGCATTGCGCTTTAACAGCTTTACCTGTCCGACGGCTGGGACAACGTTTCAGTGCTTAATAGCAGGAGACGCGTCGATCGGCTCCAGGTAAATTTTAGGGAAACCGAACAGAAAGTATGGCAACACATCCTGACGTCGCAACAGCAATGGTGGCCACTGTACGGTGGCGGTGCTCACCTAGGACTGCACTCTTACGTCAGTTGAGCAGAGGAAGTACTATTCAGTACCGACCGAGCTTCGACAGTTTTGTCTGTCTACCGAAACATGTGGGTAGTAAAATGTCAAGTATAAAGCTAACGTAAAGCGTGACGCCCCTGCTTTGTCTGCCAACCGAACGACCACACCTAAGTGGTGCGCAGCCAGACAGATGTACTGCACTCTCCCTGATGTCCTGAGTTAGTCACGTTTCAATGAATTCCATTATATCGGGATGAGACTCAATTAAAAGCAGACCTATCTCGCGCATCTTATGCCTTATGCTACGCACATTGCATGACGGTACCTGTAAGCAGTTGTAACGTCTAGCACTGGATCGGCCGCCAACCAAACGGAGAGCCTGTACACCGGCCGTTCGCCTGAATTTAAGTTCCTTCATGGCTTATTGTAGCTTAAGCCTATCCGCTAATGGGAGTTCTGCCTGAAAGCTAGTAGTAAGCGCGGTCGTTTGTTTGGGGCGTTAACTTGTAGAATTCCCTCTGTGGTCAGTTCCCGGACAGTGTCTCCGGTAAACCAAAGCGGGGAAGCGTTGTTACGCACATCTTCAACCCCGTAGGTCGTCCAACGTACGTTCGACAAGCAGTGCGGCAGGTATGATGAAGGGAATTCCGTACCTTGGTGCAATGCCCGTGCCGAACGCAGAATGCCAGAGGATTAAATAGGCAGGACAAATCAGGTACAACTTTCCCAGCCCGGTGTATGGGCAGCAACCACAAGGATGACCATTTCCACAGTCCCC
Organism: Dicrocoelium dendriticum; assembly: GCA_944474145.2. Classification (NCBI taxonomy): domain Eukaryota; kingdom Metazoa; phylum Platyhelminthes; class Trematoda; order Plagiorchiida; family Dicrocoeliidae; genus Dicrocoelium; species Dicrocoelium dendriticum. Next base: position 98,142,310 of record OX104067.1, on the reverse strand, counting down.
TGCAGCCCCTTGAAGTCCCACAGCAACAACAGAGATATTAAAAACAAATTGGATGTGCAGGTCATCAATAATAAACAGCGATGATACCCTGGGCTCCGTCGACAACGCATTCAAGTACACTGAGCACAGTAGCGAACATAGGACTGAGCCTTGTGGAATGCAACGAAGGAAAGTTAGCAGAAGGGCACACGCGACTCCCAGCAATACGCTGCACCAGTCCATCAAGAAAAGTTGACACCTACTGCAAAGCACAACAAAATATTCCGAAATAGTCACGAAAGCAATGTTTATAGACGCTGTGCAGCTTACCGCTAAGCAGGTGTCTATGCTGTATCTCGTATACCTGGTACGAGTAACATGATGACCACCCCAGTCAACCGGACAAGCCAGCAATTAGCCGGCACGTGCTTGTCATTAATAACATCGCTTCGCAAGCTGACAGTGCGCGTAGTGTTTAAACTGGATAGTTCGCTACCACGAACACCTGTTTGTTAGGCGGAACAAGGCAAGTGGTCTTAGCGACCAAGAAAGCAACAGAACCTTAAAATTGTTCAATGGCCACGAAGCTGGTGTTGACGTTATTAGTGAATATTCAGATGCAGGTTGTCCTCTAGCAGGAAGCCTGAACGAACCTCAGTATATAGCAAGGGTTTGAAGTGCTTGTGAGCAGGCGGGACATCGCCCATCGTCGTTTCACGCATGAAATGACGGCAGAAGGATTCCGGTCGTGTAGGTTTTAAGCCAGGGTACCCCTTGAAGTCGAAACAGCAGCGAAGTGCAAGCAGAAATGAATGCATACCAACATTGCATACAGAGATTGCAAGGAATGTAGCGTTTCATGATAACCTTAAGTACGGTTGGCACTAAGCCAATGTAAGGGAAATGGGAAGGGAGAAGTTGACGAACCACCATCTGAATTACTGGGACGTGCAAGTATAAAGAAATGCAAGGCAATATATGCGAACTTTACCTTACCCGCAGCAGTGCATACATGTGTTTACAGGCTCTCCTTGGTATGCTGCACATGTCTGATGAAACCATTGTGCGCCTACATCAAAACGTATCCAATGGACTTGGTCGGAGCACGGTGAGTCGTCCTCCTTCTGCTGACCCAGAACGCAAACAGTGTTCTCCGTATCCATCCAACCAGTCGTCCTCCTTGTACGCCATGTAGTTGTGCGTTGCGGAGCGGAAGTTATGGTTCGCATCCTACAGAATTTCAAACCGCATGCCACGCTGCTGGTAGCGGTAACCTCTACAGCAAGCGGACCGAAGTGATTGGCGTTTGTTACTCCTACCGTCACTGTAAATCAGCTGCGCAACCGCAGCCTCTGCCTCTTCTAAATAGACCCATTGTTTACCATGGGTCTCGGTAGCAAACCTCAACGACCGAGAAAGGTTACGGAACTTCACCCGGACAGCGGCATCGGAGGATGCCGCATCCACTAGTTGGAATAGGATCAGGTCCTCCCAAAACAACCGTTGCAGCTGTTGCAGCTTGGATGATCGGGCAAACACTTCCACTTTACTATGACTCGCCAAGAACTCCCAAAGGCAAGCCAGCACGCCCATCGTGCGGGTGAACTCTGCCGGGCAAATACGCAATAAATGCGCTTTCAAGTCACCAAACACATCACAAGATATGCCAGTTTTCTAGTGCGGTCATTGACACCAGCACAACGGGTTGGCAACTGCGTGACCGTCACTGTCACCTCCGCGTCCTCCGACAGTTTCATCTCTCCAACAATTTCCATTGGAATCACCCAACGACAATCGCGAAGAACCACCTCATCCTTTACGCATTCCGGTTAGCAACCTGCACAATGTGGGCACACGGACTGCGCCATTGCCGAATTACCCGACATTCGCATGAGCTGCCATTCTCGGTGAGCAGACGCTGCATATCCAGGCGCTCATCATTCACTAACCAAGACCTGTCGTCCGGGCTCACACTTCGAACGCGAACTCTTAAACTGTGCCACACGTACAGCCGACAAGCGTATGAGAACAACTTTCTCAAAATCCACTGCCCACTGGTTACACTCTGCTCAAGCTTCCACATTAGTAGCTTAGCGCTTGCAACCACCTTCTCCCTCGCTTCTAAAATGCCTGAACGGCTGCAATAGCGCCTGACACAGTGCAGCAGAGTTGACCACTCACTCACAGTTTCTTTCAAACGCTTATTCACATTTTCAACACGAGTGTTGTTGTCGAACCCAAATAACACCAGGCGGCCCATCGACTGCGCTGCCCAGCTAATCCGCCATGGGATCCAGGTGCGACGGAGGTACTAGAAGCAATCAGAGCTGCGCACCGATATATCCCACATAAACCGGTGATAATGCGCGCAGTCGTGGGTATATAACAAGGAACGCGGCATGTCGAACAGCTCAATTTTGTCCCCCGGGTTACAGAAGGGACGGAGAGCACAACGCCGCTGCATGTCAGGTATAATGTGTACCCGACAGAAAATTAGGTTGGCAGTGGGAAACTCGTTGCGAAGCGCATTCACTTACGCCGCGCACTTGTCCATGACCAGCGTGCGCGCACGGTCAACTCCGGGGGCCAAAACCAGCATGCGTATCACCGCTTCTTGGTTGCTGGCCTCTCACTAGGCAACAGCGCATGCAAGAAACTTATACCAAGGCCGCTGACGTCCACAAACATAAAACGTCATAGGATATAACCGCCGTAATCAGTCTGATGTGAGGAGTCCCAAAGAAATGGATGTACCTGGGAACGAAATCCGTTTTTCGCTCTCAATTTGGTC
>OX104067.1:98100668-98139041 GCA_944474145.2 Dicrocoelium dendriticum | reverse complement strand
GGCTAGATTTCTCGGCTCGTATGCATCAGCAGTTACCTCCACATCCTTCCCCCCTCGGATTCGATGCTCCATGCTACTCCCAACCTCTCCCATTAGTTTCCACCGACATACCCGGCATGCACCTCCACGCATGCATGCAAACAAGCCCCTCACCTCATTCTGGATCGCCTGTGATGCTGCTAGACGGTTCACTCAATTTCAGCAATCCAACCTATAAATATACACCAAGAGATGCCCCAACACTCCCCACTACATACCACTTCGACGAATCTAGTAAGCTGGGGACCCACAATATGCTCCTCATCAACGCCAGGTCTATTAATCAAAAGAATCACCTTCTGGGTCCGATAATTACCATGTCCAAAGCACAACTGGTTCTAATCACAGAGACATGGCACTCAGCCAGTTCGTCTGACTCACCCATCCAAATACCTGGCTACTCTTCATTCTGCAGTGGACGCGAAAAGCGACGAGGCGGAGGTTGCCTCATCTACGTCAGCGAAGACTTTCATGCATCCTCCTTCCAAGTACTATCTTTGGGTAACCCGGAAGACTCTATATGGATTCAAGCAGATGGCGAGCACCTAAATCTCCTCATTGGTTGCATCTATATTCGACCACATATCTCAACAGCTGAAATCAAACAATTGGTCGAGCTCTTCACCGAAGTTTCGCTGTTACCTGCACGCCTTAAGATAATCGGCGGTGACTTTAATATGCCGCACATTAAGTGGTCTACCCAGTCCGCACCTCCCAAATATAGAGCGTTTGTCGACCTTATCTTCGCGTACGACTGGACCCAGCATGTTAACGTACCTACCAGGAAGTCTAATATCCTTGACTTAATATTCACGACAGGCATCAACCAAGCACAGGTTTGTGTGCTTGACAACCTTCTTGGTAGTGATCATAAGGCAGTGAAGTTAACATTCAGACTGCCCACTACTAAGCAGTACAACCTCTCCCCCAGCGAATCCTTCCGTCCTCTACAACGCGTCGACTGGGAAAGCTTCTCCACTCTTCTACGATCTCTTAACTGGGATGCATTCTTTCTGGCAACAGACACAGATATGGCGACCCAAGAGATATACAACCACATTATGTTCTGTCTTGACGTGGTCGCTCCTAAGCAGAACATGAGGAAGCTTACGAAACCGAAGGGTGTAGCGGATACACATAGAGTCCTCAATAAACTGAGAAAAATGCGCTCCAACTACAACAAGACAAAGGATTTCCACATAATAATGCGCATGAACGACACACTAACAATGTGGAGAAACCTGCAAGCCACGTCTGCCACATCAGCGGAACACGCTGCACTCAGCAGTAACAACAAGGTTAAAGCACTCACCCAACTGATGAAACGCAGAGCAAACAACAGAGCTCTAACAATTGCCTCATTATCACTTCCTAATGGCAATCTCATGACGGACCCCGCCCAACTCTGTGATTATCTCAACATGCACTTCTGCAACTCTTTTTCGGTCCCTGATTCGGCAACTTGGCTTACAGCACCCCTGCTCACCGATGATAGACTGACCATCATCGAATTTAACCTACGCGCAATCGTGCGAGAAATCCGTACACTCAAAATGTCCCAATACCCCTGTCCTGATGGCGTTCCATCCGTAGTGCTGATACTAGGAGGTCCGGACATTCCAGTTCTCCTCCTTAATCTATTTACACTATCCATGACAACCCATACCTTCCCCGCTGCTTGGAAGCATGCTGTAGTCCTACCACGACATAAACGAGGATCCCGTCTCGACATTGACAATTATCGGCCTATCAGCCACACACCCATTGCATCAAGAGTTATGGAGAGACTGGTGAAAGCAGAAATCCTTAACTTTCTTTTGCCTCGCAATCTCATTAATAGATCTCAACACGGGTTCCTACCCTCGAAATCCTGCCAGACTTGTATGTTTGAGTTTTTAAACCACGTCACTGACACGATAAATATAGGGCATAAAGTGGTCATCATCTTCCTCGACATGAAAAAAGCATTCGACCGCGTTCCACACCTGAAACTACTGACCAAACTCGCCTCTTTTGGCATCGCCGGGAAGCTGCTCTCCTGGTTCGCATCCTACCTATCAAATCAAACATAATCGGTGAGCCTGGGCGGCACGCAGTCTTCAAAAAAAGCTGTCACAAGCGGAGTCTTTCAAGGAAGTGTCTTGGGCCCCATGCTCTTCTTACTCTACGTCAATGACATCTTCCAAGTCTTCCGCTGGGGAACGCCATACCTATTTGCAGACGACATCAAAGTCGTATTTTCCTTCGTCTCCGATAATATGAAAGATAACCTATCCACAATACAAAGAGACCTCAAGGCGCTAGAAAACTGGTGCGCAATATGGAATCTCGAATTTTCCCCAGGAAAAAGCAACATTCTCTCTTACAAATGCACCGTGCCACCGAATACCCTTACTCTCAATGGCGCTCCTCTTACCGTTAGCCACTTTGTTCGTGATTTAGGGGTTCAATACTCCAATACCTTTAACTTTGCGGAACAGGTAAGCTATAGTGCAGCTAAAGCTAGGTCGTTAATAGGCTATATCTTCAAATCCATGTCACTTTTGGAATCTCGATTGACACTGTATAAAACGTGCGCTAGGCCTATTCTCGAATACTGCTCTATAGTCCTTACGAACTCACGCAAGTGCGACAGGATTGCACTCGAGAACGTACAGCGATCCTTCACCAAACGTCTATTGGGCTCAAACACGCTGAACTATCGTAGTCGATGCAAACAACTGGGACTGGACCCGCTGTGGCTACGTAGGCTAAAGATAAACCTTACGTTTCTATACAAACTTAAACAAAAGCCGGAAACGAACCTGACCCGACACTTCCGAACGGAAGGTGATACCCGATATCATCTGCGCAACGCGACCTTTTCATTCAGTCTGCCGGCTGCTCGTTGTGGCATACGACATAACTTCTTCCTTTATAAATACGCGAACACCTGGAACAAATTACCCCTGCAAATCCGATCATCTTTGACCAGTACACACTTCAGCAATGCCATACAGAGATTCCTCGACGTAAACACAGTCTCCGAACTACTAAGCCTCAAAGTGACGGAAGACGAGCTATGGGAGACAGGACCAAACAACCTCTAGCGAACTAGCCTACATCCCCTTTTTAATGCTTTATTACCAACAGTTTCCTACTTCATTTTAACCTCGCATCACGACTGTTTCCGATACCTTATTCGCACGTCTGCTCGCTTTTGTCCTTCCTATCCCTACCTAGACGAAACTGCATCAAGACTTCCATCTCTTTGATCCAAATATTTCATTTACTGTTCCTTCTAGAACGTTGAGATTTACATCCTTAGCCGCATCTTTGCTTACTCTACTCCTCCCTTATGCTTAACCCGACTCTGTATATTGTATTCGGCACCTCTTCTGGTCCTTATCGCAACTCTTCAATAGTGGCCTAAGAACACATAACGCCTGTGAACAATCCTAGGCCTCGCTAGATTCTCGTTCCTAATATCATGCCTCTCAGCTCACTTCAACGCCTCCATCTCTTGCTTGGCCTCTCTTTTGGTCCATATCGCAACTGTCCAATGGTGGCAAAGACACCACTAGCGTCAGCGCAAAATCCTAGGCCTCCTCTGATTCTCTTTGCTACTGTGGCACACATTCTTAAAACTTTCGACTAATCCGGCCACTCAGGCCCCAAATGCCCATAGGCCTCAAACCAAGGCCTCTATTCATTTGAACATCGGCTGCCATTAACGAAGGTTTTCATTTTTAAATGTAACTACCTCATGATACTCGTCTCCGTCTGATACATTATCTGTATGCTTCGTCCCTCTACCGAAAACGAAAGTTCCGGTCCTTGATTAGTTTGCCTCTCGGCTCCACTCTCATGCTTCTCAGATCACAATTACGTCCCCCTCTCTTGTTTGGCCTCTCCTTTGGTCCGTACCGCAACAGTTCAATGGTGGATTAGGTTCCCATAGCGTCAGCACAACATACTAGGCCACATTTGATCCACTTTCCTACTGCGCCACGCACTCTTAAACCTCCTGGACCGCACCGGCCTTCGGCTCCGAATGCCTATAGGTCTCAAACAAAAGCCTCTCTTCCCTTGAGCATCGATTACAGTTCTCATTAGCAAAATGCAATTCCAGGTCTCTGATTGACTTTTGCCCCTCGGCTCCACCATCATGAATCTCAGCTCACAATTACGTTCCCCTATCTTGTTTGGCCTCTCTTTTGGTCCATATTGCATCGGCTTGATGGCGGTATAGGTATCACTAGCGTCAGCGCAACATTGTAGGCCTCCTTTGATTCCCTTTGCTATTGCGGTACTCATTCTTAAAACTCTTCGACTATCATGCATCTCCGCTCACAATTACGTTCCCCTCCCTTGTTTGGCCTCTCTTTTGGTCCATATCGCATCGGCTCGATGGCGGTATAGGTATCACTAGCGTCAGCGCAACATCGTAGGCCTCCTTTGATTCCCTTTGCTATTGCGGTACTCATTCTTAAAACTCTTCGACTATCATGCATCTCCGCTCACAATTACGTTCCCCTCCCTTGTTTGGCCTCTCTTTTGGTCCATATCGCATCGGCTCGATGGCGGTATATGTGCCTCTAACGTCAGCGCATCTTACTAGCAACCGTTTGATTCTCTTTGCTACTGTGGCACTCATCGTTAAACCTATTGGACTACTCCGGCCACTCAGGCTCTCAACGCCCATAGTCCCAAGCCATGGCCCCTCTCCCCCTGAGGATCGGCTGCCATCGATTAAGGTTCTCAATGGTATAAAAAACAGCCCCATGATTCTCGTCCCTGTCTGATTCATTACCTGTATGTTTGGACCCCTACGAAATCGAAAATTCCGTTCCTTGATTAATTATGACTCACGGCTCCACTATCATTCTTCTCAGCTCACAAGTATCGTCCCCTCTTGTTTGGCCTCTCTTTTGGTACATATCGCATTGGTTCAATGACGGTATAGGTGCCTCTAACGTCAACGCAACTTACTAGCACCCGTGCGATTCTCTTTACTACTATGGCACTCATCGTTAAACCCATTGGACTACTCCGGCCTCTCAGGCTCCAAATGCCCATAGGTCTCAAGCCAAGGCCTCTTTTCCTCTGAGGATCGGCTGCCATCGATTGAGGTTGTTAACGGTATAAGTAACGGCCTCATGATTCTCGTCTCCGTCCGAGTCATTATCTGTACGCTTGATCCCTCTACCTAAATCGAAAGATCATGTTCTAGATTAATCCTGCATCTCGGCTCCACTATCATTCTTCTCAGCTCACAAGTATCGTCCCCTTCTCTTGTTTAGCCTCTCAATAGGTCCATATCGCATCGGTTCAGCGACGGCATAGGTACCTCTAACGCCAGCGCCACTTACTAGCCCTCGCTTGATTCTCTTTGCTACTGTGACACTCATTATTAAACCTACTGGACTTGTCCGGACTCTCAGGCTCCTAATACCCATCGGTCTCAAAACAAGGCCTCTCTCATTCGAGCATCGGCTGCCGTCGGCAAACGTTCTCATTTGTATAAGTAACTGCCTCACGTACTTGCCTCCGTCTTGTACATTACCTGCATGCTTTGTCCTTCTGCCGAAATTGAAATTTCAGGTCCCTGGTTGAATTTTGCCTCTCGGCTCCACTCTCATGCTTCTCAGATCACAATTATGTCCCCTCTCTTGTTTGGCCTCTTTTCTGGTCCATATCCCATCGGTTCAATGGTGGTTTAGGTTCCCATAGCGTCAGCACAACATACTAGGCCACATTTGATCCACTTTCCTACTGCGCCACGCACTCTTAAACCTCCTGGACCGCACCGGCCTCCGGCTCCAAATGCCTATAGGTCTTAAACAATGGCTTCTCTTCCTTTGAGCATCGATAACAGTCTCATTGGCATAAGAAACAGCCTCATGATATTGGCCACCGTCTGGCTCATTACCTGTATGCTTGGTCCCCTGCAAAATGCAATTTCAGGTCTCTGATTGACTTTTGCCTCTCGGCTTTACCATCATGAATCTCAGCTCACAATTACGTTCCCCTATCTTGTTTGGCCTCTCTTTTGGTCCATATCGCATCCGTTCAATGGTGGTATAGGTGCTTATAACGTCAACACCACTTACTAGCTCCCGTGTGATTCTCTTTGCAACTATGGCACTCATCGTTAAACCCATTGGACTACTCCGGCCTCTCAGGCTCCAAATGCCTATAGGTCTCAAGCCAAGGCCTCTTTTCCTCTGAGGATCGGCTGCCATCGATTAAGGTTGTTAACGGTATAAGTAACGGCCTCATGATTCTCGTCTCCGTCCGAGTCATTATCTGTACGCTTGATCCCTCTACCTAAATCGAAAGATCATGTTCTAGATTAATCCTGCATCTCGGCTCCACTATCATTCTTCTCAGCTCACAAGTATCGTCCCCCTCTCTTGTTTGGCCTCTCAATTGGTCCATATCGCATCGCTTCAGCGACGGCATAGGTACCTCTAACGCCAGCGCAACTTACTAGCCCCCGTTTGACTATCTTTGCTACTGTGACACTCAATATTAAACCTGCTGGACGTGTCCGGCCTCTCAGGCTCCTAATACCCATCGGTCTCAAAACAAGGCCTCTCTCATTCGAGCATCGGCTGCCGTCGGCAAACGTTCTCATTTGTATAAGTAACTGCCTCACGTACTTGCCTCCGTCTTGTACATTACCTGCATGCTTTGTCCTTCTGCCGAAATTGAAATTTCAGGTCCCTGGTTGAATTTTGCCTCTCGGCTCCACTCTCATGCTTCTCAGATCACAATTATGTCCCCTCTCTTGTTTGGCCTCTTTTCTGGTCCATATCCCATCGGTTCAATGGTGGTTTAGGTTCCCATAGCGTCAGCACAACATACTAGGCCACATTTGATCCACTTTCCTACTGCGCCACGCACTCTTAAACCTCCTGGACCGCACCGGCCTCCGGCTCTAAATGCCTATAGGTCTTAAACAATGGCTTCTCTTCCTTTGAGCATCGATTACAGTTCTCATTGGCATAAGAAACAGCCTCATGATATTGGCCGCCGTCTGGCTCATTACCTGTATGCTTGGTCCCCTACAAAATTCAATTTCAGGTCTCTGATTGATTCTTGCCTCTCGGTTCCACCATCATGAATCTCAGCTCACAATTACGTTCCCCTATCTTGTTTGGCCTCTCTTTTGGTCCATATCGCATCCGTTCAATGGTGGTATAGGTGCCTCTAACATCAACGCAACTTACTAGCACCCGTGTGATTCTCTTTGCAACTATGGCACTCATCGTTCAACCCATTGGCCTACTCAGGCCTCTCAAGCTCCAAATGCCCATAGGTCTCAAGCCAAGGCCTCTTTTCCTCTGAGGATCGGCTGCCATCGAATAAGGTTGTTAACGGTATAAGTAACGGCCTCATGATTCTCGTCTCCGTCCGAGTCATTATCTGTACGCTTGATCCATCTACCTAAATCGAAAGATCATGTCCTAGATAAATCTTGCCTCTCGGCTACACTATCATTCTTCTCAGATCACAAGTATTGTCCCCCTCTCTTGTTTGGCCTCTTTTCTGGTCCATATCCCATCGGTTCAATGGTAGTTTAGGTTCCCATATCGTCAGCACAACATACTAGGCCACATTTGATCCACTTTCCTACTGCGCCACGCACTCTTAAACCTCCTGGACCGCACCGGCCTCCGGCTCCAAATGCCTATAGGTCTTAAACAACGGCTTCTCTTCCTTTGAGCATCGATTACAGTTCTCATTGGCATAAGAAACAGCCTCATGATACTGGCCTCCGTCTGGCTCATTACTTGTATGCTTGGTCCCCTGCAAATGCAATTTCAGGTCTCTGATTGATTCTTGCCTCTCGGCTTCACCATCATGAATCTCAGCTCACAATTACGTTCCCCTATCTTGTTTGGCCTCTCTTTTGGTCCATATCGCATCGGTTCAATGGTGGTATAGGTGCCTCTAACGCCAACGCAAATTACTAGCTCCCGTGTGATTCTCTTTGCAACTATGGCACTCATCGTTAAACCCATTGGACTACTCCGGCCTCTAAGGCTCCAAATGCCTATAGGTCTCAAGCCGAGGCCTCTTTTCCTCTGAGGATCGGCTGCCATCGATTAAGGTTCTCAATGGTATAGGTAACGGCCGCATGATTTTCGTCTCCGTCCGATTCATTTTCTGTATGCCTAATCCCAGACGTCGCTATATGTTCTTGTTGCTGTGGCTCTCACTCCTAAACCTTTTGACTAGTTGGCCTCTCAGGCTCCAAATGCCTATGGGTCTCAATCCAAGGCTTCTCTTCCTTTCAACATTGATTCAAGTTCTAATTGGCATAAAAAACAGCCTCATGTACTCTACTCCGTCTGATACATTATAATACGCTTGGACCCCTGCAAATTGCAATTTCAGGTCTCTGATTGACTTTTGCCTCTTGGTTCCACTATCATTCTTCTCAGCTCACAAGTATCGTCTCCCTCTCTTTTGGTCCATATCGCATCCGTTCAATGGCGGTATAGGTACCTCTAACGCCAGCGCCACTTACTAGCCCTCGCTTGATTCTCTTTGCTACTGTGACACTCATTATTAAACCTACTGGACTTGTCCGGCCTCTCAGGCTCCTAATACCCATCGGTCTCAAATCAAGGCCTCTCTCATTCGAGCATTGGCTGCCGTCGGCAAATGTTTTCATTTGTATAAGTAACTGCCTCTTGTACTCGCCTCAGTCTGGTACATTACCTGCATGCTTTGTCCTTCTGCCGAAATTGAAATTTCAGGTCCCTGGTTGAATTTTGCCTCTCGGCTCCACTCTCATGCTTCTCAGATCACAATTATGTCCCCTCTCTTGTTTGGCCTCTTTTCTGGTCCATATCCCATCGGTTCAATGGTGGTTTAGGTTCCCATAGCGTCAGCACAACATACTAGGCCACATTTGATCCACTTTCCTACTGCGCCACGCACTCTTAAACCTCCTGGACCGCACCGGCCTCCGGCTCTAAATGCCTATAGGTCTTAATCAATGGCTTCTCTTCCTTTGAGCATCGATAACAGTCTCATTGGCATAAGAAACAGCCTCATGATACTGGCTCATTACCTGCATTCTTGGTCGCCTGCAAAATTGCAATTTCAGGTCTCTGATTGACTTTTGCCCCTCGGCTCCACCATCATGAATCTCAGCTCACAATTACGTTCCCCTCTCTTGCTTGGCCTTTCTTTTGGTCCATATCGCATCGGTTCAATGGCGCTGTAGTTATCACTAGCGTCAGCTCAACATCCTAAGCTTCTTTTGATTCCCTTTGCTACTGTGGTACTCAGTTTTAAACCTCTTCTACTACTCCAGCCTCTCAGTCCCCAAATGCCCATAGGCACCAAACCAAGGCCTCTCTTCTTTTGAGGATCGGCTGCTACCGATTAATTTTCTCATTGGTATAAATAACTGCCTTATGTGCTGGCATCCGTTTGACACATTATCTGCATGCTTGGTCGTTCTACGGAAATTGCAATCTCAGGTCCCTTGTTGAGGTTTGCCTCTCGGCTCCATTCTCATGCTTCTCAGCGCACAATTACGTCCCCTCTCGTGTTTTGCCTCTCTTCTGGTCTATATCGCAACAGTCCAATGGCGGTATAGTTATCACTAGTATCAGCGCAACATCCCAGTTCTCTTTTGGTTACCATTACTTCTGTGCGTCTCATTCCAAAACATTTTGGCCAAGTCAGTCCTCTGAGGCTCCAAATGTCCATAGGTCTCAAGCCAAGGCCTCTCTTATTTTGAGCACCGGCTGCCATCGACTCAAGTTCTCATTGGTATAAGTTACAACCTTATGATACTCTTCTTTGTCTGAATCATTATCTCTATGCTTAGCAACGCTCACCGAAATCCGAATTTCTGGTCTCTGATTGACTTTTGCCTCTCGGCTCTACTATCGTGCATCTCAGCTCACATTAACGTCTTCCTCTCTTATTTGGCGTCTCTCTTCGCTCATATCGCAACTATTCATTGGCGGTATAGGTACCATTAGCCTCAGCTCATCGGTCATTCCATTTATTTCAGCCAGCACAACTTTACCATAAATTTTATATTTATACAATAACATAGTCCTGTTCAATTTTGTTGGCAGTTTGCTCGGTCCGTTTTTCTTCTCACCCTTGTTCTACAGGATAACATTACCTGCACGGAACACCGCTGAAGACGTACCTGCGACGCTCCCATGGACACGGATTCAATAAAGAACAAAGAAAAACCCGCACTTCATAATCATGGCACACTAAAGAACCTAGGAAACTGATCAATTCAATACAAGTCACCTGAGTCGTCCGATTTCGACAGCCCCAACCACTTGTAATGGACTCCGAAGGCGACTACACAGCCATAGGAAACAAATTGGCGTTGCGTGACTGCGAATATCCGCGAGGATAATCGGTCAGATACCATCTTGCCAATGTATATCAATAGCCGGCAGTGTTCCAGGACGTGGTGGGTCTTCGTCTGGCAAGCGTTTTCCCTACAAAAAGCCACAAAGGTCTGTTTAACAACACTGCGACGTGGCGGATGTGACTCGCCACTCAATAAAGTCACCGCCCCTAACACATTGGCAAGTTGATCGACACCACATTTACAAGTTCTGTGCATATATTGGCTCTCGCACGAACACGCCTACATATCTGACTAGTGACATACCACTATTCTTAAGTATTTTCCACCCGTTTCCTCATACTTCACTCACTGACCTACATTGCTTACGGGACCTCATCGGACTAGTTCCTCATCAACATATCATATAAGTGATCTGATCACTATTTTTACCTCTCGCAATCTGTGTACATGGACTACATATAACCTTTGGGCTCTATGGGCCCACGCTACTGTCTCCAACTTTACTACTCCCATTGTTGGTGCTGCTTATTCCGCTATCATGTACAATAATGCAATATGCTGATCATGCCCAAAAAGGCGTGTCTCGCTTTGTCGAGAATAAAATATTTATTTATTTATTTATTTATAAGGGCGGAAGCCTACAGGAAGTTGGTAACCATCGCCCCATTAACCACACTTCCATTATCTCGCGCGTGATGGAGAAGTTGATTAAAAAAGCCCTCATGACTCATCTTTACGCAGGCGAGCACATAAATGAATCTCAGCGCGGGTTTCTAAGTGCTCAGTCTTGTGCAACCTGTCAGCTGGATTTCCTTAATTTGGTCACCGAGGCCATTGACTCTAATCAATCTGTTGTCATTCTTTACCTTGATATGCAAAAGGCGTTTGACAGGGTACCACACATGCACCTGACGCATAAGCTAAAGGCTTATGGGGTAGACGGTCCTCTATTAGACTGGTTGGGTTCCTACTTAATAGGACGTACGCAGTCTGTTAAGGTTGAACAAACTATATCCACCCCGACCGCCGTCCCCAGTGGCGTGGTGCAGGGGAGTGTCCTTGGCCCTACCCTATTTTTGATTTATATCAATGACCTCTGCAAGATTTTGCAACGTGGTCGCTCCTTTATCTTTGCTGACGATGTGAAAGTTGTCTACGACTTTCCCCGTGGCAATGAATTTTCCGCAATAAATATTATCCGTGAGGATCTTAATGCACTTGAAAAGTGGTGCGAACACTGGCAAATGACCTTCTCCGCTCAAAAATCTAACGTCATGACCCACAGATTCTCTATACCTGCTGGGTCCCTAACAATAAACGGCAGCACTATCAAACAGGATATCATAACAACAGATCTGGGCTTGCGCTACTCTATGAGCCTCAACTTTGCAGAGCAAGTGCATTATCAAGTCGCAAGGGTAAGAGGATTTTCGTTCCACATACGCCGTTACATAGAAAACGCCGATGCTAGGCTAGAACTTTATAAGAGTCACGTCAGGCCACATCTAGAATATTACTCTTTTATATGCAGCAATCTACGTAAGTCGGACCGTGTTCTGCTTCAGAAAGCTCAGCGACGCTTTACGAAGATGTTGACTCCACCGCAGCAAGCGCTGAATTACCGACTAAGGTGTGAACACCTTAAAATTCAGCCCCTATGGCAAAGGCGCATTATCCTTAACATGTGCTTCTTACATAAGCTAATTCATAGAAAGTTGCACAGTAATATCACTTGTCTTAAATTAAGGAGCGCGTCTGAATCGAGACTCCGAAACAGGGGCCATTCCATTACTCCGCTAAAGGCAAAGAAAAGACCGCGGTCTCGTTTCTTCTTGGTTGTGTACGTGAACATGTGGAACAGGTTGCCTTCCAGAATAAGAGAAATCCAAAATTTGCAGGTCTTCAGGAAGGAGATACAAAAATTCCTATGTTTTGGTAATCTACAAAGCATCTTCCATATCTGCGATTCGCAAGACCACTTCTTTGAAACTGGCCCTGATGTAGCTTGAGGACGCCCAAGATGTAGTGCAAGACATCTAAGCACCTTGAGCTCAAAACTCATCCACATTCATTGTGGTTACCATTCTAGCACCTAAGAGACTTGCACGGTATCCGTCGCACCCATTTTCCAGGGTTTAAGAATAGCAAACGGAATACAATATGATCTTATTCTTCAACGACCTCTTCCTTCAATCCTTATTTCTTATCTACATCTTCATTCCTTCTCTTCAGACTTACATTTATCACTTTCCAACCTCTTGACCACTGGATCCGTGGAAAAAGTATTAGGCTTATGACCTCCATGGTACTCCTAGTAAACGCATGCTACCAGACCTAAGCCTTGCATAAGATGATGAAAGCGTTTTCTGCTGCTGATGCACCCAAGCTTAGCATTAGAATTGTCCAAAATCGTCTAAATGCCGGCTTTAAATGAACCTTTTTGTGTCTTCCTAGATGTCGGTTGCTAGCGGGCCCTAATTGAAGCTTTTTCATTAAGTCTGAGCACTAGTTACTATACTCAGCAGTTTCCAAACACTATCAGTAGGTAAACAGCAAAATAAAACATATATCTTTCTTATTGTTGACAAAGAGCGTACTTTGAAAGTTCTAGGCCCAAGAATCAGCCATTTTGCTCTCCACTTATTCTCTCTTGGCCCCATATACTTAGCTTTATCTGGTATACATGTGCCTTTCGCTATTGGCAACACTAGTAGACAGTCAAAATGAAAACCAGATCCTCTTCTTTAACTGCTTTTGCTCGTAAAACACTCTCATTTCCAGATTTCATTTCACTGGCACGAAAGCCAACCAACGACAGAGAGGCCCCTGTCACACTGGCTGGCTGGAGCACCAGAAACTTTCCACCACCACTTTTCTTATCTTGGCCGCCCGTGTATCATCTATCTTTTAGCTGGCTCCAAAGCCTACCATGCGTTATGCGTAATGGTGGGTGAACGACCAGCTCCCACTGGTTTTTGTTACTATTCTACTCCTGATTTACCTTATCGCTCTTTGCTTCGGGTGCTAGAACAGCTCTTGCCAGGCAAATCACAAAAGAAATAGTCGGCGTGACATTAGAGTACCAGTTAACATTGCCATCTGGATGAACACCGCCGGCACTATCTTCGGAACTTAAGAACGGAGAGAAATAAATCAAAATTCATCAAAGAGCTGCACAATAGTGTGCATCTACACACGAGGCATAACAATAACTCAAGTGTGAGCAAGCTCAACCACCAGAAGTAGAGCTGTTAAAGCCCAACCAATGTAGACCAAAACGGATTTCACGCCCAAATGCAATTACCTAAATTTTACTAAATTTTCCCATGCTTATTTCTTTATTATTGGTGACAGGCTCCTGTAGCTCACTGATGTTAGTGACAGAGCCTCATGAATATAGAAAATTGGCTCTAAGGGATAAATCTTGTGATGTTTAGCCAAGTAATGTGTCTATTTTGCAGGCCGAAATCTGTCAGCCGATCTGAAAGACCCCCTGGCTCATGCTGTCTTGTTATAAGCTTTAGTAAAGCTTAGAGGCTTAAAAAATGCTAAACTCCATTTTACTGGTTGTTTATGTGGCTCAGTATCCCCTGAAAACGGTATGCCGTGGCCTTCTAACCGTGAGTTAATTACAGGCTCCCCTGAATTCCCATGTAGATATAATATTCCTTGCTGGATTTCTAGTGTTTTCGCGCAAAACCATCCCTTATTTGCATATATTTATCATGTATGCCTACAAAGTTTACTTTTCGGCTACCTGCGCAGCCGTAGTTGTCGCAGGGTATTACGGGCTAATTAGAGCATTTCTGGATAGCCATGCCCATCTAGATCATATGCCGCTTCCCTACTTTTAATGTTTTCTTTTCTTTTTTTCTGCTATCTGCTTGCAAAGCAGAAAGCCATTTTTAGCGAAAAATAAAAATGGCCTTATTCGTAGACCATCATTTAATTGCAAATAACTCGCAAAATACTGCACGTATTGTGTTGCTTTTAAGTTCAGCGTATTCAGGCGCTAAAGCTTGTCCAGATCAGTGCAATTTTGTGCTACTTTAGACGGTATTGTAACTGAAGAAGGGCATTTTCTTTTATCTGAGAATAACTCAGGTTGAAATTTCGCGCCGGAGAGCAATATCAGCGTAAGAAAAGTAGGGCTCTATTTTTTTGTTAATTGGTCTTTTTCTACTAAAGCGCGCGGATTTATTTACTCTCTTAACAAATTGTTTCTATTCTTGCCTGCATTTATCGAAATTTTTTTTAAACTTTTTGTATGCCTTATAATCCCTTCACTCATTTCTTCCATGTGCGCAACAACAATTGGGGCAACTGAGTGGCCAGTTAATGTGCGATCAATTTAAAGTGAACTTTCGGCGAAATGGATTCTGTTCCAAGGAGAAAAGGCACAACTCCGCGAAGTTTTTCACAATAAAAGAACAAGGAGCTCAAGATCGCCCGAAGGAACCAGAAAACGTCAAGTGCCAATGCATTTGGAATTTCTAACGATGAACATATATTTCTATTTTGCCTACTTCCATGCAAGAGCATCGGATTAATGTAAGCCTTGATCTGAACCCTTTAGGGTGCAGCCTCTAGCAGGTCTGGAAATATACCTATTTATTTATTTATTTATTTTGTTTATTTATAACAGTACGTAAAGCAACGTTCCAAGAGGAAAAGGAAATTCAAATAATCAGCGAGGAGCGGATGAATGCGGACGGCAGTGCTAAGAGTAATTCGTGAGAATAATTACGCTTTAGCGCTCATGATTCCACAGTCCAAAAGCCGTCAGAATCTAGAGAACATTGTCACAGAGGGTCAAAACTGCCGTGCATTGGAAGTCGATATCCCGCATATCGTCACATTAATAGGCAAGTGCGAACATAAAGTAAAGAGCAGAGGCATATGAAGAGAGGTAATGTGAGCATACTAATGAAAGTACCAGTCAAGAAACACTTAGCAATGCTCCAAGTGCCGCAAGTAAGCAGGAGTGGGGTCGGAGCGGAGGCGACCATACGCACGAGGATAACTTTTTTCGGAGCAATGCGTTTAAGCCGTGGGAATAAAAATGGAGCACAATTAAAGAGTACGCTATGGGTAAGAGGAAACTAAAAGCAACAGGGGTCTAGACGGAAGTGAAAGAGAGCAAAGGCGCTGTCAAACCATGTTTGGAAATGGCACGGACATCTGGGAGTACTAGGAGGGCAGAAGAACGTTCACATAAGAATACAATAGTCAGCGCACTGAGATTGGGTCGTACAATTGTGTTGAGAACAACTGTGGTGTGGGTCAGCGGAAATAGGCAGGTTAAATTTCAAAGAGGCTATACTATACAGCTATGATTAGGTCCGGCAAGCCTCTCGAAGGGAAAGAAATCGGTCAGCTGACAGCAGAAAGTCGGTGCATTGGGATTGAGTCGTACAGATAAAATGGATATAAAATAGAGAGGTTCAGCAGTAAAGGGTAGGAAAGAGAGGGAAGGGGCAGTTTTGACATAGGATGAGTAAGTTCAGTCGCTACTTGAGGTAATAAAAACAGCTTTGGGGCCGCAGTGTCTAGACCGTTAACCTCCCGGAGGACTGGAAGAGTTCACAGAGAAGCAGACTAGTTAGATGAGGTTTGGTTAAGGAAGAGCATTGAGATTTGCCTGCCCGTGTGAGGAATTGAAAACAAAGAGCGTAGCAAGGAGCTGAAAGGTAGGATGATAGAGGTTTACTGCTAAAGTGTGGAGAACCCAACGGTGCTCTCGTGCGATGAAGTATGAATCGTTCAGCCTTCCGATCAATGGCCGGCAGTGTTACAGAGTCTGAAAAAATTCGGTGGTCAGCAATCGATCCGACAAGAGTGGAGTAGTCGACGCAATGAGCTTGAGTTATCCAGCCAATTTTGGAGGACAAATGGAGTGGGTCAAGCGGTTGACATGTTAAAGATGGAATCGTCCATAGGAATAAAGGGTGAACAAGACTTCAGGATGTTGACGTAAGGGCGAAATACCTTTGAGTCTACAAAGACTAGACCGTTTAACGCTTGCTGGACTGGAAAAGGTCCACGAAGCGGACCAGGCAGATGAGACAAGGTTATTGCGCGACACTGAGCGTTGGCAGTCCAAGTAAAGAAGATATGAAAGCAGAGAGCGCCAAAAGAAGAGGAGAGGGCCCGGATAGAAAGAGTTTTACTTTTAAGGTGTGGAAAAGTCTATGAGGTTCGCGAGGTAATGGGGACAGAGTGTCCGGTCCTCAGAACTAATGCCGGTAACATCACATCAGTCTGAGAGAAGTCGGGAAGCAGGGTACCGATCAGATGAGACTGAATTAGCCGGCACATTGAGAATAAGTAGTACAGTTAAGGTAAGAAGACAAATAAAGTGTCAGCAGAGATGGACAGGTTTGGGATGGAAGATGCTATATGAATGTAAGATATGCAAGTTAGGCAGGCTCGCAGTGTGAGAGTTGTGTGTTGTTTGTGCAGAGGCTAAAACTACATTTCGATAGGCAGAAAGCAGTCAAAGAGAAGAATAGGGCAGGGCCCTGAGAGCTTGCTCTCCGGTTGAAGAAGAAATAAAGACAGGACTCGATAAGGGAGGACAGAGTCGAGTGTAAACGTTCACAGATAATAAATGCGACAGTTAACGTAGCTCTCGAGGTAATGGGGACTGAGCGTTCAGTCGTCCGGACAATGGCCGGCAACGTCACAAAGGTCGGAGAGAAGGAGACCGATCAGACGAGACTAGATTAGTGGCTCATTTATATTAAGTGGTACAGTTAAGTAGGGAAGTTAAATGGATGCAGTAGGATTGGATAGGTCAGAGGTAGAAGTGGCCATATTAACATACGGTAAACAGGTGCAGCATGCTGTTGAAGGGATCGAGGTATTGCGTTGAGCCTACAGAGCTCAGGCCGTTAACATCCCGGTGGTCTGGAAGAAGTCACAGAAGCAGACTGGTCAGAAGAGATTAGGCTAGAGCAGGGCACTGAGATTCGGCTTTCAGATTGAAGGGGACCCGGGATGAGGGGACCGGAATGGTTGGAATGTAGCGCCTTGAGCGGTAACGTCTCGGATATCGTTGAGCAGTCCGAAACTGGAGACTGGTCAGCCGAGGGTAGATTAGAGCCAGGCCCGAAGAGATATCCGTCCAATTAAAAAAGTAATGCAAACGGAGTGCGAAAATGTACATGCGCTATTGAGGAGAAGTGGGACAGCTAGCCTTATACTCGGGGTGATGTGAGCAGACCATTAAGTGTTCCCATCCCTGATCACTCGGGTCACAGAAGTCGGAAGCAAAGAGACCACTGAGACGAGATTAGAATATTAGCTCAGAGTGAAAGCCGTAGAACTTAGGTCTAAGTACTAAAGGAGAGCATCGGCAGAATAGGCATGTACAAGAAAGAAAGGGATATGATAATAAGGATGAATCATGGGCAACAATGCATTGCAGTTGAAGGTTACAGGACGTTACGTAGACAGAGCCTAGGCCATTTAGATCTCAGCTGTCCGAGGTGGGTCGGAAAGCAGGAGACCGTTCAGGTGAATCCGGATAAACCAGCAAGATGGAGCTAGGCCGCCAAATTAAGGTGTGAATAACAGTAGTGAGTGTCATAAGAAAAAAGCTTTCGGGACGAAAGTGACTATATGAAAAGTTAGTTAGCCTGCCAAGGAAAGTCTAGGTATGAGGAGAACAGTTTTCGGAATGTGGCGCCTCGAGCGCTAACGTCCCGGATGACTGAGAGCAGTCAGAAAGAAGGGCCTGGTCAGCCGAGGGAAGATTAGCGCCAGGCCCGAAGAGATGTCCGTCCAATTGAAAAAGTAATGCAAATAAAGTGCGAAAAGGAAAATACTCTATTCGAAAGAAGTGGAAAAGCCAATGATATTCCCGGGGTTATGTGAGCAGACCGTTATATGTGCTCATCCCCGCTCCTTAGGGTCACAGTAGTCGGAAGCAAAGCGAGAAAGCCGTAGAATTTAGGTCGAAGTACTAGGGGAGAGTATCGGCACAAGAGACATGTACAGGAAGGAAGGGAGCTGGTAATGAAGATGAATCATAGACAACAATACATGGCAGTTGAGGGTTACAGGACGTTACGTCGATAGAGCCTGGGTCATTTAGATCTCAGAAGTCCGAGATGGGTCAGAAAGCAGGAGACCGTTCAGATGAGTCCGGATAAGCCATCAAGATGGAGTTAGGCCGCCAAATTAAGGTGGGAAGAACAGTAGTGAGTGTCATAAGACAGGAAGCTTTCGGGACGAAAGTGACTATGAAAAGGTACTTAGCCGGCTGAGCGAAAGTCTCAAGTTGAGAAGAACAGTGTTGGGACCTCAGAGCCCAGACCTGAAGCAATCTTTCAACGTTTCTTGGCAGTAAGTTCCTAGCAAATCCGACTCAATAGTATAAGCTGGTGCATTTAATACAACGGAAACATAAGCAAAGCTATTGTGAAGTGGTGGTGTGTGGTGTTGTTGCTCTGGTTAGAGAATGCTATGGACACTCAGGGGCGGTCGGGAGGAAGGACTCTCTTTTCTTTATCCAGGTATCGCTAGTATATATCTACCATGTTACAAAGCATCACTGTAGGGAGTGCTTTACAGCAGGCAGCACTAACCTGTTAGTTTTCAAAAACTCTTCTGCCTTGTCCATATATTTGTTTTCTTAAAGCTAATGTTTACGCATTTTTACTAAAGCTCAAACAGGTAAGATTAAATACAATGTCCTTGCCTTCCATACATACTTAAAGTCTCCAGGGAAAGCACGCATGAATAGCTTAGCAGCGTCGACCTGCAGCGCTTAAGGCCAGAGAACAACAACTCTATTATATTTCTGAATTGCAGCGGCCATCTCAGAATAAAAAGTACAGCTTAGTTAACAGCGGACTTGTTCATTCAATAGACGAGTTTCCCTAGCTGTGTCCCAGGAGACACTTCAATGAACCAAGCTAGTATGTCCGCAGGACTGCAAATGCGCTAAATAAGCCCCTTGTTTCTTGCAAGCAGCTTCAAGGCTTAGGGGATTGACCCTGGTTTCAGAAAAATAAATATCGTAATAGAGCCAACAAGATGGGACAACAAGTAAGGCATTGCGATGGAGGCAGCCTGAGGGAAACAGTAAAAACATAACTGAAGATGGTTATGTTCAGTCAAAGCGATCCTCAATGCAGCGCTTGGGCAGTTTATTTGCCCATGATGGTAACCCCGTCAAAAGGCATGTAACCAAGGCAGCGGTGCTTCCGCGCACTTTTCAAAATGAGCAGACGAGCCCAGTTGATGCGCCTCCTTTACCGAGATATATAAATGTTTTGGAAACTGCACACTGGAACGCAAGATACCCCGTTTAATGCGGCAGATGTCGTGAAACTGGCTGATTTAGACCCTACTAAGCCTGCTGGACCTGACAAGGTTTATCTTACGTTTAGCAAACCGCTGGCTGACACACTCCAGTACCCTGTCTCGAACATGTTCAATATATCATTTTTAAATGTTGGTGACCACAGTTCTAGCAGAAGGTAATCCTTGTAGCCATACATAAAATAGGCACCAAAACCGTACCCGTCAAATACATGCATGTAAGTCTACTCAGCGTTTTACTCAAATATTTAGAAAGCTTGTTCGAAAACAACGTTGAAAGCAAGTAGATAAAATCAACTTATTTGGAGCCAAGAAGCATGAATGTGTTAAGAAGGAATCATGCCTTACAAGTTTTTAAAGCTTACTAGATGAAACAACTATGTTGTAAGGATGGAATCTCCTTCGGGTTAGGTAACCTCGACTTTAACGCGTCTCATTCATTGCAAACCACCGAATTTACTTACAATTTTGGAAGGGTTTGGGCCGCAGTTTCATCTACTTGCGTGGATTCAAGAATAAAATTGTGACAAAACATTTTGCGTCATGGACGGAGCGGCTAGCTCAAGCATATGCACAGCTCACAGCGGTGTTCCCCTGGATTCTGTCCTACGATCCCTAATTTTTTCAGTTTAACACCTAGTTGGCTGCTCTTCTTCATCACCCCAGTGCTCATTTTACGGATGATGGTCTGTAGACTAACCAAAAATTTTGTCCAATAACCTTCGCACTAGTAGATTGGTCAGCTAAAATGAGGTCCCTCTAAACGCCAGCAAATATCAATTGCTGATTTCTCGAAATGGTGGAGTATGGCCCTGAGGTCTGTTAGGCGTCTAAACCAGCGACGTGTGGTTGTAGAATGAGAGTTGGGCAACATTGTAGCGCATGCAGTCATAATCTCAACTCAATACAAACACGATGCCAATTTAGTACTTAATCAGCCCTTTTGCCTTAAAAGATCTTTGTGCAGCACTAGAATCGAGCTTTTCCTTCGCTTATTAAATCGGTGACATTACCACATTAAGAATGTTGTTTTACAGGCTTGGACACGTACTACCAAAAAGACGCCGCCTGGATAGACTAGGTACAAACGCTGATGACTGGGATATTTGAGGGTCAAGGTGGAATAGCTTACGCTGCAATTCTAAGGGGCCTAGGTCTTTCTTCAACATGGTTAAACGGGCGTTTTATAGGCCTCAAGCTACCACAAATAAAAGCAGCAAGGCACTTAGAATTAGGTTAGAAGGTGAATCAAACAGTGCGTGCGAATACAATCTGATCGCAATACATTTCAACCTGTATGTTAAACTGGTTTCCGTCTGCTGAAAAATGAAGCATACAAATCTATTATCCATTGCAAATGTAGGCGGTTGGACTCTACATGTTTTTTCTCCAACCTCGCAAACTATTGTATTGACGTGGTAGTTACTCTAGTCATACCTACACCCGAGCTTCAGTTATTCAGGGGTTCCCGAGTGGCGATCCCAAGGTAATTCATTGCTCAGTTTACTTTAAGCGACCTGATGGCTATCCCACAAGTATAGCTTTATAACCCGTGCCAAGTTCGTTTGATAAAGCAATTAAGATAAATTCCTAAACCTAAACCTGCGGAACAGTGGGCTTAAAGTTTCATGAGGTAATAATTTTCGGTCTCGAGTTGCTGACTGCCCTGTCGCCTTTAATGTAGCACGCAGCTTAAAGTGTAAGAAAACATAATAACTAAACAATTATATTATTCTCAATTTCATCGAAACAAACACCCTCAGGCATGATCAATCTTTAAAAGAAATTATGTTGCGCAAAAGATAAGTTACAGTGCACTTAATTGGCTGTGACCAAAAGTGGTACAACTTGCAGATGCGGAAGAAAAGCTAATGAAGAGCAAAATTGTCCGCGTCGTAAGGATGTACTGGATTCATATGCATTTGTAATTGCTGACGATGAACATATACCTATATTTTACCTACTTCCATGCAAGAGCATCGGATTTATGTAAGCATTGATCTGAACCCTTTAGGGTGCAGCCTCCAGCAGGTCTAGAATTATACCTATTTATTTATTTATTTATTTATTTAGAGTAAGCCGAAAAGGACAGTAGGTGAAGTGAGGACAGTATGTGAAGAATGAGAGAATAATTTTTGTACTTGTCAATAAAATAGTAAACAATGTCTTATTAACATGTAAGAGTGTAACAGTGGGTAGTGACTTTAATCAGTGGCGTGTCACACCGCCACGTCACGATATTGCTAAACGGACTTTTGTGGCTTTCTGGAGGGATAACGCTTGCCAGGCGAAAACAACCCCCGCGTCCTGGAAAACTGTCTTTGATTTTTTTACAGTCACGAACATCTGACAAAGCCTCTTATCAACCCCTGGTTCACTTAGTTATTCGAAGTCAAATGACTCCGCTGTCGGCTGACCAGATACCTCCTTCAGGGTCCGCCATAGACGTCGAGGACATTCGAGTAGGAGGAATAAGTAGCAGGTAAGTAAAGGTTCCAGGGTATCTGGAGTCCACTTTCTCTGATATTGTATGCTTTCTGGAGTGTGAGGAATTCTTGCCCAGCTACACTATGTCAATCTAAACATCCTCCCACTTGCTCAACATGGCTTCAGCATAACATCATGATACGCCTCTAACTTCCTCCTTGCCAGGGAATTATAGCTAGTAGCCACATATGACCGAAAACAGATCGCCGTAAGATAATAACGATAATATACAATGACTTTAGAAAGCATTAGAGGAAGTTCCACACTTACGACTGCTACATAATCTCTAGGGACTTGGCGTTCAATGAAATATTCTCGCCTGGATTGCTGGTTTCTTAAGAGGTAGAACAATGAGCGTTCAAGTGAAACAAACCCTCTCTATCCCAGTGCCTATGAATGGTGCCGTTCCCCAACGAGCACTGCTTGAACCAGAGCTCTTCAAACTGCAAATTAATGATTTGCAGACTGCACTTCAAACCGACTGGTTGATCTATGCCGCTGACTGCGAGCTATGGTCACCAGTGTCCAGCCTCAAAGATGCGGAGCGCTTAAAAGGGGCTCTAGACCAGCTACATGAATGTTCCGGCAACTGAAATGGCCTGTAAGCTGAAATAAATATGCTGTTTTCCCATTGCATAGCACTAAACCGTACAGTGGCTGCCACACTGATGGATGTATCCTCATGAATACAAATCACAAGAGAGGTCTCAGGCTTGTCGTGACTTCTGACCTTAGGACGACGCACGGCACCCTGAAGAAGGTGGCTACTGGAAGAAGGCTGGTGGGTGCCTTAAGAAGATCATTCGATCGAATGACACCTGAGATTTTTCGACCTATGTCCACTTCTTATTTCCGCTCAGTCTTAGAATGTGGCCTACCAGCTATCCATCCGTTATCATACTTTGAATGTGCTTCGCCGGAAAGGGTTCAGCGACGTGCAGTGAAAGCTGTTCTGGAGCTTAGTTACCTCTCTTACCCCATTCTACTCCAGCAGTTACAGCTGTGCAGGCTGCAGCTCCGCCGTCGCCGGGGTTGTCACATACATCAGACCCACCCTCCGAGGAGAACTTGAAAGTCAGTTACAAATAAACTTCGGCCCGAAGCTGAGGGTTACGCAGGGGGTCACATGGAAACTACTAAATCCAAGTAGACACAGACTTCGCATGGAACTCAATGCATCAACTAGAGCGGTAACCGCTTGGAACCGCCTACCGGACGAAATATCAAACGTGTCATCCGAACAGAGTTTCAAACGGCTGCAAGACAAACAATCTCTGAGGAAGCTGAAACCTTCCGGCTGTCATTACAAATGCGACGACCCCTCAAGGAACCTCGTACCGCAACGACACGTATTAAACCTCGTGTGATGCGGAACCGAAGAAGCTGACAAACGCTTTCCCTTCTACGCTCTACAATAATGAACTCGATAAGCTATTCTCACTGGACATCAGTCGTTATGGTGTTAGGTGCAGTTGGTCAGCTTTCATCCAAGGCCCTGGTCTAATTAAACCCTTGTTGGTTATTTCGTTCCATATCAGACGGCGGCAGTTCCTCAGATAAACCCCGGAACTCAAAAAATTTCCCGACTTCAAAGAACTTAGAAAGAGAGGAACCGGCCGAGCGAAGTGCGACGAAGACAGTTATGGGACGAAGCAGTGGCAATGATTTAACTTTAGACACTTAGACTTAAGACAAACTGTGACCTTGGTGACCTTGAAACGGTTCGTTTTTGCTACGTATTGTCCCGCTGTTCTTTGAACTATATATCGCTACGTTCTGGTTCGGTCTGTGTTACTCCAAAGTAACACATATTAGCTGCTACCTCTGTCTTGGTGTTTTTGGACCTCTGTCCAAGCCGTTTTCCAAAAGTCGTTTTTTCGCGTCGCGTGTTCACCGTTTTACTCCACCGTTTTACTCCAGTTTTTACTGATTATTCTTAACATGGTGAAAAAACGTCTGTTACCCAAACCCGACAAAAAGAAAACACTGGAACAAGCTGCCCGTGACGTCAGTGTGGCAAGCCCATCTCAATTACGAGATTGCAAAGTCGTGCTCGTAGATCCGCTAGCAGATGCTCTGCACAAAGTCCATGTTCTCGAACGTCAGGTAAACTCACTGAAAGAAGAGTTTACATCGCTCGCGACGCTACTAAATAAGGTCATGCCTTTGGTCAACCTGGGCAACCTCCAAACTTTGGCTAGCCAGCCTGATATGCTAGCTGCAAGTGAAATATTGAATAGCGTTACGTACGAGGTCAGTGAACGCATTCGTCGTGCCAATAACGCGGTTGTATTCAATGTACCTGACAAGGTACCGCTTAAAAAGGTGTTGCGTACTCTTCTTAATGATTGTAGACTACCACACGATTGCTGCTCAGCTACCCGCCTACGTAAGATCCCTGGCCGATCTTGCCCAATAGTCCTGAAATTTAGCAGCCCCGTGTTGGCTAAAAGATTCCTTGACGCCCGATATGTTTTGAATCAGCACTCGAATCTCGGGCGTATTCTGATTAAACCGGACAGAACCCCGCTGCAAAGATCAAATTTGCCTACTAGTTCAGTTTCTCAGAAGAAAGAAACTCGAGCGACATCATCCACAGAACCTCAACTCACAAACGCGCAACAAAATCCAACTTATGCGGCTTCTTCCTTGACCCTTTGTGAAGTTGACCTTGATTCCTCACAGCGACTAACTTACCGCGATGTAAAAACGCCCTCAGAGGAAAAAAATCAATCAAAAGGAATCGATGCGAAGTCCGTAACATCAGCTGCAAACTCGACTGTTGATGTAGACACGACTGAATGCAGTACTCAGGCTGTTGATATGTCTGGCTTGCGTGACATGGAATCTGAACTAGAGAGTGTGGGCTTTCTATCAGTATACACTCCATTAGCCAGCGTTGCCGATGACCCCACGCAACTCTATATTGACAAGACGCCAGCGACCAACAGCTCAAAACAACGGTGTTCCACAGCTCTCCCTCGTCGTCTCCCATCGAATCTCTATCAGTACAACAAAAGCACTATACCCAGACGTCCCGATATGGCTAAAGGATACTCACTGCCGGTACCAGTAATACCACGCCACCAGATGGCTCGCCAGCATACAACAGAACCTCCAATTACCCATTCTGGACCGAAGTCCACTGTCAACCAAGCACAGTCTTATCGTCGGAACTACCTACTTGACACCCCCAACCCAATAAAGCACTTACAAATTCGCAACAAACCCCGTTACACTACCCACCGTGTCAAGCCAATACCCAAGCAACTACAACCAGTGCCTATTACGCCTTCTGCTCTTGTTTACCAAGCGCAACCCTTGGTTGCTGCTCCGACAAGATCTAGTCATTCATTCAGAAAACCATATTTACTCGAATCAACAAATCACATTGCTCAAACTCCAACTTATCAACATCAGTTCAAAACAAACGGATATCCGGCGCCTAACCGAAGACAACAGTGTGCTGCTATTGACAACTCGACATTCAACATGAACACCACAGCTCCATCAACTTCGACCAACCGCTCTCACACATCAGGACTCCTGCAGAATGTCTGGTCGCCAAGAAGTGCTACACCTACTGCTGCCCCTTTTTTATGGAGTCCTTCAGGGTGTGGTCCACCAAGCCAAGTTCTTCAAGAACTCGCCCCTGCTCTGCATCATCTACAGAGACTCATTTATACACTGCAGTCAACCCAAAACGGTTGGCTCCAGCCCTACGCGTAACCCCCTTGGACCTCAAACTGACAAGTGACCCCTCAGCGGCTGACTGCCTACAGCGTAACAATCCGCCACCCCCGGCACTCATATCCGCTGCACTTAACTCACCTATTCCAAGCGCTTTCGAACTACCCAGTTGCGACACCACTGCAGAAGCTGCCGACCAGACGACAGGACGCTGTGCTTACAACACGTATACACTCTTCCTCCTCAATGCACGATCGATTAAAAATAAAATGCACCTCATAGGCCCCCTCATTCTTCTATCACGCCCACATCTGGTGCTGGTCACAGAAACATGGCATTCGGCCGATGAATCTGACACACCACTACACATCCCAGGGTACACTATTTTCTGCAGTGGACGCGCCAACCACCGAGGTGGCGGATGTCTCATATACGTCAAGAACGAGTTTCATGCTACATCTTTCCAAACCGTATCCCTTGGTAATTCCGAAGACTCAGTATGGATTCAAGCCGCTGGAGGTCCATTTGACCTCTTGATAGGCTGTTTATACAACCCACCGCACTCCTCTTGTGTTAGCGTTGACAAAATGCTCAAGCTCTTCCAGGAAATCTCATTTCTTCCTGCGCGCCATAAAATTATTGCTGGAGATTTTAATATGCCTCATGTCTCGTGGCTTAATCAGACAGCCCCACCCAAATATAGAGCCCTGGTAGACACTATTTTCACACATGACTGGACTCAGCATGTGAACACACCGACTAGACAATCTAACATACTGGACCTAATATTCACCAACGGCATTTCACATGCATGCGCCAGCGTGTTAGACAACATACCGGGCAGCGACCACAACGTGGTGAAGCTCTCTTTCGCACTGCCTAAATTCCCTTACCAGGAGGATAACAAGTATGAGGTATCACGCCCCCTGCAGCGCATCAACTGGGTAACATTTTCATCCCTTCTCCGGGCATCACCCTGGGACGATTTCTTCCTCTCAGATAATATAGATACTGCGATCAGGGAGCTTTACAATAACCTCACTAACTGCTTAGACGTCCTTGCCCCCCAAAAGAGGAAGCCAAGAAGGCGGCAGACTCTTGATGACGCTTCTACACGCAAACTATCTACTAGGCTTAAGAAAATGCGCTGCCGCTACAGCAAGACTAAAGACTTTTATCTAATCGTCCGAATGAATGAGTTACTAATCGCCTGGAGAACTATACAAAGCAATGCTCGCACATTAGCTGAGCACGCAGCGCTATGCACTGACAACAAGGCAAAATCTCTTATTCGACTAATGAAGCAGCGGGGTGGCAGCAGAGATATAACGATCACTACCCTTCTACTTCCTGATAAAACTATAGTTACTGATGCGGTCGAGCTCTGCGACCGCATTAACACTCACTTCTGTAACTCCTTCACCAGCAATGACTCGGCATCGCCAACTACGATTCACAAGTTCACTGAAGATCAAATACAAACCATTGACTTTGACTTAAACAACATCAAGCGAGCACTTTGCTCCTTGAAAATGTCCCACTTTCCAGGTCCGGATGGTGTACCATCTTCCGTATTAATACTTGGTGGATCGGATATTCCAGTCCTTCTCCTCAATATCTTCACCCTCTCTATGAAGAGTGGACAATACCCGTCTATGTGGAAACACGCCACCATCATACCAAGACACAAAGGAGGCTGCCGACAAAATATTGACAATTACCGCCCTATTAGCCACACACCCATTGCGTCGAGACTCATGGAAAAAATAATAAAGGACGGGATGCTTCGTTTTCTGTTGCAACGCAACCTCATTAATAGGTCCCAACACGGATTTCTGCCTTCTAAATCTTGTCAAACTTGCCAGTTTGAATTCTTAAACAACGTAACACACGCCATAGACCTGGGTCGAGCGCTGGTCATCATATTCCTTGATATGAAAAAAGCATTTGACCGGGTTCCACACAATGGATTGTTAGCAAAATTGGCTGCATTCGGTGTTTCCGGCCGTCTCCATGCTTGGTTCTCTTCTTACCTTTCTAGCCGAACGCAGTCAGTGCTGCTGGGGGACGTCTTTTCTAAGAGGGCCTCCGTAACCAGCGGAGTGTTCCAAGGCAGCGTCCTAGGTCCTTTGCTGTTTTTACTCTACATCAATGATGTATTCCAGGTCTTCCAATATGGCACTCCCTACCTCTTTGCTGACGATATAAAAGTGGTATTCTCATTTGATCCTAGCTGCCTAAGCGATGGCCTCTCCAGCATTCAAAGAGATCTCGGCGCTCTTAAAGCATGGTGTGACCTGTGGAAACTAGAGTTCTCACCAACCAAATGTAACGTCCTTTCCTACCGGTGCTCTATACCGCCCAATATACTAACTCTTAACGGAATACCACTAGATAACAGCGTTACCGTGCGCGATCTCGGTGTGCACTACTCAAGCTCACTAAATTTTGCGGAACAAGCGAGTTATAGCTCTGCAAAAGCCAGGTCTATCGTTGGCTATATACTGAAGTCAATGAGCCTGTTAGAGTCGCGACTCACGCTCTACAAGTTGTGTGCTCGACCTATTGTAGAGTACTGCTCCATAGTGGTTACTAATTCACGCAAATGTGATAGGATGGTCATCGAGAAAGTGCAGCGTTCGTTCACTAAGCGCCTTCTAGGATCAACAACGCTCAGTTATCAAAGCCGCTGCAAGCAGCTTGGTCTTGATCCACTTTGGCTGCGGAGACTTAAAGCCAACCTAGTTTTTCTGTATAAGCTAATCAAAACATCGGACTCAAGTATTGAAAGATATTTTCAACCGCTGGGCGACACACGCTATCCTCTACGCAAAAAGCCATACTCATTCTCACTGCCCAAAACGCGTTGCTCCATACGCTTTAACTTCTTCCTCTATAGATATGCACATGTATGGAATAAGTTACCAGAAACCATCAGAGCTTCTAATAGTATCCTGCAATTCTCCGCGGCCATAAATAGACTACTAAATGTCCCCACGGTAGCAGACATCTTGGGCATCTGCATCCCTGAGGACGAGCTATGGGAGAACGGCCCTGATCACATATAGAATTCCATACAAAGCGCTAACGGTGTGGAATAATCTCAACGCGCCAAGAGCTTGCTGCTCTACACACGCAGCACCAATAAGGTTCCTTACAAAATGACCCTGTCCTCTCCTTATTATGCACTTCGCTCTTAATTCTTCTTCTATCGGACGGTCACTTGTCCGTGCCCTGCTCTGTCCTAGTCTCATTTGACTGGCCTGCCTCTTTTTGACTTACTCCAGACTACGGTTACGAATTTGTAGACATCTGGCTATGCCCCCTCTTCACGAGAGTCTTCTGGCCCTGCTCATTCCTTTCTAACACAGCCACCTCTATCTCTAATCTGTCCAGTTCTGCTGACCCTCTCGTAATATTGTGACGGTACCGGTCATTGATCTGAAGACTGAACACTGTTCCCCTCCCTAGTTGTTCCCCTCACTCTATCAGGAACCCAGAGCTGTGTGCTAACCTTATTTCTCCCACCCCTTTGTGCTTATATCTAACTAACCAATTCAAACTCTTCTACATCTAACATGTCCATTTCTGCTGACGCTCTCTATTTTTCTTCCCAACTTCACTATTAAATCGCAATACTCCGGCTAATACAGCCTCGTGTATTTCGGCTCATGTTTTCTGACCTCTGAATATTGTGCCGTTACCGGCCAATATTAAGATGATTAAATACACAGACCACATTACCCTACATGAGCCTCGTTGGCTTCGCTACGCCTAATCAGTAAATCTTTCCCCACTGACCCCGTTCTTCCCTTACTTCGCTGTCTTCATTCCGTCTTCCATCGGATTGCATTTCTTTAACTAGACAGACTGGTCTGTCCCTTACATTAATCTAATCTCACCTGACCAGTCGCTTGCTTTCTGTCTGCATGCATACTACGGAGAACTAACTGATCCAGGCACTACATATCTAATCAACCGATTCCTTTAACCCAAGAAGCTACTGGGAGACCAAAATACTAGTGACCAAACTGCCTAATGGAAAGGTTACATATGACCACTGAAAGTTTCCGTAGCGCAATTTTCTGTCGATCCTCTTTACCTCGGAGCTACTAGGAGACATTCCTTGTTTCCACATCCTGTAATCTCTCAGATTGTATGTATCACTTACCCTCACTGGCGTGTTGATGTGTTCTGTGACACTGTAGGAATCCACTTGTGACCAAAGTGTCTAATGGAGTGGCTACATCAGGCCAGTGAAAGTTTCTCGAAGCGCCATTTTCTGTCGATCCTCTTCACCTCAGCACTTCTACTTAGTAGCAACTAGTGGTCGAGGGCTCCGCGTATCTCTCTGCATACCTGGAGCTTGCTAAGTGCCACCCTCTTTCATCCCCAACCTTCATTCTTCTTGACTGTCTGCTCAAATTCATTTGCAGTCCGTTGATTTATCCGGGACACTTAAGGTATCCACTAGCCACTAGAAGGCTCCACCCCAATGCCATTGCTAGGTGCGGATACTCTCTATCTCACCTTGTATCATTATCAGTTCTTCGCGTTACCTACGTCACCAATTTCCAGCTGCAGCTAGTCATTGCAGGTAGCATACATATCTACGCTAGAAGCCACTCTGCATCTCTCCAACTTACTCTCTTGAATGGTTAGCATAACATACCTTCACTGGTTTGTTGACTTCTTCTGTCACTGTAAGTATCTAATAAAAACTAAAACGGCTCAATGGAATTCCGTTGCTGCCCACTGGTTCTCTCCATTAGCACAAGTATCCTTCGTTCTTCTTATCTTCATTACGTTTACTGCAGTGACTCATTGTAGGCTCCATATATCTTTGAGCTTATCTGGAGATACTAGGAGACATTCCTCGTTTCTTCATCCTGTAATCTCTCAGAATGTCTGTATCACTTACCTTCGCTGGCTTGTTGATGTGTTCTGTGACACTGTAGGAACCCACTTGTGACCAAAGTGTCTAATGGAATGCCTACTTCTGGCCACCGAATGTTTCTCGTAGTACCAGTTTCTGTCGATCCTCTTCACCTCAGCACTTCTACTTAGTAGCAACTAGTGGTCGTAGGTTCTATGTATCTCTGCACATATCCGGAGCCTGCCAAGTGTAACCCTCTTGCATCCCCAACATTCATTCTTTATGGCCGTCTGTGTCACATTCATCTGCTGACCGTTGACTTATTCTGGGACACTTTAGGTATCCACTAGCCGCTAGAAGCCTACACCCCAATGCCACTGCTAGTTGCGGATACTCGCTATCTCACCTTGTATCATTATCATTTCCTCGTATTACTTATGTCACCACTTTTCAGCTGCAGCCAGTCATAGTAGTTAGCATACATATCTACGCTAGTAGCCACTCTGTATCTCTCCCACTTACTCTCTTGAATTGTTAGCATCACATACCTTCACTGGTTTGCTGACTTCTTCTGTCACTGTATCTAATAAATAACTAGAAGGTTCAACGGAATTCAGATGCTGTCCGCCGGTTCTCTCCCTTAGCACAATTACCCTTCGTTCTTCTTATCTTCGTTACGTTTACTGCAGATATTCATTGTAGGCTCCACACATCTTTGAGCTTATCTGGAGATACTAGGAGACATTCCTCGTTTCTCCATCCTGTAATCCAGATTGTCTGTATCACTTACCTTCGCTGGCTTGTTGATGTGTTCTGTGACACTGTAGCAATCCACTTGTAACCAAATAGCCTAATGGACTGGCTACATCAGGCCACCGAAAGTTTCTCGCAGCGCCATGTTCTGTCCATCCTCTTAAACCTAAGCACTTCTGCTTAGCAGCAACTAGTAATCGTAGGCTCCACGCATTTCTGGAGCTTGCTAAGAGCTGCTCTCTTCTATCTCGAACATACTTTGTGGCTGTCTGCGTCACATACATCCGCTTTTTGCTGATTTACTATGGGTAATTAAGGGCATACACTAGCAACTAAGAGGCTTCATGCAAATTCCATTGCTGATCACTGATACTCACACTTACAGCGACCCTAACTGTTCCTCGTCTTACCTCTGGCTCCCGTGTTTAGCAGCAGTCCTTCTTCATAAGCTACTATCATCTTTGTGCATATACTGAGCTGCCAAGGTCCACACTTTTTCCCTCCAAGCTTTAATCCCTGGGACTGCGTGCATCACATACACTTGCTGTCTGTTGCCCTAATTAGGTGTCCACTAGCAATTATAAGGCCACACCTAAATGCCATTGCTCATCCGCGACACCTAATTGGCCGTAGTACAGCTCTCTCACGGGCTTCTCCCGGCTCAGGCCTCCTTAATTATACTCCATTAACACCACCGCATGATTTGATTAGCTGCACGTCGATGCGTCGTAGTCTATTATGCTCTAACTATCTAACAACCTCTTTGTATGCTTGCGCTTTACTTGTCCGCTGCCATTCTACCACGAAACCACTCTTAGCTTTCTTCTGTCGTGCAAACATATCCAGGTATTCAGCATAAGCCGCTCTTCTGCCACACATTTCTAGACCTTTATCTACCCACTACTTGCTGTATTGTCTTAGGCATTTTTTACCTGCAATACTCCAAGTCTCGGGCTAGCAGTCCATGCCTCTATCCAGCTAGGCACTATTACCCTAGCACTCTGGCTGCTGCGGTTAGGTCTCAGGTTCTGATGTCCACAGCAACCTTAATGTACGCATATATTCTGGCTATTCGCGGTCCTTCCGTCAATTAGCCCTTCTTAGCTTTTTAATTCGGCACTCTCTCTCACCTGGTCAGTACAGAGACGCCCCTTAGCTTCTCATTTAAAGGTGTTCATTCCTCAATTATTCGCTGCTATTTTTGCGAAACTTACCCATGTATGAGTCCAAAAGACTCACTGGCTTTCCCTGGGTCAGCATATTCTACGCTCCCCAGCGAAACTTCCCACGCAACAGTTGCATCATAGCAAACGGATCCTGTGTTTTCTTTGCTTAACGGCGCAACGCTCTGCATCCAAGGTATACGGTAGCAACCAACCTATAGGGCTTTGCTTCCGATGAATATTCAAAAGACACTTTTAGCATAATCATTGTTACACATTGTACATCATATGTTTCCTCTAAATGTTAGACCATAGTACGTAAATAATGCTTGTTTCCACGTCTGTTCTTTGCGGCCCTGTTTGTCTCTCACCTTCCCTTTCTCCGAGGTCTGGAACTTCTTGGAGATCTGGGATCGGAATGTGAAAGAGCTTGTGCCTGGGACAGGACATAGAAACCCCCAAGGACCTACATAGAACACGGCTGTACAACAAGTGGATAAAAATGCACTCACTACCATGACCGTCGTCCAGTAATGGTAGCTGGACATGACGCCTTTATACTCCTGCGAAGTATACATAATCCTGTAAATTCTAGAAGCAAGAAACGGAAGTTTTGCTCACCTGGACACGAAGATGACGAAGGTCTAACCCTCCATAGGCCTCAGCCATTATGGCCGCCGCGAGCAAAAATAACCTGTTCAGCTAACAGAGGAAATTAGAAGGCAATTGACGGCGGTTAACCGAGTGTTAAATCAGTCGACGAGCTGCTCTGCCAGTTTTACATTAGTGTACAAACGGATTTCTGACAGTGTTTCAGGACGTGGTGGGTTTTCGCCTGGCAAGCGTTCTCCCTATAAAAAGCCACAAGTGTCCGCTTAACAACACTGCGACGTGGCGGATGTGACTCGCCACTGAATAAAGTCACTGCCCACAACTACATACTGGCAAGCCGACCTGAATCCTAATGTAATATTTTCCTGACAAGTTTTCTCTACAAACGGAATGCCCAGCCTGTTTACACTACGCCCACTATAACCCAACTTGTCGTCATGTTTTGACGAATTTATACCTCAAGATTAATTTTACAATTTCCAAAGCTTGGACAACTTTCGGCTTATTGCCGATTACATACATAGCAACGTGTTTGTTGCGAAACATAAATTGCTTGTAAACGTTGATCATGCCTGGTCAGGTGTGTCTCGGAAATTCGAGAATATACTATTTATTTATTTATTTATTTATTTATGTACAAGGTGAAACCCGTAGTACTCTGAAAATGTTTATTGATGATGCAAAAACGCATGGCCAATGAGTAAATTACTGCCAGGTACATAAGGGTCAATAGCATGGTTACGGCAACTAGTCCATCACGCATGTGTGTAAGGTGTTGGGACTAATGTGTGGGAAGTGAAAAGAGGACGGTTCAGAGACGTGTGCTAATCGAACGGTGAACGGACCGCCGAATGGCAACCAATAAACGTGCAACAGGGGAATAGGATATCGCGTCTGCGCTTCAATAGACAAGGCAAAAGACTCAAAGGTGGTATTCTACGGCGTCAAAAGGGAGCCTAATGGACGCAGAGCAAGGTGAGGGTAACAGAAGGAAAAACAACACAGAAGAAGCCGCTTGTTATTCAGACATAAAGGGAACCTGGACTGCCGCGCAACCAGTAAAAAAGCAAGTGGGTCAACGTGAATGGAGGAGGAACCCAGCCGCAGCGGGACTTAGGTTGTAGAACAGGTAATACTACGAACCAACAACTGTGCAATACGATAGTGCATCGAGGCTTTAGTAGATTAAGTAAACCCTTCGCATGTGGTATGCTACCAAGTCGAAAACATACCAAATGGACGCAGAGAACAGTGATGTTTCCAACCGGAATATCAACTTAGAAAAAGCAGCTGGTTATTTAGTGATTAAGGTAACGTGGACGGCCGAGCAGTCAAGTATGTGCTGATGGGTTATTGTGAAGCATGACCGGCCGTAGCAGGAGCGTGGCTTGGATTCTATAACCAACAGTATTATAAACCAACAATTATGAAAGGAGATGGCGCACCGGCGCGTAAATGAATCAGGAGAACCGCTCGAATTTGCAATGCTACGGTGTCAAGTGGAAGCCAAATGAAAGCAGAAGGCAGTGTGGGTATGCACCGGATTGACAACGTAGCAGAAGCTGCTAGTTGTCAAGAGGTTAAGCAAACTTGAATAGCGATCAATCAGTTAAGTAGAGGGGATTAATGTAAAGTAAAACAGGCCGTTGTTGAAGCGGGAATTGGATTGTAAAACAAGCAATATTTTGAGCAGGCAATTTTGGAAGAGGATGGTGCATCGGCGTGTCAGTATATTAGGTAAAACACTAGAAGGTGGAATGCTACGGTGTCAAAAGGAAGCCACATGCACGCAGAAAGCGATGAGGCTAAGCGTTGGATTAACTGCGTAGATAACCCGCTCGTTGTTGAGAGCCCAAAGGAACATGATCTGCTGTGCAATCAGTAAAGTGATGATGCGTGATAGTGAAGGGAGGATAGAAGTAGCCGAAGCGAGCCAAGCAATACTATGATCCGAACTGTGAAATAAGATGGCGCTGCTGCGCTTATATAGCTTAGGTATTCTATGTGAAGGTGGAGCGTTAAGGTGACAAGAGTAGGCCAAATGGATGCAGAAAACCGTGAGGGTAAGAGCCGGATAGGCAACGTAGAACAAGCCGCTTGTTGTTGCGTACTAATGAGAACATAGACTTCCGAGCAGACAGTTAAGTAGATGAGGGTTGCAATGAAGAAAGACGGGTAGCATTAGCGAGGATTGGGTTGTGGAACAAGCAATACTATGAACCAAATTGTGGAAAAGGGTGTCACATCGGCGCTTTAATATATTAGGTGCACTATCGAATGTGGAACTTTCGAGGGCCAAACAGGTGCCAAACGAACGCAGAGCACAGTGGTGGTACGAGTCGAAGTAACTACTTAGCAGAAGCCGCTATTTGTTGACAGATTAAGGAAACAGGGACAGTCGAGCAGCCAGTTAGGTGGAGGAGGGTTATAGTGCAGGAAGACTGGCTGCAACAGAAACAGCACTATGAAGCAACCAGCATGTAATATGATGCGCATCGAGGCGTAAATGGATTACGTGCATCAAGTGAAGGAGGAGTTCTACAGCGCGAAGAAAGAAAGCCAAGTGAACGCTGAGAATGGTCGGGGTAGGAGCCGGATTTGTTTGGCACAGCGGGGCCGTAGAGGAGGACTACGTACCACAGCTGTACTGCAATTAGTGTTGTGGAGCCAGCACCGGAATTGACCTGGGTTTGCAGGTTAAGTTTAGCAGTAGCGCCGAACTGTACTAAGTGCTCCACTTCAGGGTGAGGTACTGCAGTTCATCGAACAAATCTAATAGTCAGCAGAGAAGAGTGAGGGTAAGATTCGGAGAAATTGCGAGGTAAGAGCTGTACTTGGTCGTGAAAGCATATGGACCGCATAGTCATAGCCAAGAGGAGGATCAAAGGGAGAAGAATCTGAAGGTCGCAGCTGCATTGAAAGTAGGGTGGCCGTCAGCTGGAGGTGGAGGAATAAGATGAGGACAGTGTAGTTGAACTTGCAGATAATTATGCTGGTGGGCTGGGTGCACAAAGTGTTTAATCAGAGTAAGAGACAAGTGTAGCTTGGGTAAACGAGGGTTGTGGGGTGATGCCTGTGTCCGAGGTGTTGAGTTTCTTATAATACATCAGATAATCAGTCTTGCAACGAGGTGTTCACTCTATTTCTCGTGTACGAAAGGTCCTCCAAAAAAGGCAGTTTATCAGCAAGGTCGTTGCCCAATCCGGCCCTCAGTTGGCACTCATTAAAGAAACGAGCCTCGTTGCTAACATTTCCGATGCACAGCCGGAAATCCCAGGCTACACCTCCTTCAGCACTGAGCGTATGAATCACCTTCGTGGTGGATGCCTCATTCTTATTGGGTGGAATGATGTACTCCCCTATTACGTCATATGTGAAGCTGAATGAGCGACCGTGATGCAAACCGCTGCATTGGTCATTGATATAAATCAAATATGGTATAGCCATGCACCATGCTATTGCAATGCTCCACCGGAGAGTTAGGTCGGGTTAATAAAGTTTGCGCAATATTCGCAGTCAGTGTGCGTCCCATCAGGTTGGATCTCAGCCGGTATACTAAACGCCTATCGACTCCGCAGGCCGTTGTCTTATGCTACCTGTGATGCACAATAATCCAAGGGGCACGAAAGATCGTCAATGGCTGAAAAACGTAGGGAAGAACTGATAACGATGGCAGCACGCGTCACAGTGGTCACAGTGCACGAGATAAATCAGGGAAAACACAGCGTGCACGCGGCAGCGTGTAATTGGCAAGAATCCAAAATTCAGGTAATTCAAACAAAAAGGTGTTAAGTGTACACAAACCGGAATAGGAAGTACAAAAATAATAAATAAATAAATAAATAAATAAACATTTTATGCTCGACTATATGAGGCACGCCCATGGAGGCATGATCAGATATGTACAACTGTACAAACATTTTAATGCAACTGTACCAGTGACGTAGAAAATTGTTCAAATGTCCATGATTGGAACTGTACAATGTTGAGAATGCGAAACAATAAGTTGGCTGTCATGAGATACGGGACCTCAGCTAATAATATATTGAGAATCCTGAATGATCCATTGAAAGGTAATGGAAGATTACGCACAAGAGAGATATGACAATACTGTGAGTTCGTGCAAAAGTAAGTCAAAGATCAACGAATCTTAGGAAGTAAAACGGCGACAGTATAAACAGATGTAGAAGTTCCAGTGCAACGACCTTATCGAGAATTGTGACGCTAGTTGACCTGCCAGTGTGAAGTTATGGGCTGTGACTTTATTCGGTGGCGAGTCACATACGCCACGTTGCAGTGTTGTTAAACGGACATTTGTGGCCTTTTATAGGGAGATCGCTTGCCAGGCGAAAACCTACCAAGTCCTGGAACACTGCCGCCAATCCATTTAATGGCAAATTGTAACTGGCTATGTTTCTTGTAGAAGGTCTGTTTGCTCGGTTATTCGCAGTCAGGTTGCGTCCCACATTTTCTGCTGGCTGATGCCATACCTGGTCGCTTCTTGCGTTCCTGGGTCCTGTCCATTGGTAGGTCGGGTACTAAACATCCTTTTTGCATATGATGCGTTGATCCTTCGCAGAACCACGTGAAGTCTTCTCTGATTTTGTATATTTGCCTGGGAGCGAAGAATTCGTGTCCAGCTACCCCCACTGGACATCGGTGGTTGGGTGCAAGTAGTTAGAGTGGAAGTGAAGCCATGGTCCAGGTAGGTTCTTGTTGGTTATTCCGTCCGATCCCAGACGGAGGCAGTTCCTCATTTCAATCCCGAATCTCTCTGATGTTCACGACCTCAGAGAAAAGGAAGAGAGGAACAGGCCGAGAAAAGACCGAAAAGGACAGTCAATGTACCTAGCGTTTGATCAAAATCCTACTTTAAGACATTTACTTGAGACAACTAGTGTACAAGGTGTAACAGATATTACGCTAAAATGTTTTTAATTATGCAGAAGGCGTGGCCTAATAAATAAATAAATATTTTATTCTCGACTATGCGCGGCATGCCCATGGGTAAAATACTTTCAGGTGCATAGGGATGAAGAGCAGGATTCCGGTAAGAGATTCATGAGGTATAAGCT
>OX104067.1:97582432-98100168 GCA_944474145.2 Dicrocoelium dendriticum | reverse complement strand
CACTAAAATTTCGTAATCTGGCTTCTTTTCTGTCCGCACTGACGACCCGGTGCGTTTCCTTAGACGAGCAGCAGGGGACACAAGCGGTAGGACGCTATATATATACGAGTGAAGAAAGTGTACAACATTCCGATTTTCAAATCAACAATTTCGTCTATGATGTTAATAGCTACCATGCAATATAATTACTCAAGACGGACTTCTTTCGAGGATGAAATGCGCAGGCGTACTTTGCGCTGTTGCCGTAACTGCCTCTCCGCAACCTATGAACTTTAGATCTATGACGTCATAGAATGCAGCCGGTTAGTGATGCATTTCGCCCCGTGTAACTGGGCGTGACGTCACAATCGCTGTTTATCATCCCAAAGATAACAGGGTCTATTGGAATGGCTGCTTTTGTTTGTTACATGCACCTACTATGCATGGCCTCGTTATATCGTGGTTGTTCTGCGTTCGCCATGCAGGATTCCCGACGTCGGAGGCTATTGAACCTGCGAAGTGCAATATGCGCGTTGTGCATAAATAAATAAATAAATATTTTATTCTCGACTATGCGAGGCACGCCCATGGAGGCATGATCAGATATGTACAACTGTACAAACATTTTATGGCAACTGTAACAGTGACAGTAGAAAATTGTTCATATGTCCATGATTGGAACTGTACAATGTTGAAAATGCGAAACAATAATTTGGCTGTCATGAGATACGGGACCTCAGCTAATAATAGATTGAGAATCCTGAATGATCCATTGAAAGGTAATGGAAGAGCACGCTCAAGAGATATATGCCAATAGCGTGAGTTCATGCACAAGTAACGCAAAGGTCAACGTATCGTAGGAAGTAAAAAGACGACAGTATATGCAGATTTAGAAGTTCCAGTGTTATGATCCTATCGAGAATTGTGACGCTAGTTGACCTGCCAGTGTAAAGTTATGGGCTGCGACTTTATTCGGTGCCGAGTCACATACGCCACGTTGCAGTGTTGTTAAACGGACATTTTTGGCTTTTTATAGGGAGAATCGCTTGCCAGGCGAAAACCCACCACGTCCTGGAACACTGCTGCCAATCCATTGAATGGCAAATTGTAACTGGCTATGTTTCTTGTTGAACGTTTGTTTGCTCGGTTATTCGCAGTCAGGTTGCGTCCCATTTTTCTGCTGGCTGATGCCATAGCTGGTTGCCTATTGCGTTCCTGGGTCCTGTCCATTGGTAGGTCGGGTACTAGACATTCTTTTTGAATATGATGTGTTGATCCTTTGCAGAACCACGTGAAGTCTTCTCTGATTATGTATATTTGCCGGGGAGCGAAGAATTCGTGTCCAGCTACCCTCACTGGACATCGGTGGTTGGGTGCAGATGGTTAGAGTGGAAGTGAAGCCATGGTCCAGGTAAGTTCTTGTTGGTTATTTCGTCCCATCCCAGACGGAGGCAGTTCCTCAGTTCAATCCCGAATCGCCGATGTTCACGACCTCAGAGAAAAGGGAGAGAGGAACAGGCTGAGAGAAGACCAAAAAGGACAGTCAATGTACCTAGCATTGGATCAAAATCCTACTTTAAGACATTTACTTGAGACAACTAGTGTACAATGTGTAACAGATATTACGCTAAAGATGTTTTTAATTACG
This sequence comes from Dicrocoelium dendriticum, assembly GCA_944474145.2. Lineage (NCBI taxonomy): Eukaryota > Metazoa > Platyhelminthes > Trematoda > Plagiorchiida > Dicrocoeliidae > Dicrocoelium > Dicrocoelium dendriticum. The sequence goes on along the minus strand of OX104067.1, from coordinate 98,098,541 downwards.
CAGAAGGCATGGCCTAATGGGTAAAATACTTTCATGTGCATAAGGATGAAGAGCAGGATTCCGGTAAGAAATTCATGTGGTATAAGCTAACGATGTTCGAATTCTACCTGAGACTAGAAGGTGGGTGTGTAGTCACGATTGGTTGTTATCGGAAACCAAGAGACAGTGACGATGTGGCCGTATTTATATATGCTCCACGGGATAAGGATTACCTAAGACACCATAACTATAATGTACATAGGTATATGAAGATAGGAAGCTGAGCATACTAGAAGCAGGTCAAGAGTAAATGGATATCAAAGGAAGACTAAGTGTTGAAGGTAAGACGATCAAAAGATAGCGATAATGGACCGGGTTTCAGTGGCCAGAAGTGCCTGCTGGGTTAATCATTCTAGTTACTGTTGAATAACTACTGTGTCAAACGATAGGACAGCAAACCAGCTAAGTTGTGAAAAAACTATACAAAGGGAATAAACATTCTACAGAAGGACTCACCCTAAGCGAGCTAAGGGGTATTTGCTAAGTTGAATGGAGCCTAAGGCGACTAGCTGATACTAAACAGAGATAGTGGCTCTAGAAAAGGATGGATCAGTGGCTGGTGTTGCCATATCATTAAGACGTTTGACCACATGCTGGATCCCTACAGTTACAACAGGTAAATGAACGAGCAAGCGATTAGTGATAAAAAAACTTCCAGAAAATAAGTAGGAGAGAAAAGAAGTGACTTCATACTTACATGGGCCAACAATGGCTAGCTGCTGCCAAGAAGAGTTGACGCGAGTAAGAAGAACGACGGATAACGGTACGCTAGGAGAGAAATGAGTGGCCAGCAATAGAATTCGGATTAAGGCTTCAGTTACTAGTGGATCCTACGGTGGCACAGAATAGGTCAACAAACCAGTTGAGCTGTGACTCAAACAATCCAAGGGAATAAAATGTAAGAAAGGAGTGACTCATAGAGAGCTCCGGATATCCGCAAAGTTGAATTGAGGATACGGCGACTAGCTGCTGCTAAGCAAAGATAGTGGCTCTAGAAAAGGATGTATCAGTGGCTGGTGTAGCCATACCATTAAGACATTTCACCACTACTGGATACCTACAGTTTCAATGGATAGAACAACAGACGAGCGCCGATTAAGGAGAGAGACGTCAGCGGAAAATGTAGGTTGGAGGGTCAAGGAGTGGCTCCTTGCTGGGTACATGGGACCGACAATGACTAGCTACTGTCAAGAAGAAGACTTCACGCGAGTAAGACGAACGACGGATAACGGTATGCTAGGTGAGCGATGAATGGCCAGCAGTAGAATTTGGATTAAGGCTTCAGTTACTAGTGGATCCTACGGTGGAACAGAATAGGTCAACAAACCAGATGAACTGTGACTCAAACAATCCAAGAGAATAAACTGTAAGAAAGAAGCTGTTCCTACAGAGCTCCGGATATTTGCAACGTTGAACTGAGGCTATGGCGACTAGCTGCTGCTAAGCATAGATACTGACACCAGTTTTCTATTACCTTACACTGGTGAATATCACTTGCACTTGCATCGGACTCCTAAGCAAGAGAGTTAGAGCTCAAAATAGCAACGCGATGCAGAAATGGTGTGCTTTAACACATGAGGTCCAATAATCCGTCACAAATGAGAAAGTGCAACCTCTATAAGATGAGGTGATTATGCCTAACCAAAGCGGCATTCGTGGTATTTCCCACCTGAATGCATTTCGCTAATTTTTTGGACACCTTTTTTGCTATTATCAATAGAAGACATCTCTAGTTCATTAGCATTGGTGGCACATCCATTAAGATATATAACATAACCTCAAAGTGCTGAAACTGATGATGTTTCTCCAGGGAATGATTGCGTTATTCTGGTCCAACACCATAGGCACTTGCATCCGACTCTCAGCTAAGAGAAATAGAGCTCTAAACTGGCAATTTAATGCACAGTTGTGTGCTTTAGCACCTGTGGCTCACTAATCAGTCATGCTTGAGATGGCGCAACCCCCAAAAGAAGTGGTATTCGTGTCTAACCAAAGCGGAACCCAAGGTGTTTCTCACCTGGACACATTTTGTGAATTTTCTCACATTAGTTTTTTTATTATCATTGGAAGACCACCCTGGCTCATTAGTGCCAGTGATACAACCAAAATGACGTATAAAATAGCCTCAAAGAGTCGAAACTGGTAATATTTCTGTAGGAGATGCTTGCGTTATCCTAGTTCAGACGGGGCAAAGGAGTTTTATGTTCCCTTGTCTTATCCATATGTACTCAGCTCATGCGGCTTTGGTATAATTTTCGCATCCACATCGGAGCATTAAAAACGTTGAATTCTACATTCATGGTGGATTCTGCCGCCCAATATACTCTGAAAATCGCACATGGTCGCATTCTGGCTGTGGGCTAGCTACAGCATATCCTGTGCTGTTCTACCTATGTAATAATCCTTACAGCCTACTTAGTATTTCCCTAAAACCTTTCCGTTTGTTTTCCCAACTTTTACTACGTTTACTGAGAAAGTATGCTTTTCGGCTCACTGCGTCATACTTCGCGACTGCAGCGAATTACACGTTATCTTAGGCATTCCCAGTTACTACTCCGTATTAGGAACTTATTACGCCTAACCGTTTTTTGTATTATTTCTTTCTTTTTTCTGTATCTGCTTCCAAAGCAGCATGTGAATTTAGCGGAGGCTCGAAAATGGCGCTATCCGCCGCCGACCGCTAAAAATGCAAAAATCTCCATAACCACTGCACCTAGCTTAATTATTTTACCTTTGTCGTAACCAGCGCCTAGGGTTTGTCCTAGACCACCCATTGTTGTCCCGTTTTATTTAACATTTCGGCTCCAAAACGGCGTTGTTTCCGCTTGTTTGGAGATTTACACTTTGAAATTCGCTCCAGGTTTGCGGTTCTGGTATGTTGTTTCTGAGCTATAGTTTGGCTCCATTTTCCAATATTAGTGTATTTTCTAGTTAAGTGGGCCAGCCTTTCAGTCGCACTTTGCTGAGAAAGGCTAAATTGTTAGCCACTACTGTTATGTCCCTTGTTTACACCCACCACTTTTACGATCTAATTTTGGCTTGCTTGTTCTTTTCCATGAGCCCGCTACTAATGGATGCTCGAAATGCGGTGCTGTGACCAAAGAAAATGGATCAAATTTCCTTTGGTGGTGCATTTTCCATCGAAAATAACACAATCCATTGGCATAATAGATTGATAGTATACTAATGGAATTAGGCACCTCAAGGTTTGGCAGCGATAGCCGGTGAAAAGCGCAGAACTCGTACATAAACTACGGAGACCCAAACTACTGCCGTCAAAAATGTCGAGGCCTACTAAACGTTTGTATTTTTCCCTGCTTTACTGTTCGGAAAGATAAACGCGATCAAAAGCAGTTGTTAACGATATTTCTTCTCCATGCATGAGCATGGATGTTAGGTACAATTTGATCTGATCCCACGCAGGAACAGCTTCTAGCGCTTGTCTAGTAATATACTTATATTTAATTATATTTATTTATCAGTGGCTGATGTAGCCATATCATTAAGACGTTTGACCCCTACTGGATACCTACAGAATAAAATATTTATTTATTTATTTGTTTGAAAAAATCAGCATGCGAGCGAAGCTGTGAGAGACAGACTTCAGAAGAAAATGAAGGCTAGAGAGTCAAGGAGTGGCTGTTTGCAAGCTGCATGGAGCCAACAACGAGTAGCTACTCTGAAGAAGAAGATTCCACGCGATTGAGACGAACGACGGATAACGGTGCGCTAGGAGATCGATGAATTGCCAGCAATAGAGTTCGGATTAAGTCTACAGTTATTAGTGGATCATACGGTGGCACACAATAGGTCAACAAACTAGTTGAGCTGTGACTCAAACAATCCAAGAGAATAAACTTTAAGAAAGGAGCGACTCACAGAGAGCTCCGGATATTTGCAACGTTGAAGTGGGGCTATGTCGGCTAGCTGTTGCTAAGCATAGATAGTGACATCAGAAAGGAATGTATCAGTGGCTGGTGTAGCCATATAATTAAGACTTTGGAACCCTACTGGATACCTACAGTTTCAATGAATAAGTCAACAGACGAGCGCTGTTTAGGGAGACAGACGTCAGAGGAAAATGAAGGCTGGAGTGTCAAGGAGTGGATCTTTGCTGGTTACATGGGGCCAACAATGACTATTGTTCTTTAAAGTCATTGTCATCTGATAAACATTCCAGATGTCTTGCTTGGTTGTCAGGCCGCCGATCTGAAAAGGAAAAAAGAGAAGGTCAAAGGGATTTCAAACGTTGGCACTACACCATCTACCTCTCTGAGAGGCATTGTCCTCGCCGCCCTGACTAGCAATCGATACGTGGGTCTCTGTGGTCGTTACTTCCACTTCTTTTAACGCATCTGGTGGGTCAGTGTCGGTTACCGAACGCTGAGACGATGAAATGTGATGAGTAATGAGCGTTGCCGGTTTGAGACGATTGAAATGGACAACAATTGAAAGGTCGGTGTCTTCACCTTGTCTGTAAATGCGACAAGTAGAATCAGTATACACTTCCTCGACCACGAATGGACCGGACTACTACTTGTACAGCTTCGCCGGAACGCCATGAGATGGATTCGGGGTGTGAAAGTAGACTCGTTGTCCAGGTTGAAGTGAACAGCCGTGCAGTTTCTGGTCATAGTAATCCTTTTGACGTCGACGGGCAGCTCTTACGTGCTCTCGCGCAAGCGAATAAGCTTTGGTCAGGTCCCGACGTAGACGAAAGGCATAGCCTGTGGCAAGGAGCGAAGCAGCAGCCGCGGTTGGCACAGTCAAATCAATTGGCAATCCCTGATTGATCCTTATTACTACGTCCCCTTTCTTCGTGTACGTGCCTATTCTGCCTATGCTTTCCTTTATTACTTAGACCTAAATTCTACGGTTTTTACTCTTTGAGCTGATTTTCTAATCTCGTCTCAATAGTTTCTATGTTTTTGACTATTGTGACCCGAATGTCCAGGGATGGGCAGACTTATCAGTCTGCTTTTCCGTCTCAGTGGTCTCTTTGCTTTTGACTGCTGTGACCCGATTAATCAGCGATAGGCGGAATGGTCTCCATTTTTCTGACCTCTCTCGGGCCTCTGCGATCTCACTGTTCTTGTCACTGCCGACGCAACGCTTTGTTACCCTCACCTCAAGAACGTTGCTGGTCGTGACTAATCGCAATCATCATGTCCTCTCTCATCCTTAACGTGTCCATTTCTGCCGATTCGATCCTACAAAATGCATAGCTTACTATTACGCCTTTCTCCTTATGAGTCGACTTTTTAGTCTGGTCTGAACGGCCCACCTTCCGACTTCTGTGGCCCTAATGATCTGGGGTCGGCAGACCAAATGGTCTGTTCATACCACGTCGGGAATATCGCTTACTTCTCCACTCATCAATGAAAACGCTTCCTTTTCTCATTTTGTGTGCATTCCTTTTTCCACCGGTCAGGCAACTCTCCGGATCTGGCACTACTCTAGCGGCGTCCGACCAGCCTCCTGCTTTCTGACTACTTCCTTACATTCCAAACATTAACGATCTAGGCTCTGCCCTCCTTATCCCGAGACCGTTCATATAGTCACTTGCTTCCCAAACTGCTTTCTGATGACACTCATTACTTATTCCCACCTTACTTTGGAGGCCTAGCTTCAGCCTGCTGACTTACCCGGCTTTGACTGTACGCTCTCCTGTCTTCTGACATCGCTCGGACTTCTGTGATCTATGATCTGGACTCTGCCGAGGAAAGGCTGATACCCTCACCGCAAGACCACCGCTGGTTATGATTGAACCTTATTATCATGTCCCCTTTTTTCCTTAACATGTCCATTTCGGTTGATGCTCTCTGTCAGCACTTAGACTTTACAATACGGCTTTCACCCTACGAGCCGACATTCTGGGCTCGTCTCAACGATCTCGTACCTTCCGACTTCCGTGACCCTAATGAACAGCAACCGTAAGCTCCAAAGGTCTGCGCACAGCACCTGGAGCATATCGTTGGCTTTCTTTTTCTTTCTCTTCTCACACATAGAGCCCTTTTTTTACACTCTAGCCTGACTTATCTGGTTCTGGCTGTACGGCCTCCTGCCTTCTGACCTCTCTCGAAATTCTGAGTTCTAAATGATCAAGTCTCTGCAGGCGCAATGCTCTGTCTCCCCCGCCTCCAGAGCATTGCTGCTCATGATTCATCACTAGTATATCCGCGTTTATCTTTAACACTTCTATCCTGTTGACACTCTGTTGACTTTTTGACATTTATAATACGGCTTTCTCTCCATGAGCCGATATCCTCATCTCGTCTCCATGGTCTCCTGCTTTCCGAATACTGAGCCCATACTTTTGAAAAATCGACTGGTCCAAAGGTCCGTTCGCAACACCTCGAGATTTTTGAAGGCTCATCCACCTCCCATCAAGTGTCTCCTTCACGATTACATTCTTTCATTTTCGCACTCTGTCTGCCTTCCTTATCCACTGGATGGATAACACTTCGGGCCTAGCTCCACTCTAGCCTGGTCTGACCAGTCTCCTATTTTCTGACTGTTTCCAGAAATCAGAGACGCACGTGTTCTAGGCTATGCAGTCACAACACACCCTGTCCCTCAGCCTGAGAGCTTCGTTTGATATGCTAACGGGCTTTATATATAGCCTCTGTAGTCCCGCAAATTTACCTTATCGCGACATTCACTACTGTTATCCCCACTTTAATCTGACTGCCTAGCTTCATCTTGCTGACTTATCCAGTCTCATCTAAATGCTCTTTTGCTTTCTGACCCCTCCCCAAACATTCCTGCTTCATCTTCAATCTTTCATTCTTTACTGATCCGTGTTCCGCTCGATTCTCGTCGTATTTCGCCACTTATGATATACGTGTATATGCGATATTTAAATAACAATTACATGCATAGTGGTACAATAGTTCAGGCATCGCCTCAATTGATTGACTGCATTCCAGATGCATTCCTTTCTTCTGTCTGTGTGGCTGTCTCTGTTCGTTTCCTTTATCTCCCGAGTCTGTCACAGGTACGGCGACACGCACGCAAGAAATTGTCCTCCTTTTCGACAACAATACAAGGCACACAGCTCCTCTACCTGGACATGAGCGGAAAATTATAAACTTTTTAAAACTTACTAACTGGACAAATCAGTCAATTCTTCCGCGGCATGAACCACTGAGTCCAATTTATCTAACAATACCTATTCCACATATCTCTTGACTGGAGGACTTTCGACTACGGAAGGCACATTCTCCTGCCAAGACAAAGCTTGAACAATCGGTCATTCTAAGCTCTTCAATCCGCTTTGACCGCTCAAATGGCCGTGGTTACCACAATCTCTAATCAATTTCACTACATACCCCGGGGGATCTGCGATTCTTTCTTCGGAACCTATCCTGTCCTCAAAGACTTCAACATATTTTAACGTATATTCTTCGAGGCTTCACGTGGTTCTGCAGATGATCAACACATCATATCCAGAAAGAATGCTTGGTTCCTGACCTACCGATCTGGAACAGGAGTGGACCCAGGCACGCAATGGCCGCTCGCATAGCGCATCAGTCAGCAGAAAAATGGGACGCAACTTGACTGCGAATAACGGAGCAAAAGAACGTTCAACAAGGAACATAGCCAGTTACAACTTGCCATTCCATGGTTTGGAGGCAGTGTTTCAGGAAGTGGTGGGTTTTCGCCGGGCAAGCGTTCTCCCTATAAAAAGCCACAAATGTCCGTTTAACAACACTGCAACGTGGCGAACGTGACTCGCCACCGATTAAGGTCACAGCCCATAACTTCACACTGGCAGCTCAATTAGAATCATCATACTGGATAGCTTGCTCTTCAATTATCTTCCAATGAATCACTCAGGATTCTTTATCTATTATTACTCGAGGTATGACTGCGATATATGGCAGAGCGATTATGTCCAAACAAATCGTTCTTTCGCATGTTCACCATCGCACAGTTACAAGCATGGACATATGAACAATTTTCTACTGTCACTACAGTTCCCATAAAATGTCTGTACAGCTGTACATACCTCATCATGCCTCAACTGGCGTGCCTCGCATAGTCGAGAATAAATATTTATTTATTTATTTATTTTGCGCCCAGTTACCATGAAGTGTGGAGTATTATCATCAGACGAGTGAACGCTGGATTGACAGGACAGGAGGCACCGTGGAAGTGCTATATCCCAATCGCGGCTGCGGTGTTCCTCTGTGAACGCTTTTCAGCGAGCCTTCAGCGATCGATTTGTGCGCTCTACTTGGCCATTGCCCTAGAGATGGTAGGCTGTTGTCCGAGTCTTTCGAATGTCTAGTATTCGGCAGAGTTCAGACACTACCAAGCTTTTAAAATTAGAACCACGATCAGAATAAAGTTGCTCAGGTGCCCCCACCGGGAAATCCAGTGGTCAAACACAAGCTGAGCTGTGGATCTGGCGTCAATGTACGGGGTTGGTATTGCCTCACACCATTTGGTGAAATAATCGACCAAAACAAGTACATACCGATTTCCTCGTGGCGTTTCAGGCAGGGTCCAAGAACGTCCACACGTAGGGTTTCGTTGGGATATCCAATCACCATTGAATGTAGAGGCCCTGTTTATCGTTTGTGGTTGCTTAAAGCGGATGCACTCATGACAGGCGTTACAGAAATTCGCAATATCTCGATGCTGTTAAGGCCACCAAAAACGCAAACCTGCGGTTTGCTCCATTTTCCGTTGTCCCGCATGCCCCAACTCCCTATGTAGCTGTTCGAGTATCCGTTGCACCCTGGACTGTGGAACGATAAGTCTGCTAGGGTAATTCGGACCAAACTGGTAGTACATGACATCATTCAATAGCCGAATATTTGACCACAGAGATCACAGGCAATGCGCTTCCCAACTAGATCCATTTATTTCTGCCTTCGTACCCTTCACATTCCCCTGTCGTAGGCGTTCGTAAATCAACTTGGACTCTGGGTCTGTACTGTGAGCTGATGCCCAGTCTGTTGAATCCGAACGGTTCAGAGACACAACGGCAACGTTCGAGGTTGAACACGACGGACCATCCCCATGTGCCCCAGACGGCCGGCAAGACAGGGCCTCTGCATTTCTGTGTTGCTTCCCGGGGTGACGTTGACATTCAAATTCGAAGGCTTGCAGTTGTTCTTACCAAGGCGCAACGCCCTTCGGGCTCGCGAAATTCCCGCAACCACCGGAGCGCATGAGGATCAATGCGGACTATAAAGTGTCGACCCAACAGGAACTGTTGAACATGTTTAACGAAGGAGACCAGGGCCAGCATTTCTTTCTAGTAGTGCAATAGTTTCGCTCCGTTTTTGTCAACTTGCGGCTAGCGTAAGAGATAACCCGTCCCACACCATCCTTAGAGACCTGTGATAACACAGCTCCGATACAAACCTCACTAGCATCAGTGTCCAAAATTAATGGGGCGGCTTGGGGTGACACATCCGGGAAGACAAGGATTGGGACGCTTGCCAAAGCATGAAGTAACTCATCAAACGATTCCTGGCACTGCGGGCTCCAGTGGAAAAGCCGACCCTTCTCCTTGAGTCTGTGCAATGGTGCTGCCATGCAATGATTGCAGAGTGTCACCAATCCGAGGTAGAGGGAAAGAATCTTTTCGTGTAACATCATTAAGTTTCCTATTGTCCGCACGGATGCGCAGTGTTGCATTTTTCTTTAGGTCTAATACAATAGGGGCAGCCCAGCGGATCGCGAAGGACGTATGATATTATCTTTTAACATCTGATCCACCACTTTCTGTAATTCCTGTCTATACACGGGTTGGACACGCCTGCGCGCTTGCCGTATTGGTGGAGCATCCCCTGCTTCAATCCGATGCTTAAGTACGCTCGTTCTACCCAAAGATGTACCTTACGACGCGAACGCGTGCTTATGTGAACGCAGTAAATTCTCCAGGCGTTTCCGAGCTTCACCGTCGACAGTAGGGCTAACAGACGAAAGCAATTAACACCACCGCATGATTTGATTAGCTGCACGTCGATGCGTCGTAGTCTATTATGCTCTAACTATCTAACAACCTCTTTGTATGCTTGCGCTTTACTTGTCCGCTGCCATTCTACCACGAAACCACTCTTAGCTTTCTTCTGTCGTGCAAACATATCCAGGTATTCAGCATAAGCCGCTCTTCTGCCACACATTTCTAGACCTTTATCTACCCACTACTTGCTGTATTGTCTTAGGCATTTTTTACCTGCAATACTCCAAGTCTCGGGCTAGCAGTCCATGCCTCTATCCAGCCAGGCACTATTACCCTAGCACTCTGGCTGCTGCGGTTAGGTCTCAGGTTCTGATGTCCACAGCAACCTTAATGTACGCATATATTCTGGATATTCGCGGTCCTTCCGTCAATTAGCCCTTCTTAGCTTTTTAATTCGGCACTCTCTCTCACCTGGTCAGTACAGAGACGCCCCTTAGCTTCTCATTTAAAGGTGTTCATTCCTCAATTATTCGCTGCTATTTTTGCGAAACTTACCCATGTATGAGTCCAAAAGACTCACTGGCTTTCCCTGGGTCAGCATATTCTACGCTCCCCAGCGAAACTTCCCACGCAACAGTTGCATCATAGCAAACGGATCCTGTGTTTTCTTTGCTTAACGGCGCAACGCTCTGCATCCAAGATATACGGTAGCAACCAACCTATAGGGCTTTGCTTCCGATGAATATTCAAAAGACACTTTTAGCATAATCATTGTTACACATTGTACATCATACGTTTCCTCTAAATGTTAGACCATAGTACGTAAATAATGCTTGTTTCCACGTCTGTTCTTTGCGGCCCTGTTTGTCTCTCACCTTCCCTTTCTCCGAGGTCTGGAACTTCTTGGAGATCTGGGATCGGAATGTGAAGGAGCTTGTGCCTGGGACAGGACATAGAAACCCCCAAGGACCTACATAGAACACGGCTGTACAACAAGTGGATAAAAAAGCACTCACTACCATGACCGTCGTCCAGTAATGGTAGCTGGACATGACGCCTTTATACTCCTGCGAAGTATACATAATCCTGTAAATTCTAGAAGCAAGAAACGGAAGTTTTGCTCACCTGGACACGAAGAGGACGAAGGTCTAACCCTCCATAGGCCTCAGCCATTATGGCCGCCGCGAGCAAAAATAACCTGTTCAGCTAACAGAGGAAATTTGAAGGCAATTGACGGCGGTTAACCGAGTGTTAAATCAGTCGACGAGCTGCTCTGCCAGTTTTACATTAGTGTACAAACGGATTTCTGACAGTGTTTCAGGACGTGGTGGGTTTTCGCCTGGCAAGCGTTCTAACTATAAAAAGCCACAAGTGTCCGCTTAACAACACTGCGACGTGGCGAATGTGACTCGCCACTGAATAAAGTCACTGCCCACAACTACATACTGGCAAGCCGACCTGAATCCTAATGTAATATTTTCCTGACAAGTTTTCTCTACAAACGGAATGCCCAGCCTGTTTACACTACGCCCACTATAACCCAACTTGTCGTCATGTTTTGACGAATTTATACCTCAAGATTAATTTTACAATTTCCAAAGCTTGGACAACATTCGGCTTATTGTCGATTACATACATAGCAACGTGTTTGTTGCGAAACATGAATTGCTTGTAAACGTTGATCATGCCTGGTCAGGTGTGTCTCGGAAATTCGAGAATATACTATTTATTTATTTATTTATTTAAATCTCACCTTCAACATCCACGGTGCTAGCACCCAGAGTAAAAAATTTTTCACGTGACCATTATTAGGCTTGAAGTTTGGAGGGAGCATGTTGCCACGCAATGTCAAAACTCCGGAGGTTAGATCCATGACGCAGGCATACCGACTAAGGAAGTCAACCCCCAGTATCGCGTCTCATGGAATTTGATCAGCTATGTAAAACTCATGAGAAAGAAGCTCTTGACCGACCAGCAAATCTACGGAAGCAACACCATGAGTAAGCAGAACCATCCCATTTGCCACTCTGCTCTGACGCCCGGGACTGGTGAATACTGTGGGGGACAAGAAACAGGATTTTAAAAGACTACACGCTGCACCTGTGTCAATGAGGGCATGCAATCGCTGAGTATTGATTACTACAACAACAGTTGGGGATTCACAGAACTTAGAAGACACCAAAGGTACATGAGGAAGTTCTGACTCACCGTCAATGAATCGCACTTCCCGTGGTTGTTCGCGCCTTCTGAAATTGTGGGGGCGTCGTACTGACTTCTCATGGGGTGAATTCTGGCACTTGGGACAATAACGACGGCAAGTATATGAGCTTAGGCTGTGAGGCGGTTTAGTCCGGTTCATCGTCGGCGGCACCCAACTAATAGCCATCTGCTTGTCAATCTCTTTCGGAAGCCTATCGCGGATCACCTCTTCTTCGCGTGACAGCAGCGCCGCGGTCGCTAAGCCTCTCGGCGGCTTTCGTATACAACGCTCCGAAGTGCGATCGTCGTTGGTGGTTTCAATAAACCGCTCTAAAATGAAGGCCTCTCTTGCTGTTACTGATTTCCTTGGGAAAGCCTTGGCCGATAGCACCCCAAGGTCCCACAAAAAGCATCGGCCGACTCTGCCTGTCGCCGAAACTTCTTCCAGAATATGGATCGAGTAGCCGACCCGTGCTCTTTGTCTGGAAAAGGGCCTCTAGTTGATTTCAGGTTTCTCCGACAGAGGCATCAGGGCGAATATCAGTCGATAACAAAATTTCTTGAACTCGATCACTAAGTGAATTCATGATAACCGACGATTTGTGTTCTTCGGGAACGCAAGCCAGTGACGTTGCTACGCGTCGCCGCCAGTTTCATAGGTTAGTATCAACATCAAAAACCGGCGGGGGAATAAGAGACAGCTGCCAAAGGCCCAGTTCTAACTGTGGCTGTCCATTGGTTGAAGGATGTGCAGCAGACACACCCTGTTCCTCTTTCTCCGGTTTATTTGCGTGTGAGGCCATGACGAAATCCCACCTCTGTCACCAATTATAAATAAATAAATAAATGGTATATTCTCTGTAAAACGAGACACATCTCTAAAGGCATGATCAAATTATGTAATGCACAATAAGCCAGGGGGCAGGAAAGATGGTCATTGGCTTAAAAACGCAGGGAAGGACTGATAACGATGGCTACACGCGTCCCAGTGGTCACAGCGCACGAGATAAGTCAGGGCGAAACCCAACGTGCACACGGCAGCGTGTAATCGGCAAGAATCTAAAATTCAGGTAATTCAAACAAAAAAGGGTTAAGTGTACACAAGCCGGAATAGGAAGTACAACAACAATAATAATTACTATTGTTCTTTAAAGTCATTGGCATTTGATATACAGTCCAAATGTTTTGCTTGATTGTAGGCCGCCGATCTGAAAGGGAAAAAGGAGGTCAAAAAGAGTTCGATCATTGGCACTACAACCAGGCGCACGTGGTATCCAGTTAAACGCTTTTTACATATTAAGATAAAGCATATGACGTAACAGCTTAATGTTAATGGCCTCGGCGACTAAAGTGCTTTTCGGCCACTTGCGTATTATCTAGTTACTGCAAAGAATTTTAGGCTATATAGAGCATTTCTATAGTTGTGCCCATTTAGCACCTATACTGCCATGTCACTTTTCATATTTTCTATTCTTTTAATGCTAGCTGTTTGCAAAACGGAAGGTCTTTTTAAGCGAAACAAAATAATAGCTTTATTCATAGACCGCAATTCAAGCAAAAATAACCCGCGAACTACTAACTGTGTCGCATCGCTTTTACTTTTATTGTACTCGGAGCTTAAAACTTGTGCTGTACAGCGTATTCTTGTACTACATTTTGCAATATGCTAGCATTAGGGAAGGTTTATCTTTTGTTGTGAGACTTACTCAGTTTGAATTTTGGCGCTAGAGAGCAAGTTTCGTTCAAGAATTTTTGGTTACATAGTTTGTAAACATGTATTATGCTGTTTAATGAAACCGCCTTACTATGCCTCCTAGCGGATCCGTTTCCTTTTTATTTGCATTTCTAGACATTATTGTTACTCTTTCTTGTTCCTTATAATTACACCGCTCTCATCTCTTTCCATGTGCGCACAGTTAAATGGGATGACTGCGTGTACCAAAATAGTCCAAAGAATTTTTAGTGACGTTCGTGTTGAAAGGAATCCTGCTTCCAAAGGGAAGGTGCACACCTACGGCGCCGTGCCACTTTCCGTCATTTACCGAATCAGGGAACAGAAAAATCGCCGGAAGGAGCCAGATTAACTTCAAGGCGGGTGCATATAGTCCATTCAGCTGTGCACGTAACAAAGCCTATGAGTTCGTACTTGCGAACAAGTAACATGTACTCTTACTGTCCTCACTCCCATGCAAGAGTATGGATCAAGGTAACTATTGATCTGCTCCTTGTGGGCACAGCATCTATCCAGTCCAGCAATATACCTATTTAATATTTATTTAGTTAAGTTCAGCTGGCAGGTTGTATAAGACAGAGCATGTAGGAATCCGTACTGTGATTTACTTTTGTGCTGGCCTGCAAAATGAAAAGCTTGAGTGCTCTTTTACTCAACCTCTCCATCACGTCCAAGGTAATAGTTGTGGTTAATTGGGCGGGAGTTACCAAGTTCTGGTTAGCACCCACCCATATGACGTGGCATAGTGATGGGATGTTTCCAAAGTATAGGATGGTTGTTTTCCCGCATTATTACGGTGAAGAGTTTCAAAAGATTGGTAGGGATAAATTTGCCAACATTATTAGTTAGAATGGGCGGCTTCCCGTCTAGACAAGGCTTAATGAATTATTTGTTGGATAAAATGGCAAAGGGGATACTAGTTAGCTCAAACAGTACCAGAGACCGTGTCCGACTTGCGGGCGCTAGCAGGACCGGCTAGGTGAATTCTGTTTTGAGTTGCTGCGATTCTTTAACGGGTGAGCAGAATACATCCCATATAATTCTTGTAACACGATGTGTCATCGGGGATAAATAAATAAATAAAAAGTAGTTTATTCTCATATTTACGGAGACATACCAAATCAGGCATGATCAAGGTTTACATGCAGTTGTGTATCACAAGGATACTTTGGGTTCAATCGTGCGTAGTGTAAGCGGTCAAGGCATTATAAGTGCAGTGAAACGGTACATGTAGTCAGAGAGTGTCGTATTCTTGACGTGTCGGGAAAAGTCAAAATATGAGTCAAGTCGACTTGCCAGTATGTAGTTGTGGGCAGTGACTTTATTCAGTGGCGAGTCACATCCGCCACGTCACAATGCTGTTAAACAGATATTTGTGGCCTTCTATAGGGAGAAGGATTGTCAGGCGAAAACCCACCACGTCCTGCAACACTGCCGTAAAACATTTTGAACACTGATGTATAACTGGCAAAGCCGCTTGACGACTCATTTCATATTCAGTTATTCCCAGTCAAATGTCTTCCAATTTTCTCTGTTGGCTGGACAGAGTTTAAGCAGGGCCGCCATAATTGTTGCGGTCGGTTGAGAATAGAAACATCACGAATAGTTGTCTTGTGTTGTGTCCAGGTGAGCAAAGATTCAAACTTTCTGCTGTCTGGATTTTTCAGATGTATAATGTGCGGGCGTGTGAAGACGTGCCCAGTTCTCCATACTGGACAACGGCTGTGGTGGTGATTGCAGCGGAGTCTCTTTGGTATCCGAACATGCTCCATGTAATTCCTTGAGGTTATTACGTCCGTCGAGCGAAATCTGTTCCTAAGTCCAATCCCAGATCTCCAAGAAGTTCCGGACCTCGGAGAAAATGTTTACATTAGGGATCTGTAGTCCATAGTTGGGAGTCCGAGGACGCAGTCGCCGTGTGTTCTTAGCGTTATTGGCACTAGTTGGTGCGGCTCTCGGTTGATTTGCTTATATCTGCTTAGACCTAGCAGAAAGCACTTCTACCATATTACTTGCCCACAAGCTGCAGGCAAAGTTAAAGGTTATATTGTATGATCATTAAAGCCGACCAAGCGGCTATTGCTACATACCGAAACGAAAAAGAAAATAACCGACTAACTCAGCAAGCTCAGTAGATTTGTGCCGCTGCAACGTAGCTCTGCCAACGTTACTGACATAAGCGTTAGCTAGGTTGTGCTTTAGAAGACCAAATATGTGCGCCAACCAAAGATCTAGCATCCGTCAACGAAGCGAGGATGAAAATTTTTCCTCCGGCCAGTCTGTCAGATAGCCAAAGTATAAATAAATAGGTATATTTCCAGACCTGCTAGAGGCTGCACCCTAAAGGGTTCAGATCAATGCTTACATAAATCCGATGCTCTTGCATGGAAGTAGGCAAAATATAAGTATATGTTCATCGTCAGCAGTTACAAATGCATTGGCATTGTTTGATATACAGCTACTGGGTCGCAGGCGCCCACCTTGACATTTTTCTGGTTCCAGCGGGTGATATTGAACTCCTTGTTCTTTTGTGAAAACTTCGCGGAGGTGTAGTTGTGCCTTTTCTCCTTGGAACAGAATCCAATTCGCCGAAGTGCACGTTAACTTGATCGCACATTAATTGGCCACTCAGTTGCCCCAATTGTGCGCACATGGAAGAAATGAGTGAAGGGATTATAAGGCATACGAAAAGTTGAAAACAATTCCGATAAATGCGGACAAAAATAGAAACAATTTGTTAAGAGAGAAAATAAAGTACTAAAGACCTCGATATATTGCTGGCGCCCGGCAAATTGCTAACTATTAGCTCAGCGGGGATCAACCACCTTGTTCGTCGTGCCAATAATGTGTCTGACAAGTTTCCATTGAAGCGTCGATGCGCCATCCTATTCGACAGCTGTTGCTCTGTAGCATTGCTTGTCCTAGAACACTAACTTCGCCGGCTACGGCCAGTCTTCTCTCACTTTAACGCTTCACCTCTTATCTGAGAGCCCGGCATTCCATCTTCACTTACTTTCTCCACAACGGGTGGATCCCGCTACGTAGTTAATCCGGTGCTTGCCCTCACTGCCCTAATCATACAACTTGCTCGCTTTTGACGTAGCATTCCACCTTCGAGTGGTTAACATAATCTATTAAAGCGCCGACGCGCCACCATTTTTACATTTACTGGTTCGCAGCATTGCCTGTTTTACCACCTAATACTCACTTCAGCTACGACCCGTCTTCCTTTACTATAACGCTCCTTCAATTAATCGACTGCTAGACAGTCCATGTTGCCGTACTCTCAAAAACAGCGGCTTCCGCTAGATAGTTAACCAGGCCCTTATCCGCATCACACCGCGCTCATTTGGCTAATTTGCGTCTCCGTAGAATACCAACTTTTGGAGGTGCACCTACACCATTGACGTGTCGATGCGCTACCATATTTTACACCTGTGGGTTCATAGTATTGCCTGTATTACAGCCAACCCTTCGCTCCCACTACGGCCTGGCTTCTTGCACTTTAACCCCACCACTTAAATGACGGCCTGGGAGTTCATCTACACTTAATTTCTCAACGACGAGCGGCTGTTGCTCCACGGTTAATCCAAGTCTTACTCCCACTGTTCCATGAAGCCACCTGGCTTCATTTTGACACCGAATCATTTCACAATGACGCAGTCCTCAGACTTCTACATACAACCAGTGCAGCTGATTTTATTTGGAAGAATGCTTTGATGGAGCATGGAACATTCCGACTTCTTAATGGTCTTTGATTGCACCAAAACCTGTTTAGGCTCTTGTGCTCATGAGTTACTACATGGTGAAATCACGCCCAACTTGTATCTTGACACAACAGTTATGGCTAAATTTACGCGCCCCAGCGCCAACTGGGTGGTTCGGGTAAATTCCGTTCCAGCAAATGGTTAGGCGGCGGTGTTCCAGGATATGTTAGGATTTCGCCTGGCAAGCGTTCTCCCTAAAACAAACCACAAATATCCGTTTAACAACATTGTGACGTGGCAGCTGTGACTCGCCACCACATAAAGTTGCTGCCTTTTCCCTTTTGCGGAAGATAATTCACACAAAACGAAGGTCATCCGAAGCAAAACGTTCCATTGGTTCCACCCACTGATGGCAAACACAACGAAATAAGCACACTCAGTCACATTTACCTACCCACACAACATGTCTCCTTACAAATACACAGTTCGACAAAGCTTTACATCACAACACACGCATAAATTCCCATGCTATTTGTCAAAATGTACTAATTTTTGCAATTGACGATCATACATGTCTGTAATAACTTCAAAACGCCCTTGATGGGGTGCGACGCAATGACGAGAATAAACTACTTATGTATTTATTAATTCATGTTCCTTGGTCTGCCTAATACCCGACAAAATGCTCACTCGTATGGACTACAACATTTTGGTTATACCTTTCATTAAAACGAAATATTTCAATATTCCAAAGAATCTATGTGTGTGCATACTTGATCACGCCTTCCCAGGTGTGCCTCGATTCACTGAGAATATAGCATTCATTTATGAATTTATTTAATCTACTGAAGTTCCGACACCGCATCCTATTAAACAAAAGATGGTTCGATAGTGCTTATATACCATACCACACGCATGTTAGCGTATTGTACCAAGCTTTTAGCGTGGTGCATTTTCGAAATCGCGTGCGGTACTTTCAAGTTAGCGAGGCTAAGAACGCTGATTTGGCGTCCTTGACACTCTCATTGGTTATGGGACGTAAACCAATGGGACACCGGTTAGAAGCTGCCAGCATAAGCGACAGACAGTCCAATGAAAGTGGTCGACCACCACCTTCTGTTCTGCCTTGATGCCCCTCTGGAGTAAACCTCGATGATTGGTCTCCAACCTGAAACCGACCAATAGGCAAATTGTGATGCGTGTCAAAGGAGGAGATGCTAGCTACCACATTATCCAAAGCTTAAGACTTAACCAGTGTGGACAGACATACTAACCAGCACATGAAGCGGTCTATGGCGATCACTGGCGGCTACCTAATGGTGGCTTATTCAGCGGCCTAACCATGGTGGCGTAGACAGGCAACCATCTAACTGGTATTCCACAGTACAGCAATGGCTGCTAGGCGGTTAGACAATTGTGTGCGAATGTCATTGCAACGATCCTGGGGGACATAGTTCCCACAGAAGTTAGTAGACCAACCTGAAGCTGAACAACGAAAATTCTAAGGTTGCTTAATTCGATCACAGTTGATGACTCAACAAAAATAATAGGATTCCAAGTGTGGCGTTGACACGACGTCAGTGAGTGTTCGTTTGTCTCCATACCCATGGGCGAAATGTTAATCAGTTATCGCTTCAGTGTCTCCATGTATGGCGTTATGTAAAGGTCATAGGAACCTATGAATTCTTAGGATAATTAGGTTTCACTTCCATATGGTCGCCCATGGGGACGTAGACAGAGAATAATCTAACTGGCATTCCGCAGTTCAGCAATGGCTGCTAGGTGGTTATACAATTTTGTGCGATTGTTATTGCGACGATCATGGAGGACATTGTTCCCATTGAAGTTGGTAGACAAACCTGAAGCTGAACAACGAAAATTCTGTTTGCTTACTTCTATCACAGTTGATGGCTCAACAAAATGTGAGAGGATTCCAAGTGTGGCGTTGACACGACGTTAATGAGTGTTCGTTTGTCTCCTAACCCATGGGAGACTTTGTTAGTCAGTTACCACTTCAGTGCCTACATGTATCGCGTTATATAAAGGTCATAGGAACCTATGTATTCTTAGGATAATTAGGCTTCACTTCCATATGATCGCCCATACGTGTTGAGACGCTTTCACAAGTGGCTCTCCAAATGGAACCATTAGAAGCACAGTCAATGCAGATGGAACCTCCCTATTACGTCAATGGACTGGCATGCTATCCTCATGAAATCGGCATTACTCAACAAAGTAACACTTAAAGGGGCTACAATGACTACGGTGTTTATACATGCCACATCGTCCTGCTAGAAAGAACGCAAGACTTATGATTAGTGGCGACGCAGGCATTTTACTCTGGTACTTCAGGTGAGTACTTGGAACAGACAAACACTGTTGTCTCACCCACGGGCGTTCCTACAATGTGTTTGCAATCATTTACAAAGGCAACCGCGCCCACTAAGCCTGCTATGGATCACTGTTTCAGCTAGTCTTAGAAGCATTCATGTGTGCACGCCGTGACACAGGTTGTTAGCGGCTTGGCAACTACTGGGAAACATTTTGTCATTGGAAAGTAGGTAATTCCGGAGACATTGTTGAAGGAGGAAAATTGCTCCAAACTCTATGCTTACTATGCGTATGCAATGCTCGTAGGCAGCTCATATCAGGGCCGTAGGGTCACTTGAGATTTAAAGCTTATCAATCACTTGGAAGTGAAGTGTAAATATCATGTTGAAACGCAGGATTGACATGCATCTTACGACCTTAACATAACGGCAGGTTCATGGGTCCTGTAGCGGTAACTGATTACCGAAGTGGCCCACAGGTGTGGCGACGAACGAACACTCACTAATGTCGTGTCACCGCCACACGAGGAACCCTCCTCTTTGGAACAATGGCTACAGATCCACTGATGATCTTACCTACACAGCGAACTTGATCTTAGTATACAATGCGCCGACTACATAAGCAATACCTATCCACGCTATTCACATGAGTGTACGGCCAACTGAAAAAAACACAGCACGAGAAATTTGTACCTGTAAAGCTTTTTAAAAATTCTATTTGCCAAGTTCTAGCTTTACCTCCTTCATACGAATTATTGCATTGTTTCCGATTTCCTCACACTGCCTTAACAATCACACGCACATCCTAAGCTAAGTCGCACACCTATCGATTCTCCAGATTGCTCGCAGTGGCACGATTACACTATGCATACCGCATCACGTGTGGCCAAATAGGCTAGCGAGCAAGGAAGGCAACTGTGCACTCAACCCGTAAGCCTACAAAGCTTCCCTTCCAACAGGGTTGCAGCCAATCCGCTTCCTATCACTACTCAATTAGTTGTCATCACGCTCGTGTAAGCCTTCAAAGCGTCTCTTACAAGAGCCTGCAAGCGTTACAACTTCAACAAAAACCACCAATCCGCTTCTAATTACCACTCACAGATTTCATCTCGCCCCCGTGCTAGTGAAACCTTACGCCAGCATGACCAATCACGTATTATGTCTCCCATTGGCTGATCACCCTCGACATGAGGACGAAACCGCTGGTTAACCAGTACTATCGATCGCTTCAGTTGTAATTTTCTCCCGTTCTTTGGCCCAGTAAACTTCTCGTGTGATCTGGACCACATTGGTCCGCTGCGTATCACGCGAATCACTTTGGGGTCGAGTCTGTGGCCACACCAAAGGGAAGACTAACAAGTGTGACACTGTGCGCGCGTGCTGTCGTATGGACGCTTTCAATCATGTCGATTGGACGGTCTGAATCCAGAGAGAACGCCTCGGCTTTCCTTCAGGCGCGCATTGGTGCGGCACAGAATGTGCTGGTACTTTTGAACAAGAGCATATTTTGGAACGATTGTTTTGTTTAAAACTACCTGCAGGCTGGTTGTGGGCTTGCAACTTCGCTGTACCATTCACTCCGTTTGTCGGTCGCCTGTCTGTTGATCGCAGTCGGTGTATCAGCACACTTCAATGGTGTCAAGGATGATCAGCCAATGGGAGACATAATACGTGATTGGTCATGCTGGCGTAAGGTTTCACTAGCACGGGGGCGAGATGAAATCTGTGAGTGGTAATTAGAAGCGGATTGGTGGTTTTTGTTGAAGTTGTAACGCTTGCAGGCTCTTGTAAGAGACGCTTTGAAGGCTTACACGAGCGTGATGACAACTAATTGAGTAGTGATAGGAAGCGGATTGGCTGCAACCCTGTTGGAAGGGAAGCTTTGTAGGCTTACGGGTTGAGTGCACAGTTGCCTTCCTTGCTCGCTAGCCTATTTGGCCACACGTGATGCGGTATGCATAGTGTAATCGTGCCACTGCGAGCAATCTGGAGAATCGATAGGTGTGCGACTTAGCTTAGGATGTGCGTGTGATTGTTAAGGCAGTGTGAGGAAATCGGAAACAATGCAATAATTCGTATGAAGGAGGTAAAGCTAGAACTTGGCAAATAGAATTTTTAAAAAGCTTTACAGGTACAAATTTCTCGTGCTGTGTTTTTTCAGTTGGCCGTACACTCATGTGAATAGCGTGGATAGGTATTGCTTATGTAGTCGGCGCATTGTATACTAAGATCAAGTTCGCTGTGTAGGTAAGATCATCAGTGGATCTGTAGCCATTGTTCCAAAGAGGAGGGTTCCTCGTGTGGCGGTGACACGACATTAGTGAGTGTTCGTTCGTCGCCACACCTGTGGGCCACTTCGGTAATCAGTTACCGCTACAGGACCCATGAACCTGCCGTTATGTTAAGGTCGTAAGATGCATGTCAATCCTGCGTTTCAACATGATATTTACACTTCACTTCCAAGTGATTGATAAGCTTTAAATCTCAAGTGACCCTACGGCCCTGATATGAGCTGCCTACGAGCATTGCATACGCATAGTAAGCATAGAGTTTGGAGCAATTTTCCTCCTTCAACAATGTCTCCGGAATTACCTACTTTCCAATGACAAAATGTTTCCCAGTAGTTGCCAAGCCGCTAACAACCTGTGTCACGGCGTGCACACATGAATGCTTCTAAGACTAGCTGAAACAGTGATCCATAGCAGGCTTAGTGGGCGCGGTTGCCTTTGTAAATGATTGCAAACACATTGTAGGAACGCCCGTGGGTGAGACAACAGTGTTTGTCTGTTCCAAGTACTCACCTGAAGTACCAGAGTAAAATGCCTGCGTCGCCACTAATCATAAGTCTTGCGTTCTTTCTAGCAGGACGATGTGGCATGTATAAACACCGTAGTCATTGTAGCCCCTTTAAGTGTTACTTTGTTGAGTAATGCCGATTTCATGAGGATAGCATGCCAGTCCATTGACGTAATAGGGAGGTTCCATCTGCATTGACTGTGCTTCTAATGGTTCCATTTGGAGAGCCACTTGTGAAAGCGTCTCAACACGTATGGGCGATCATATGGAAGTGAAGCCTAATTATCCTAAGAATACATAGGTTCCTATGACCTTTATATAACGCGATACATGTAGGCACTGAAGTGGTAACTGACTAACAAAGTCTCCCATGGGTTAGGAGACAAACGAACACTCATTAACGTCGTGTCAACGCCACACTTGGAATCCTCTCACATTTTGTTGAGCCATCAACTGTGATAGAAGTAAGCAAACAGAATTTTCGTTGTTCAGCTTCAGGTTTGTCTACCAACTTCAATGGGAACAATGTCCTCCATGATCGTCGCAATAACAATCGCACAAAATTGTATAACCACCTAGCAGCCATTGCTGAACTGCGGAATGCCAGTTAGATTATTCTCTGTCTACGTCCCCATGGGCGACCATATGGAAGTGAAACCTAATTATCCTAAGAATTCATAGGTTCCTATGACCTTTACATAACGCCATACATGGAGACACTGAAGCGATAACTGATTAACATTTCGCCCATGGGTATGGAGACAAACGAACACTCACTGACGTCGTGTCAACGCCACACTTGGAATCCTATTATTTTTTGTTGAGTCATCAACTGTGATCGAATTAAGCAACCTTAGAATTTTCGTTGTTCAGCTTCAGGTTGGTCTACTAACTTCTGTGGGAACTATGTCCCCCAGGATCGTTGCAATGACATTCGCACACAATTGTCTAACCGCCTAGCAGCCATTGCTGTACTGTGGAATACCAGTTAGATGGTTGCCTGTCTACGCCACCATGGTTAGGCCGCTGAATAAGCCACCATTAGGTAGCCGCCAGTGATCGCCATAGACCGCTTCATGTGCTGGTTAGTATGTCTGTCCACACTGGTTAAGTCTTAAGCTTTGGATAATGTGGTAGCTAGCATCTCCTCCTTTGACACGCATCACAATTTGCCTATTGGTCGGTTTCAGGTTGGAGACCAATCATCGAGGTTTACTCCAGAGGGGCATCAAGGCAGAACAGAAGGTGGTGGTCGACCACTTTCATTGGACTGTCTGTCGCTTATGCTGGCAGCTTCTAACCGGTGTCCCATTGGTTTACGTCCCATAACCAATGAGAGTGTCAAGGACGCCAAATCAGCGTTCTTAGCCTCGCTAACTTGAAAGTACCGCACGCGATTTCGAAAATGCACCACGCTAAAAGCTTGGTACAATACGCTAACATGCGTGTAAATTGGTATTGTACTGCAAATCTATTGTCGTTCCAACTAAGTCCCTTTTTTCTTCCGTAAAACCTGCATGGAATTCATTGGCTGCTCAAAAGTCCAATTGCCTTGATCCTATTATTAAGGCTGGCTCCTGATACATAGTTATTCCAGTATTTACACCCATTGTATCCTGCGACTATTTGGCTAACTGCTAACACCATAGAATTGAATCTTCAGTTGCTTCGCCTAATTCACTGAAGCGTCGATGCGCGGATTCGTGCCTCGCATAGTCGAGAATAAATATTTATTTATTTATTTAATTATTTATGAGTAATACTTGCTGCACATTGCACCTCAATTGGTCTCAAGTTTAAATGATTTAAGTTGGGATTTCCACACTGTTTCGGTCCATGATTGCCCCATTTCGTCAGCTCTCATCCTTTTCCTCTCTTTCCCTTTTCTCTGAGGACGGAAAATGTATTAGGCTCAGGAATTGGACTGCGGAACTGCTTCCGCCTAAGTTGGGATGAAATAAATCTCAAGGGCTCACCTGGACAAATGCCTTATACAAACATCAACCTACTTCTTCCAACACAACGACTGACTTCCAGTGAGGATAGCTGAACAAGAATTCCTCCCAAACCAGCTAATATACAAAAGCAGAGAAATTTTGCTTCCAGCTACTCTGGAAATGTAGCTTATCTGCACAATTATTCATCCTACCCGACTGGGATCAACCAATATGGCGGGCCCCGACGGAGCTACTGATCCACCAACAGAGGGATCATTCGACTGCGAATTAAAGTAAGCAACTGGTTAAGAAGAGGCTTTACCAGACGTATGTGACCGTTCAAAACAATCGACGAAAGTGTTCCAGTAAGTAGTGCGCCTTCGCCTGGCAAGCGTTCTCCAACTGAAAAGACACAAAGGTCCGCTTATCAACACTGTGACTTGACGGATGCGGCTTACCACTGAGTAAATTCAATGCCTAATATTACTCGCTGGCAGATTGACTAGTGACATTTTCACTGTTGTATTGACAAGTACAGACAGATACTTTCATGCTTTACATACTATCCTCACTTCATCTAATGTGCTTTCCATGTTTGCTCTGCGCACACATGAGTCCGGTTCAACTTTACTACGCTGACGAGTATGCGCATTATGAGTACTTTACCGTCTTTGCAACTTGTACAAATGTTTGCTGCAGACAAGTATGTGCATTGTAACATAAGTTTTTCGTAACGTAAGTGCTAATAAATACTGTTTATGCCTGAGCTTGTTTGCCAAGATGAAATCGTGAATAAAATATTTATTTACTTATTTTATTAAAACCTTGACTAACAAAATTTTGTATTCTTGCTATTTACAACTTCATATGCAAACGCCTACAAAAGCTGAATAAATATTGATGTTGTCCTTTTGTCATTGTCTTCTGCAATCAGGAGCTTGCCAAAAGCTTCCACTCCACGAAGCACGAAGTCCGGCTATGTCCTAGCCTTTGGCACATTCTAAGGAAGAATTAAGAAACGTTTATACAACGCACCTTTGCACAGTCCAGCAAAATCCCCAAAATCCAAACGCATTATGGAGCAAAGGTTATTACAGGTACTGCACACAAGCAGAAAGATTGCGTTACTTCGATTTAGAACTTTCTCCACCCGACGCAAACAGACACATAACGGGACACATGCCACATAGCCGCCAACTCATTAGCAAAAATGCCGCCACCAAGCCTGTCATCTCTCCGATGAACTCTCCGCAACTAACTCCGGATCCTAGGAGGAAAAGCACTAGCTCCGCAATGAACGCCCAGATACGAATCCATGGCACTTTAAACCTGTGCAGCCCCTGCCCAATGAGCCGAAGTGGAGCAACGCTCCGGCAGTGGCACCACCACCTTGCCCTCACCAAGGAGCACCAAACCCAGATGTGCTTCGCATACCGACACTGGGTAGGTGATAGCACGAGGCCTCGTACCTGGCTTCATTTTGGCGAGCCTAGCGAAAAAGTTTTCCCCGGCAAGAATGCGCAAAGCGTGTACAAGTCTTCAACCTTCCGCCTAAGGCGCGACAGCTGGTCCTTGAACAACACATAAAAGGTCATACGATACACCCCTCGTTGCATCTTAACAAACCCAGGGATCAAGTTAGAAATACGGCCACCCTGTATACCCCCAGCTTAAGCTCATAACTATGTCCAAACGATCACACCCATCCAGAAAGCCGTATTTGCTAGGGACTCCGGCCCAAATGGCTCATGAGTTGAATTACAACATTCCTCGCTATGGCCAGGGTTTATGGTTCACTTAATGACCTTGATAAACATCGCACTACCAACGTGACGTACAGCCTAGGTGCTTCTCTACCCCAACCTTCAACGATTCGCACACCGTCCTCAGGGTCCTCACCTACAACCCAACCATACAAGTTGCCCTCACGACACCATCGTACTGGACACTGCGAAAGGGAGCATGCCAACGTGCCGACTGTACTTATAAGCAATGGCAGTGACCCCGCTACAAACCTGTCGTTTATAGAATACTCGAAAAGTAATCTACCACCTTATCCATGCGCCCTGAGCTAAATCGCCCAGCACTACATGCCTCCTAATAATTACTGAACGGTGTTACACGCCGCTAAGTATTCCCGTTTGTTCTTGTGTGACATATGACACCCTAGTCCTCAACACAACTCACGAGCTTAAAGGATTACGTTGCTCTTGATCATCTTAACAGGCACTTATACATTTCACAACTGCTCCTGTGCAACTTCTACCAACCCTGCTTGTAGAAGCCGGTTCATTAAAGACCAGTTTCAGAGATGGCATGCACCTCCAGTACCTATCAACCCATGTGAACATGCTCGAAAATTCTCCACAACGGCCTCCGAATAAAGGCGCCGTAGGCATCAGCTTCCCATGAGACACTTCTTGCCACACCTATGAATTTGTCTTCCATGACTCCAACCGACGAAGTAAACTGGAGACCTAGCGTTGCACGCCAACATGCCGTCTGCCATCTCCGAATCTTCGGATGCATTGCAGATACCAAAGTAACCAACCGGCCTCTGGCAGAACTATGCCCTTCAGGACCCACAACCACAATAAACCCACGTTATCTTCCGACGGTTACGTCCAACCTATTCCTGTCAGTACCTTGGCCATCACCAATAAAGCTTCTCAGAGCCACGAACCTGCCTCCACTGCCTCTTTCAGCAAGGTAGCCAAGCAGACTCACTCCCACGTGCCGATCGTCAACCCGACCTGCTCTATAGTAATGCGGAAAGTAATACTTTGTCTGACCACCGCGACTTCATAACTACTATCACTCCTTCTGTAAAGACAGCAATTGCATCTACTCGCACCACTCAGATTACTATTGTGTATAAATAAAAAGGTAAATAAATAAACCTTGTATTCTCAAATGCATCAAGGCACACCAACTCAGGCGTGCTCAAAGTGTAAAAGCAGTTAGGTTGTGCAAGTGACACCTTAAAATGCACTTAATTGGCTGTAGCCAACTTTGTACAACTTGCAGCGAAGGAAGTACTAGTCCTGAGGAGAAAATCGTCATTAAGGTGACGCTGAAATGTTTTCAAGTGGGCATGGAGTAAACAGGAAAGGCACAGTTAGTAAAGTGATGACAATACGCGAAAACTGAGGGTACCACTATGGTACGTCTCAAAAAATAGTGAAATATTTTGTCTAGTCAATATGCCAGAATGTAACTGTGAGCAGTGATTTTACTCAGCTGCGAGGCCCCTCCACTTTATTGCCGTGTTGATAAACTGACTTGCGTGCCCTTTTATTGAGCGAACGCTTGCCAGAAGAAAACACACCACGTTCTGGAAAACTGTCGTCTACTGTTTTTAACTGTCACGTACGTCTGACGGAAGCTCACCTCAACCGTTTGTTCACTGTTATTTGCAGTCGAGTGCTCCCTCTCATCGCAATGAGACTATACCTTCGATCGCAAGGAGGTTGGAGCTTACCGCAGTGCGATGGTTTGTGTGCCTCAGTGATCCATTGAGCTAAGCTGTGTGGTGCGTTTTGAACTTGCAGATCCACTCATACCAGATTGGTCATTGTTTAGAGGCCAAATGATACTCAGCCTCCTGGTCCCCAGGTTTCTGACCGGAATGACGATGGCTCCTTATGCCTTAAAACGAACTCCTTTAGTCCGACCTTAAACCCTCTGCCCCGGCACCAGGTCTTGAACCGCTGGTTTTGGTTGAGATCCCCAATCGTTCTCCTGTCAAGGCTGGGCAACCTGACCTTATACTGACCCCGCCGCCCCGTGCAGTTTTAATAAACAATTTCCCGATGCTCGCGCCATTGCAGAGGATAATCAACGGTGCCCTATCTGTTGCATCAAGCAGGGTGGACAGAAATTGGGATGTTACTGATCAAGCCTTCCCGTCTTCTTAAATAAGTTAAAAAATAAATATTTTATGCTTGACAAAGCTAGGCACGCCTTTTGGACATGATCAGCATATTGTGATAGTTTACATGACAGCATGGTTAGCAGGACCAAGAGCGGGAGTAGTAAAGCTGGAGTCAGTAGTGTGGGCCCACATGATCCAAATATTGTAGGAAGTCTATGTTAACAGAATGCTTGATGTAGAGATAAGCATCAGATCATTAAGGTAAGGTACGTGGATGAGGAACTAGTCCGATGAGGTTGTGTACACAGTTCGGGTCAGGTGTGTGAAACATAAGGAAAAAACCGAAAAAATATTTTAAGTGTAGTGGCATGTCACTACGCACATATGTAGGCGTAGTCGTCCGGGAGCAGATATATGCACAGCAATTTTGAGCTGTGGTACCGGTCAAGTTGCCAATACGTGGTTGGGGTACTGACTTCATTGAGTGACGAGTAACATCCGCCATGTTTCCCTGTTGTTTAACAGATACCTGTGGCTTTTCGTAGGGAAAACGTTTGTCAGGCAAAAACGCACCACCTTCTGGAACATTGCTGACTGATGATATGACATTGACAAGATTGCACCTGACTGATTATCCTCGCGGATATGCGCTGTCATGCTTCGCCAATTTGTTTCCTGTGATTGTGTAGTTGTCTTCTTCGGAGTCGATCGAAGTAGTTGGAGCTGTTGCAGTCGGACGATTCAGGTGACGTGTATTAATATGCTTAGTTTTCTGGGTTCCTTTAGTGCGTCAGGATTGCAAAATGCAGATGATTTGCTTGTTCTATGTTGATTACGTGTCCTGGTGAGCGTCGCAAATATGTCATCAAAGGTGTTCCGTGTAGATAATGTTATCCTTTATGACAAGGGAGAGCAGAAAACCTCTCTTAGTCTTTTTCGCCCTTATCGTCCAGTTCCAGCTTCACTTTATCCCACCTGTTTTCTACCCCAATGCTTGATCCTCCCCCGCCTTGTTTTGATAGTCGCTTGTCTTCTATTTTCAACTCAAATGTGAACGCGGATCGTAATCCTTGCCCTGTCAAAAAGCCCATGTCCAAGCAAGCTGTCATGTCCAATACATCGGCCTCCGTTTGGAGCCCTCGATGCACCTTCAGTTTGGCATGCCTAAATGAGCAAACAAACGCCCAACCAGAAACATAGCCAGTTACAACTTGCTATACAATGGATTAGCGGCGGCGTTTCAGGACGTGGTGGGTTTTCGCCTGGCAAGCGTTCTCTCTATAAAAAGCCACAAATGTCCGTTTAACAACACTGCAACGTGGCGTATGCAACGCGCCACCGAATAATGTCACAACCCATAACTTCACACCTGCAGGTCAACTAGGGTCACCAATTTATATAGGTTCGTTACACTGGAACTTCTACGTCTGCATATATTGTCATCTTTTTGCTTTCTACGATATCACCGTTGACCTTTGCGTTACTTGTGCACGAACTCACTGTATTGTCATTTCGCTCTTGAGCGTGCTGTTCAATTTTCTTCCAATGGAGCATTTAGGATTCTCAATCTATTATTAGCCGAGGGCCCGGTTTCAAGACAGCCAAATTATTATTTTGCATTTTGACCATTGTACAGTTCCAATCATGGACATATGAACAATTTCCCACTGTCACTGTTACAGTTGCATTAAAATGTTTGTACAGTTGTACATATCGGACCATGGTTTCATGGGCGTGCCTCGCATAGTCGAGAATAAAATATTTATTTATTTATTTATTTAAAGCGCTTCAGATGAGTTAACAGGTGGCGCTTGCCCGCACAGTAGAGAACTTCTCGATCGATATCAGCTGTTTATCTGAGACTTGCCTGGAACACTGGAGCTCTGTGCTCACTCTGCGATCCCTTCCAGTTGACACCAGCAGCACCTTCTCATTGCGCCTATCCGGTGACGATGCAGCTCCAAGCCCCGGCTAACCCGTTGTTAGTATTACCCTGAGTCCCCGGACTGAAGCTACTCTGGTTGATCAGATCCCAAGCCGTAGTCAGATGTGTGCGGTCCGTTTGGGTGGCACCTTCAAATTTTCGAAGTCGTGTGGGACTAACGGATGGCTATTGGTTATCGCTGCCTATGCACCCAGAGACGCTAACAATGACTTGGTAAAAGACGACCTCTAATGTCAACTGAACGAGCTTCCTTACCACAGAAGGAGCTCGGACAACGTTGAGCTGGCTGGGGATTTGAACGCCTAAGTTGGAAAGTTACCCACTATGAACTGCATCCAGGCGGCCAATGTGGTGTAAGCTCGCGTTGTGGCAACACTGAGCGGTTACTTCATTTGTGTGAAGATACTCGCTTATTCCTTGTAAGCACTAACTTCCGACGCGGCACCAGCCGGAGCTTGACTTGGCGCCCACCAGCCTCGAACCAACTATAGACGCAAATCGATCAAATTGCGATGACTTACTGGTGGTGTGTCTGCGTCCAGAACTGTTGCTCGATTTGGAGCAAGTGTGGACACCAATCATGCACTTGTATGTGTTGATTTGCTGATGCGGCTTGGTGGGCGCCCACGACGACGTTGTGACCGAACTGATACCAGCGAACTAGCGAAGCCAGCTGCTCTGAATGTTTATCAAATTGCGCTGTCATGCGAGTTGAATAAGCGCTCACCAGATGTGATGGCAGCTCCCTGGTCTCATGCTCACCAGACCTTACTAGAAGCATGAAAATCCTCATGTGTTAAGTCTAACCGTTAGCATAGACGTTGGGTTTCGTCGCAAGCTCAGTAACTTATCGATGCTCGCCGGTATATGCCAACTGAAAGCGAATACATGAAACGCAAAATGCGCTCCGGGCTAAACTCCGTGCTAGCCTGAGAAAAGTCTGCGCATCCTGGTCATATCATCGTGCATCAGAGATGGCAATGGTCGCCGCCGACGGGAACCGTCGTTAGTTATTCCGGCTGATACGGGAATCGGGCAGCAGGAAACATGGTGTTAGTGAAACTATATGTGACGTGAATGGATAGCCTATCGGCAACTTAACAAAACGCTTGAAGCTTTAGGCTAAGCTTTTATAAGGCGTTAGTCGGTTGGCATTGTTAGATTCCTTGCCGGTTGCTGATTTCCCCGCTCCATTGCTTGTCCCGCTGGATCCAACCTCTCGTTCCGAAGTCGAAGTTAAGATCGCGCGGTTGAGGCTAACTAAAGCCGTAAGACCAACAAATCTTTCTCCAGTCCACTTGAAGTTCGGGGGCCCTGCGCTTGTGGATGATTTACAAGAGCTACCACTGAAACTGTGGGAGCAGGGAACTTTTCCAACCGACTGTAGCCACTTCGTCATAGTCACAAGTTTCAAGGAAAGCTCACGATCGGAAAGCGGCAACCATAGAGGAAGCAGTCTGATCTCCTTTGCCTACCAATTGCTTGTCTCTGTCATACTTCACAAACTGACTGGCACGCGTGAAAGCCAGATTCGGGAAGAGCCGACCGGATTTCGTCGTGTTCAGTGCTGCATTGACTACATTTTTACGTTGCTTCAGTTATTGAAACACCGTCACATACATTGGCGGCCCACCATTGTCATGTTCCTCGATATCAAATGTGTATTCGATTCGGTTGGTAGCCGTGCCGTTTGGAACTGCCTACTCAGGAAAAGTGTTCCTGAGAAAGGTATAAATATTATCTGAGCGTAATACGCGCATAGCTCGGACCGAGTGAGGGCTTACGGCAAGCTGTCTTCACCATTTAACATCCTAGCGGTGTGAGACAAGGATGTCTGCTTTCTCCTAACCTCTTCAACCTCGCTGTAGCTGAAGGCATGGAAATCGCGTTTACAGGACCCGACTTAGAAGGTGTGGCACTGCTCCAAGGAGAATGACTTAGTGACTGAGAACACATTGATGATGTTGCTCTAATCGGTGACGGCTCACAGACGCGCCAAGCGGCACCAGACAGATTAGCCATGGCTGTCTACTACTTCCTGCATTGCATCGCACAATCAAAGTGCAACGCTTTCTGCCAAGATTGGCATGGACCGCCTCCTAAGCTGACGGTGTGGGGCAGCTAGAAGTCGTTCAAAACTTCAACTACCTAGGAAGTTGTATCAGCACCCGTAGGATTGAAGATGACAGCACGAACCGTATAGCAAAATCTCGAGGCGCTTTTGCTAAGCTTTGCCACTTATGACGCCGGCTCGACATAGCTCTCGCCCTGAAAAGTAGAGTGTATAATGCAGCGGTACTTCCGACCCTATTGTACGGTTGTGAAACCTGACCCCTTCAATCCACGGATACGGAGAGTTTAGTTACGTTCGACCACCGGTGCCTTCGTAAGTTAGCTCAAATCTGATGGAAACACCGAGTGAGCAACAAGCCTGTTCGACACCTTGTTTACGGCACAGGAAAGGAAATGAACCGCTCAGCAACGTTAGTTTATACATTAGGCTCCGATGTATATGCAGCGGGTTGCGTATGCCAAGCCACCAACGCCCGCGAGGTTTGTTATATGCGCTCGGAGGGTGTGGATGGAAAAAGTGGAGGGGTGGCCAAGCGATGACCTGGTCGAGAGGAATGAAGGCCCTCACTTGGAAGCTGGCCTTCATTAGAGCGTCTGGGCTCCAGGGTTGGGGTCCAAAAGACGATGCACACGTGTGGCTAGACACACTTGCTGAATTGGCTAGGAGCCGACCTCAATGTCGTTCGTGCTGTGAGCTTCATTGTCCCACGTCCTCCCTCTAAGCCTCCACCTCCAATCACGATCTCACTATTAATCCTTATATAATTTTGCATTATATGTATTTTTTCGCTGCATAGTAGCCGGCTGGTGGCTTACCGGAAAGATGTCTAGCGCTTACCGGTGGAGTAGCTGGCTTACAGTTGGTGCATATTTTCTTTTTTGTTCTATGCATTGTACCACAGTAGCCGAGGTGTTTCTCGCAGCTAGCTAACGTGTAAACTGATGATAATGCTCCCACTGTTAGCTGAACAGGTAGCAGTAGAGAATGAAGGCAGTCGAGCAAGTTGAATAGTTGTGCAGGTACGCTATAATGCCAGAGTATCTAGCTCTCACTTTCTCTGATTTTGTATAACTGCTGGTGTGTGAGGAATTCGCGCCAAACTATCCTCACTAGACATCAGTCGTCGTGTTGGTTTCAATTGGTTTGAGTTATGATACCGCCATGTTCCAAGTGAACCCTTGTTGTTTATCTCGCCCGATCCCACTTGGAGGCAGTTTCTTAGTCCAATCGCGCAACTTAATAAAGTTCCCGACCTCAGAGGAATGCGAAAGGACAGGTTGAGAGAAGACCGAATAATTAAATAAATAAATATATCGTCGACGAAACGAGACACGCCAGTACAGTCGTTATCAAGTGGTTGACAGAGCCACAGGAACACTAAAAGCGTGGGTATACCACACGACAGAAATACGTGTTGGCCAGATACACGGCCTGAAAATTGCACATAAGTTTGCATAAGAGGGAGGCAGGGATGAAGGGCTTGATCATTGGCGTCAAGGAGAATGGTGGCGCCAAAGCGCTTCATGAGCACTAAGTGTTTCTCTTACGGAAATGCTATGTGCGGGTTCGAATGGTACCGGAGATTGACCTCCGTTTTGCCATAGGCTTAGGCCTCTGAGAGTGGTTGCTAAACACGTGCTCGCTAATATGGGATATTGGGGTTATTCTTCGTAAAGCAGTGGGCAGTGACGTTATTTCTGTGGCGAATCACATCCGCTACGTCGCAGTGCCCTTAAACAGACATCTGTGGCCTATTATAGGAAAAACGCTTGCCAAGTGCTAACCCACCACGACATGGAACACCGCCGTTGGCCACAATATACATAACATTAAGATACTTGGAACGCATTTGTAAGGTCGGTTTTCGGAAAGTCGAATCGCAATCGTGGGGAACGCGAAACTCCGTTAGCTCAGCGGAAGGCTTAATCAGGATCCAACAGGGACGTTAGTGGACAGCGGTGCTGTTCGGAGATAAACTGTGTAAATTGCGGTGCTGCTTTATTCAGGTGATTATAGAACTCAAATCATAGGTACTAACTTTGTCTGAGCAAATAACCCACGGGCCAGGTGGGTGTCGCTGGTAGGTCCACGAGAGGTAGTCAGCGCAGCTAAGTGGGGCGCTTGCATGGAGTGGGTGATTCGAACGGTCGAGGAGCTTGCTGTTGTCTTTGGAATCAGGTGTGGCCAAGCGCAGTAGTATAGACCACAGACAATATGCATCCGGAAGGTATAAAATCCATACCACACAGGCAATTTGGGTGAAGTATCCATTGTATAATGGCGCCAATTAGATGAGGATTATGATACTAAGAAGAAGTAATCCACTGGCGAGTTGGAAGGAGCATAACGCCATGGAATCGCAAGTAAGTTGAACACTTGCAGGGAGATGATATTGTTTCAGATGTGTCGAAAGTCAAAAGGATTTGATCCAAACTGTTCAGACCGACGGAGAATAAGGATCAAAACGCTTTCAGGAGTAATTATCCACTGACGCGGTGAAGGGAGCATAACGCCATAGCATCCCAAGTAGGTTACTCATTTGCAGGGGATGAAGACGTTTAGGCGATATTCCCGAGGTAATAATGATTTTAACCTAATTGTTCAGAGCAGTGGAAGGTACGGATAAAATGCTTCCATAATAGATAAAAATCCAGACGACTAGACTTGAGGGCAGACCACTCCGGCGAAGTGGGTAACTTATCTATCGGATACTGACGCCAAGCATATGGAGGATCTGGTACCATAGACAATCCACTAACGAAGTGGACGGAACACAACGCCATGACAGCGCACGTAAGTCGAACACTTGCCGGTAGAGGAAGCACTCTTGAGGCGATGTTTATAAAGTGAAAATGATTTGAACGCAGTCGTTCAAACCGTTAGGTGATGCATAGCAAGGAAACAGAATGCCCGAGGTGGCGGCATAAGCTGTCCATTTATGTCTATGGGTCAGATTTATAACTACTACGATAGAGGTAATTGTATTCAGCAAGGTCTACGCAGCTTTTGCGGAGGGACAGTGAAGGAAAGGTCACAGAAAGGAAGGATTTCAAACGTAAAGAAAGGAGTAAGGCGAGCTGGCGACCTCGAGCCTTGCCAAATATTTAATCTCGTTTTATATGTGCAACTATAAATTATGGCGTCGTCGGTTTGTATATGCCTTCCGATATTGGAGAGGAAAATAGGAAGTCAGTGTTAAGAAACTATGTGTCATGGGAGGTGGAGCAGTGAACCAAAGGAAAGAAGGTGTAGTACACAGTTGTAATAAAATATATTATCTCATTGGAGCTTAGAGTAATTAGACCGAAAGCTGCAACAATGAAGCCGCGGCGGTGCTAGCAAAGCTGTTGAGCTAACTGTGCAGGTGCGGAGCTACAGTGCGAAAGATCAGTTATTGGAGGCTCGTGCATAAGTGGTGCCTAGAAGGAGAGAAAATCCAAAGCCAAACATGCAAGAAAAGTAGTAGGAAAATGCGATGAATGGAAGCGGGATGTAGAGAGAATGTTCAATGGTATTGTGGTTCATATGTTAATAAGTACGTAAATAACGCTGTCTGCTCTGCCATAAGGATATAAGTAAATAAATAAATAAATAGTATATTCTCGGTAAAACGAGACACACCTGTAAAGACGTGATCAAAGATGCATACAAGCATAGCTTCTTTGGAATGTTAAAACATTTCGTTTTAATGAAAGGTATAAAAGAAATGATGTTGTCCGTATGAGTCAGCATACTGTCAGGTAATAGTCAGACTCAGGAACATTATGGCGCTGTGGCGCGCAAAAATCCGCCAAAACACAAGTTGGGGTTAATATCGCCAGGTAGTGATCCGTGAGCACAGGAGCCTAAACAAGGTTTTGTTGCAACCAATAACCCTTACGAGATAGGGATGATCTGTGCTCCAACAAAGCATTCTTCAAAGCAGAATTAGTTTGACAGGTTCGATGTAGAAGGCTGAGGACTGCGTCAGTGTGAAATGCTTAGCTGTGACTTTATTTTGTGGCGAGTCACATCCGCCACGTTGCAGTGTTGTTAAGTGGACATTTGTGGCTTTTTATAGGGAGAACGCTTGCCAGGCGAAAACCCACCACGTCCTGGAACACTGCCGTAGCTTTCGTTGAACAGTAGTGCAAGTCGGTTATGCATCGTATAGACGGATTTTGCATTCTATTATTCGCAGTCGGTTGACAGCCAAAATTCTTCATTGGTTGGCCGAATGGATTAGTACTTATACGGCAGCAGTCGTTGAAGCTGGTCAATGATGCAAGATTCGAAGAGTCGAATGATAATGATGCAGGTGAGTAAACACATTGTTAATAGAGGCCGGCTCATCTAGTATAATCTTGCTCGGCTCGCAAACCGTGTCCAGCTATCCACGCTGGACTTGTCATGAGGTCGGTGAGTGAAGTTGTTTCTTGTGGCTGAATATGTCCTTAATAGGTAAAAACGCCATTCTCTGCAAATTGGATTTGGGATTCCTGCAGATGTAAGTAAGTGTAATTGTTTCCATAGCCAAGTGAAAATTCTAAGGAAGACCATCGGAATAGCCACGTATACGTGCGCAACGCTGTCCGTGAAATGAAATCAGAATAGCTCCAGGTGACTGGCGAATAGGAATGTTTGAGGCAGTGAAAGTAATCACGCCAGAGTTGTTTGTCTTCGGTTGTGGAACGGGGGATCCATGTACATATATTATTCCAGGTGAGTAAATTGTTCTCTGAGTACGAGGCAAGCTAAACCCATTTGTTTAGACCCCGGGAAGGTAGCGCCTCCGGAATGGCGGAATGAGCTCCATTTGGACCAGTGTGTCTGTTTTTCATTTCCTGGAGAAAGGACCAATCGTTTTGAGGATGGGTCGGCCAGTCCCAGTGGATAAACCTTCTTGGGAAACATGGCCTGCAACTTGAGCTCCTACCCACAAAAGTTTGCAGTTGCAATGTGGAAGAGGTGTAGGTGGAGCATCAGGGGTATGTGGACTATAAGTGGAGTGGAAAGCCAGGGTCCAAAGCTAAATGTAGAAGTAGGACGAGATAAGGCTATGGGTTGGCAACATAGCTAGATACTTGAGGTCTTACACACGAAAGTGAGGAGCTTTCGTGTGAAATATAAGCCGATGCAACACCGTAGTTAGGTATTGCCTAGGAAAATAGACAAAGCTCAGCCAAACGGGTAAGAAAAGTATTAGGAGTATACAGTACATGGAAGCGCAATGAAAAGAAGGTATGCTATATTGTCGTGGTTCATACGGTTACAATTGTAAGCAAAAAAGGCGTCAGCTAGGCGATAACGGCATAATTGAGCAACGTCAGTTGGTGCTTCAGGTCCTACCCACAAATGTGCGGAGCTACAGTGTTAAAGACAAATCGTTGGAGGACGGTAGATAAGTAGTGTCTAGGAGAAGATGGAAGCCAGAGCCAAACATGTAAGAAAAGTAGTAAGAACACGCGATAGATGGAAGCGGGATGTAGAGAGATTATTCGATGGTGTCTTGGTGCATATCGTAACAATTATAAGAAAAAACGATGTCAGCTTAGTAGTAAGGAGATACTTGTTCAACACAGCCCGTTACTCGAGGTTCTACGCAAAATCTTGCGATGCTACAGTTTGGAAGGAAAGTCGGTGGAGCATAGGAGCTCGGTGGTTCTTAAGACGGAATGTGCCAGAGCAAAAGAGCTAAATTAAGCATTAGGACGAGAAAAGGTCAGGTAGTATGGCCAGATAATTGTGGTCTTACGCCCAAAATTGCGGAGCTATAGTGTCAGATAAGTCAGTGTGGCGTCGTAGATTAGTGGGCTATAATTGGAGAGGAATGCCAGAGCCAAACAGGCAAGAGAATTAGTAGGAATATGTGGTTAATGGAAGCGGGATGTAGAGAGAATATGCAATGTTATTTTGTTTCCTATGGAAACAATTATAAGAAATAACGATGTCTGCTTTGCAAAAGATAGGTACAGAATAAGTAAATAAATAAAAAAATGTTTTATTCTCAACAAGGTGTGGCACGCCTTTACAGGCATGATCATTTTGATATAACAATGCATGATCAAGAATGTGCAAAAATCCGATATGTTTGCCATAGCAGTTTGTGCTTGTTTTGGGGGTATGTATGTTTGTCATTGTGTGTGTACGTTTATGTAACTGTGTATTTTGTGCTTGTAGTTGTGCTGCTTACTAAAAGTAAGAAGATAATACCAATGCATGAAGAAAAGTAAAGAACAAAATCGAAGTATTAAAATGCGAGTTACTCAGGAAAATGGAATAGTTTCTTTTTGCCACCCATATGAGTAATCTGGCTCTAAACAATGTCAAGCTTCTTGTTACACTATTGCCTTTAATCCTGAAAACGAAAAGCAGCAGAGCTTGGCCCACCTCTGGAGTGGACAGAGGAACACGCTACCTTCGAGGGCTAGATACAGCCTTCTCAGTGGAGGAGTTATCCAGTCCCGTGAGTATTCGCACAGGACCACGGAAAAACACTACCAGTAAAGTTTGATGAGGCATAGTTTAAAAAAGAAAGCCGCCTAGTATCTGCTCTTTTAGAACCATATTGGATGACTCAGTGGCAGTACTGGAAATAACACTATAAGCAGTATGCGGGTCTCAGCAAGACGGAGTACTTACCGAACTCTCCGTGGACGTTGGCAATTTCGGATGAAAGCCCCATTTTTATATTCTAGCGTAGAAAACGAACTAACCTCGGAGGACACAGCTGCAGTAGTAATGGAGGGGAATGGAGCTAGAGCACTCAAATGCTCTCCTACATCTGCCTTGCATTTTGCCACCTTTGTAACCCACTTCCACTTTCCTTTGACAAGAGAAGATGCCCACTTGTCTAACTGGCTAACAGAAGCAGCAAAACCCGGTATCAGCGAGTTCGTTTCCAAAAGCTTTGCTACTAAATGGTGAACTGACTGTATACTGTGAGCAAACGGACTCGGTGCCTGGCAGCTTACAAGTATCTTCCACTGCCTCCTGGCGGAGACGAGCTGTTTGAACACTTCATAAAGCAAGCAGATTTACTGTCCAGCGCACATCAGAGACCTCAGGCCATCCAGATATACCAGACTTCTAGTTACTGGCAAGTAAAGCTCAGTTCTACGCACACAGCAGTCAACCTAACTGTACGGTATTCGCTCACTACTAGCCATAAAGGCTTACTGTGGCGGAGGAAAGCTAGTACAGTCCACTTGGAACCAACGGCAAAATCAACCGCTTTATATGTCCCCGGAAGCGTCTGTACCCCCTTTGAGACACCACGCTTTGGCATATATAACCAACGAGTCGTCGGATGGAGGACAAGCAGAGTTTGATGGGCACTCGACAACCACTTAACAGAAAGGAGCCAGAAAAGCCAATAAATGTAAGCGATAAGCAACAGAGTTGTGAACCGGTTTACGGCGACTGGCTATGCAATCGACGAGCTTTCCAGTCGAAAAGAACAAGTGTGACACGTATGTATTGAAATCAAGTTACCAAACTTTAACGGGCGAAACAAAGCGAAAGGGAACTCCAAGCATATGACAACAGGATTTTGCGAAAGAGCGCTGGTACAGCGACCAGGAAACAGAGCGCTGGCAGACACGTGCATCAGAAAAAGAGCAAAACACGATGCTGAGATGTCCTCAGCAGACTTAATTTATGCATGCACTCCGACTGTTTGATGTCCTTCCATATAAACTTTTCAGCTTTCTCTAGTACTCCTTCCAACTCTTCAAGTCGGTGCTCAGCCGCTCCTTAGCCTCTCTATTCTTACATTCTCATATCTCTTAATTGTTGTAACATCTTCGACGTTTTCACCTGTGAGCGACTAGCTATTGGACTAGCTTTCCCAGGCTCTTTCCAAAGTAGTAGTATCTCAACACGATAGCAGGAATCGTGAACATATACACTGCCGTGGTTCAGCATTATATGATATGACTCCCCTAATCAACTCACTGTATGCTTGCATTCTTCTTGTCTGTTGTCCTTTCTTTATTCGACCTACTTAGCTCTCGTCTGGCGACCTACTTTACTTCATCCGGTCAGTGCACAGCTGCTCCTTGATAGCTGCACAGCTGTCACTCGTCTGTGACAGCTAATTACTTGCAGTTCAGCCCTCTCACCGGCTTCTCTCTGCTCAGGCTTCCCTACTTTTATTACATTAGCACCACGGCATGATTTCATCCTCTGCGCTTCGCCGCGTCTTCGCCTTTTATGCTTCAAGATATTTAACAAA
This sequence comes from Dicrocoelium dendriticum, assembly GCA_944474145.2. Classification (NCBI taxonomy): domain Eukaryota; kingdom Metazoa; phylum Platyhelminthes; class Trematoda; order Plagiorchiida; family Dicrocoeliidae; genus Dicrocoelium; species Dicrocoelium dendriticum. The sequence goes on along the minus strand of OX104067.1, from coordinate 98,057,771 downwards.
TATATCGTATGCTTGCGCTTCACTTGTTTGCTGCCCTCTCTTCATAAAACCTTTCTTAACTCTCTTCTATGGAGCAAACATAATTCATGTGGCCTGCGCACAGTTGCTGCATTGCCTCTCTCTTCTAAACGTCCATTTATCCGTTGCTTGCTGCAACCTCTGTGACGCCTGCTCATGTAGGATTCCAGATCTTTCACTGGCCTTTTCCAGCCATGCCTACCTTAGTACTAAGTCTTAGCACCATAACAGGACTCAGTATCTGCGCGCCTCTGACTCAAATGCTGTGATGTCCTCAGCAGACTTAATTTATGCATGCACTCCGGCTGTTTGATGTCCTTCCATATAAACTTTTCAGCTTTCTCTAGTACTCCTGCTAACTCTTCAAGTCGGTGCTCAGCCGCGCCTTAGCCTCTCTATTCTAGACGTTCTCATATCTCTTAATTTTTGTAAAGTCTTCGACTTTTTCACCTGTAAGCGACCAGCTATTGGACTAGCTTTCCCAGGCTCTTTCCAGAGTAGTAGTCTCTCAGCACCATAGCATGAATCGTTAAATTATACACCGCCGTGGTGCAGCATTATATGATATGACTCCCTTAATCAACTCACTGTATGCTTGCATTCTTCTTGTCTGTTGTCCTTTCTTTATTCGACCTTCTTAGCTCTCGTCTGGCGACCTACTTTAAATAAAAAATAAATACTTTATGCTCGACTATGCGAGGCACGCCCATGGAGGCATGATCAGATATGTACAACTTTACAAACATTTTATGACAACTGTAACAGTAACAGTAGAAAATTGGTCATATGTCCATGATAAAATAACTAAATACATAGTTTATTCTCAGTTTCATAGAGACGCACCAACTTAGGAATTATCAAGTTTTAAAAGCAGTTGTGTATCACGACGGTACATCGGGTTCAATCGTGTGTAGTTGAAACGGTGTCGGGAAGAGTTGATATGTGAGTCTAGTCGACTTTCCAGTATGTAGTTGTGGGCTGTGACTTTATTCATTGTCGAATCACATCCGCCACGTCGCAGTGTTGTGAAACAGACATTTGTGGCTTTTTATAGGGAGAACGCTTGCCAGGCGAAAACCCACCACGTCTTGCAACACTGCCGTAAAGCCTTTTGAACATTAATGTTGTACTGGCAAAGCCGCTGGACGACTGGTTTCACCTTCGGTTTTTCGCGGAGTAATGGCTTCTAATTTCCTCTGTTAGTTGGACGGGTATTTTGATCTGGGTCGCCATGATTTTTGAGGTCGGTGGAGGAGAGGGACATCGCGATTATTCTTCTTGTTGTATGTCCAGGTGAGCAAAAGTTCAACTTTCCGCTGTCCAGATTTTTCAGATGTATAATGTATGGGAGTATGAGGATATGTCTAGTTCTCCATACTGGACAAGGGTTATGGTGATTGTAGGTCGGTTTTTTAGGAGTTCTACCATGCTCCATGTAAGTCCTTGTGGGTTGTTACGTCCGTCTTGGGCCAAAACTGTTCCTCAGTCCAATCTCAGGTCTCCAAGAAGTCCCGGACCTCAGAGAAAAGGGAAAGTGAGGCACAACCGAGAGAAGACCGCAAGAACAGGCATGGAGCTGAATATTGTTAATGTCTTGTGTTATAACATTTGGGGTTGAGACAAAAGCATGTACACTGTGCAACAATAATTATGCTGAGAATGTCTTTTGAATATCCTATAGAATCAATAGCCGTATAGGTGGATTGCTATCGCCTGCGTAGAGACAAGAGCGTTGCACCAGTAAGTAAAGTACGAGTATCCGTTTGATATGACTCAATAATTGCTTAGGGATAGAGCAAAGAGAGTTAGAATATTGGTAGTGCTTGTCAGGGGCATGAACAGCACGTAGTTAATGTAATCCGAGAGGGAGGGCATAATAAGCGAAAATAAATAGGTTGCTGCGAGAGAGTCTTAAAGATCAATTGGTGGCAGGGCAGCGTAAGGACTAATGCAGATTTTCTAAAGGGGTAAAGGTTATTGAGATACGGGATGGCTACTGACAAGCATTGGATCATCGCATATGCGTGGGGCCAATGGCCATTAGTTACTTCTGAAGAGAGATGCCGAAGTTACGACGACGGACAGATGGTGGCGCTAGGATTGACTCAGTCGCCAGATGCAGCTATTCCAATCAGACGCTTGGTCACTAGTGTAAGCCTATAGGGTCGCTGAGTGTATCTATAGGCCAGTGAAGGTAAGTGATAGGTCAATAGACCAGCTAAGCTGTGACGCAAACTATCCGAGAGAATGAACGTTGTAAGAGGGAGCGAGCTCCGGATATCCGCAAAGTTAAATGGGAGCTATGGCAACTAGCTGCTGCTAAGCAGAGATAGTGGCTCTGGAAAAGAATGAATCATTGGCTGGTGTAGCCATAGCATTAAGATCTTTGACCACCATTGGATGCTTACAGTTTCGATGAAGAAGTCAACATGCGAGCTAAGCTTAGAGAGACATACGGCAGAAAATAAAAGAAGGCTGGGGAGTCAAGGAGTGGCTCCTTGCAAGCTACATGGAGCCAACAATGGCTAGCTATTGCCATGAAGAGTTGACCAGAGTAGGATAACAGCGCGCTACGAGAGAGATGAATGGTCAGCATTGGAGTTCGTATTCAGCCTTTGGTTACTAGTGGATCCTACGGTGGCACATAATAGGTCAGCAAACCATCTGAGCTGTTACGCAAGCAATCCAAGAGAGAGACAGCCCCCACTGACGCAGTCCTCAGCCTTCTACATCAATCCTGTGCAGCTACTTCTGCTATGAAGAATGCTTTGTTGGAGCACAGATCATCCCTATCTCGTAAGGGTTATTGGTTGCAACAAAACCTTGTTTAGACTCCTGTGCTGCCGGATAAATACCTGGCGATATTACCCACAACTTGTGTTTTGGCGGATTTTTGCGCGCCACAGCGCCATAATGTCCCTGGGTCTGACTATTACCTGACAGTATGCTGACTCATACGGACAACATCATTTCTTTTATACCTTTCATTAAAACGAAATGTTTTAACATTCCAAAGAAGCTATGCTTGTATGCATCTTTGATCACGTCTTTACAGGTGTGTCTCGTTTTACCGAGAATATACTATTTATTTATTTATTTAATATTGTAAGAAAGGAGCGACTCCTACAGAGCTCCAGGTATCCGTAGAGTTAAATGGAAGCTATGGCAGCTGGCTGCTGCTAAGCAGAGATAGTGGCTCTGGAGAGATATGAATCAGTGGCTGGTGTAGCCATGTCATTAAGACGTTGGACCAATATTGGATACCTACAGTTTTGATGAAGAGATCAACATGCGAGCGAAGCTTAGGAGAGACAGACGGCGAAAGAAAATGAAGGTTGGAGAGTCAGGGATTGGCTACTTGTAAGCTACGTGGATTCAGCAATGACTAGCTGCTGTCAAGGGGAGTTGATGCGAGTGGGACGAAAGACACATAACGGCGCGCTAGGAGGGAGAAGAGTGACCAGCAATAGAGTTTGGGCTAAGCTTTCAGTTACTAGTGGATCCTATGGTGGCACGTAATAGGTCAAAAAACATCTGAGCTGTGACTCAAGCAATCCAAGAGAATGAACATTGTAAGAAAGGAGCGACTGCTACAGAGCTCCGGATATTTGCAGTGCACAGCTGCTCCTTGATAGCTGCACAGCTGTCACTCTTCTGTGACAGCTAATTACTTGCAGTTCAGCCCTCTCACCGGCTTCTCTTTGCTCAGGCTTCCCTACTTCTATTACATTAGCACCACGGCATGAGTTCATCCTCTGCGCTTCGCCACGTCTTCGCCTTTTATGCTCTGAAATATTTGACAAGCATAGCGTATGCTTGCGCTTCATCAGTTTGTTGTCCTCTCTTCATAAAACCTTTCTTAACTCTCTTCTCTGGAGCAAACATAATTCATGTGGCCTGCGCACAGTTGCTGCATTGCCTCTCTCTTCTAAACGTCCATTTATCCGTTGCTTGCTGCAACCTCTGTGACGCCTGCTCATGTAGGATTCCAGATCTTTCACTGGCCTTTTCCAGCCATGCCTACCTTAGTACTAAGTCTTAGCACCATAACAGGACTCAGTATCTGCGCGCCTCTGACTCAAATGCTGTGATGTCCTCAGCAGACTTAATTTATGCATGCACTCCGGCTGTTTGATGTCCTTCCATATAAACTTTTCAGCTTTCTCTAGTACTCCTGCTAACTCTTCAAGTCGGTGCTCAGCCGCTCCTTAGCCTCTCTATTCTAGACGTTCTCATATCCCTTAATTTTTGTAAAGTCTTCGACTTTTTCACCTGTAAGCGACCAGCTATTGGACTATCTTTCCCAGGCTCTTTCCAGAGTAGTTGTCTCTCAGCACCATAGCATGAATCGTTAAATTATACACCGCCGTGGTGCAGCATTATATGATATGACTCCCTTAATCAACTCACTGTATGCTTGCATTCTTCTTGTCTGTTGTCCTTTGTTTATTCGACCTTCTTAGCTCTCGTTTGGCGACCTTCTTTACCTCATCCAATCAGTGCACAGCTGCTCTTTAATAGCTGCACACATCTCACTCTTTTATGACACCTACTTAATAGTAGTTCAGCAATCTCCCTGGCTTCTCTCTGCTCAGTCTCCCCTAGTTTTATTCCTTTAGCACCACAGCATGATTTTTTATTTGCGCGTCGCTGCGTCTTCGCCGGTTTTTGCTATAAACTATTTTGGGATTCGTGCGTTCGTTGTGCTTTCTTCATGAGGCCTTTCTTTGCTCTCTTCTCTCTTGCATGCATATCCATATTTTCAGCGCAAATCGCTGTTCTGCCTTACCCTTCTTACTGTCCATTTATACCTTACTTGATGTATTGTCTTAGACCTTATTACCTGCAATCATCCAACTCTCGGGCTAGCATTCTCTGGCACCATCCAGCTTGGTACCATTATCTTAGCACCTTGGCCGCTGCGGTTAGGCCTCACTGCTCTTATACTCTAAGCAACATTACTCTACGCTTGCATTTCGGCTATTCCCTGCCCTTCCGTCAATTAATGTTTCTTAGCCTCTTAGTACTTTTCTCCTCTCCCTTCGTCAGCACACAGACGCTCGTTAGCTTCACATTCCTAGGTGTTCATTTCTCATCATTTTCTTAACACCATAGTATGACTAGTTTCTCTGCGCGACGCTACATATACATTTGTTCTGCACGTTCACTTACCTTTAACTGATCTATAATACTTCACTTCTTTCTCTCAATCCTTTCTCACCTAGTAATCTGGATCCGTTCTTGCAGCAAAGGTTTCAACATTTACCTTTGTAGGAGGTTAGCTCTCATAGGCTTTTCCTATTTCAATAGGCCATAGCACTATCCTCCTAGTACCATCGTGTCGTCTTTCTGTCTTGATCACCCGATAACTTTTACTCAGCGCTTGAGTCCTATCCATCCGCTGACTTACCACCAATTGACCTATGAATCTCTTTCGATGTAGGCTGGCGACCAGCCGTCTATCCACCATTCAAACGCCGCTGGTCCCTGAACTCTGGTTTCTGTCTTTCCACGCAATAGTCGCATCATAGTAAACTGATACAGCTTTTCTGCTTAATGGCGCAAAGCTCTGTATTCCATATCGATAGTAGCAACCAACTTATGGGGCCATTGCCTTCGAAAAACATTCAAAAAACACCTTCAGCACGATCATTGCTGCAAATTGTACATCATTTGCCTCCACCCTAAATGTTATCACATAGGAGTTTAACAATGATTGTTTCCACGCCTGTTCGTTGCGGCCTTGGTTGTCTCTCACCTTCCCTTTTCTCCGAGGTCCGGAACTTCTTGGGGATCTGGGATTGGACCGAGAAACCGCTTTTGTCCGGGACAGGACAACCAATAAGGACATATGAAGCACATGGCTGTACAACAAACGGATACAACTGCACTCAATACCATGACCGTTGTCCAGTGATGATAGCTGGATTCGAGAACTTCACACTCCTGAAATGAATACATACTCCTGAAAAATCCAGACGCAAGAAACTGACGCGTCGCCCACCTGAATACCCACAAAGACGATTCTCCGTGAAGCCCCATCCTCGATTCGCCTCAGCCATTATGGCGGCCCAAGATACCCGATCAATTAACAGAGGAAATTGATGGTTATTTGACTGCGGATATCTGAGTGTGAAATTAGTCGACAACCTGGTCTACCAGTTGTGTATTAGTGCACCGACAAATTTCTGACAGTGTTCCAGGACGTGGTGGGTTTTCGCCTGGCAAGCGTTCTCCCTATAAAAAGCCACAAATGTCCGGATAACAACACTGCAACGTGGCGGATGTGACTCGCCACTGAATAAAGTCGCTGCCCAGAACAACCTACTGGCACGTCGACCAGAATCATTATTCAATATTGCCCTGACACTTTCAATAATAAGTTACGCTATGCCTTTATTTATCGTCTTCATTACACATGTTGTGCCCTGACAGTTTACACTACGCACGCCAGAATTCAACGTTTCGTCATTCATTGAAAACTCTATTCCTCATGACTAATCACACAATTTCCGCAGCCTGTACACTCTTCGGCTTACTGCCGACTACACTCACAGCAACTTGTTTGTTGCGAAGCAATATTAAATGTAAATATTGATCAACCTTGCTTGGTGTGTCTCGACAAATTCGAGAATAAATTATTAATTAATTTATTTATGTATTAAGAAATCCAATTGAATGCGCCTTCTTCAACTGATCAATGACACACAAACAACAAGAAGTTGGTGGTTAGGGGTCATAGTACGAGTAACCAGCCAAGGCTTCAGAACCAACAATGGGTCAGGATAGGACAAGGTTCAGGGCCGAAATAGGCTTCCACGTAACGCGACCCGTTTAATGTGCCGATAAGGTGGAATTCCTCCCGGCACTTCGACTTGATACTAGATTCCTGCGTTTAAACTAGAAAGAAGGAAACAAGTGAGAGTAAGATAACCACGGCATTTTCATGTATTTTCAGAAGCTTATTGCATATGGTTTCAGCAAACCGAGTATTCACAAGAATTCGGGGAACAGGTCCAACCACGTTTCTCCCACACACGCTTGAAGTCTCCTACCGTTTGCCTAAAGATGCAACAAATGTAATTTTCCAACGATGCTTTTCCTTGTCAAGCAGCAACGGGATAATATGAGCGTTTGATTGCTGGTCGAAAACGCTCCTCATGAGGACAGCAACCCTTCAACTGCTGGGACTGAGTTAACTTTTCGGCTGTCCGTAGGGAATCTACTTTTACGTCAATTATGATGGCAAAAGTAGTCACAGATTTCCGCCTCTAATATGACGTCGCAATCGCCAGCTAAATTTTCTTATCATCATCCAGATCCGCAAAACTTTACCGGAATTCAACCTCAACCAAAGATTAACCACAGCCATATCGTCTGCCATGTTGACAGTTTCTTAGTTGGCGCCACAGTGGTTTAGTGCCCATTTAACACCAAGTGCATATAAAGTTAAATTTGCCACCCTTTTATCTCACTACATAAACGTATTTACCATGTACAACTTTCATTTATGTATTTTACTTTCACAATCTACATGGCCAGCTTTTAGCCCCGCGTACCGTACAACCCACACCAGTTTAGGGGCCTAACAAGTTAGTTAGGATCCCGGTCTGACGCGACAGCGTCATGCTGCCGCTAAAACCCCACAGCAGTAGACTCCTTGATGACGCTTTCCGGCAGCATGTTCTAGCCCTGGGTGACTCGTCCTGATAGCCGGAATTCTGTCCAAGTCTGATCGGGTTGCAGTTTGTCCAGCCTCGTGGAATGACCGCGTAGCCCTTAAAACCAAATAGGACTAAATAAACAAGATAAATCTGGACCTAACTTCCAAGTTTAAATACGGTAGATCAGGATTAGGTCTCCGCTAAAACGCTACCCAACCACGACGCGTTTCAGTCGTTTCATTGCTACTGGTGCAGTTGCACACCTTGAACCAGAGACAATTGGAATAGTAGCGGAAACCTCTACCTCTTTGGCTACCGGGTCAAAGACTGTACTACTATGACGCGTTTCAAAGCTACTACTTCTCCTCGGATAGAGTTACCAAGCTTCGAAACTGGGACTATTGGGATGCCAGTTGTGACCGCTGCCTCTAAGCTGCCGGGTATCTTCTTGGTTTTAGTTTAAAAATACGGTTGTGGGGCAGTGTTTACCATGGTGTCGAGAAAAATTTGACTTGTGTCAAAGTTCGCCACATTCAACTACTTTTGGTTCCCCTGCTAACACGAAAGCCCGATAGGCGCCCGTTAAGCGTCTGATAGGAGCCAGCTAGGCGCCCGAAATTATTCCCATTGACACAAATTTCTGGCAGTCGTGGCACCGCAATTCCAGACGCTCAGGGAAAATTTCCTCTGCGTTCCTCCACTCTCGGATTGCTGTTTTACATTACAGCTTGGTCGTATGCATACCGATGTTGCACGCACGAACATCCTCTACAGCGCGTTTAAGTATTATTGTGGTCAGCAATGCTGACAGACAAAACGCCTGAGCTTCTACCCATTGTGGAATGCATTCGGGCGTTCAGGAAACGAAATGCCGTCGCATTCAATCAATCGCGCATACCTGTTTTCAACGCAATGTACGGTGTTCCGATGCATAATGCAGCATTGCGCACGGATTCACTAAGAGGTGTCTATAATTAAATAAATGTACAAGTACATTTCTAGGTTGGCTAGAGGCTGTATCCTTAAGGGTTCAGATCAGTCCTTATATTAATCCTATGCTCTTGCATGGAAGTAGACAAAATACGAGCATGTTCCTAGTTGGCAATTACCGACGCATGAGCATTGTTTGGTGTACAGCTGATAGGTCGCAGGCGACCAACATGAAATTCTTCTGGCTCCTTCGGGCGATACTGAGCGCCTTGTTCTGTTGTTGTGAAACTTGCGCAGGACCGTAGTTGTGCCGTTTATCTTTGGAACAGGATCAAATTCATAACAACTTCGCTATAAATTCATTGGACAGTTTTTGACCTGCTCCGTCGCCACAATTATTGGTGCGCACATGGAAGAAATGAGAGTTGCTGAATTATAAAGAATGAGAAAAGCAAAAAATAAGTTTGAGATGTGCAACTGAAACTAACAAGGATTTGTTAAGAGACATACTAAGCCGGCGAGCTTCGCTAGAAAAATACAAATTAACAAAAAATATAGCCAATATTTTCTTGCGCTGATATTGATTTCTGACGCCAACTCTCAACCTGAGTAAATCTCAGAAATAGAAAACCCACTCTAAGTTTAGAAAACTCAAGTAGAACAAAATTAGGCTTATCGGAAGAAGTTTAAACCGATGATTACGTCTAAAATAAAAATATGCAGTACGTGCAGTAGTTTGCGAGTTACTCGCAATCAAATGGTGTTCTACGAATAACGCCATTCTTCTTTTTCGCCAAAAGTGGCTTTCTGCTTTGCAAGCAGATAGCAGAAAAAAGGAAAGAAAATCTACAAATTAGCGAGGCGGTATAAGTTCTAAATAGGCATAGCTATCTAGAAATGCTCTATATAACCCGTAATACCATGCAACAACAACGTACTTCGTAGGTGGCCGAAAATCAATATGCTGGCATACATAGGAAATATAATTTTGCACGAAAACACTAGAAAGCCAGTAAGGAATATTACTTGTGCATGGGAATTCGGGAAAGCTTATAATTCACGGTTAGAAGGCCTCAGCATATCAGCTTCAGTGGATACTGAACCAAATAAATCACTAGGAATATAGAGTTTAGTATTGTTTAAGCCTCTAAATGGTGCTGAAGTTTATATCAAGGCTGTATGAGCCAGGTGTACCTGATTAACACGGTAGACTTTTCGGATCAGTTGACATATTTGGCCCGTAAAATACACATATTTCTTAGCTGAACACCGCGTTTTATATCTTAGAACCGATTTTCTATATTCATGAGGACATGCCTCCAACATCAGTGAGCTAGAGGAGCCAATCACTAATAATAACGAAATGTGTACGGGGAAATATAGTAAAATTTTGTAAATCGCTTTGGGACGTGAATTCCATTCGGGTCTGGGTTGGTGGGGCGTTACCAACTCTACTCCTGGGGATTGAGCTTGCTGGAACATGAGGGAGTGTTGTGCCTCATGTGTCGATGCACACTATTGTGCAGATCCTTGACTAATTTCGAGATATTTCTCTACAATTTTAAGTTCGGAAGCAAGTATCAGCGGTGTTCATCCAGGTGGCAATGTTAACTAGTACTATCCTGTCGCACCGGCTATTTCCTTTGTGGTTTTCCTGGCCAGAGCTGTTGTAGCACAATAAACAAAGAGTGATAAGCTAAATCAGGAGTACGATGGTAACAAAAACTAGTGGGCGCTGGTGATTTACCCGCCATTCCGCATAACGCATGGCAGGATTTGGAGCCAGCTAAAAGATAAATAACACACGGGCGGCCGAGATAAGAAAGTGGTGGTGGAAGTTACTGGTGGTCCAGCCAGCCACTGTGACAGGGGCCTCTCTGTCGTTGGTTAGGTTTCGTGCCAGTGAAATGAAATCTGGAAGTGCGAGTGTTTTATTAGCAAAAGCAGTTAAATAAGTGGACCTGGTTCCATTACGTCCGTCTACTAGTGTTGCCAATAGTGAAAGGCATATGTATGTCAGATAGAGCTAAGTACATGGAGCCAAGGGAGAACAAGTGGAGAGCGAAAGGTGTGGTTCTTGGGCCTAGAAGTTTAAAGTGGTCTCTTTGTTGACAGTATGAGAGAAATATGTGTTATTTTGCTGTTTACATACTTATGATAGTTGGAAACGGCGGCTTAAAGTAGCTAGTGCTCAGGCTTAATGAAAACGCATCAATTACGGCTAGCTGGCGACCGACATCTACGAAGGCACCTTAAGGTTCACCTAAAACCGGTATTTAGACAGTTTTGGACAATTCTAATGCTAACCTCAGGTGTATCAACAGCAACAAACGCTTTCAACGTCTTATGCAAGGCATAGGGCTGGTAGGACGCCTTTACTAGGAGTACCTAAAAGGTCATTAGCCTCATATTCTATCACGGAACCAATGGTCTAAGAAGTTGGAAAATGATAAATGTAAAGCTGAAGAAAAGGAATGAAGATATAGATAAGATGTAAGGATTGAAATTCGTTTGCGCGATGGATCCGTCATTGCCCTGCAATATCCTGTATGAGGAATAACTACGGGTTTGCGAAACTGCCAGTCATTAGGCTAGGCTGTACTGTTTGTTGAACGTTTTAAACATTTACGTAATGACTATTAAAAAAGAAAAGCCGGAAGGTTGTGGATGCCAATTGATCCATGCAGCCTTTGGATCACCGTGTCAGTGAGGGGGCCGAAGCACGTCAAGACCTAATCAGTAATGGCTGTGTACCTCACGAGGCGTGCGACTGAGCCGACTGAGACCTCGTGAGTGTTATGAGTGCGGTAATGGATAAGTTAAAAAGGGGTCATTGCTGGAGACAATTCGTAGAGGTTATCCCTTATTATCTCGTACAGGATGCTTTTGTGGTGGCGCATACTCGTTCCATAGTGCAGTCATAAGGCGGAATTTTCCTTAGGAGCAATCATGTAAGTCAGGCAGAAATCGTTGAAGACTAAAGTCATCTTGTACTCGGATCGCTATTCTTAAACCCTAGAAAATGGGTGCGACGGATACCATTAACGTCTGTTAGGTGACAAGACGGTAACGACAAGGAATGTGGATGGGTTGTGAGCTCAATATGCTTAAGTGTCATGCACCACATCTTAAGCGTCCTCAAGCTACATCAAGGCCAGTTTCGAAGAGATAAGGCAGAGCTATGGCCTGCAGTCTGGGCACCAAATATTATATATATATATATATATATATATTAAATGGTGGAATAATCAAGTGCGCAGGGCCAACAAGTGGAGCAGCATTATAATGGTTGCTGTTAGTTTCTAACTAATCCGCCGCACTTATATGCGCGCAGCTTGTGTGCGCCCAACTGCTGTCTTCGGCGAAGTAAAACAGCTCCAGAGACAAGATTTCTGGATGTTTGTGAGCATACGCAATCCATCCAACTTACTACTGTATTCAAGCTCTCAGGAAAGATCCGTCAGTTGCAGATGTCAAATACCCTGTGTCGACACCCAAATGCGTGTTGGAATACTAGGCTCTAGAGGGCGCGGAGCATGCGGTTATTCCACCTTGCACCAAAATTCCACAACTTCTGATGAACATATATAATGACAATAAAAACGCAAAACCACCATGGGAAGTTGGTTGTCAACGCTGCAACTTTCGATTCCGGTCTTATTTGCTTCCGCTGCTTTAGGCGCTGGAACCAGCGGTGAATTTCGTCCACAAGTAATGCTTATGAACTTCATGCGAGAGCTTTGCGCTTCGCTGCATCTATAATGAAAGTAGAGTACTACCAGTACGCAGCGTAGGATCATGGCACGGGCCAGCAGGGTGCTGCAGCTGCGTAACTTTCCATTCACTTCATGCTAGTCTACCTATCGTACTCAGAAATTTGTCATTAAAGAGAGCAGCGTGCTGCGCACACAGACGGAGTGGGACTTACCAACCAGCCGCTCAAATTATGCCAACTAAAACAAGTTACATCTAAGATAGCGTGATAACATCTTCTACCTTCCATCGTAACTTTTCAGCCGACTATTGAGGGTTATGCTGTCTGCAAGGGATGTCATCGGTAAGGAAACAAGGCATCCCGCACCAGCCTTGGCAATGCCCATCTGGTAAAGAAAAGAAACCAGGGTAAGCTCCGTTGAATACATAAGTTTGCGCATGCGAGCATATTTGATCGGTAGGTTAACTAGCCGGGCTGCGGTGACATAACGAAAGATTTTTATGAATATTTACTACTATGGAACTAGCAAATACTATTCCAAGACAGTGTGGCAAATTAACCTCTGATGTCAGAAGGCAATAGGAGTTAAACACAGCGGACTCTATTCTGATCTTCAAGACGCGGACGAATGAAAAGAGACTAGAGCGACATGTTAGCGCTGGTGCTTAAAAGAAGTTCGTGTCGAGCAGGACTTGGAGGTAATATAAGCAAGCGAAAAGCATTTATAAGTGTTCATTTCTCACTTACTCGCTGCCCGGATTGCCCATTTACCCATGTATGAGTCCAACAAACTCACTGGCTATTTCTGGGTCAGCATACTATGATACTATTTTCTAAGCACAATAGAATAACTCGTTTCGCTGCGCTACGCCATGTATACATTTGTTTCGCACGTTCGCTTTCCTTCAACTGATATTTACGACTTCACTTCTATCCATCATTCCTTTCGCACCTAGTGTTCTGTGTCCGTTTTCACACCAAATAAATAAATAAATAATACATTCTCGAATTTGTCGAAGCACACCAAACCAGCCATGATCAGCATTTACATGCAATTATGTTTCGTAACAAACACGTTGCTATGTAGGTAATCGGCAGTAAGCCGAACGTTGCACAGGCTTTGGAACTTGTAAACTAAATCATGAGGAATAAAGTCGTCAGTGCATGACGACACGTTGGGTTCTAGCGTGCGTAGTGTAAACAGTCTGGGCATTGCATCTGTAGTGAAAACGATACATGTAGGCAGGGAGTATCTTACTCTTAAAAGTGTCAGGAAAATATTAAATTATGATTCTAGTCGACTTGCCTGTATGTAGTTGTGGACAATGACTTTATTCTGTGGCGAGTCACATCCGACAAGTGGCGGTGTTGCTAAGCAGACACTTGTGGCTTTTTATAGGGGGAACGCTTTACAGGCGAAAACCCACCACGTCCTGGCACACTGTCAGAAATCCGTTTGTACACTAATGTAAAACTGGCAGAGCAGCTTGCCGACTGATTTTACCCTCGGTTATCCGCAGTCTGTTGACTGCCAGTTTCCTCTGTTAGCTGATCAGGTATCTTTGGTCGGGGCGGCCATAATGGCTGAGGCCCATGGAGAGTGAGACCATCACGAAGAATCATCTTTGTGAGTGTCCAGGTGAGCAAAATGTCAGTTTCTTGCGTCTGGATTTTTCAGGTGTATGTATACCTTTCAGGAGTGTGAAGGCCTCGTGTCCAGCTATCATCACTGGACAACGGTCGTGGTAGTAAGTGCATTTGTATCCATTTGTTGTACAGTCATGTTCTTTGTGGGTCCTTGTGGGTGACTATGTCTTGTCCCGGGCAAAAACACTTTCTCGGTCCAATCCCGAATCCTCAAGAAATTCCAGACCTCGAAGAAGAGGGAAGGTGAGAGACAAGCAAGGCCGCAAAGCACAGGCGTGGGAACATACATGGTTTAGCTCCTATGGTGTAACATTTAGTGGAAACAAATGAGGTGTGATGTGCAAAAATGATTGTGCTTAAATTGTCTTTTGTAGGTTCTACGAAAGCGATGGCCAATAGGTTGGTTGCTATCATCTACATGGGATACAGAGCGTTGCGCCAAAGGTTTCGACACTTACTTATATAGTAAGTAAGCTCTCTCACAAGCATTTTCCATCTTAGTCGGCCATAGCACTATACCCTTAATACCCTCGAGTTGACTTACTGGCTTGATCCCTAGAAGCTTTGTAATCGGCGCTTGAATCCTATCTATCTAGTGACTTATCACCATCTCACCTTTGCATCACTTTCATCGCAAGCCGTTTATACCTTCACTTACTTATTCTGCGTTCGCTATCAAAGTAGCCGGGCTACCTGCTGGTCTCTAAATTCTGCTTCTGTTTTCCCGCGCAATAGCTGCATCATAGCAAACCGATCTGCGTTTTTTGCTCAATGGCGCAATGGCAGCAAGCAACCTATAGGCCATTGCTTTCGTAGAACATTCAAAAGACAATTTAAGCACAATCATTTTTGCACATCGCACCTCATTTGTTTCCACTAAATGTTACACCATGGGAGCTAAACCATGTATGTTCCCACGCCTGTGCTTTGCGGCCTTGCTTGTCTCTCACCTTCCCTCTTCTTCGAGGTCTGGAATTTCTTGAGGATTCGGGATTGGACCGAGAAAGTGTTTTTGCCCGGGACAAGACATAGTCACCCACAAGGACCCACAAAGAACGTGACTGTACAACAAATGGATACAAATGCACTTACTACCACGACCGTTGTCCAGTGATGATAGCTGGACACGAGGCCTTCACACTCCTGTAAGGTATACATACACCTGAAAAATCCAGACGCAAGGAACTGACATTTTGCTCACCTGGACACTCACAAAGATGATTCTTCGTGATGGTCTCACTCTCCATGGGCCTCAGCCATTATGGCCGCCCCGACCAAAGATACCTGATCAGCTAACAGAGGAAACTGGCAGTCAACAGACTGCGGATAACCGAGGGTAAAATCAGTCGGCAAGCTGCTCTGCCAGTTTTACATTAGTGTACAAACGGATTTCTGACAGTGTGCCAGGACGTGGCGGGTTTTTGCCAGTAAAGCGTTCCCCCTATAAAAAGCCACAAGTGTCTGCTTAGCAACACTGCGACTTGTCGGATGTGACTCGCCACAGAATAAAGTCATTGTCCACAACTACATACAGGCAAGTCGACTAGAATCATAATTTAATATTTTCCTGACACTTTTAAGAGTAAGATACACCCATGATAGTTGGAGATGGCAGCAAAGCTTCTTCGAAGCAAAAAAGAGTGAGGCTCGGGGTAGTCGATGATGGCCTTACTTTTACCCGGGCAGGAGAGAAATGGTGGCCGAGAAGACAAACCGAATTGACACTAAACCAATTATTTGATGCGTAGCTCGTCAACCCTATTGAGGTAAACGACCAACAAGCTTCCGAACATGGCCTCAGTGCATCTCGCTTAAAGGAGCTCGAGATTAAGCTGTCGTCGAAGTAAAATAATCGAAGTGTTGGCCGCGCAAATTGGTCGATGAAGAGCAGTAAATTTTGCGCGGCATTCTTTGGACCAAATGGCGTGCGCAGCGACGCAAACAAATCAAATGGAGTCTCCATGACTGTTTTAGCGATGTCCACGTCGGCTACCGGAATTTGGTTCTAGGCGCGCACAATCGATTTTACTAAAATCACTTTTACCCGGCAGACTAACAATGAGGTCCAAGTTATGTGAGATAGGACAGCGATCAGGCGGGGTTACGTTGTTTAGGAATGGACAATCGCGACAAGGACACCAGTCCCTCACACTATTTTTCGAAAGTATGTGGAGCTGTGAGGCCCATAGGCTGTTGGATTGTCTTATGATAGCGAGCTGAAGCATGCGATAGAATCAGACCTTGCAGCACGTAATTTGTCGGATGCGAGACATGTTGGTCTGGAAATCTTTGGCAGACGGAGCGTGACAATGTGATGAGCAACCTCTGTTGTTAATGGCAGAAGCACTGCTAATTGTCGTACTAATCACAGGTAATCAGACAGCAGGTTCGCATAAGTTGGAAGTACATCTGCGATGCGGAAAATGAGACTGAGTATCGGGGCGTCCGTAAGAACGTTTACGGCCCCTGTTTAGTGAGGTCGTCTAAAATGCGGTGGTGACCAGCGACAACGAGCAACGCAAAATGTTCTTGGAAGCCCATATTGATAATTGCAAAGGGTAGTGGCGTAACCATGGAGGCCCACTGAAAATCTCGGCGAAGCTTGAGGTCCAGGTTCATCAGACGCTGACCAAAGGAAGCTATCGGAGAACCGTTGACCAAAATAATGTTGTGGGCAGGCTTTGAGTGATTGTTATTTGCGTTCACAAGGATGACGCTGACTTCCACTCCCATGTCCATAATGCACGTGATGGAAGCACTTCGATCCTCAAGGTAAAACTCGCGACAGTTTTGTTTATTGGACAATGGACAATGGTTTATTACGGGTAAAAAAGCATCGCTTAACAAGTCCCGTGGGATGGAAATTATTGCGAAAATCAATTGCATAATAAAGTGAAAAGCGTTGTGGTGGACTCACCATAGACTTATGTGGAATAGCGGAGATGTTCGCATATCAAACGTATAAATCCATAAATCCATTGGTTAGGCGTTTGGCAAGAAACCGTTTGGTTGCGTTTTGTAGCCCCTGGCTAACAAGTCATAAAATGAAATGTAAGTGAGACAATGCATCGTCAACACGTTTTTTAAACATCGCCAGATTGGGAGCAGAGACGACATAATTAGGGAGGGCGTTCCAAGGCTCACACACGCAGAGAGAAAAGAAATTTCTACGGCATTCAAGCCGGCTATAATGAATTGGCAGTTTCAGAGGGTGACCTCTTAGTTTAGTGTTGTGGTTCAATTCCAGCAGCGGACGGCAAATGTGGTTTGGGTTCTTCAGAATCTGGTAAACCATTATGAGATACCCCGCAAAAGCCGATATCGACTGCTGTAGGTTCTTAGAGATTTTAGTCTAAGCTGATAGGGCAGATGAAAGAGGTCCCTGACATCCTTGGTTGCCCGTCGTTGAGGAGTCTCGAGAGCAAGGAGATCCTGTTTCTGCCACGGCTGCCACGCCTGAATAGCATATTCCACGTGAGGTCGCACGTAGGCGTTAGGCATTTGGGAAATGTTGAGGGTTCAAACCGACCGAAGGCTCTGCGAAGAAGGCCGAAGTGTTGATTTCCGGTTCTCCTCGCCTTCTCTGCTTGTGTTGAACACCCGAGATCTTTCTGTACCAATACACCCAGGTCACGCACCTGAGAAACCTTCACCAAGTTGTGGTCTCCAATCTTGTAAGCGCTCACCGGCTGGTGACGCAAATGCATCACTTTGCATTTAGCCATGTTCAATTGAAGCTTGTTACTCTTTGACCATTCGTAAATGCAACCTAGGTTATGTTGGAGCAGATCCTGATCTGTCTTGTTACTAATCTCCCGCCATATCTTGACGTCATCGGCGAAAAGCAGGAAGTTTGAGGAGATGACTCTTGCCAGGTCGTTGATAAACACCAGGAATAAACGCGGTCCCAGCACTGAGCCTTGTTGGACACCACATTCCACGTCAATTGGATTAGAAAGTGATCCCCTAACACGTACTTGGAGTTTTCGTTGGTAAAGGAAGTTGCCAATCTAACCAGGTACTGGATCTCCGATTCCGTAACTTTGTAGTCTTTGAAGTAGGATGCGGTGATCAAGGTGGTCGAAAGCTTTGGAGAAGTCCAGATAGATGACGTCGACTCCGACCCCATCATCGGCCACTTCCGTCCAACTACCTGGTGCAATGAGTAGGTTGGTGGTGCATGACCGGTGTTGACGGAAGCCATGCTGTTCCGGTACCAAGATGTTGCATTTTTCCAGGTAGTCCATTAAAGCCTTATTGACGGATAACCAATAACAAATATTTTATTCCCGACAGTGCAAAGCATGTTGGTCGTGCTACAATGCGAGCTATTCGCTTTCTCTGAGGTGGCGGTCGCGCCTAATGCAGGGATTCCGACAACGCTTACCTCTTCCAAAATATTGGCCGTGATGCTAATATAATTCTTAGAGGGCTCTGTTATTGTCATTCTGAGAACGTTCAGCGAAAATACTGCGCTTTTTCTTCCAATGAGACGTACTCGGTGCAACGACAGAAGAACCGCAAGGAAGGGTAGCCAAATCGTGGTCTGAATCAGACCGTAGCATACGCTGCTTCATAGCCTTCATTGTTGCAATGCTGCCGCGAATTAGCGCAATTTCTTTGTCTATAGGATCAGATCGGCCTGACGACTTGAAACAGATAGGAGACTCGGTTTCCGTTGGTAAGAATAAGCCACGGAAGTTGTTGGGCGTCTGCTGCGGAGGACTTTCGTAGACGACGTCTGCATTGGTAGTTAATTCTTGCTGGCGATTATCCAGAAAGTTGGACAGCATTACAAGTTACGGCTCTGGAAATCGTGCAAACCACAGTTTATTTATCCCTTATTCGCACAAGCATAGGGGACCAGCGTTGCACTGAATTTCGCGGAGCAACTCGACGGCCGGCGGTCTGAAAGCTTGAGATCATTGAGCTGTACAAATAGAGCTAGTGCACACGGCTGCAAGTCTTTTAGAATCGCTTGCTTCATCGTTTACTATCCTGTTACATTCCATGGGCAGAGTAGGATGCCATGAATTAGCGCAACGACCGACGAAGGAAGACGTGAAACGAGCTGATTGTTACTCAGACGGTCCGTTATAAGACCCTAATTTTCCAGTTCGATCACAAATATCGCAACCAAACGCTGTGGGCTATGTTTCATAAGAATCAGAACAGCCAAAGTAAGCATGTTTACGCTGCGAAACGACTCTTATGCTACTTTCGCAACGTGAATCAAAAAGATCAAGGATGAAGGTACAAGTACGCATAGTGCAAAAACTCAAGGCGACATAAGCGTAAATAAATAAATAAATAAATAAATAAATAGTATATTCTCGGTAAAACGAGACACACCTGTAAAGGCGTGATCAAATATGCATACTAGCATAGCTTCTGTGGAATGTTAAAACATTTCGTTTTAATGAAAGGTATAAAAGAAATGATGTTGTCCGTATGAGTGAGCATACTGTCAGGTAATAGTCAGACCCAGGAACATTATGGCGCTGTGGCGCGCAAAAATCCGTCAAAACACAAGTTGGGGGTAATTTCGCCAGGTAGTGATCCGTGAGCACATGAGCCTAAACAAGGCTTTTTGCAACCAATAACCTTTACGAGATAGAGATGATCTGTGCTCCAACAAAGCATTCTTCATAGCAGAATTAGTTGCACAGGTTCGATGTAGAAGGCTGAGGACTGCGTCAGTGTGAAATGCTTAGCTGTGACTTTATTTTGTGGCGAGTCACATCCGCCACGTTGCAGTGTTGTTAAGCGGACATTTGTGGCTTTTTATAGGGAGAACGCTTGCCAGGCGAGAGCCCACTACGTCCTGGAACACTGCCGTAGCTTTCGTTGAACGGTAGTGCAAGTCGGTTATGCATCGTATAGACGGATTTTGCATTCTATTATTCGCAGTCGGTTAACAGCCAAAATTCTTCGTTGGTTGGCCGAATGGCTCAGTTCTGATACGGCAGCAGTCGTTGAAGCTGGTCAATGATGCAAGATTTAAAGAATCGAATGATAATGATGCAGGTGAGTAAACACATTGTTAATAGAGGCCGGATCTTCTATTATATTCATGCTCGGCTCGCAAACCTTGTCCAGCTATTCTCCCTGGACTTGTCATGGGGTCGGTGAGTGAAGTTGTTTCTTGTGGCTGAATATGTCCTTAATAGGTAAAAACGCCATTCTCCGCAAATTGAATTTGGGATTCCTGCAGATGTAAGTAAGTGTAACTGTTTCCGTAGCCCAGTGAAAATTCCATAGAAGACCATGGGAATAGCCACGTATACGTGCGCAAAGCTGTCCGTGAAATGACATCAGAATAGCTCCAGGTGACTGGCGAATAGGAATGTTTGAGGCAGTGAAAGTAATCACGCCAGAGTTGTTTGTCTTCGATTGTGGAACGGGGGATCCATGTACATATATTCTTCCAGGTGGGTAAATTATTCTCTGAGTACGAGGCAAGCTAAACCCATTTGTTTAGACCCCATGAAGGTAGTGCCTCCGGGATGACGGAATGAGCTCCATTCGGACCAGTGTGTGGGGTTTTCATTTCCTGAAGAAAGGACCAAGCGTTTGGAGGATAGGTCGGCCAGTCCCAGTGGATAAACCTTCTTGTTTTGGCGGATGTACCTGTGGGAATCTCGGGAAAAACGGGAAAACAGTATATGCAAACAGTGAGTATGTTATTCTTTTAATTGTTAATAGTATCCGTGAGGATCTTAAAGTACTTGAAAAGTGGTGCGAACACTGGCAAATGACTTTCTCCGCTCAAAAATCTAACGTCATGACCCACAGATTCTCTATACCTGCTGGGTCCCTAACAATAAACGGTATCACTATCAAACAGAATATCATAACAACAGATCTGGGCTTGCGCTACTCTATGAGCCTCAACTTTGCAGAGCAAGTGCATTATCAAGTCGCAGGGGTAAGAGGATTAGCGTTCCACATATGCCGTTGCATAGAAACCGCTGATGCAAGGCTAGAACTGTATAAGAGTCACGTCAGGCCACATCTAGAATATTACTCTTTTATATGCAGCAATCTACGTAAGTCGGACCGTGTTCTGCTTGAGAAAGCTCAGCGTCGCTTTACGAAGATGTTGACTCCACCGCAGCAAGCGCTGAATTACCGACTAAGGTGTGAACACCTTAAAATTCAGCCCCTATGGCAAAGGCGCATTATCCTTAACATGTGCTTCTTACACAAGTTAATTCATAGAAAGTTGCACAGTAATATCACTTGTCTTAAACTAAGGAGCGCGTCTGAATCGAGACTCCGAAATAGGGGCCATTCCATTACTCCGCTAAAGGCAAAGAAGAGACTGCGGTCTCGTTTCTTCTTAGTTGTCTATGTGAACATATGGAACCGGTTGCCTCCCAGAATAAGAGAAATCCAAAATTTGCAGGTCTTCAGGAAGGAGATACAAAAATTCCTATGTTTTGGTAATCTACAAAGCAACTTCCATATCTGCGATTCGCAAGACCACTTCTTTGAAACTGGCCCTGATGTAGCTTGAGGACGCCCAAGATGTAGTGCAAGACATCTAAGCACCTTGAGCTCAAAACTCATCCACATTCATTGTGGTTACCATTCTAGCACCTAAGAGACTTGCACGGTATCCGTCGCACCCATTTTCCAGGGTTTAAGAATAGCAAACTGAATACAAGATAATCTCATTCTTCACAGACCTCTTCCTTCAATCCTTATTTCTTATCTACATCTTCATCCCTTCTCTTCAGACTTTTATCACTTTTCAACTTCTTGACCACTGGATCCGTGGAAAAATATTAGGCTTATGACCTCTATGGTACCCCTAGTAAAGGCATGCTATCAGACCTAAGCCTTGCAAAGAAGGTTGAAAATTTTTCTGCTGCGGATGCACCTAAGCGTAGCATTTGAATTGTCCAAAATCGTCTAAATGCCGGCTTTAAATGAACCTTTATGTGTCTTCCTAGATGTCGGTTGCCAGCGGGCCCTAATTGAAGCTTTTTCATTAAGTCTGAGCACTAGTTACTATACTCAGCAGTTTCCAAACACTATTAGTAGTTAAACCGCAAAATAAAAAATTTATCTTTCTTATTGTTGACAAAGAGCGCACTTTAAAAGTTCTAGGCCCAAGAATCAGATATTTGCTCTCCACTTACTCTCTTTTGACCCCATATACTTAGCTTTATCTGGTATACATGTGCCTTTCGCTATTGGCAACACTAGTAGTTAGGCATAATGAAAATCAGATCCTCTTCTTTAGCTGCTTTTGCTCGTAAAACACTCGCATTTTCAGATTTCATTTCACTGGCACGAAAGCTAACCAATGACAGAGAGGCCCCTATCACACTGGCTGGCTGGAGCACCAGAAACTTTCCATCACCACTTTTCTTCTCTTGGCCGCCCGTGTGTCATTTATCTTTCAGCTGGCTCCAAAGCCTACCATGCGTTATGCGTAGTGGTGGGTGTACGACCAGCTCCCACTGGTTTTGTTACTATTCTACTCCTGATTTACCTTATCGCTCTTTGCCTAGGGTGCTAGAACAGCTCTTGCCAGGAAAATCACAAAAGAAATAGTCGGTGTGACATTAGAGTGCCAGTTAACATTGCCATCTGGATGAACACCGCCGGCAACATCTTCGGACCTTAAAATTGGAGAGAAATAATCGAAATTCATCAAAGAGCTGCACAATAGTGTGCATCTACACATGAGGCATAACAATACCTCAAGTATAAGCAAGCCCAACCACCAGAAGTAGAGTTGTTAAAGCCCAACCAATGTAGACCAAAACGGATTTCATGCCCAAATGCAATTAGCTAAATTTTAGTAAATTTTCCCATGCTCATTTCTTTATTATTAGTGACAGGCTCCTATAGCTCACTGATGTTAGAGACAGAGCCTCATTAATATAGAAAATCGGCTCTAAGGGATAAACCTTGTGATGTTTAGCTAAGTAATGTGTGTATTTTGCAGGCCGAAATCTGCAACGGATCTGAAAGATCCCCTGAGTTACTCAGGTCTATCTGGCTCATGCGGCCTTGTTGTAAGCTTTAGAAAAGCTTAGAGGCTTAAAAAAATGCTAAACTCTATTTTAATGGTTGTTTAGGTGGCTCAGTATCCCCTGAAAATGGTATGCTGTGGCCTTCTAACCGTGAGTTAATTACAAGCTCCCCTGAATTCCCTTGTAGATATAATATTCCTTGCTGGATTTCTAGCGTTTTCGCGCAAGCTCATCCCTTACTTGCATATATTTTTCATGTTTGCCTGCAAAGTTTACTTTTCGGCCACCTGCGCAGTCCGTAGTTGTCGCAGGGTATAACGGGCTAATTAGAGCATTTCTGGATAGCTATGCCTATCTGGAACATACACCGCTTCCCTGCTTTTTATATTTTCTTTTATTTTTTCTGCCATCTGCCTGCAAAGCAGAAAGCCATTTTTAGAAAAATAAAAATGGCCTTATTCGTAGACCATCGTTTAATTGCGAATAACTCGCAGACTACTACACGCATGGTGTTGCTTTTACGTTCATCGTATTCAGGCGCTAAAGCTGGTCCAAACCAGTGTAATTTTGTGCTACTTTAAGCGGTATTCTAACTGTAGAAAGGCTTTTTCTTTTATCTGAGAATAACTCAGGTTGAAATTTTGCGCCGGAGAGCAATATCAGCGTAATAAAAGTAGTGCTATATATTTGGTTAATTGGAATTTTTCTACTTAAGCACGCAGCTTTATTTTCTCTCTTAACAAATTGCTTCTATTTATGTCTGCATTTATCGGAATTGTTTTTAACTTTTCGTATGCCTTATAATCCCTTCACTCATTTCTTCCATGTGCGCAACAACAATTGGGGCAACTGAGTGGCCAATTATTGTGCGATCAATTTAAAGTGAACTTGTGGCAAATTGGATTCTGTTCCAAGGAGAAAAGGCAAACTACACCTCCGCGAAGTTTTCACAATAAAAGTCAAGGAGCTCAATATCGCCCGAAGGAACCAGAAAAATGTCAAGGTGGGCGCCTGCGACCCAGTAGCTGTATACTAAGCAGTGCCAATGCATTTGCAATTGCTAACGATGAACATATATTTTGCCAACTTCCATGCAAGAGCATCGGATAAATGTAAGCATTGATCTGAACCCTTTAGGGTGCAGCCTCTAGCAGGTCTAGAAATATACCTATTTATTTATTTATTTAATTTTGAATCTGGTCGACTTGCCAGTATGTAGTTTGGGCAATGAATTTATTCAGTGGCGAGTTACACCTGCCACGTCGCAATGTTGTTAAACGGACCTTTGTGGTTTTTATAGGGAGAACACCTGCCAGGCAAAAATCCATCACGCCCTGGAACACTGCCGTAAAGCCTATTGAACACTAATGTAAAACTGGCAGAGAAGCTTGTCGACTGATTTCACACTCGGTTATTCGCGGTCAAATGACTTCCAGTTTTCTCTGTCGGCCAATCTTGTAGCTTGGTCGTTGCCGCCCGAAGCGCTGCGGCTGGCCAAGGATGAAAGTAATGCAGATTCGTCTAGTACAGTGTGCAGGTGAGCATCATTTTTAGTCTCCCTTGTCTGGAGTTTTCAGATTATGTGTGTGTGTTTGTAGTGGAGATTTCCGTTTTCTGGAGCCGCACAATGCAGCTTTCCCATTCCATCTGCTGTCGTCCCCTGAATAAATAACCGCCCGCGCGTCATGTACTCCATCGTTGGCCCGCACGGAGCTTGTGCTCGGCACGCTGTCCCATCATTTGGCAGTCCACATGCCGCCGTTCTGCGGCACGAGCATCCCATTAATCGATCGTGCCCGTCTTCCACGTCCAGCGAAATAGGGTCACTACAGTGCCGTGTGGTGCAATACAGGGTTACCTCACTATCCTCTGACATCAACTCCGCCAGCCTCCTAAGACCCCTCAGTACCTTGTCGTGCCGCGCCGATCCAAGACTGCAAACCTGCGTTTTCAGTTCCGCCATCACCTTCGCCGTCTTGCGAAGTTTTGTCGCCCTGTCCACTGCGCGTACCTCAAGGACATCTCCCGCATCAAAGAAGGTCACAACCCTTAATCCTGCTGCCTCCGGGGAGCAGTCTACCGGCCGACTGCATGGAGCATTCCATCTACAATCACCCACAATACTAGCAATAGGCTTCCCTTTCATGGCGGTGACATGGCACATGTGCGCACATGGCATTCGCCATTGTAGGTGAAATTCACATTCGCAACGGCCATCCATCACCTTATACCGCCGCCGCTTTGCACCACGGGTGCACTCCACCAACCAGTGCCTGCCCGCATCATGCATTTACCTTATCCAAGCATTTCTCCAGTGTCTTATCATCTGCTTACGAGCGTATGGAAGAAACCGAGTCAAGATGGAAGTTGCAAGTGACAGCTCCACAGGTGGAACGTATGGCGTCGCACTGTGTCTCCCAATCGCCAGTTGCCGGTCTTGCATCCAAGCAGAAACGCTCTCAATCATCACTGTGAATAACGATCGTAAGGGTGATTGCTCAGTCAACTGTTTCTTCAGATGTTTATTTTCATTTTCCACTCTGTTCGTCGTTGCGCAACCAAACATACATACCGCGCGCTGACGATGAGCCGCCCATGCGGATGCCCATGGAAGCCATGTACGCCGAAGGTAACGGTATAATTCCCCACTCTTGCCTGTAAGCGCTCGCAGAATCCCGCTGAAATGTCCAGCATCACGGGTGTAAACCAACAACATCAGCCATTGCCGAAAGAGGTTTCGCACACCGGGATTTAAACCAGCAACTTGTGCACGCCGTCGGTACATATCCTTCAAGACGTGAAAACGGCAAAATACCACCGCCGCGTTCGGATACGCCGACGTCAGCGCGCCAAGTTGCGCAATGCACTTGTCCATAACAGGAGTTTGCACTGACGATGTGCAGGGCAACATCTCTTTCATCGATTCCACCGCCAATCTGTAGCTGGAGGACGTCTCATTCGGCGACAAGGCGTAAAAAATGAATACGCCAGACCCGTTACATCTATTAACATACAGTGCCACAGTATGTTGTCGCCGTAGTTCAACTGGTGCGTGGCATCCGCCAACAATACCTCACAGTAACGGGCATCTATGGATTCCATGCAACACGGCACGAAAAATACATATTTCACTAGCGTTTCTTCCCATACTACCGGACATGTACCATTCTTCTCAAGCATATCCGTCACCTCGCGCACCTCCCCCGCCTGCTGCTTACGGTGACGCCTTGTCACCGTCTTTATATCATCTACTGTCAACACTCGCCCATGCTTCCCGTTCATGGACCGACGAAGCTCACGCGTACTTCTAAACACTGACATTAGGCTCACAATCTCCTGCTCCTCAGCCACCGTCAAGTGCCGATTCTGCGGAAATAGCCATGGAATGCCCAAATGGAAATCATGGTTATTCTGCAGCTCCACTTCACGCCGCTCGTAATAATCACCCCTCAATACCATGAAAAACCCTGCTTTGCAACCCAGCATTCTATAACTATTTGGTCATGTTAGAGCATTATCAATAACACAACTACCGTATACTACGAACGTTCCGCCGATTACCATGCACACACTGGTAATGCACATATTGATATGGATACCCCTCTGGCAAATCATCCTCCGTCGTGCGTTTGTACCGAGTTCGAGTAACGACTGACCGCTTATAAAACGCAGTCGCAGTAGCCTGCTGCAATCTCTTCACATCCTGCTCCATGTCCACAAATTTTCGCAAATACAACCTCACCAAACGATTAAACGTAGGAAGATCGTCCACCATGATGACAGCTTCCAACGACGCGCCAAGGTTCAAAACTGCACTTTGTTATCTACTTGAACAAAAACAACAACAACAGCGGTGTTAAAATCTGCAAGATTTTTTATATTACCACGCACCTTAACTCATTATACCTTAACTTATTATACACCATACAACATTAATAAGCCGCATAGTCCACTTTTGGCACGGCGTACCATACCACCCTCACCAAATTACACATAACACAATCCAACGTCGAAGTGCCGGGGGTCGCTTCACTTACCGGCACAAGAACTGGAAGCTCGTTAGGCGGAAGCCTCTATCGTCCATCTGACCTGACCTGATAACACTGGTTAGAATCACGTCCGGAAAATGTGGGCAGCAATGGGTTGGACAGCGTGTGATGCGGGCTTTGTTTTGCGATTTTCAACATCTCCAGCAGACCTATTAATACCCGATCCAAAGATACACAAAAGAAGAGACATTCACGAGATTATCCTATCGTTCGGGTCCCTACTAAGCTTGAGGATAAAAGTCATATCTCTTGCTGGTCTGTCTACGGATAGCGAGCTCTTTTGTCTTTCGTTACTGTCAGAAGGGTGTCACGTACTGGCAACCATAGAACTGCAAGAAATGTGGGCCATAAAAAAATAAGTTGCATCAATTTTACAGCTTAAAATACGACTATGTTTGGTATTTTTCAAAAAGGGGTTGATATCTATGCACATGAGTTTAGTCGCTACTTTAAGTGAGGTCTAATGTAAAAGGTCGTATTTGGCTGTTATTTCGCATTGCCACCATGGAGGCTGACTTTAGGGCACCTTTGTTGGACATTCGTTACATAGTTTGGATGAATTCTATTCCCTGTTTACGTCATTTATGCATCGGAACAACGCCAATTTTGTTTGCTGTGAGGTATGATCGCATCGTTTATGAATGCCTGCGCTGTAAGCGCCAGAAAACAAGGAGCAAAGGAATTCGGCGAGTCTAATATATGGTGTATAATGTTGTTAACCGTCCAATTTAGTTCTCGAGACACCGATTGCAGTGCTCGTGTCAATGTTGCTCTGGATGGCCGTAAGCTAAAGGTGCTAACGTTCCAGCTCTCACAACCATCCATGCAACCGGTTTCTTTTCGATAGGCACCCTCTAAACCGGCGACTTACTGAGGAGGAATGCAATCAAGCTGCTGGCTTATTTCGATACAACACCCCTACGTGCGACATAAAGCAGTACATCGAGAATGCATTCGGGAAACACGTCACAAGAGACGACGTCCGTAATGTACGCCGTAGGTTGCGTTCGCCCGTGTCATGTAGGTGAAATGTCACGTTATTATTGCTAGGCAATTTGCGGCAGGCTCTGCAGAACGTGGAACAGGATGGTTTCGTGGAAACAATTTCTGAAAAAGGCTTACTTACGCATGTGTGCTTTTGCAAGCGCTTTTAAATAGGTTTTCACCTCCGCTCAGACACTTCGGATAGTTGTGACGCGGTACCATGCTGCAGCTATTCATATGTGTCACATAGTACGGACAACGCACCTGCTATGCCTATGCGCTTGCAAAATGAGACGACCACTTCGGCGGAGCTGCAGCCTATCTGCAAAACTGCGTTTGAGTATGTCACAATATATTGTTACCTGCATCCTCAGTGTAGATCTGGATTCCACTGCAAATGAATCCTTTGCTGGAAAGACAACCGTTTTAAGAAGCACTTTCATGATCTGCTTGTCAGACAGTAAGTTCTGGGCCATTGTCATTAAACCTCTGCAGCCGATGATTACGACTTTGCGTCACTGCTTAAGGGCCAGCCTGTGAGAACGCAAACGTGGCCCTTTTTAGGGCCACCTCCTGTTTCGTTTCCCTGTGCTTCCCTCTTGCCAACCCGACGCAACTGCTCGGTTGACGGCATTGATTGGAACATTCGGTAAATGAATTTGATGGTGGCTCAGTAATCCTCGCAGGAATGGCCTAACTGCTGTTTAACTGGGCCTCCAAGCCCATGCATTCCTTGTTCACAATGGTTTCCTTTAAGTACATTATTTTTACCCCACTCCTTAGTGATCCGCTGTGTTGACGTGACGCATATGACGTGTCCGGCACATTTGCGTGAGCACTTTGAATGGGTCTGAACGACAACGTTCCCGGAAATGTTATCTGTGCCAATACGTTTCTTGACAATTCTGTTATCATTTGCATGTCACCATTTCCCCATTGTCCCAGTGTTGTTAAAGAGCTAGCTATTGATGCCTACTGATTGGCATTTTTGGTGCTCTTGCAATGAGTTTCAGGCACCCTGTCTGGACGGGTAGACGAAGACATATGTAGGCTATTATATCACCCGTGCACCAGGTCTGTGCTGATATGTATTGAGGCTTCAAGATCTACGCCATTGCTGCCAGTGCTAAGAGAGATATCTAGGCTATTCTAACACCGGTGCAACAGGTCTGTGCCGATACGTATAGAGGCTCCGAGACCTACGCCATTGGTGCTAGTGCTAAGTGAGCTATCTAGACTATTTTATCACCAGTGCAACAGGCCTGTAATGATATGTATTGAGGCTCCAAGACCTACCTTCTTGTTGATAGTGCCACGAGGTCTACGTAGGCTACTGTGTCACCAGTGCAACTGGCCTGTGCTGATATGTATTGAGGCTCCGAGAATTACATTCTTGGTTATAGTACTAAGAAACCTATGTACCTTGTGAAGCCTTATTGCTCTCAAGCTTCCGAATTTCCGTTTACATCCTTGCAACTGGCTCATCACCTCATCCCAAATGCCCTCCACTAGGCTTGTGATGCCCCGTGACCCGTAAACGTCTAAAATACCAACATGTTCATTCCTACATCATATGCTTGAAGTGACTGTGGACATGCATTGTTACCATTACACTCAACATGTGTGCATAGGTCTGCTTTGCAAAACTAGTGGGGTCCTGTGGACTGCGGTGTGCACTTCCTCTACTCAGTTTAGTTGTTTTGGCATATTGAGTATATTCTTACTGATGCTGGCAATAGGTGTCCATTTATTACCCTGTGATCTTGCTCTACATGAAGTCATGTGCGCTGATCACATTAATATACGGAGCACACCGGCGCATCCTCCTTGGATAGATCGTACCGGTAAATACCTGCTCATGAAGAGCTCTAAGTGCTGCCAAATTTACCGGACGGCTTCATCCAACAAAACCTACGGAAGCTACCAAGCGGTTAGAAATAAATGTAAACTACATACCAGACGGCTCGGCTTTAGTTACGGTTGAAGTCGTAGAGGATATCTGTATCCTAGCAATCCATTCGACGCCCGTGCTAAGTACTGTTTTACTGTGTTGCAACCGTTAGCATCATTTAATAAAAGTTGTTTACAAAACCTACTTCTCCCACATTGTATATTTATTTCATTAGCAACCACCTCAAGTTCAAGTTCAAGTGGGACTGGAACGATAGGATAAATCCCGTAAGTGTACAGCCTCAATTACATTTACATTTACAGATAGCTCGATGTATTCCGCTCACGGCGACGGTTAATTTTCTAAATGTCACTGCAATTAAGCCTCCAGTTCACTGAGTAGTAGAGAGCAGAAGAGAGGCCCCGTGAAATCTTCTTCACTTCGTCGTGAACCGATTTATCTAACGGTGTCTAGACAGCTGCTGTATTACTTTCATTACTTAACATTTCACTGTAACCTGATAACTTCTATAACCCTTTTAAGCATCATAATACAACCACAGAGATTTCCAGAATATCGATCAGAACCTTCTCAATTCGAAATGGATCCCACCAGTGCAACATTCATTTTAACTGTCAATAAGATACTC
Organism: Dicrocoelium dendriticum; assembly: GCA_944474145.2. Lineage (NCBI taxonomy): Eukaryota > Metazoa > Platyhelminthes > Trematoda > Plagiorchiida > Dicrocoeliidae > Dicrocoelium > Dicrocoelium dendriticum. The sequence continues at coordinate 98,027,234 of OX104067.1, read as the reverse complement.
ACAGCTGCCAGAGATATACCAGCTTATTGCATCCTTTTCCACAGAAGGAACAATGATATTGTGTGATTTCTACCTACCCGATAGTAACTCAACGTCCTTCTCATTTGTTGACATCGTTCATTTTTGTGCCAAAGGTTACCAATAGTAATCGTCATATTGGTGCATTCGAACACACATTTTCAGGTTAAGCTGACTAGAAAATACACATCTCCACGCAATTCTAATCACGTCCATGCAGCCAATCGGATAGCTTCGCCATCTTTAATTCACACTGTTTGCCTTGCCACTAGTGAGAGCGTCCTATCCGCTACTTGGAAATAACGCTCCTTCGTCAGTGTTATCCCGGTACATAGGGTTGCAGGTGATGTGATGTAGATTTGGCGACATTGAACTCATAGTGTTGTTTATTAATGATTCAGTACGCTTGCTGAAATCCTACGACCTCAATTGGTAATCAATTTACTAAGTGGTTTAAATGCGTTACGATGGTTAATCATTTTCCCGCCTCACGCGTAGCAGCCATGGTGGATGACTCGCTTGCATTCCGACGTACGTTGAAGGGTCCTTATCTGGACTTCGCATCGGTGGAGAAGGATGTGAAAGAGTTTCAGATTGAAACCGCGACATCCTTTGTTCTTCGGAACGTGCAATCTGCGAAGGCGTACGAAAGGGAGACTGGACAGGTGCTACCGGAAGGATGCCCATACCGATATATTCTGTATGTATGTGTGCATGGGAGGTGCAGTAATGTCACTGGAAAGCGGTAAGTGCATTGCAATTGCCTCATGATAAGATTACTATGGGTACCGATGTTACAATTGCCTTGCCCGTTTTTCTGTTACGTATAAGAGGGAATGTTACGAAATTGGGAATGCGTATCTGTGGCATTCGCACAGCGTCCAAGTTGGGAAGCCTTGGCTGTATGCGTGTAATCGGAGGCCACCAGAAGAGCAGGAGAGGCTGGTGCTTAACTTAATGAGAACGTTTCGTCGGACCCAGGAGATGCGTGCCTTTGTGCGGCAGCAGTATGACATTCGTTTAACAAGGAGGGATTTGTATGTCATGCGGCGGCGTCATCGTAAGGCCTGTGTCACTGAGGTGGAGGAGGTGACTCAACTGTTGCAAAGAAATGGTGAGGTGAAAATTCTGCATGCGGGTAATCAGATACGTTACCTATTTTTCCTACCCTCGCGCATGCTTGAATTGGTGTGCCAATACGGCGAGGTAATTTTGGCGGACTCCACGTATCAGATCAATTACGAAGGCTACATCCTGTGGCATTGCATGTTTGTGGACGTCAGCGGCCTTGGTATGAGTTTCTTTTATGCACTGTTGCCTAATGAGACGGAGGTAGCTTACGAGGAGGCAGTGAGAGGTATGTTGGAATTGGCCCCCGCGGTTGCCGGTGCTCGGACGTTGGTGATGGACAAGTGCACCGCGCAAGTGAATGCGTTCCGTAATGCGTACCCAAATGCGAACATTGTTTTCTGCCGGGTACACATTATGCGTGACATGCGGCGGCGTTGCTCACACCTTCCGCTGTGTAACGCTGAAGATAAGAGAGCTCTATTCAGCATGCTGCGGTCATTGTTGTACACGTACGACTGCGCTCATTACCATCGGATTATGGAAGCGATATCTCTGCGAAGCGCAGCATGCTTCCAATACCTGCGTCGTACATGGATTCCATGGCGGCTTAGCTGGGCGGCGCATCTGATGGGCCATGTAGTTTTATTAGGATGCGACAGCACCAATGGCATTGAAAATGAGAACAAGCATCTGAAACAAACGCTGGGTGAACGGTCAACGCTACTTCACCTGTTTCAGGTGATAGTGCAGCGTGTAAGTAGCATGACTGAGGAGAGGGAAACACTGCTGGCCAGAGATCAACTTGCGACGTTCAGCACGGAGCCAGCATTGGGGACGTGATTTTGCGCAGGCTCTCGTCCTACGCCCGGCGGCAGTACGCGCGGCACAGTGTTCGGGTTCGTATTCGCAGCGTAAACGAAGGCGGTGGTTGTTGGCTGGTGGAGGACGAGCGCATTGGTATGCAACGTGTTGTCATCGGAAATGGCTGCGCTTGTGGATGCAGATTTAATCGGCAGTGGCGCATTCCATGTGCGCACATAATTCACGTTGCGAGCCTGCACGCGTACCAGGAGGAGGATGTGCTTGATGGTTGCCGTTGGGTATTGCCATCGATAAGTACATCTGCGCCGGTGCTTTCGGAGGATACGGAAGGGACGTTGACGGTGGCGCCGGTGAGATGCCCCAGTGATGTAGTTCTTGACCGGGCGGCGAAAATTCGCATCACTCGGGATATGTTAGCGGCTCTGGAAACGCAGATTCTGAGCATGGGCACGGAGGAGTTCCAGCGCACCATGGGCGTGTTCGCATGCGTGCGGGAGCTGCTCACAAGTCACAGTGATGTTCAGCTTTACGCGCGGTCATCGCAGTTGGAGCAACTGCAACCGTTATCCTCGGAAAACCTGCCTACTTTCCAGGGAATGCAGCCGTCATCCTCCGCTGCAGCTACCCACGTGACGGCAGGCAATGGTACGCGTAACAGCATGAATTCACCGGAGAGGGACGTCAGCGAAGGGATCACATTGGTGTCCCCGGTGGCTGGTGTTTCCCAGTCTCCTTGCGACGACCGCAGGCGTCGCAGGCGGAAGTCGCCTTTGCTAACCTGTGCGGTTGAGGTGGTGGAAGGCAGCATGACTTCACGGGAGTTGACATTTATGACCCTTAAAAGAAGGACATCAGCGCGCCACCGCACATACACATGGGGTACAAAGAGAGGCACTGCTGAAAAGGAAGCGGACAGCGCGGTTTGCACTTTGTGTGAGGAGGAAGAGGACGCGTGCGGGAGCTCGGAGATCGTCGATTGGATAAGTTGTGATGTGTGCTTACGGTGGTTTCATCAAACCTGCGCTTCATACCATGGGGAAGCGGCATATACATGTGCGCGTTGCTGTGGGTAAGTTCCGTTTCACGTTGTTTAGATTGCTTTTCTTTAGGGATACACGGAAATAGTATGGGAATACCGCATGAAGAAACTCTGCAAATAGAAACCCCTTCCAATCGGTAAGTTCCCACGGCAATGCCTTTCTTCCCCAACTGCATATGTCCTTGACTATTTTGTGAGCTGTGCAACGTTTGGCCTGGGTGTTAATCATGGTACCTTGTGTCTTCCAATTACAACGCCGCGCGCTGTGATTGTAAGACACGGATGGTTTCTTATTTAGCTGAGTTAACTTGTGTATAAACGCCGGTGCTTAAACTGCTGCAAGAAGTGCACCGTTCCGAAGCTGCTGCGTCTGATTCCATTCACCGGAAGCTTCTGCAAGAGCTGCCGGTGTAAGTGACGGGACCGCTGACGATGGTGTTTCCGATTTCACTTGACAGCTGTACATTTACTGTACATTTACGCTCTGGGACCAGTCTACTTTGTGCCTACTGGCCATCAATCAGCGTACGTGTTCTGTCCTTCGTTTTGGAGCAACCTTCCTGGCTTCGAGCTACGTACTCCGTGAGGTGGAACTCGCACTTGTCTCCAACCAAGTAGACCTATGTGTCCTTCATTCCTCCGCTTTGTATTCTGTTGACAACTGGAAGAAGGTCGCTAGTAAGGGTTTCAGGATGTTGTGGTTAAAACGCCGCTCTTTCGGGGTCGTAACTGCTGACATGATTGTGAGGATGTTCTCCCATTTCGTCCGGCCCCATCTTGAATACTGCATGAAGGCTTCCTCGCCGCAAATTGCTCGAGGGTTTCCTCGGATCATTGGTCATTGCGGTATAACGTTCCATAAAGGACCACTCTGGCAGAATCCCACCGCGCTCAGGTCAGAATCTAACAGTTGTTTGAGACGTTCCTCTGTCTCAGCAACAACAACAGCATCCGGCCAGCCGTTGTAATTATTCACGGCGTGAGCAACGAGCGCCCAGCGCCTTGCTTCCTGCCGCTGTCACAGAGCCTCCTCCAAATACCTGCCGCCGCCATGTGATCTTGCATTGATATGTAGTTACAGGTAACATAGATTTTCAATGCTCACCTCTATTTCAGAGCCACTGACATCTGCCGCCCAGCCCCTTGTTTCCTCTCACTACCACAGAGCCTCCTGTCACGTACTGCCGCCGCCATGTGATGTTGCATTGATACGTAGTTACCGGTAACATATATTTTTTATGCTCACCTCTACTTCAGAGCCAATGATATCTGCCGCCGACCGCCTTGTAACCTCTCACTGCCACAGACCCTCCTCCCAAGTCATGCCGCCGCCATGTGATGTTGCATTCATACGTAGTTACAGGTAACATAGATTTTCCATGCTCATCGCTCTTGCACAGCCACTGATATGCGTCATCCTCTGCGTTGCTCCCTCGCGCTGCCACAGAGCATCCCCCCAAGTCATGCCGCCGCCATGTGATGTTCCATTGACACGCAGTTACAGGTAACATCGATTTTATATACTCACCTCCGTTTCAGAGCCATTGATATGCACCGCCCACTGCGTTCTCACCTAGCGCTGCCACACAGCCTGCTTCACAGTCGTGCAGCCGCCATGCGGTGTTGCATTGATACGTAGCTTTAGGTAACATTGATTTCCATCATCACCTTGTCTTCACAGCGCCTGCTTTGTGTCGCCCATTGACCTACAACCTCACGCTGCCACAGAGCCTCCTCCCAAGTACCGCTGGCGCCGTGTGACAACACCATAAATCGCCGCCGCAGGTTACATTCCTTGTCCATCCTCATTTATCTTTTAGATTTCATGTTATGTACGTGCATTAGACGTATCCTATCATAGCACCTTGTCCGGTCTTCCCTCGCCTTCCAGTTACCACACTATTACCATTCCTTGGAGAACGGAGCAACGGCCCTTTTCAGGGCCACCCCCTGAATCCGTGTCTTGTCGTCCCACAGCCGAATGGAAGTATGCGAACTACCGCTATCTCCTTGCGGCGGACTACAAGCTCACAGGTTCCGTGGGTGGCTCCGTAATCTTCAGATCACGTATGGGGGCATTCATACATGGACACGTGTTCGCAACCCCGCGACGCATGCGAACAAAATCGTCCTGCAAAAACAAACCGGTAAGTTAACCTTTCGCAGCCATTTTCAACCTGCAGCATGTCGTTGCATCCGTCCATTATTGCTAAATACTGTTTCTTTAGTGCTCTGACACTTAGCAAGGCTCACCTTCATGAGCCATCCCCTCCTACTGTAACGATATTTGATGAACCATTTTTCAGTATTCTCGCTTCGTGGGTGATGAGCGTTCCGAACGCTCCCCACTTACACGAGAATATTTGCATATGGTTTGAGCGTCCCGTCTGCGCACTTGTCATATAATCAAACACCGCCTTAACAAGGGATTGCCTACTTCAGTACCATGTCACGACCACTTCCAGAATATACCATTTAGATATGTTCATTTATTGATGTAGCCATGCAAATACGTCAGCATTATGTGGGCAACAGCTTGCGCCGCACATTAACATCCCATGTATTACGTTGTGTTACCTCGCTATCCAAGACACTAAAGTATAGCCGTATATATCATTAGCGTTAACTAAACCGACTATTCTGTTCAAGTTATTACACCCACTGACGTAGAAATTACGTAGCTTTTGCTGGTTGGTTTTCGGATGTACATTTCCCCCTCTTTCCATAACACCATCGATTAAGTAAGTCACCCTTAAGGACGCCATATTCATTGCTCCATACCCACTGCCTCTTGAACCCACTTTCTTGCATAGCACCTATTCCGCTCAGAAATCACCGGATTTCGCAATCACATACCATCAAGTCATGCGAACTCCTTTTCCCTTGCGTGATTAAAGGCTATAGCACTTACCAAAGGTAAATGCGAACCAATAGATCATCCCATTTATATGTATATGTATATATCGCAATTGGTTATGCGATATACATTTGCGATTTTTAAACACATGTATATATATATACATATATATATATATTTATAGATGCATATACACATACATATATTCATAAATCGCAAATGCTTATCGCATAACCATTTGCGATATGTGATCACTTGATTACCATGCCAAATTTAATTCGGGATATATTTCCCATCTACTATGTCACAGGTATAATGCAAACAGCATGCTTTAGTACAGAGACTAACACTGCATCCTTATATAACGTTCATTTTGGTTACGTTCGTTCTTATCAATCTTGTATACAATAGTCAATAACCCATGCATTTATACACACATAGGCCTTTCAGTGCAATATATATATATATATATATATATATATATATAATTATACACATTATGCATCAGTATATACATATCGTTGTAACAGATATATATATATATATATATATATATATATATATATATATATATATATGTACATATCCATATATACATATTTATGTACCAATATATTTACATACATACGTAGGTATATATAAATATATTATTACACATATAGATACATATATATATATATATATGTATATATATTTTAATATTGACTGAGAGAGCTTTAAACCGCATTTACCAGTATTACACATACACACTGCTTTATCTATCCATTAGCGAGGAATCTCTTCATCCTATCCATCATACGGTTACCGAAGCCAAATGCAAGCTGCACTAGAAATTAGTCCATACTTCCATAAGCCAGCTAGTCAACGCCGACTCCCATATGTCTTGCAACATTAACCATACATTCTCCGAATGTATTCTTCTATGAAATACATGCAGGGGACTTACATAAACCATATTTTACATTCCGTTTCCTTTTTTAACGCCTTACTTAATGTTATATTTCAACGTTTACACTTTTAGTCAACTTTGTAATTAAGCATGGTACAGATCCTATTTCGCATTTTCGGAGGTTTTGAACACCTTGGAAACACGTTGCGAAAGAAATTCCTCCATTAAAACGATTACTTTTTCAGAACGCAGTAACAGGTTGTCCTCATGAACAACAGCCCGCATTCAAAATCGCGCCAGTGGCGGGTGTGTCGGTCCCGTTGATTGGCGCGATTTGTGCACAGCAGCGTCTGGACTTTTTTTCTAATGATCTTGACCCATCCTTACAAGCATCCCTTCATCAGTCTCTATAGAGGCCAACTAGGTTCATGGAAAGCCAATAGCCTTCTACTTTAGACATCATCTTTGCGAAATCGATTGACTTTGTACGAGATGTAGTGTATGATTCCTCCTTGGGCTCTAGTGATCATGTCTGCCTACTATTCAAATGCGTCTTAAGTAAGGGACGTGAAGAGTGTATTGTCAGGAGGCCAAATATCTGGCGCTGATTTCTAAGCCATCAGGGACAAAGCTGCAAATCAACCCTATATCACTTCAGAGGACGATACCGTCCAGGTTGCTTAAAACAAGTTCAAATCCTTTCTTTGAGAGATTTCCCTACATTCCAATCTCAGCCAGGAATAAAATGGGGGCAAAGCCCCCTTGGTTTGACTCTGAGGCGCGCAGGATGCTCAGTAGGCGTTCCAGGTGTCTGCGGACTGACGTATCAGCTCCCTCAGAAAGTGCCCATCATCACTACCGAGGCGTGCGAAATGCATGTAAACAGCATCTACGGGCCGCACGCTTAAGATATGAACTAGCGCTGACTCGCTCCGCATCAACAAACCCGAAACGGTTCTTTGGCTATGTCAAACGGAGATGCAATGCAAATTCGCCTATCCCTGTGCTTTTTGGATCTGACGACACTGAAGTATCAGTCGATCAGACCAAGGCCTGCTTACTTGCGGAACAGTATGCTATGTCGTTTGTTCATGAATCTCCGTTGCATTATATCAAATTGCAGACCGGGATACCAGTAGATTCCTTTCTGATGGACTTTTTCTTCTCGGAATCTCAGGTACTCAAGCTCCTGCATGATCTGAATCTCACTAAAGCTGCCGGGATAGATGCCCTTCATCCCAAACTTTTGCACGAGCTGGATGGATTGCTGTGTAAACCGATTAAATGTATCTTTGAGAAGTCCCTTCGTAGCTTTTCGCTATCTGCTGACTGGAGAGATGCTATCGTGTGCCCTATTTTCAAAAAGGGTGATAAGCACTTACCTGAAAATTATAGACCGGTTAACCTAACAAGTGTATTAGTGAAAGTATTAGAGAAGCTGGTAAGAGATGCTCTGGAGAAGCACTTAGCTAAATACAGTTTGCTCAACCCGTTTCAACATGGGTTCCGCAGACGCCACTCCTGTTTGACTAACTTGTTGGTAGCTCGAGAGTGCTGAGCTGAGGTTGTGGATCAAGGACAGGAGGTGGATATTTTGTTCACTGACTTCTCTAAGGCCTTTAACACCGTACCGCATTGTCGTCTTTTGTTTAAGCTAGAATCCTACAGCGTCTCATGCCTAGGATTGAAGTGGATTTCGGCTTTCCTGGAAGGAAGGCAGATGACCGTTCGAGTGGGTTCCGGGCTGTCTTTCAGACAAGCCGTCCTGATTGGTATTCCTCAGGGATCGGTCCTCGGACCTCTACTGTTTGCATTGTATGTCAATGACCTCCCTGAGATGCTTAAGGTACCATCCCTTATGTTTGCGGATAACTTAAAATTTTGGAATACAGTGAGCGATTCTGTTGGACTCACGGCTTTGCCGACTGCTCTCAACAAGCTTCGGGAGTGGTTAGAATTGTGGCAACTGCCAGTCAATCATGCAAAGCTTTCGGTCCTGCGCATAGGATCAAGCACTTCCACAACTCCGTGGCGGAAATGTAGTGCGTCAAGTGACTGAACAAACCGACTTGGGTGTCTCGCTATCCTCTGACTTCAAATCCAGCGAGAACTGGACAGATGCTACCCGCAAGGGTTTCCGAATGCTGTGGATGATCCGAAGGTCACTCGGCATTATAACAAATGAAATGTTCGTTATATTGTTCTCAGCCTTTGTCAGGCCATACTTAGAGTACTGCGTGCAGGCTTGTTCTCCATGCTTGGTAGCGACAAGATGACACTTGAACGAGTTCTGAGGGTTGGTACGAAAATGGTACAAGGATTGAGGCATCTCTCGTATCCTGATAGGCTGCTCAGGTTGCAGATGTTTTCGCTGCACTATAGGCGTTTTCGGGGAGACCTGATTCTTACGTACGGTATATTGACTAGCAAGATTGGGCCTGATTTAACTCGACTGTTCCATTCGGCTCAGATACCATCTCTTCGTGGTCACCCTTTGAAGCTGCATAAGCCCAGATCTGATCACGTTAGAGCTGACTTTCGTTTATCACACAGGGTCATCGACTCATGGAACGCGCTACCCAGCGAAGTAGTATTAGCACCAACGGTGAAGGAGTTTGAACATTGACTCGACGCCCTTGGGTTACAGTTTCATACCTTTCCGTTTGGTTCTTAACTTCTACATCCATTTCCGTGGCTTTTCACATCTATTACTATTATTGTCTTATCCACACATTCTCTCCTGTACTACAATTATCATTATTTTGTTTTGTTGATTCCATTTTCTTAGCCTTTATTTTATTTACGTGGCTGGCACAGCGGGGACTGCTAGGGCAGGCCGCGTGGGCATTGATTGGTTGACCGTTATGTGATTCGTGCGTATTAATTTGACTCTTTCCGATTTCAAATCGCTCCCGCGAACTCCACCCCGGTTCAACGACGCATTGAAGAAGGAACACACATGCTAATTTTCCTACCGCTCCTGTTCAAATTGAAATTGAAGTCGGTCCGGATCTGTACGATCCACTGCAGAGGACCACTTCCTCAGTCGTCGTCTTTATTTGTGACCCATGTCGCGCTGGACTGAGTGTCAGTCGCGTTTCGAATGGCCTACCTCCAATTAGTCCAAGTCCCTCATATCTGCATTCTGTGCAGAAGCAGAAAGAACCTCCGCTGCTCCCCAACGCAAAGTATATCCTGGCCTGTCGGACTCCAGCAAAGAAGTCAGAGACCGACACTGCACCGCTTGATGGACTGCCTGCCCTGAACCCGTGTTTCTCTTCTGCTCAAATCGAGACAATCAGCGATACTGCCTCCTTGGCATCCCCGTGCTTCTCGTCACTAGCTTCTGATCCGGTTACCCCCACTGGTAAGCCGACGGCTGTTAACCACGGTAAAACCCCGAATACCAAGTCTTGTGCATCCGTAGCGAAGGAATCTGCGCTACTGCCCCCTCCCCCAGTACGAGTGGTTGAAAGTAAGGGCAAGGCAGATGTCAAGATGAAACGCAAACCATTGTCTTCACAATCGCAGTTGTAGCTAGTTCTGGATAGAGTCGGTCAACTAGAAAAACTGCTTAGGGAGGGTTCACCTCCCCACAAACCGCAGCTTCCCGATAACAACAAATCACTCTCTCGTGGTCGTTACCTAATCATCATAAATACTCTTTAGTCGTCCAAAACCACTCCAGCTGAAAGGATTATGGATGCTCAAGAGTTTCTAAAAAGGATGATCTCTTTACTGCTCGAGGAGGGCGAGCCAAGAATCAACATCGTCTCCGCTTTTCGCCTTGGTAAGAAACAGGAGGACTCTTCTAAGGTCCTTCCCTTGAAGATTCTATGTCAAAACGATGGTGAAGTCCACCGCATTTTCCGACGAGCTCTGCGTCCCAAAGGAGAACCGTTTTTCGTACTACGAGACCTCTCTCCGGAGGATCGAGTGAAAATGAAGAAAGCGGTTGATGAACTCAGATATCGTCGTGATAACGGTGAGACGGACCTACATATCGTGGATTTTCGCGTACTTCGAAAAGCGCCAAGAACTCGCTGAAGACCACTCCTTGTCATGCCCAGGCATTAGATTTGAAGAACGGACTGCGCGTAATTTCTTCCAATGTGCGCAGTCTCAGAAACAAACTAGATGAAGTTAAGCTTCTTGCCTCCATCAATCGGCCGGGTCTTATAGCTTTCACCGAAACCTGATTGTCCTCGGATATCCTGGACTCAGAGGTGCAGATCTCTGGATACCACCTTTGCCGGGCAGACCGCCGTGGCGGAAGACCTGGGGGCGGTTTGATACTCTCTTGGAAGACGGACTTCAAGGCTCATCTGGTTGAAATTACCTGTGGCAGCGACGGGGACTTCGAAACTCTCTGGTGCCCTGTTCATGGAGGATGCACATCTCTCATGGTCAGTATTGTCTACAGGCCCCATTGGGTTCCGGTATTTGCCTGCTGGACGCGATCAAAATGCATGGTGGAGGCAAGAACTGCTTATTACTGGGTAACTTCAACTCCCCGAGTATCGACTGGGACCAACTGCATTGTGTTCCTTCTTTAAACGCTTTTGATTTCTATCTTTGAGAGACGGTTATCGAATGTAGTCACATTCCAACATGTCACTGCCTACTCGAGTAATTGCAGAACAAATACCCCATACTCTTGACCTTGTACTCTCACCGGCACAATCAGATGTCACCGGCCTAACCGTTCTGCAGCCCATTGGTAACGGCGATCACTGTGTGGTTTCATTCCTCTGGATGCCTTACTCTCCACAACGAAAGTCACCTCTGCAGAAATTTCTGACGTGTTGATCCCCAACGCCTACAGACGGCCGCTAGTACTGTGGACTGGAGTATACCCGAACCCCTGAATCTGGACGATGAGTGGAGCCTCTTGTACTCCAAAATGCTTTCGCTCGTTGAGCAGGTCGTTCCTGTCTACGAAAGACCTTTTGCCATAGGTCCTCCATGGATTGATCGAGAACCGAGGGGCGTAATGAACAAAAGACGGAAAGGATGGGTCCGATTCAAGCTCACGCAATCCGAGTCTAACTATTAGGAATATAAAGTGGCCAGGAATATCTTCAACTTGAAAAAACGTGAGAAACGGCCTAAGTACGAATTCGGTTTGGCTGTGCAGTCCAAGACGACTCCCAAGGCACTCTTCTTTTACCTGAAGAGAAGTACCAGAGCAGGCGGTGGTATCCCTCCGTCTCAACGAGACTGGACCTTGACGTGGTACGACGGTTTGCGTACCTCATTGAGCCATTAGACTATACTGCTTGATGCATCCGTGCACCTTGAGAGCTACTCCTACCAGGTTGGTCAATGGTGTGTGGTCAGACGAACTCAGTCTCCTGTTCCTCCAGGTTTTAAGGTTTGGAATGACGTCCATTTCTGTAAAACTCAATCATTACCACCACCCGCTGTCTTGCGGACAGGCTTTTGAGCCAAACGTTTTGGATGAGGACCCTAATCTTTCTCCTATCTAGGCCTGGGCGCTCTGGCAGTATCTTAGCCCGCATACAACCATGACATTTTCTTCAATCATAAACTTCATCCTGCATCGGCCGTCGCGCAGATTATCAAGGGTCGCTTTATCTGCTGCATACAGCAGGGCGGATAAGCGAAGACATGCTACCTCTTCCTTCTTCCTTTTCCACTTGTTTCTTTTACTCCCATCCCGACCCCCATTACTAACCTTCCTTCTATAATTCCAAGCTTAATTGACAGCAAGCGAAATGCCACCGGAGTTAACCATCTGCAGTTACCATCCCACAGCACATATCGGACGCTTATCGGCAAAAGTCCCTTATAAGGCCACGCTGTCCCGTTCCCATAGCGACATTCAACGTCCGCACTCTAAGACAAACAGGTCAACAGGCTGCACTCGCACGCACCTTGGACACACTGAGTATTGATGTGTGTTGCGTGTCCCAAACTAGGATCAATGAACCTAATGGAGTTGTTGAATTGACTTCACCCGGCTTATCCTCTCGTTATTGGTTGCACGCATCCGGAGACCCCGATGCAGCACTCACGGGTCAACCTGGTGTAGGTATCATTATCAGCTCCAAGGGTTGAGTCATCGTTGGTTGATTGGATTCCGGTGAACAGCCGTTTATGTGCAGCCCGTTTGACGACCTCAGCTAAGGTGGATTCACGAAGTAATGCAAAACGCTGTTTGTGATTTCCGTTTGTGCTCCCACCGACTGCAGTTCTAGTGCTGTCAAAGACACATTCTATCACGAACTGAACGCGCTACTACACAGTGCTACTAGTTCAGATATTATAGTACTTGCAGGGGATATGAACGCACAAGTAGGGCGTCTAAGGTCTTCAGAAGCTCAGCTTGGTGGTAATTGTGGGCTTAACTCCGAACGGACTGACAACGGTGAGCGTCTGCTGCAACTGTGTGCGGAGCACCAGTTGTTTCTTAGTAGCACTGCTTTTAGACACAGTGGGTGCCGAAGTGCCACTTGGCGTCCTCCTGTAGCTGGTCAGCGATGGACCCAAATTGACCACATAGCCCTAAGTTACATCCTGGATTGCCGCTCGTACTGGAGTATCTGTGTCGACTCTGCTCATGCCCTGGTACGCTGTCGTTTCTCCATGAACTTTACTGGGAGGCGCACCAAGCGTCTCCTCCAGTTGGCAACGGAGAAATTGTCCCAGCCCTCTGTCAGGCAAGCCTATCAAGACGCACTGTATACCGAACTTTCGCTTTCTTGTCCCAATGACACTGAGCTTCATTGGAATAGGATTTCGGCCGCCATGCACGATGCAGGAGCATCTGTTTGTGGCACTATCAGTCGTCACCGCACCAGTCACTGGATATCCGAGAGGTCGGTTAAACTGTTGAAATCTAGAAGACACCTCCGGGCTGTCTCTGAAGACAATGTGACCAGACGGGCTATTAGGCGTGAACTAAAGCAGAGCCTACGTGCTGACAAGGAAGCCTGGTGGACCAGTCGGGCTCAAGAAATGGAGGAGGCAGGATCAGTAGGCAATTATCCAAGCTCTTCCAGGTAATCCGCACCACTGGTCCCAGAAAACCAGGCGTCAGTGAGACAATCAGAGACAGCGCGGGTGCGCTGATACACAATAAGAAGCGCCGTATGGCTCGTTGGGCTGAACACTTTGAAGATCAGTTCAGCTGGCCCCCTGCTCCCGGACCTCTTCCTTCTCAGGTGATGCAGGACGAGTCATGGACGGTTAGTTTAGAGCCTCCGTCGGAGGCCGAAGCCCGAAACGCGATCACAACCCTCAATCGTTTTGGTGCCGCTGGCCCGGATTCCCTTCCACCTGCACAATTTAAGGATGAAGGTGAGGTCCTCTGCAGGGCACTGACATCCCTATCCGAAGGTATCTGGAAGGAGGAGTATCCCGGCTACTCAGAGCGAATCGATTATAGTGGCGATATACAAGAAGGGCAGTCGCACAGACTGTTCTAACCACAGGGGGTGTTAACCTAACGGTAGTTGTGACAAAATTATTGGCCTCGATTCCCGTTTGTCGCTTCACTGCGGAACGGGAATCTCGGATTAGGAAAGAGCAGTCCGGTTTCCGCCCAGGACGTGGCTGTATAGACCATATATTCACTTTGCGGCAGTTGCTAGAGCAGCGCCACGCATACCGCAGACAGAAAATAGCTGTGTTCTTTGATTTCAAGAGTGCGTTTGATTCAGTGGATCGATTGATACTCTACGAAATACTTAGGCAAAAAGATGTTCCCATGAAATATGTGAACATCCTGCTCTATACTCGAACCCAACAGGCCGCGTCAGGCTCTACGATGGCCTATCAGGTAGCTTTCCGACCACAAGTGGTGTTCGTCAGGGTTGTCCGATTTCCCCATTTTTGTTCAATTTCGTCGTGGATTCTATCATGGAGTGTTCCCTTGCGGAATCTCACGATGTAGGCGTTGTAGTGCTGCCTGTTGAAAGGTTATTTCACTTAGATTATGCAGACGATATCGTCTTGCATTTCCACCATGTTGCGTCGGCACAATCAACCCTGAATAGCCTTTCCAGAGTGGTCCCATTATTTGATATGCACTTCGCACCTTCATGGACTACACCGCTCACTACTACTACTGCTATGCCGCTCTTCTGTTCTAACTCAACCGCTCAACGTCCACTCACACACCACCCTACCTCCCGTCCTTCACCTACATGTACTCTTATGTATTCTACGGTCTCCGTCACAAAGGACCCACGTCTCGCAGCTGATGGAAGTAACAGCCGAACTCCCGGTTTTCACTGTCCTGCGATCGCATCCGCCTCTCACTCCACCGAAGCTCCAGCTCTGCTTCGACCTGGTTCTCCATTCATCCTCGCAGCGTTTAATGTTCGAACTTTGATGCAGATCGGACGCCAAGCATGTCTGGCCCGTACTCTTGAAACGCTATCGGTAGACATCTGTTATCTTTCAGAGACCAGATTACAAGACTCTAGCGCCGTCATCAGAATGGCCTCTCCGGTAAACTCTGACGCCAAATACTACTTGCGGCTTTCCGGAGACCCAGAATCTGTCGCCACTGGTCAAGCTGGTGTTGGGGTTGTATTAAGTGCCAGGGCTGAATCAGCTATATATATTTATATATATTTGCAAAAGTCTGTTAACAGACATAATGCCATCAGAAACCATGGGATTCAAACGAAGGTACAGAAACAGTAAAATAAAACACAACACAACAGTGTCCATGGTTTCCTCAGAGGGCGAGATACTACCCGGTTGCCCAAGCCGAAGTAGGGTGTTGACTTAGGGGACACCACCCCGAGCCTTTGGCTTAATAGCCTGCCCGCAAGGCAGCGGAGCGAATTCAGGGAATCGCGCCCATTGGGAGCCGGTGACTGATTGCTCAGTTCATACGCCTTTCGTTTGTTCCTTTGTCAAACAGAGGCCCAATGCTCCCCAGAAGTACAGCATAAGATTGCTGGAATACAATGCTTCGCCAGGATGAAGCAAGGGGCAGTGACTTTATTTAGTGGCGAGTCACGTCCGCCACGTCACAGTGTTGTTAAACGGACATATGTGGCTTTTTATAGGGAGAACGCTTGCCAGGCGAAAACCCACCACGTCCTGGAACACTGCCGCCGAACCATTTGCTGGAACGGGAAAATCCCGAACCACCCAGCTGGCACCACGAGGTTGTTCGGCAAGCCAGCTGGCTTGCTGAATCAGCTCTGCTTGACTGGATCCCAGTCAACAGCCGACTATGTGCAGTCAGACTAAGAGGTTCATGTAACGTAAGCAGGCGTCGAGATGTTAAGCGTGCCTTATTTGTCGTCTCCGCCTACGCCCCTACAGACTGCAGCCCGGATGCAGTTAAAGATAGCTTTTACCAGCAACTACATGAACTTCTGCGTTCCTCCAAAAGGACGGATATAGTCATTCTTGCCGGGGACTTAAACGCACTAGTTGGCCGCCTTCTACCAAGCGAGCACCATATTGGGGGTAATTTTGGTCTCGGTGGCAGTCGATCAGACAATGGAGACAGACTGCTTGCTCTTTGCTCTGATCATCGCTTGTTTCTTTCGAGCACTAGTTTTCGGCACTCGAGGAGACACACTGCTACCTGGCGCTCGCCCTCACAAACGCAAGAGTGCTCCCAGCTTGACCACATCGCAATCAGCTACAGATGGCGCGGAAGCGTAACGGACTGCCGATCGTACTGGTCAACTTTTCTAGACTCTGATCACGCATTGGTTCGTGCTAAGATTTGCATGCGTTTCGGAGGATCACCTAAGCTAGCCCACTACCGACCGGACATCGCGAATCTACAAAACGCTGCGATTTTAACCAGGTACCAAGCCTCACTGTCAACCTTGCTTGGCTCAACTATTGACGGTGATCTCGATTCGCAGTGGGCGCATATCAAAGATGCTTTAGTTTCCACCAGTATCGACACTTGTGGAGTTACCCGTCACCCACCGAAACATTGGATTTCCGCCGACTCCCTGTCGCTGATGGACAGACGCCGCTTGATCCCATCGGATTCCAGACACAGTGAGGAACGCCAGTAGCTTGGTCGAGAGTTGCGCAGGAGTCTGCAAATGGACCGCGAAGCTTGGTGGTGTGAACGTGCTAGGGAGGTGGAGCTGGCTAGTCTCTGTGGTAATACCAGGAAACTCTTCCATCTCATTCGAGTCACCGAAGGTGTTCGATCTGGTATAAGTGAAACAATATGCGAAGAGGATGGCACCTTAATCACCAATCTTCAACGACGGTTGAAGCGATGGGCCGAACATTTTGGCTCGCAGTTTTGTTGGCCCCCAGCTCCATCTGCTACCTCTGGCGCTCGCGCTGGGGCCGAGTGGTCTACCCCAACAGACCGTCCCTCTTCCCAGGAAATCGAGCAGGAGCTCCGGCACATGAAGCGTTATAAAGCTCCCGGCCCTGATGGTCTTCACCCAGCTCTATTTAAAGATGGTGGCGCATCGCTGGTTCGAGAACTCACCGCTTTGTTCTCGAAAATTTGGTCGAAAGAGAAGGTTCCATCATCTTGGAGTGAATCGATAGTCGTCCCCATCTTCAAAAAGGGCCTGCGCACAATCTGCTCCAAATACAGAAGAATAAGTTTAGTCCCCGTCGTTTGCAAGCTGCTGGTGTCCATCATACTTCGCAGGCTATCCCCAACACGCGAATCGTTGCAACGAGAAGAACAAGCTGGGTTTCGCCCTGGTCGCGGCTACATCGATCAAATCTTCACACTTCGCCAGATCCTCGAGCTCCGCCATGTGTATCAGAGGCCAACGATTGCTGTGTTCCTGGATATCCGTGCAGCCTTCGATTCTATCGATCGTACAGTACTGTAGCAGTGCCTTCTGAGGGACGGTGTCCCCGAGAAGTTCGTCTCCATACTGCGCGCTCTATACAGTTTGACTTCGGGCAGGGTTAGGGCTTATGGCATGCTTTCGCCTACCTTTGTGGTCTCCAGTGGAGTTCGACAAGGATGCCCTATCTCTCCGTTCCTATTCAACTTTGTCATTGAGGATGTCCTGAAGAACGCTCTGAGCGATTCGTTGAACGCTGGCGTTGAGCTCTTCCCAGGTAGTCGAGTTGTTGATTTGGATTATGCTGATGATGTCTTGCTGGGTGACGACCCACAGGTCGTCCAACTTGCATTAAACCGCTTGACGATTGAAGTATCAAAGTACGGTATGTACTTTACGCCATCCAAATGCAAGGCTCTCCTTCAAGATTGGCAGGTGCCTCTGCCTGCACTCACGCTTGCTGGTGAGACACTAGAGGTTGTGGAGAGCTTTGTCTACTTGGGAAGTTGCATCACTGCTGGCGGGGCTGTTGGAGACGAGATTTCGATGCGCATCTTGAGAGCACGCCTCGCTTTTTCTAGGCTGAGGCATTTGTGGCGTCGCCATGACATTCGTTTCTCCATCAAAGGGCGGGTCTATTGTGCAATTGTTCGTGCTGTACTGTTGTACGGATGCGAGACCTGGCCCATTCGTAAAGATGACTTGCGCAGGCTATCTATCTTCGAGCACCGCTGTCTGCGATCCATTGCCCGTGTGTGGTGGCAGCACCACGTAAGCAATTTGGGAGTTAGACAGCGTGTCTTGGGACGTGGAAGCCACTCGCCCGAGGAGCTCATCTCACTGCATCAACTGCGGTGGTCGGGACACGTATTGCGCATGCCTATCCAGCGTTACCCCCGTCGTGCGTTGTTTGCACTTGCTGGACAGGGCTGGAAGAGACGGTCTGGTGGATAGCCTACAACATGGAGAAGCCACATGAAAAACTTGACGAAACACTTGGCCTCGGCCGGTTGTTGTCGACTACCTGGTTGGGGTCCGAGAGATGAGGATACTTGCTGGTTGAAGACCTTGGAAGTTATGGCTCAAGATCGATGTCAATGGCGGACGTGTGCATCAGTGTGTTGCGGTGTCCCTTCTTCCTCCCCCTAAAAAAAGAACAAACTGAAAACAAAAAAACTTTCAAAAACTGTGAGTGGTAAACTTGACAAAAAAAGCATTTCTTGTTGCTCTTTTCTTATTATTCATATTGTTTTCCTATTCAGCCATGATTCCGATGGCACAATATCTGTACCACAGATTGTGTATAATATATATATATATATATATATATATATATATATATATATACATATATCGCACCTTCAATGTGCAGTGTTGCTGCAGGACCACCAGTCACTTGATGACCCCTTGACGCTTGCCAACGAGGAACTCGAGGTGGTAGATCAATCCACCTATCTTGGCAGCTGCATCAGCAACGATAGGCGCATAGAAACTGACGTCAGCTCACGCACTGCAAAGGCCAGAGCTGCCTTCTTGAACCTGCGTCATCTTTGGCGATAGAAGGGAATTTCCGTCCGTCTGAAAGGCCGTGTATACAAGGCCACAGTTAGGGCCGTTCTGCTCTATGGTAGTAAGACTTGGTCCCTTGGGTCTGAAGATCTGAGCCGTCTTTGATCATCGTTATCTACGAAGCATTACTGGTGTCGGATGGCACCAGCGTGTCCGCAGCGATGATGTGCGTAGGCGACTACTAGGTAGTGATAATCCTGCTAGCTCCCTAGAACAATAGGTAACACTGAATAAGTTGCGTTGGCTTGGGCACGTGCTACGTATGCCTGCTCACTGCATACCTAGGAGGGCCTTGTTCAGTCTACCAGGTGTAGGGTGGCGCGACTCGAGGTGGACAGAAGTTGACTTGGCAGCGGAAAATGAAGTCACTAACAACCAAACTGGGTGCCGTTGGCCCGTCTCGCCTTCCGGGCTTTAGTCCACGTGACTCTCCTTGTGCTTGGCTCGAGAGTTTACAGGACATGGCTCACAGTCGATACCGGTGGGGCGTCTGCTGCCGTCTCCTAATCGGATTGTCCGTTTAAAGTGTGTTTGGTGCTGAGTTATCTGCGAGGTAATGGTTGATTATGAGGCGGGGCAGTTAAAGCCGCAAGGAAGTTCTCTTGCCGCCGTCACCTTATCTTTGCATGATAGCCAGCTGTTTGTGACGGTACGTTGTCTACACAAGATGTAGGCGCCTTGACCCTGAGTGTTTGCTTAGGGCATTAAGATTTTCAGGTGAGTCCCCCTTTTCTCCCTCTTATTCTTTATTTCATAAGTCGTCATGGTTGTATGGCAGCGAAGCTGCTAATGATGATGTGTGATATTCCTACTCTGTATTCCTTTGCGCATGTCGATTTACTTGACGATGACGCTGCGAAAGCCAGTCTCTTGGCCATGCAATATTCTTCTGTTGACTCAATTGAGACGCCGTTTCCCAGTGACGCGGTACTAATACTCCATTCTTCGTTGGAGCATGTAGAAATGAGCGCTGATGTCGTTGCCAAAGGCATTCTTAAATTAGATCCGAACTCCTTGCCGGGTCTTGATCGGTTGCTTCCGCTGTTCTTCAAGACTGTGGCCGATTACATTGCGGCTCCTGTTTGCCGGGTATTTCGCCATCCTCTTGAAGTTGGACAGCTCCCGATTGCTTGGGAAGTGGGGATTGCTAAACCCATATACAAAGGAGGGGATCTTCAAAATCCTGCCAATTATCGACCTATCTGCTTAACGTCAGTATTGTGCAAGGTAATGGAGAGGATTCTCAATCGGGCACTTCTCCAGTTCGAGAACCAAAACGTCATCTCTTGTGCGCAGCATGGTTTTCGGCGGACACGCTCATGTTCTTCGAATCTGCTTTTGGCCCGTAAAAGATGGTCGAAATCATTAGACGCTGAGAAACGTCTGGATGTTAATTTTGTCGACTTCAGCAAGGCCTTTGACAAGGTTCCTCATGAAAGGCTCTTTTATAAACTACGATTAATTAGTGCTTCTGGAAACGTTCTCTCTTGGATCGCTGATTTTTTGGGTGACCGGACTATGCGAGTCGACGTGAACGAGACTTACTCCGCTCCTGTGCTCATGACTAGCGGTGTCCCACAGGGATCGGTCCTAAGCCTAGAACTTTTCAAGATCTTCATCAATGACCACCCGGCGGAACTTCAGTTGGATTGCTTGATTTACGCTGACGACTCGAAGTTGTGGATGGAGGTATCCTGTCTTGACGATGCGGACCGATTACAGGCTACACTTGATACGTTACATAAGTGGTCAGTCAAATGACGATTGCCCATAAATCGCGATAAGTGCTCGATCCTCACCATTGGTGATCCTGAGCCTTTCGGGACATACCACATTGGTGGGGCGTTGCTCAGCACTTCAATCTTTGAAAAAGACCTCGGCGTGTTGGTGTCACCATATCTACGAACTACACAGGACATGATCCGAAGGGTCGGTGCTGCCAACGGGATATCTCATGCCATACAAAGTGCCTTCTCGCGTTTGACTCGGGATATCTTCAGACTTTGTTTACTTCCCATGTCCGCCCCATTCTCGAATACAGATTACCTGCCGTCTTCCCACTCACCAACTTCGAGTGTGACTTCATTGAAAAGGTCCAACGACGGGGATCGAAATACATCTTGGAGGTACGAGACTTGCCTTTTCCCCTGAGGCTTCAGCGGATGAACCTGTTCTCCCTGGATTATCGCCGACGTCGCGGTGACCTGATTTTCACCAGGCGCATCCTGAGAGGAGAGATGGGGGCGGAGCTGCAGGCGTGCTTTCAATTCAATGCAAGCAGTTCAACTCGAGGCCACAACTGGAAACTGTTTAAACCCAGAAGGCTCCGGGTTCATCCTGCTCTCGCTCTATCAACTCGCGTAGTCAACGATTGGAACGAGTTACCGAAGCATGTGGTCCATGCCTAGACTGAGGAATGTTTCAAGCGAATGTTAGATTCTTATCTTTTGAGTAGGATGGACCCTTGCAGCTTCTACTGTAGTTGTCACGGTCGCTTGTGGATTACCGCTTGACATCGAATCGCGGCCTCCACACAGTGATTGGGAAACGATGGAGCTGACAAATGATTTCTCCTGCTCTCTACAATCCTATGATCCTGAGTATTACGCGGTATCTGGAATTTTTTGGCGTACCATACTGATAGAGCTTTTTAGCTGAAATGACGTGGAAAACAGTGTTTGAATAAACACTTGAAACGAAATCTGAGTATTGTCAAATTTCCTCTGAACCAAGATATCTTGGATCGATTAACTTGGTGCTGGCCAAAGCCTCTCCCTGACGCTTACTGGTACTTTTATGGTTGTTCCCTATTTTAGTCCCATTTAACACTGTTTTGCCTTTTTATTGTGGTCGTTTTACGGTTGTATACGTGTTTTTAAATTCTGCTGTTTTCCACTTAAACATGGTCTTCTCGCTAAAGGCCGAGGCGGATGAACCCCTTGCGTCCTCTTTTATGAGTCAAATGCAACTTGCAGGAATTCTGCTTGTTCAAGGCCAGTTACGGATTCATCTGGTGGTATGCAGTGTGATGTTTACTCCCGCTGGTATCACAAAATTTGTACCGGCCTTCGAGCGAATCTACAATGTACTATCATCCAGTGAAAACCTTCTGTTTAGATGTGTTGATTGTTGCGCTCAGAAGGCGTAGCTCCTGGCTTTCACCTGTGCTGAATTCAAAGCACTGGCATCCAGATTCACAGTCGTTGAGAAGGCGTTAGCCGAGCTTGCCTCTCTTGCCTCGCTCAACTCTAGAGTGGATTTGATTATGAAATCCCTGGATATTGCGAATGTGGACTCTGTAGCGGACTGTCCTGCTGACAGTCCATCCGTTGACGAGGCGTTCATCCTACCGGACGCTCCAGTTCACGTGAATATAACTGACACAGATGCTTCGGACAGCATTGTTGACTCGCCCCGAATGGAAGGCGTCACGGGCTCCTTTTGCCATTAAAGAATAAGCGTAAGAGGGCAAGGAAAGCACACAAACCCTCCGCCTCTAAACTGAGAGGTGATAAAATGCTCAAGAAACAAGCGCCTGAGTTGGAAACACCACCTGGTGCTGCAATTCCCTCAGTGAGACATGAGGTGCCGTCACCTTCGGTCCCACTGATTCCGTTCAAACAACCATGTGGCGTAGATAGTAGAGCATGTGGAGTAAATACACCTCGTCGGGGTGATTCTTACACAGATAGCAGTGTGATTTTCAGAAACGTCACTGAATCCACTGCCGCTCTTCCCACCGAGCGCACGCTTGATGATCTTGGTTTTACCACCAGGTTTCCCTGGCGTTACTGTCAGGAAGCTCATCAGGTTGGGGAACGTTCCGGTTGGTCAACCAAGTCCTCGACCCCGTATGTTTAGAGTGGTCCTCTCCACCCCAGAAGAGCGCAGGGCCTTACTGCGATTTGTCTTCAAGCTCAAAGGTAGCAACGTTAGTGTGAAACCAGACCTTCCGTTAGCGGATAGGTTAAAGTTAAAGGAAGAAATCAGAGACCTAAAAGCCTGGCGTGCAGCTGGCGAGCAAGGTCTCCGATTGGCGGGTTTTCAGGTGGTCAGCCGGCGGTCCTTTTCCGCCCTGCCAGAACCTATTATACTTACGTACGACCCAGGGCTAGTCGAGCCGAAGTCCTCCAAGTAATACTTAGTAACGTGCGTAGCCTGAGGAACAAGATGTGCGAGATGGGTCTGCTCGTAGACAAATCTCGTCCAGATATATTTGCTTTCACTGAAACGTGGCTGTCTGAGAAAATCACAGATGGCGAAGTATATCTGTCTGGCTACGCACTGTTCCGCGCTGACCGCTCCATTGGCCGTCAAGGGAGTGATGTAGCTCTTTATGTGAGCTATCACATCGACGTATTGAGGACCAGCATTTTTCAATCTCTCGACAAATCTGTTGTGGCTCTCACAGTCTTGATTTGCGCTTCCTCGGTTCAGGTTACGGTCGTGTTAGTGTATGAGCACCTCCAATGGAATCATTGAGTTTATACGCACTCACTCTGCGTACAACTGTCTGGTGCTGGGAGACTTCAACCTCCCAGAGGTTTGTTGGGATGATCTATCTTGCAGTTCGGCGCTGGGATCGTTCGGTACAGAACTGCTGGACTTAACGCTGCAAGTACCACTACACCAGTTCGTGGACCTCCCCACTAGGTACATGAGAAATCAGCAGCCGTCCATTTTAGATCTTGTTTTTGCTAAGTCACTTGACTTTGTAAATGACATTAAATACGACTCGTCTCTTGGCGCTATCGATCACGTTTGCTTGTCTTTCCAGTGTGCTCTTATCAGGTCTTACAAGCTACTACCAGTTGTTATCCGAACATTTGGGCTGCGGACTTCCAAGCGATGCGGGATAAAGCTAGGTCATCGCCTTGTGTGATATCTGAGACCGATACTGTTCACATAGCCTGGGAAAAACTTAAGGCTCACCTCGTAGACATTTCTGCACCTCACATCCCACTGGTAAAAAGAAAGGAATCGAAAGCGCAGCTTCCGTGGATAGATTCCGCTGGGAAGGGCCTGCTAAAGAAGCGGTCTAGATGCTGGTGAGCATACCGAACAGCCCCGTCGAACAGCACGTTTGACAAGTATCGGTTGGTTCGAAATGAGTACAAGCTACATCTTAGGTTGGCCCGGCTTCAGTTTGAAAAGTGCTTAGCTGATACTGCCTCGAAACATCCCAAGAAATTCTTCACTTACGTTAAACGACGCTGTGGTGCAAACTTGCCCATACTATCATTGTTTCGAGGAGATGGGACCCATGCCTATAGCGACTATAACAAGGCATGTGTACTTGGTGAGCAGTACTCAAGCGTCTTTATCCGCGAAACAAATGCGCCATGCAGAAAATTATCTCCAAGAGTCTCTGAGGACTGTTGTCTGGATGAAATTCCTGTAACTGTGTCTCAAGTTCTCTGGTTGCTAAGAGAGGTAAACCCAATTAAAACTTCCGGGCCAGATTCTGTTCATCCAAAATTGTTGCACGAATTGGCTGTGGAACTCAGTGAACCTCTGACTTGTGTGTTTCAGAAGTCACTCAACAGCTGTTTCCTGCCTACCGAATGGAAGTAGGCTGTTGTCTGCCCGATTTTCGAGTGCAGTGACAGACTTACCGGCTACTTACAGGCCTTTCTGCTTGACTAGCGTGGTCGTTAAGTTACTTGAAAAATTAGTACGAGATATAGTGGAGAACCATTTAAATATGTTTAACCTGCTCAGCGTCGAGCAGCATGGTTTTCGCAAAGGGTTTTTGTGTCAAACGAACTTGCTTGTAGCTCGTGAGAGCTGGGCTGAAGCCGTAGACAGTGGACATGCGGTGGACGTGGTGTTCATTGACTTCACCAAGGCCTTTGACACTGTCCCCCATTCGCGACTCTCACTGAAGTTGAGGTCGTATGGAATATCTGGTCACGTTCTCCAGTGGGTGTCAGCTTTTCTGGATGGACGGAAATAGTGTATTCGTTTGGGAAGCAGCCTTTTGTTTCGACACGCTGTCCTTAGCGGCGTTCCGCAAAGCTTTGTCCTAGGTCCGCTGCTGTTCTCAGTCTACCTGAATGACTTGCCGAGGGAGCTTGAGGTGCCATCGCTCTTATTTGCTGACGACCTAAAGCACTGGAATATTATTGCTATCCCTGGAGGTCCTGTGGCTCTTCAACGGGCTCTGGATAGACTTCGGGAATGACCTGTCTTGTGGTTGCTGCCCATAAACCGGACAAAGTGTTCAGTGCTGCGTATCGGAGCGTCAGATTCCTCCACAAGTTATGCGCTCGATGGGAATGAACTTCCTCACGTGACTCATCAGGTTGATCTAGGTGTCGTCCACTGTTCCACACTACACTCTAGAGACAACTGGAAGAAGGCGGCTAGTAAAGGGTTCTGGATGTGGTTTATCCCTCCTTTCGGGACCCTAATTGCTAATGTGTCTGTGTAGCTCTTCTCAGCGTCCGTACAACCCTACCTGGAATACTGCGTCTTGGCCTGTCCAACATGCCTTGTCCGGAACAAAATGACACTAGAAAGGGAGTGCGTGTCGGTACTAGGTTGATCAAGGGATTACGAGGACAAACGTACCCCGAACACCTACTTAGTTTGGGGATGCAGTCAACGCACTATTGAAGGATTAGAGGGGACCTAATCCTAACCTACCGTATTTTGATTGGGAAGGTTGGCCCTGATTTCCCCTGGCTATTTAGCCCTGCTAGCTTATCTGGTCTCCGCGGGCATTGTATGAAGCCGGACAAACCGCCTATCAAAGTACGCTGTCATGCGAGTTGGATAAACGCTCACTGGATGCAATTGAAGCTCACTGGTCTCATATTCACCAGACCTTAGTAGCAGCAGGAAAATCCTCATGTGGTATGTCTAATCGCCAACATGGACATTGAGTCTCTTCACAGTCTCTGGGACTTATCGATGCTCGCCAGCATATTCCGGCTGGAAGCGAACACAATGAAACTCGCAAAGAGCTCCGGGCAAAATTCCGTGCTAGCCTCGAAGAGAGACCGCGAATCTTGGTGGTCCCATCGTGCATCAGAGATAAAAATGGCCGCTGCCCGGCTGATACGGGGATCAGGCAGCAGGAGACCTGGTGTTAGTAAAACAATTTGTGACGAGAGTGCGCAGCCTATCCACAACTTGTCAAAACGCTTGGAGCGTTGGGCTGAGCACTTTGAAAGGCAATTAATTCGGCCAGAATTGTTCGTTTTCTCACCGGCCGCTGATTGCCCCGCTTCATGGTCTGTCCCTTTGGATCCACCCTCTCGCTCAGAAATCGAACGTGAGATGGGACTGTTGAAGTTAAATAAAGCCGCGGGACCTGATGGTCTTCCTCCAGCCCTCTTTAAATTCGAGGCCTATGTTCTTGTGGATGATTTACACGAGTTACTAGTCAAACTGTGGGAGCAGGAAACTGTTCCAACCAACTGGAGCCGCTCCGTCATAGTCCCAATTTTCAGGCGAGGCTCGTGATGGGAATGCGGCAGCCATAGAGGAATCAGTCTGATCTTCATCGCCTCCAAATTGCTTGCCCGTCATCCTTCACAGACTGACTGGCACTCGTGAAAACCAGATTGGTGAACAGCAAGCTGGATTTCGTCGAGGTCGTGGCTGCATTGACCACATCTTCACTTTGCGTCAGTTGTTGGAGCACCGTCACATATATTGGCGGCCCAGTGTAGTCATGTTCCTCGATATCAAAGGTGCATTCGATTCGGTGGATAGACATGCACTTTGGGACTATCTACTCAGGAAAGGTGTACCTGAGAAATATGTGACTATTATCCGAGCATTATATGCGCGTAGCTCGGGCAGAGTGAGGGCTTACGGCAAGTTGTCGTCGCCCTTTAATATCTGCAGCGGCGTGAGAGTAGGATGCCCGCTGTCACCTTTCCTCTTCAACTTCGCTGTTGACGAAGTCATGGAAATCGCGTTTACAGGACACGACTTAGAAGGTGTGGAGCTACTCCCAGGAGAACGACTTCTTGATTTAGAGTATGCTGATGATATTGCCCTGATCTGTGACAGCTCACAAACGTGCCAAGCGGCACTGGACAGATTAGCACTAGCTGTCCGTAACTTCGGGCTTTGCTTCGCACCCTCGAAGTGCAAAGCGTTTCTCCAAGATTGGTCTGGACCGCCTCCTATGCTGACCCTTGGTGGGGACCAGCTAGAAGTCGTTCAAAAATTCAACTACCTGGGAAGTTGTATCAGCGCCGGTGGGATTGAAGATGAAATCACGAATCGTATAGCAAAAGCTCGGGGCGCTTTTGCTAACCTTCGCCACTTATGGCGCCGGCGCGACATCTCTCTCACCCTGAAGGGTAGAGTGTACAATGCAGCGGTACGTTCGACCCTACTGTACGGTTGTGAAACCTGGCCGCTTAAAGCAGCAGACCTGAAGAGGCTAGTTACGTTCGACCACCGGTGCCTTCGTAGTTTGGCTCACATCTGGTGGGAACACCGCGTGAGCAACGAGCGTGTTCGACGCCTTGTTTGCAGCACAGGAAAAGGCAATGAACCGCTCACCCCGGTTATTTCACGCATCAGGCTCCGATGGCTCGGCCACGTGTTACGCATGCCAGCCCACCGACTCCCGCGACGTGTATTGTTTGCGCGCCGGAGGTGTGGATGGAAGAAGAGGAGGGGTGGCCAAGCGATGACTTGGTCGAGAGAAATGGAGGCCCTCACTTCTGAGCTGGCCTCGGTTGGAGCGTCACGGCTCCCTGGTTGGGGTCCAAAGGACGATGAACACGTTTGGTTGGACACACTTGCTGATATGGCAAGGAGCCGACCTCAGTGGCGTTCGTGCTGTGAGTTTCTTTGTCCCACCCCATCCCTCTTAGCCTCCCCCTCCAATCACGATCTCATTATTTAGCCTTATATAATTTTGCATAATAATTTATTTTGGGTGCACAGCAGCCGGCTGGTAGCTTACCGGAACAATGCCCATCCGTTACCGGTAGCTCAGCCAGCTTGCACCAGTTGGTTTCTTTCTCCTTTTTTTCTCTGTTTTGCGGCACAGTAGCTGAGGTGTTCCCCACCTCTAGCTAACGTGTATGCTAATGATGATGATGACCATGTGAATCGTGTATGTTGATTTGACTCTTCTTCGGGAGTCTGTCCACCGCATTCCTTCTTGTTCCGAAGACGTTTTCGAGGATTGAATATCCACTCGACCTTCCTACTGTTCCAGCCATAGTTGAACTTGTTTCACAGTTTTTAAACTAGTCGGATTCTCTGAAAACCGGCGTTGTTATGTCTTCAGCTGCATTGATCAGTGAGTCTAGTGCTGTATGTAGCAGTATAAGCTACTCCAAGCCGCTTACCGATGAATCTAAGGACATGCAGTGCTACGTGTGTAACTGCCGGTACCATGAGTTCTGTACCGACTTGAGCTCTGGCCAGCACTCAAAGCTCTCGACTAACGACACCTTGCTGTTCAGTTGCCATGTATGCTGTAGTCATCGGTCTGGTTTTCTTGATGTTATAAAGGAGGCATCGAGCAACCTCGGACTGGGTAACCAGCAGATGTGGTCTTCCCTCACTTCCCTTGTCGGTATAGTTATTCATGAAGAAACTGGGAGTCGATCGATGTCGGCTCATTGGACGAAGCCGATACAGCAATACAATACAGCATTATGACTTCTTCAAGTAATCTCTTGATGCCCTGCTCACTGCCGAGGATAATAAACCGCGCCCTATCTGCCGCATCGTGCAGGGTGGATAGGGGTATAGATGCTACTGCTGAAGGCAGCCCGTCTTCTTATACCCCTCTTGCGTTTTTCATCCTTATCGTCCTGTTCCAACTTCTTTGTTATCTCCCTGTTTTTAACCCATCAATTTTTGGCCCACCCCATCTTTGTTCCGTAATCGTTCGTCTTCTCATTTCAACTTCCACGCAGTCAAATGACGTCGTTCCGGTCCGGTCGGTAAGTTCATGTCCAGCGAAGCACATGTCAGTTCATCTGTTTCTATTTGGATTCCTTGGTCCTCCCTAAGACTGACGTGCCTCGATGTGCGCACGTTGTTACACACTGGCCAACAGGCAGCACCCGCCCGGCCACTGGAGACCCTATCAATCGATGTCTGCTGGTTGTCAGAACTCGCCTGCAAGACTCCAGTTCTGTGCTTACCCCCCGATCCCCAGCATACGATACTGGCGATATTTTCGCATTGCGTTTGTCCGGAGTTAAAGTGGCTTCAAATGCTGGTCAAGCCTATGTGGGTGTTGCTCTTAGCCCACGGGCTTAATCTGTCTTGGTCAGTTTTATCCCAATCAGCAGCCGGATGTGCGCTGTCAGATTGGCTGCCTCGTTCAAAGTATCGAAGTTATGTGGGGAAAAACGGTGCTCGTTTGTTATTGCGGCCTATGCGCCCATCAACTGTAGCGTTGACTCGGTGAAAGATGATTTCTATCACCAATTGAACGCGCACCTCCGTCACGGAAAAAGTACGGATACTGTAGTACTTGCTGGTGATTTGAACGGCCAAGTCGGAAAACTATCCACTGATGAGTTTCATATGAGCGGTCAATCCGGTGTAGTTTCCCGTAGTGATAACGATGGGCGGTTGCTACACCTATGTGAACATGCTCGTCTCTTTCTTGCGAGCACTAACTTCCCACACAGCACCCGCCGGAAGGTGACATGGCGCCCACCATCCTCTGAGCAGCCATGGACGCAACTCGATCACAATGAGATCAGTTACCCCTGGATAGGGTGCGTTCAAAACTGTCGCTCAATTTGGAGCACGAGCTTGAGCTCTGACCACGCATTTGTTTACGCTGACCTCCGGGTGCGTTTCGGTGGACGTCCGCAATGGCGCTGTGAACGTGTAGATATTTGCCAGCTAGCGAAGCTAGCTGTTCTGAATACCTATCAAAGTACGCTGGCATCTGAGCTGAGTAAACGCCCATTGAATGGTTGAAGATCACTGGTCATATCCACATGACATTATTAACTGCAGACATGTTTTCTTGTGGTAATTCAGATTTTCAA
The DNA here is from genome assembly GCA_944474145.2 of Dicrocoelium dendriticum. NCBI lineage: Eukaryota > Metazoa > Platyhelminthes > Trematoda > Plagiorchiida > Dicrocoeliidae > Dicrocoelium > Dicrocoelium dendriticum. The sequence continues at coordinate 97,997,197 of OX104067.1, read as the reverse complement.
ACGGAACACTGGGTCTCTACACAGTCTCTAGAACTTATGGATGATCGCCGACTTGTTCCGGCTGGAAGCGAATACATGGACGCTTGCAAATATCTCTGGGCAAAACTACATGCTAGTTTGAAGAGAGATCATGAAGCCTGTTGGCCTCCTCGTGCCTCGGAGCTGGAATCATCGGAAGTTATTCCGTTTTATACGGGAAACGGGCAGCAAGAAACCTGACGTTGGCGATACGCTACGCGACGAGAGTGAACAGCCGATCTCTTTCTTGTCAAAGCGCTTGGGGCGTTGGGCCGAACACTTTGAGAAACACTTTAATCAGTTCGAGTTACCAGTTTCTCCATTGGCCAATGGGCGCCTCACTCCCTGTGCCGTTCTGTTGGCTGCGCCTACGCACATAAAATCAGACGGCTGTAATTGAACAAGGCCGCCGAAGCAGGTGGACTTCATCCAGCCCTCTTCAACTTTGCGGGACCTACTCTTTTGCACGAGCAGGAGTCTGTTCCGACAGACTGGAGGCGCTCCGTAACGGTTCCAGTTTTCAAGGGAGGCTCCCGTTCCGAATGCAACAGTCATAGAGGGATCAGTCTGATCTCCATTGCTTCTAAGTTGCTTGCCTCTGTCGTCCTCGTGAAAGCCAGATGCGCGAAGAGCAAGCTGGGTTTCGTCGAAATCGAGGTTCCGTGAACCACATCTTCACCTTAGGTCAGTTGTTGGGGCACCGCCATGTCTATTGGTGACCCACTGAAGTCATGTTCCTAGACATCAAAGGGGTGTTTGATTCGGCAATTCGATGTACCCTTTGGAACTGTCTACTCGAGAAAAGTGTGTCCGAGAAATAAGTAAACTTTATCCGAACGCTATGCACGCGTAGCTGGGACATAGTGAGGGTTTACGGCAAGCTGTCGTCACTCTTCAATCTCTCCAGCGGTGTGCGACATGGCTGCCAGTTGTCACCTTTCTTCTTTAACTTCGCCATCGACGAAGTCATCTAAATCGCGTCCACAGAACACGACTTAGAAGGTGTGGATCTGCTCCCTGGTAAATGACCTCTACTTGGCTCGGCCACGTGTTACGCATGCCAGCCCACCGACTTCCACGATGTGTGTTGTTTGCGCGCCGGAGGTGTGGATGGAAGAAGAGGAGGGGTGGCCAAGCGATGACTTGGTCGAGAGGAATGAAGGTCCTCACTTCTGAGCTGGCCTCGGTTGGAGCGTCTCGGCTCCCTGGTTGGGGTCCAAAGACGGTGAACACGTTTGGTTGGACACACTTGCTGATATGGCAAGGAGCCGACCTCAGTGGCGTTCGTGCTGTGAGTTTCTTTGTCCCACCTCATCCCTCTTAGCCTCCCCCTCCAACCACGATCTCATTATTTAGCCTTATATAACTTTGCGTAATAATTTTTTTGGGTGCACAGCAGCCGGCTGGTAGCTTACCGGAACGATGCCCATCCGTTACCGGTAGCTCAGCCAGCTTGCACCAGTTGGTTTTTTTCTCCTTTTTTTCTCTGTTTTGCGGCACAGTAGCTGGGGTGTTCCCCACCTCTAGCTAACGTGTATGATGATACTTAGAGTATGCTGACGACATTGCGCTCATCTGTGACAGCCTAACAACGTGCCAAGTTGCACTTGATAAGTTTGCACTGCTTGTCAATCGAAATGAAAAGTTCTCCAAGATTGGCGAGGACCCACTCCTGCACTAAGCCTTGGCGATGATAATTTAGAAGTCGTCGGGGAAATCAAGTATCTGGGCAGCTAGATCAGCATCCTTGGGATTGAAGATGATGTCACGAACCGAATAGCAAAAGCGCATCGCTTTTGCTAATCTCCACTATCTGTGACGCTAACGTGACATCGCTCTCGCTCTGTAAGACAGAGTATACAATGCAGCGGTACGTTCGACCCTCCTATACGGTTGCGAAACTAGGCCATGAAGTTGACAGAGATAAAGAGGCTGGCTACGTTCGACCATCGCTGCCTTCGCAGTTTAGCTTTTGTCTTGTGGGAGCACGGCGTAAGCCATGAGCGTGTTCGGCGTCGCGTATTTGGCGCAAGAAGAGCAAGTGAACGGCTCAGAACCGTTATATCACGCACCAGGCTCTGATGACTGGGCCACGTGTTGCGCATGCCAGCCCACCAATCCCGCGACGTGCGCTGTTTGCGCGCCGGGTGTGTGGATGGACGAAGAGGATGGGTGGCCAAGCGATGACTTCGTCGAAAGGAATGAAGTCCCTCACTTCGATGTTGGCGACGGTTGATGTTTCCCAACTGCCTGGCTGGGGACCGAAGGATGATGAACACGTTTGGTTGGATACACTAGGTGACATGGTGAAGAGTCGACTTCGGTGGCATTTGTATTGTGAGTGTCTTTGTTCCTCCCTTTTCCTTCAGCTTCCCCCTCCAACAACCATCAAATATGTGACAGTAGCATGTTACTTTTTTGAAGCTTTTAAGTCTATATTGTTCCATGCCTTTTGCGTTGTGGCACCTTAGCTGAGGTGTTTCTCACCCTCGGCTAATGTGTATTGATGATGATGACAACGACGACAGCCAATCTCACCTCCTCGATGAGAATCTGAGATAAAGGCTACCTTGTCGTATACGCCAGCTGCCTAGAATGCCCGTAACGAGGCCTCCGATGTGCTATTAGACGATGTCCGAGGCGTCACCGGCCTTATAGCCCTTGTGTCCACTAAAAGCAAGAGGAAGAGGGCTAAGATAGTCAGCAGGCCCCTGCAAAGCATGAAGGTGTTGGAGGTAGGACACGTAGCTCCAACCACAATTACTCCCGCTCCTTCGGCGAAGAAACGCCTCGTGTCACCTGTCAAATTGCTTGAACCTGGTGTCGAATCGGAGATTCCTGGAGTGTATACACCTCGTCAAAGTAATCCTTTTATTGATTGCAGGGTTATCTTCCGTGACGTTGCTGAATCTGCGGCTACCCTTACAGAGAACGCATGCTTGATGACCTCTAACGGTTCAAGCTCTGCTCCATCAAGACGCTTCCACCTGGTTTCTCTCGTGTCACCATCCGAAAGCTAACCATACTAGGAAACGTCCCTACCGATATACTAAATTCGCGACCCCGACTCCTTCGTTTGGTCCTCTTAACTCCGGAGGAATACAATGCGTTAATGTATTTTTGTTCGTCGCAATCAGCTGACAATTCAGATATGTCGACCAGCTGTCCGGAAAAGCACCAGACGGCCGTTTCGCCCTATTGGGGCTCATCATAAAAATGCTATGTCGATTCATAGCTGCCGTAACCGGGAAGTCCTCACGCCGGAAGGCCGACCGCTGTCATCTGCATGGCAGGTGCCTGCATGGCAGTGGAGGATGCGTCGGGCTATATCGCAGTTAGCTAACAATTCACGATAGTCAGATACCGTCCCCCATGGCGCAGTTGCAAAAGCTGCGGGCTAGTTGGCAAGAGCCACTAGCAGTCATGGGTTCGATCCTCCGCAGAGGACCGAAGGATGCGCACCACTGATGAGCCCCAATAGGGCGAAACGGCCGTCTGGTGCTTTTCCGGACAGCTGGTCGACATATCTGAATTGTCAGCTGATTGCGACGAACAAAAATACGCACCAAAATCCTTCCATTCATAAGTAATGCGTTAATGTGTTTTCCATTCAAACTCAATGTCATCGTTCCACCGGACCTCTCACTGGCAAATCGCCTGAAGTTGGAGGAAGTCATCAAAAACTTCAACTACAGGCGGGCTGTTCGTGAGCAAGGCCTCCGTCTTGTAGGTTTTCAGGTGGTCAGCCGCAGGTCAATTTTTGCTCTACCAGAACCCTCCTGGTAGCGCACGACTCAACACGGGTCGTGCTGAGTTCCATCGAATAGTACTTAGCGATGTGCGTAGCCTAAAGAACAAGGTACACGAGATGGATCTACATGTAGACAAGTCTACTCGCTGATTAGCTGTGATCGCTTCGTTAGCCGATAAGGTTGGGGCGTCGCCATTTACGTGAGCTGTAAACTGGATGTGTTGCGAACCTGTGATTTTCATTCGTTGGATTAAATTGTCGAAGCCCTGCCGACTATTGTGTGCACTTCCCCTATCTATTTTACAGTTGTAGCGGTATACCGAAGTCCCGGAACTACCTCCAAAGAGGTTATTGACTTCATTGATACTCAGGCTGCAAATAGATATCTAGCGCTGGAGGATTTCAACCTGCCTGAGGTTTGTTGGGCTGATCTATCTTTCAGTTCGGCGGTGGGTACCTTCGGTTCGGATCTCCTCTAGTTAACGTTGCAAATGTCTGCATCAGTTCGTGGACCACCCGACTCAATAATAATAATAATATAAATAATAATATGTCAGCTGTACGCAACATCTTAGGACTGCTCGTCTTCAGTCCGAGAATGATTTAACTGACGCAGCCGCAACAAATCCGAAGTTCTTCGCTCACGTAAAGAGCCTGAGCTGTACCAAATGGTCTATACCCGCTTTATTACGAGCGGACGGCACCCATGTGCATACCGACTATGATAAGGCGAACCGTATACTTGTGTCTGCTCGTGAGGCCTCTACCTCAGGTTGAGTTGTTCGCAAGAGTCCCGGAGGATTCTTGCCTAGCTGAAAGCAGCGTGACGGAGACACAAGTCTTCGGGCTATTGCAAGCGTTAAATCCTTCCAAAGCTTCTGGCTTTGATTCAGTTCATCTGAAGCAGATGCATGAACTGGCCACCGAACTAAGTAATCCTGTTACGTGCGTGTTCACAATATCGCTCGACAGCGGTGCCTTACTTTCGGAATGGAAGGAAGCAATCATCTGTCCGATTTTTAAGGGCGGTGAAACTGCTCTGCGTGCGAACTACCTGCCTGTTAACTTGCCAATCGTGATAAGTACGTTGTTTAAAAGCTGTGAGGAATTCGCCGAAGAACCACCAGAATAAATTTAACCTTTTCAATACTGCACAACACGGTTTTCGTAGGGGATTTTCCTATTTAGAAACTTTACTTGTAGCTCGTATAAGCTGGGCTGAGGCAGCACACAGCGGCCGCGCTATTGACGTGCTTTTCGTTTACTTTTCGAAAACCTTTGGTAATGTCCCGCATCTACGACTCTCACTAAAGTTGTGACCTTATGGAGTGACGCCCTTATATGGGTATCAGCTTTTATAGAGGGAAGAGAATAGTGTGTATGTGTGGGATGTAACCTTTCGCTTAGACAAGTTGTTCTTAGTGGCGTTCCGCAGGGCACGGCTTTAGGGCCGCTACGTTTCGCAATTTATGTCAAGGACCTTCTCCCGGTGCTTGAAGTACCGTCGATATTGTTCGCTGATGACCTAAAACTGGAATATTGTGCCATCTCAGTGAGACTGGACGTTACTTTGGTACGATGGTTTGCGTGCTTCAGCGATCCATTGAGCCGTGCTGAGTGGTGCTTTTTTGCACCTTCTGAGCCAATTATACTAGATTGTCAATGCTTAGAAGCCAGACAAACTCAGCCTCCTGGTCTTCCAGGTTGGGGATTGGAGTGAAGGTGGCTTCTTATTCCTTAAAACGGACTCCTTATACCCCACCGCCAAACCCACTGCCTTGCGGCCAGGTTTTTGAACCAAAGGGTTTGGTCGAGAACCCTAATCGTTCTCCTGTCTAAGCCTGGGCAACCTGACAGTATCCTGCTCACGCAATACCATGAATCTTCCGTCAATTTCCCGATGCTCTGGCCACCGCAGAGGATAATCAACGGTGCCCTATTTTCTGCGTCGAGCAGGGTGGACAGGGGTGAGAATGCTACTTTTCAGGTCTTCCCGTCTTACTTCTCTTACGCCTTTTTGTTCTTAGCGTCCCGTCCCAACTTCTCTTTTATCCTCCCTGTTTTCAACCCTCCAATTATCGGCCCCACATCTTTTCTCATTGGTCGTTTGTCTACTGGTTTCGATTCAAAGGCATTCGTAGTGCGTCGCTCCCGTCCAGTCAGCAGCTCCATGTTCAACCAAGCGGATAACGTTACTTCATCCGTTTCTCTTTGGATCCGTCGGTCATCGCTAAGACTGACATTTCTCAACGTGTGCTTTATATTTCACATTGGCCAACAGGCAGCATTTTTCCGGACACTCGCGACCTTATCTATCGACATGTGCTGTTTACCGACAACTCGCCCGCAAGATTCGAGCTGTGTAGTCACCCTGCGATCCCTCACAAGTGTCACTGGCGGCAATTCCTCATTGCGTTTGCCTGGAGATGACGCAGCTTCAAAAACGTGTCAAATTGGTGTGAACGTTGCTCTGAGTCCCGATACTGAAGCTATTCTGGTAGACTAGGTCACTATCAGCAGTCGGATGTGCGCCGTCAGATTGGCTGTATCGTTCAAAGTTTCAAACTCACGCACAAATGAACGATGTTTGTTTTGCATGGAGGCCTGCGCCCCAACAACTTGTAGCGCTGACTCAGTGAAAGGCGACTTCTATCACTAGCTGAACGAGCCCCTTCGTTACGAGAAAGTACGGATACTGCAGTGCGTTCTGGTGATCTGCACGCCTAAGTTAGAAAACTATAAACGAATGAGCTGTATTGGGGCGGCCAACATGGTGTAGGCTCCCGTAACGATAACGATGAAGCTTTGGTACATCTATGTGAAGATGTTCGCTTATTTTTTGTGAGCACTAACTTCCGTCATTGCACCCGACATGAAGTGATGGCGCCCACCATCCTCGAACCAGCCATGGATGTAAGTTGGTCACATCATGACCAGTTACTGCTAGAGGTTGCGTCAAACACTGTCACACGAGTGTAGACTCTAACCACACACTCGTTTGTGCTAATTTTAGAGTTCCCTTTTGATGGACGCATTCGGCACTGCTATGTGCGCTTAGATGCCTGCCAACTGACAAATCCAGATAATCTGAATGCGTCTCAAAGTGTGCCGACATCCAAGCTGCGTAAGCGCTCACTGAACACACCGGGGGGGGCACTGATCTCATGTAGGCATATCTTTATATGGTAAATCGAATTGCCAACCTGGACATGGGTTTTATACACAGTTTTGGCAACATTTTGGTGTTCGTCACCACATTCCGGCTGGGAGCGAACCCAAAGGGGTTCGCAGAGACTTCAGAGCGATACCACGTGCTGGCCTGAAAAGAGACCACGAAGTCTGGTGGTCCTATCGTGCATCGGAGATGGAAATAGCCGCTGTCCTTCGTAATCGTCGGAAGCTATTCCGTCTGATACAGGAAACAGGCAACATTTTACCTGATGTTAGTGAAACTATATATGCTGAGAAAAGGACAACCAATGCACGAGTTGTCAAATGCTTGAACCATGTGCCGAGCACTTTGAAAAACCGTGTAATTAACAAGAGTTTGCCAGCCATTACTCGCCCATCCCTTGGCCCGTCCCCTCGGATTTTCCTTTATGTGCCGAAGTTGAACGTGTGCAATCGGACTGCTGAAAGTGCATAGGGCCACAGGAGCAGATAAATTTCCTCCAGTTCTCGGGAATCCGCTCTCGGGGATGACTTGCACAACATACTAACGATGTTATGGGAGAAGGAAACTTTCTCAACAAACTGTAGCTGCTCCGTTATACTCTCAATTTTTAAAGGGGGCTTACGTTTAGAATGCGGTGGTAATCGTAGTGAGATCAGTCAGATCTCAATTGCGTCTAAGTTACTTGCCTCTGTCGTTCTTCATAAACTAGCTGGCGCCAGTGAGTAACAAGCCTGCTTTCATTTAAATTGCCTTGGTATTGGTCGTATCTTCACATTTCGTCAATTGTTGGAACGCCGCCGTATTTATTGGTGACCCACCGTAGTCGTGTTTCTCGACACTAAAAATGCTTTGAATTTTGTGGATCGATGTGCCCTTTGGGACCGTTTGGTCAGGAAAGATGTGCACTAGAAATACGCAAACATTACCAGATCGCTGTACATGCGCAGTTCGAACAGAGTGAAGGCTTACGGCACACTGTCGCTATCATTCAATATCTCCAGCGATGTGGGACAAGCATGCCCGCTGTCACCAATTTTGAAATTTTGCCATTGCCAAACTCATGGAAACTGCGTTCACTGGACGCGGCCTACAATATGTGGAGGTGATAACAGGTGGTGGTCTTCTTAACGTAGGTACGCTGATGACATTGCCTTTATCTATGACAACTCGCAAACGTGCCACGCTGCACTGGACAAATTAGCATTGGCTGTCAGTCACTTCGAGTTATGCTTTGCACCTTCGAAATGCAGCGTCCTTTTCCAACATTGACAGGGACCCACTCTTGCGCTGACCTTTAGTGGTGATCAGCTAGAAGTTGTTCAGGAATTTTTGGACCTGGGCAGATATATGATCACCCGTGTGATCGAAGATGGGGTCACTAACCTTATAACAAGCCGTTTTTGCCAATCTTCGCCAACTGTGGTGTCGGCGCGGCATCACTCTCGACCCAAAGGGCAGAGTTTACAATGCAGCCGTCCATTCAACCCTCCTGTATAATTGCGAAACCTGGATCACCAGGTAGACAGACTACGTTCTATCGTCGCTGCAATTGCAGCTTAGCTCATGTCTTGTGGGACGGCGTCGTGAATTTGAGGCAGGAAATGCAAACCAACTGCTTAGTAACGTACTTTCACCCATCATGCTCCCATGGCTAGGTGACGTGTTGCGCATACTAGCTCATTGACTCGCGCTTAGTTTGTTGTTTGTGTGCCGGGAGTGCGAATGAAAGAAGCGGAGAGGAGGCTATATGGTGACTTGATCAATAGAAATAAGAACCATCACTTCAAAGTTGTTTTTGTTATCTCCCCAACTGTCCAGCTGGGGTCCGAAGGACAGTGAACACGATTGCTTGGATACACTTGCTGACGTAGCGAAGAGCTGATCTCAGTGACGTTTTTTGTTGTGAGTTTCTTTGTCCGTCCCCATCCCGCTTATCTTCTCAGTCCAACCACGATCTCCGTCTTGGGGCATACTGTGTTACTAAGACGGAAATTGCCTGTTTTTGTATTCTGTAATATTTTGTAACTCGTTTTTCATGTCTTCTTTTGTATTGTGGTATAATAGTTGAGGTGTTTCTCACTTTCTTCTAATGTGTAATAATGATAGACTTGTTTTCGCTACTGTACATTGGACAAGGGATTCCTCGTAATCTTCAACCTGATGGGTACACAGTTTATAAAGTATCTTTATAGCAATTCAGAGAGCTTATATGGCTGGAATTGTTTTCTCTTCTGTGTACTTTTTTATTTCTTTTACAGTACTTTTATATCAGCCACCCCGTACTTTTTCTTGCCGCCAATTCACCTCGGACTGGGTCGTGCACAGACAGGGGATACCAGCGTCCAGCTCATCACGGAGTGTTAGCTAAGCCTCTTCAATCTCACTTCGTCTCCAACCGCCTAAGGGCTTTTTGCTTCGCATTTCAGTCCCGCTCTACTATTACGACTTGCATACCCATTGGCCACGGGATCTCTCGAAATCCTCAACTGAACAATCTACGATCGCCATGGGCTGTGTTCAGAGCAGGGAGGCCAAAGCAGCCATCGCAAGATCTAAAATCATAGATAAAAATTTGAGAGCTGAGGGAGAGACCGTTTCAAAACAGGCTAAATTACTTCTTTTGGGCGCGGGTGAATCAGGGAAAAGTACCATTGTCAAACAAATGAAGTAAGTCAGCTTTTTTCTTTTAGCGCATCTTCAGAATCATCCATCAAGATGGTTACTCGAAGGAAGAATGTTTGGAATACCGACAGGTTGTTTATAATAATACAATCCAAAGCATGGTCGCGATTATACGCGCGATGGAGCATTTAGGTATCACGCTTGCTAACGAGGAGTTGACTGTAAGCGATGTTGATCTAATATCTATTCTTTTTTAGCCCGATGCATCGCTGGTGCTGAGCTTTTCCAATGTTGATGTGACTGAACTGGGTCGCGATTTGTCTCTTTCTCTGAGAAGATTATGGTGCGACCCTGGGGTACAAACAGCTATTTCGAGATCTAGAGAGTTCCAGTTGAATGACTCCGCTACTTAGTGAGTTCGCTTTTTGTTGGTATCTATTTCTCAGTTACCTAAACTCCTTAGACCGGCTTTCGGATCCAAATTATGTACCCTCTGAACAGGATGTACTGCGTACTCGAGTAAAGACCACCGGCATAGTTGAGACCAATTTTTCATTCAAAGGGTTGAATATAAGGTAACCAATTAATTTCACTGTTCGACGGTAAACAGAATGTTTGATGTTGGTGGCCAACGGACGGAAAGAAAGAAGTGGATCCATTGCTTTGAGGGCGTCACTGCTATCTTATTTATTGTCGCCATGAGTGAGTACGATCTGTCCCTGGCAGAAGACCAAGAGATGGTAAGTCTTCCTTACTCTGTGGACCTAGTATGCACACCGTGCGCTTTTAATGTTTGCTGAAATCAATGCTTCACAACTGTCCTCACGGAACGACTGCTCTGCAGATCTACTAGTACCATCCACCGGATTGGCACATAAGTTAAACAAATGTGCCCTTACTGTGAGACATAACATTGCCACCCATTTTGTGTGGGATCATTGTAGTTTCCGACGTGTAAACTCAGTCGCCTCTAACTTTTTGGGTCACTGCCTTATCTACCTTTTACCTGGATCGCATCCGACGAAGAGCTGCACCACACATATGTATCTCCCTCGTCAACCTTCGACAACTAACTCGCTCCTCATTCACGGGCCTTTTACCGGATGTGACTTGGGCACCGAAGAGCGTGCATCATTTATCTTTTATTTTCTCCTGGGATGGCAACGAGCAGTACAAAACATTAGAACGAAAAATTTGACATTGCCGCGATCCAAGCTCTTTACATCGATATGAGCAGATAGGACACTGATAACCACACAATGCAAGTATGTGTTGATAGTAAACATATCAAATAACTAAACGAGTAAAACGCCTCACGTTTGAGGAAAACTAGTTCACATTTTGTACAAGCTTCCTATACGGATTGTTAGCTCATATTCTATTCCACCGCCAATGACTGTCTCTTATACACTGATTTCCATGGCTTTTTTGGCTCTATGTCTAGTTACTAGACTGTTGAGATTACATACATTCCACCGCCAATGATAATCGACCTATAGCTGATCCGCACCAAGCGTTTGTAAAGGGTTGGTCTCCGCTATTTTTGCAGTCGGACTTTATATCTTTACTTGGAAAGCACGGTTAGTGCTTATCTGTCCCTCGTCGCCTGGTAGGTTTGTAGAATGTCAGTGGTTCAGGAAATATTGTCGGCGTACTCCAATTCAAGAACTCGATCACACTGAAGCAACCGCACACATAAATGAAGTCCAGTAAACGCAATTTCCCTAATTTCACTAATAGCGAAGTTAAGCACGGTCGTCCCTGTGTCATCGCTGGCAATATTGAAGGGCGTCCGCAGTTTGCCATAAGCTCACACTATATCCGAAGCAATTACATGTAGAGCTGTTATAGTATTTAAACACTTTACGGGCACAACCTTTTTGACCAAACATTCCCATAGGACACATGCATCCACCGAATCGAAAACACCTTTAATGTCGAGAAAAACGACTAATGTGAGTCACTCTGCTCTAATGACTGGCGATAAGAGGAGATCTGATCAACGCAACTTCGATTTCAACGACATCCTGCTTGTTCTTCGCCATTCTGTCTTTTTCGGACGCCAGTCAGGCTCTGCAGATCGACAAAAACTAACAGCTTAGAGGCCTTGAAGGCCACACTGATCCTTCTTTGATGGCCGCATTTTGAACTTGATCTCACCTTGGGAATCGGGATCATAGCGGAACAGTTTCATTAATTATCCTAAATCCCCTACAAGAGCTAGTCCACTGAATTCGATGAGGGTTGGATAAATTTCATCTGGTCCCACTGTTTTTTTCTCATTTCAATAGTTTGCTTCCACGTTCGAATTCTGCGCGAGAGGGTTGACCCAAAGGGACAGTCCGCATAACAGGGCGCTTGTTGACCAACAAACAAGCTGTTATTATGGCTGATTGAATTTCTTTTCAATGTACAACCAAACGCTGCAAGCGTTTTGATAAGTTGTGGATAGACTGTTTCCCTTTATCGCGTACAGTACCGTTGACATCAGATCTGCTGATTCCTGTCTTCCGTAGCAGACGGAATAACTTCTGCTGGTTGTCAAGGCAGCGACCGTTTCTATCGCCAACGCATGATGAGACTACCGGCCCCCGGGCTAAGTCACAGTTTTATTTTGACATCGCTGCAAGTCTCGGGGAGTTCGCTTGCAGCCTGAATGTATCAACGAGCATCGCAAAATTCAAGGAACTGAATAGAGACCCAATGTCCATGTTGGCAATCAGATTTATCACTTGAAGACGAGTGCTGTGTCTGAAGTTAGTGCTCTCTACAGATGTGCAACCGCTCACCGTTATCATTATAGAAGCTCACATCATATCGGCCGCTCAAATGCAGGTCGTCATTTCAAAATGGGACCGTTCATTTCACTAGCCAGCTCGTTCAGTTGACGATAGGAGCCATCTTTAGCCGAATCAGTGCTACAGTTTGTGGGAGGGGGTTAGGCAGCAGTGGCAAACAGGTATCAATTGCCCCCGCGCTCCTTGGAAGTTTTGAACGAGTCGGCCTGTCGGTTGGCTTACTTACCACTACTGAGTGGGATCCAGCCGACTGGTAGATGGATGGAAGCGGCAAGAAGGGATGTCTTTGTGTAGCTGTATCTAAAATCCCTCAGGTACAAAACACTCGTGTTGTTTCATACCGGCAACGTGTTTGTCACGGAATTTCTTGAATTCTGTTACCGAATTTGCTTCAACTACGTGGGGCGGCAGGTACTTTCATAGTGTTCTGGTCCCCGAGGTCGCTCCGGTCGCTCTGATTACTTGATGAGGCTTTCAAGTACCAGTCTATTCACCAAAAACCGCAGAGCAATTACACGGCGTATACCAGTGGTACCTATATGGTGCGGTTGATCTTCCCGAGGGTTTTTTTGTTCTCCTTCATTATTTACCTACCGGTGACAGTAACAGATTGGTCTGGAACACTTATGATCCACCAGTGAGTGGGTAATCGATAGACAGACCGACGCACATGGTCAGTGCTGGTCTGAACTCTGATTGGAGATGTTAACTCATACGCCACATGAAAGCGCTTGTTTGGTAGCTAATCTCCAAATCATAGCTCAGCAGATTGAGCGCTCAGCGTTGGAGACGGATAGTCGTGTAGACAGGGATGCCCTTCTTCGAGCCGAAGATGACCAGCAATGGTTTGTGATCAGTCAGTAGCTTGGATCGGCGACAATGTATCACCTTATGGTACTCCTTCACACAAAAGGTTATGGCTAATGCTTTTTTCAATCTAGCTGTAGTTTTGCTCGAATTTTGTCAAAGCCCTGGCCGCGTGAGCGGTTGCTTTCTGAGACCCATCCGGGTACAAATGCGAAACAACTGCTCCGATCCTGTGGCTCTATGCGTCTGGCGAGAATGATGAGTTGGGTCATAATGAGTCGACAACAAGTCTGAAACCTGTAATGACTTGATTCGTTCAAAGGTCGCTCGCATTCTCGCGTCCAATTCCAGGCGTGGTCTTTGATCAAAAGCCTGTCTAGCGGGGCACGCAGGCGATGCAACTCAGGCAAAAATGCGCTTTAGTGACTGATGAGGCCACGAGAGGAACGTAGCGATTGCATATCTGTTGGTGGAGACATCTTAAAGGCTTTGATGTCTGCCGGATCTGCTCATGGATAAAACCAAGTTATTTGATGGTAAGAGTGAAGAGAGTACATTTATCTTCACGAATCTGGAGACCATAAGACTAGTTACGACCAAGCACCTCCTCTAAGCGGTCAAATAATTCCTCCGTTGTTCGGCCCATTACCATAATATCATCCATGTATGCGGCGGCTCCAGGAACTCCTGCCAACTTGGTATCCATCAGCTGTTGAAACATTACTGGGGCCGTTTTTACGCCCAAACGCAGGCGGTTGTACAGGTACAGTCCACGGTAGGTGTTGATCGTCAATAGCTCTTTCGATTTTTCGGCAACATCTACCTGAAGGTATGTACCAGACAGGTCAAGCTTGGCAAAGCACCTGGCTCCATTCAATTTTGCGAAGATATCTTCCGGTAACGCCAATAGGGATTGGTGATCGTCGAGCGCAGCGTTAAGACTAGTTGAGAAATCTGCACATTCGCTTTCTTTACTGCAACAATGAGTGCGGACCATGAGACGTAGTTTACAGCTTTGATGATGCCAGTTCTTTCTAGTCGCTCCAGCTCTTGCTCAACGATTGGTATCGCTGCATACGGGACCGGACATTTAGCTTTAAAGACTAGCTTGACTTCCGGTCGCATGCACAGCATCGCTGTAATTTTGGTGCAATGGCCTAGGCCATCTTGAAACACGACCAAATTTTTGTTTCAGCAGACCTGTCATCTCTTCGACCGACTTCGTTGATGCGTCTGGATTCGCTGGAATTCTATTGCAAATCGGATTCAATGAAACATCAAGCAGTCGCAACTTTTCAATCCAGTCTATCCCAAGAAGGTTCAAGTTGGGACTATCCGACATCTAAACCGTCCCTGTTTTTTACACACTGTTGAATTCCATTGTGCAAGTAATTTCCGCGATTAAGTTGAGCACACCTCCATATGCGTTGTGGGCTATTCTGTGAGACTTGATCATTGTTGGCTTCTTTAGATGATTCCAAGTGTTCTTGGAAATGATTGTGATATCTGAGATCGTGTCAAATTGCTGCTTCATTGGGATACCGTTGATTGACACGATGATGAATCGTCATCGTGGCTTTGGATCACATTGCAATGCGACAATTACTGAAAGCGATTCTGCACCATACTTTCGAGAGTTCTTTGAAGGGTGGAACTTATCCATGATCTTCGACTGGGCCTGGCTGCATAATTCTTCTTTATGGCCACGCTTAAGGCGCTTTTCGCAGATGTGACGTTTGAAAGGACAGAAACGCTCAAAATGCCATTCGCCACACGATCAGCAGGCTGTAGGTGGCTTGTTTGGGGCCCTTTTGAACGGTCTGCTTCGGCTAACATTCCCAGCATTTTTCACAGTGTAAACGGCATCGGATGGTGCAGTGCGACACTGTTCGATCAGGGCGCCGTCGTGCTTCAAAGTGAGCAATCGCTTGCATTCGCCAACAGGAGCCTTTAGTGTCAGATCTGGGTCTTGATCAAACTTAGCAAAGAGCCTCGTGCGAATCTCAGCATCACAAGGGGACTGCAGAGCAATGACGAAAATGCGACACTTAAATTGGTCGTCCGCCAAAGACAGTAACTTGAAACGTCCACACTCGCGGTTAACCATGTCAGCTAGCTCCCCATAATCGTCTTGTTCCCGGTTAACAATCTTTAGGCATTGATAACAAATGCTGAACAGAGAAACTGACTCACCAAACTTTTCACTGAGCAGGGACACCGCTTCGTCGAAAGTCAGCTCCTTTGGTTGTTTGGGCAGAATATGGTCATTGAATCTTGAATGTTCGCTCGTGCCGAGCTTGCAAACTAACAACCGCACTTCCCAGGAATGGTACTGACGACTGAAGTCCGTCTGGAACATATCTTCTCAGCGTTTGAACCATGCTTCAAAATTGCAACCAGCATCTGCGTCATAATTTAATTCACTGATCGCATTAGTGAGATCAACAGATTTCGCCTGCTTCTCCCTTGCTGCTGCTCTTACAGACTGCAAACTCAGGCAATTCGTCAAATTTTCAATCAGTTTCATTTGAGCTTCCATTTGGGATTGTTATTGAACTAGCAGCTTCTGGAACTGTTCATCGGAAAAATGCACATTTCCAGTTTTCTCCGTCGCCATTTTTAAATCTTCTCACCTGCTGTAATTCCGAAACTTGCACTTAATCTATTCCGAACGACCACAAACCCAAAGAAAAGAAAAAGTCAGAACGACTGCGCAAAATACCGTGTTAACCGCAGTCAACCGGAAGCTGTACAAAGGTGGCAGATCATGGTCATATTTATAGGTCGCCTCGTGACCTTCGACTTCTAGAATTAGGAGGTCCGATACCAAGGTTAGTTGTTCCCCGTTGATTTTCCCGATCTTCAGGAAGGTTGTTAGTCACGTGCTAACTTTAGACCATTCCAGAACATTCATACTCGATGCCATAATCGTTAATAACCGATTATCGCTGCAATCATGAATTTTCCCGACAATTCTTAATTTCTGTCTGACATTGGCCTTGTATGGAGACCACATCGAGATATACAATGACTCGAAAACAGAACACTGCCGTCATCTGGAAGCAATATTGCCAAGGCTTCAACAGTCGGAATTACGGATAATTGGTCTTTAATCCCAAAGGGGGCAAACGTCCATGACGCTGCTTGGTCACAAGTTGGATCAGGATGAGCTGAAGCTTTTGCCAGAGCAAATATTGACAATTCGAGACACCCCAGTTCCGATCTCATAACGCAGTCTTAGGACATTTTTGGGCCGCACCGGATACTACAGTAAATTCGTCAGGAGTTCTAACAGCTTGGCGTCCCCTTTGTACGATCTGTTGGGAGAGGACGGCATTCAGAGGGAAAAGGGTAGGCAGAATTTTCCGTTGAAATTGCCGCTAGCTGAAGAAACCCTCACTGTGGCCACAGACGCAAGTGACGTCGGAATCGGTGCGGTACTGCAGCAAAAGCAAGCGACGATTGAGTACGCCAGCAGAATTTTCACGCCATCGGAACGCAACTATTCAACAGTAGAGAAGGAGTGTCTGGCAATTGTTTGGGCACTGGATAAGTGGCGGGCGTACTTGTTGGGTCAGTGCTTTCACATCGAAAGAGATCACAAAGCGTTTTAATGGACTAGATCCTCCAAAGACCCCAGAGGCAATTTGGCTAGGTAGGTGTTGCAGTTACAAGAATACGACTTCACGACAAACTACATATCGGGGAGGGACAACAGAACGGTAGCTTTTTCTGTCGCGCCTAACGAGAGAGGACGATTTGCCGAACGTTGCCTTCCGTGTCAGTGGTTTGGTGCTGGAGCAGGATCCGGAGAACTTGGGAGTTGAGCAACGAAAGGATTAGCTGATGAACAGGCTAAATACAGCAAGAATAATGAAGCAAACTGTTTACAGAGAAGTTCAAACTAACAACTAAAAGCCAACGAAAACCATTTGGGCCGTTCGCGCGGAATCTGGGAAACCCGCAAATCAACGAATCTGGAATTCTGATGTGAACATAAGGGTGAGGCGCTACCCAAATGCCCCTGACTCCACTGAAATTGAGGGAAAAAAGTTGGTGGTCTCTTGTCACGAGATAACCCATACCAGATGCATCAGGACATATGATTCGCGTAGGCAGCCAATTTGCTGGTCGGGTATGAAAAAACGTCGATACATACTTGTTGTCATGTCAGCGGTGTCAGCTCTTAGAAGGAGACAATCGAGAAACACCACAATCTATGCTCGCGATTCCAGTGTCGGAGATTGGTGAGTTGTGGTCAGTCGACGTGATGGGGCCGTTCCCTTTAACAAGACGGCAATCAATACCTAGTCGTGATTACCGAGCACTCAACTCGCAGGATTGAAGCCGCGACCATTCCGGATCGACGGGTTGGCACCATAACGTGCGGTGATGAAGCACGTTATAGCCGGCCACGGAATTCCGAAGGCCATACTGACGGACCAGGGTTCATGCTTTGAAAGTGACGAGTGCCGGACATGTCTGGAAAAACTGGACATCAAGCATGTCCGAACCAATCCCTACTATCCCCAGACAAATGCATTGATGGAGAGGAATATTGGGACGACTAAAGAATGTCTGACGGCGAAAGGGGAGATTGGGAAGAAGCTTTACCGCGACACTTAGCTCATCGAATTCCAAACAAGCAAGCATGAGGCAATCCTCATTCCAGTTATTGTACGGCCCCGCGATCTGTATTCCTATGGATCTAGAGCTGGGAATGTGGCCGACCTGTCAGTTAGCGCCGAAGGAAGCACGGAACAACAGGAAGGTAACGACATGAATTTTGAAGACAGCCTAGATGCGGATGCTGGAGAAATTCCAGGTCAACATGAGAAAACTTTCCAACCGATTCAAAGATAAAGTACAGAGATCACCAACGCACGAACGCATGTGGCTCAGGTGAGAAGAAACTCCTCCCGAAGTGGAAGGGACCATATGACGTAATCGATCGACGAGGCCCTGCATACACAATCGCTCGACAGGGAGTTAGGCGGCGTTAACGCTGGCAAGTTGAGGAAGTAGTATGGGCTAGGCGAGGAAACTACAGAATAAGTTGGGCAGCCCCGAACGTTGGAGAGGCTGCGTGCGAGGTCG
The DNA here is from genome assembly GCA_944474145.2 of Dicrocoelium dendriticum. Taxonomy (NCBI): domain Eukaryota; kingdom Metazoa; phylum Platyhelminthes; class Trematoda; order Plagiorchiida; family Dicrocoeliidae; genus Dicrocoelium; species Dicrocoelium dendriticum. The sequence continues at coordinate 97,978,929 of OX104067.1, read as the reverse complement.
ATGGCCGCGGAAACTAGGGGGGGGAGTGTGATGCACTACTATTGAGTAGTATGGGTGAAACGTGAAGGCGCACTGAGCTCAGCGGATAATGGATCATCGCGGACGACGGGCACAATTCAATCAACCATGGAAACGGATAAGGCTGAAGTTTCGAGCCTATGCCACATCGTGACGGCAAGCTGAGTCGACATCACGCAGCGGAGCACAGAATCAAATGGCACCACAAATGAAGTACGCCAATGCGTCCATCTGTTCTATGTTAGAAATGTTATACCATGTATATGTTCGTTCTCTACTACACAACTGATTCGCACCGCGCCGCCTACACAGTGTCACTGTTTACTTTGTTGAGCACGGAGTTTAAAGGGACACCAAGCAGTTTCTTGCTTTCAATTCAATCAAGACCAAGTAACTACAAGTTAGGGTGTCATGTTATATGACAAGTCCTTTCGAATTGAGTCTTCAAAAGCAACGGGACAAGCAATTTCTCCAACGCGGTTCAGCACTTACTTTGAATCATTGGTTTGCAACGCGTGTTGTTTTCTGCATGGATGGTCCATCAACCTTCTTCCAAGTTGTCTCCAAAATGACCTTGATATCGGAGGCAGTATCAACTTGGAGGCGCACAGGCACTTGATTCACGACTGCTGTAATGAATCTGCGTTTTGCCGCCCCGCATCGAAAGTAGTAAAAACAGGATAAAACTGGGATTTTTCGATAATTATTTTGGTACAAACTTTCTGAAACAGCTAGTGGACACGTCGCGCTTGAAGGCAAGAGGACGGCAATGATCTTCCTTGTGACCCCGTTTGTTGCATTTCTGGTTTTTTGAACGGACAGAGTCTGACGAAGTGTCATTCCCCACATTGCCAGCACGCGGGTGGTCACCTACTTTCCCTCACATGCGTCGTTCGTTGTACTCTCGCGCTGATTTGACACCGTCGGCACATCTAAGGGGCATGGATTGTGGTCTTGAGCAATCAGGTTTTTATCATGTTTCAAATTGATGAGCCTTACCTTCAGAAGTGATAGACATAAGATTGATAGATGGATACTGCTCAATCTTGCTAAGCAATCTCATGCATATTTTGGCATCTTCTGGCACTTGGAGACCACAAACAAAAATCAGCGCCTTGAACTGATCCATCATCTTCAGCTTGAATCGCTTGCAATAACGGTTGACGTTACCAGCGTTAGAGGTAGCTCGGTCATGTGAGCCGTATGGATTCAACGCGGATACCGAAACAACTGAGCTGAGTATTGGGAAGCGGTACGTGGGGAAACCAAAATCACGTTACCAGGACATGATTAAAATGAGCCTCACGTTCTAATCTTGGTTGCAGATCATGGGAATCGAAGGCGGTTGATCGGCGTGCATGGCGCGATCTACTCACGAAGGCAGTTGCCGAAGTGCGGGATAAAGACCTCCTACATGCAGAGAAGAAGCGGCAAGTGCGGAAGCGGCAAGCACCGATGGGTTGTACTCCATCGACATCGAGCACATGGTGCTGTAGCACATGCGGTCGTGAGTGCCTGAGTCAGGCAGACCTAGTGAGTGAGCCATGAGCGAGGCCACTCATGACCACTACCGAAGCGACGACGGGTCCTGCAGAGAACGTAGGCATAACCGGCGCAGCGTTTGTGGGTACGCTGTATTCGATTTACTAACCGCGTGCTTGCATGCTAGGTCTATTTATTTCAGGTGGTGGGTTTTCAATTTTGTCCTAATGCTTTTCTTTCTCCTGTAAATGTCTACCTATACTCTCTTCTATAAACTTGCACACGTCGCTTAAGCCAATTGTAGTTAATTTCGATAACATTTTCGTGTTTGTGTCATTTCCGTAAAATATACTTTCCGACCTCGTGAACTTATCTCTGATTCGTTTGTAAACAACTTATTTCATATGCTCATTAATTTGAGATTTATGTCACCATTTCCTTATGCATTACTCGATTTATTTTCTTTGTTTTCTTTCTCTCAAGTGATTGGCTGTTGCTTGATGTCCCCGATGTGGCTGCGCTTGATGTGCATGTTGACAAGGTGCCTACCTGTCTATTACGCACTACCTCGTCCATACTGGCTCTAGGAGACCGTTGGTCGTTGCTGGAGGGGACGGGGTGCACAGTGCTGGTGGCGGTGTTAGGATCGAAGAGTGGTTCCATGCAGTAAGTGTGGAGCGGACTACGGTCCAGCCACCGCCTTGTGTGCGCTTGATTCTCCAAATACAGTGTGCTTGTGTTTGCCTGTGAAGGAGTGTTGGCCGGCTCCATTGATGAAACGTGGCTTCCATACACAAGCCTCCCGGTCTTATTCCTTCGGGTTTACACTTGATATGGGGTGTGCGGATGGAACTGTAGGTGGTGCAGCACACGCCACCCATGGTCCCTCTGTAGGCGCAGGCGTCCTGTGGCTGGCCACAGTGACAGGCAAATCCGAAACCGGATGCCGCCAACCATACATACATATATATATATATATATATATATATATATTCACAGTGCTAACAGACATTGTGCCATCAGAACCATGGCGAAAGAAAAAGTGGAAAATATAGGAACACGAACTGCGATTAAAAAATGGGAAAGGATTTTTTGGTTTTACACACACCATTTTGAATTTTTGTTTTGAGTTTTTGTGTGTATTAAAGGGGGGATATAATGCCAGAAAAACATTGACTTCACTGATGTCTGTTGCAGGCCATGACGTTCAATGTTTCCAACCACAAGATTCAGCATCTCTTGGTCCCCAACCTGGAAGACGGACTGGTCCGATTGCCGCCAAACTTGAGGTTGCCTTCTTCATGCTCCTTCTCCACTTCATTGGCTGTCCACCGCGGCACTTTTTCCAATCGCTTCCTCGGAGATAATAGTGCTCGACTTGGAAGGCGATGGGCTGGCATGTGCAAAACGTGCCCGAGCCAGCGCATGCGATGTCGGGGAATAACGTCCTGAAGACTGGCACTATTCGCTCCATGCACGCGGTCTCGCACCTCGGCGTTGCTTACATGGTGTTGCCACCACACCTGAGCAATCCTTCGTAGACAGCGATTGTCGAACACTGACAGCCGCTTCATGTTTTGCGAGCGAATAGGCCGTCTCACAGCCGTACAAGAGTACTGCACGGACGGAAGCATTGCACACCCTGCCCTTGAGCTTGAGACTAACATCTCAGTTTGGTGAATGCAATGCGGGCCTTTGCAATCCGTTGTGAGACTTCATTTCCAACACCGCCACCAGCCGTGATGCATCTCCCTAGATAAGTAAAGCAAACGACTTGCTCCGGAACATGTCCAGCAGTGGTGAGCGCGGATTCAAACACCTGCCAGTCCTGGGGCAGCGTTTCACATCTTCCAGGAGTGAAGCACAAGCCGTACTTACACGCCTCCATCACTAAGTGGTCCAAAGCGCTCTGGACGGTTTGTGGGTCGTCCCCCAGTAAAGCGATATCATCGGCGTAGTCCAACTCCGTGACTCTGTCTTCAGGGAGGAGCTCGACAACGCAGTCCTGGACACCTTCCAGTGCTCTTGGGACAACATCTTCGATGGCGAAATCGAAGAGGAAAAGTGAAATAGGACAGCCTTGACGAGCATCGCTGGTCACAGCAAATGAAGAAGAGAGCGTGCCTTAAGCCTTAACTTTGCCCGACGTGTGACTGTAAAGTTCTTTCAGGATGGTTAAAAACTTGTCGGGCACACCTTTCTTCAGTAAACGATTCCACAACGCGGATCTATCTACTGAATCAAATACCGCTCGGATGTCCCAAAACACTACGATTGTTGGCCGCCAGTGAATGAGAAGAAGTTCGAGAAGGTAGCGAAGTATGAAGATTTGGTCGAACTTCTAACCAGCTTCATACAACTGTACTAGATACTGAATGAATAAGACTTTCTACCCAAAACGTCATTTAACAAGTGTACAATTTGGCAGAATGTAAAACTTTTGGGGGATTTAGGAGGAACAGAATTGAGAAGCTCTTCGTGTTCTTTGGTCCCCAGCTTCCGCAAAACCAGCCTGCACCTCCATCCGTCACCATCTTCAGCGAACTCCGAACGAAAAATATCTTCGTATTTTCTGAACTATGATACGAAGGTCAAACATGTATCCGGGTCGTATTACAACTCACAAATGCTGTTTGAGATGATATCCACGGATACCTGCTGCTTTTCTATGATTGGTGTTGTTTACACTGCAAGATGCTGAAAAATGCTGTCGATCAACCGTGACCGGCTCTCTTCAAACTGTTTCTGTTGGTGTCGTAGTATCGTGGTTAGCTCTTCCACTGAGTATAGCATTCTTGCGTTCTCCAATCAAAAATGCCACGTCGCCAGTTGTTATGGTCCCCGAGGTCGCTCCAGTTGCTCTGCTTGGTTGATAAGAAGATGGCCTTCAAGTGCCCGTTTATTCACCAGAAAAGACGGCGATTACAGGGCATATGCTAGTGGTACTTACATGGCGCGGTTGATCTTCCTGGTCGCTCTTTGTTCTTCATTGTTTACTTACCAATAATGGTAACAGGTTGTTCTGGAACGTTCTTGTGATCCACCAATGAGATTTTACCCTGAATTTTTAGGTTAGCGATCTGATTCTAGAGATTTGTGTCGTCCTGTCCACTTCCTTAGGCCGTCTTCCCAACACATACATTCATCACTCTCCGTTCAAAACAGAGTTGGAGCGCAACGCTCTTCAAATTCGGTACCACAACCTCTTACCGATGTCCTCATGTGTTGCTTGGTGCACGCATATGGCGCAGCGGCATAAACATGATATGATCACCACGATCTAATATCCCGTATATCTTGATGAGGTCAACCATCATTCTACGATAAGACAGGGTTTAAAACCCTAGTCTCTTTCATTGGCACATTTCGTAAACTGGTGATGAGCCTGATAGCTACATGCTTTACTTGCTCAATCTTTTCTACCTCACCCCGTGTGATTGGGCAGTAGGCGGGTGAGCAGAGAAGAGTCGACATCAGTTGCGTTTGTGTTGTGAGCCTCTTTATCCCTCCACTTCCCCATCCTACCACGGTCTTGCGCGTTGCACACCATACTCATCCTTTTATTACTTGCTTTTTGTTTTTTATTTTTTATTCTGTAATGTTTCCTCGATTTTTCGTATTTATCTTTTCCCTATTGCGGCACAACAGCTATAGATGTTTCTCATCTTTACCTAACGTGTAGTGATGTTGACACGTGGACATCAGAGTCACCAGCAACTCTTGGTACATGTGTTCTTCACCATATGGAGATTAGGCGAAAGCTGCAGGTGGAATTCTGTTAGGAAAAGGCCATATTTTCCAAGAACTACACTAGATTCAACTAAAACCATGGACTTATTGTTAGACAACATTTTTAATTTTTATACGGTGTGCGCTATCTGTTCCCGCTTCAACTGAGCACTGTGATTGACTGTTTTGGCAAGTCCATGGAATGACCTGAACCTATCATGAGATTCCCACCAGTTTCTGGTCTATGTTGGCTTGCGAATTGATCTCGAATCTGAGTTCTTACCTCCTTTTCTTCCGAGGTGGGGGCTATAGACTGGTTCCGGATTTGTGTTGCATTTGTGCGTATTCGTTCCGAATTACGTTAGGGGCCATAGAATCGCAACAACTTGGCTACGGACCCTGCTTTATCAATGAGCATCGACAGTGGGGCTATAATGGTGATCCCGCAACAGCAGATGTGGCTGATGGAGTTGTTTACGTAATTCCTTTCCGCGTCCTCTTTAGGACAGCCTAGCCAATCCTTCATCGTCAAAAGTATCACTGAGTTTTTGTTTGACCCTGCGATCCTGGTTCAAACGATACGAAAGCTTATTTCGCGTTTGCGTTTGTCCATCGTGACGACTCATGGAAAGTTTGCCTTCTGCTACGCAAGCTCGGTTCTGCCGAACACGAAAAATGCTCCAATTACATCCCATCACAGAGCCCACGCGATCGGTCATTCGATGAAGCGGTGTAGACACTTACGCAAATATTTAGTGAGCAATCAACACTTCGATATTCGGGATCAGTGTCTCAAACTTGTGTAACGTGACGCAGACGATTTCGTCACTTATGCTGATGTGGTTAATCGGAAATGCGAACGCTTCAAGCTACTTTCTCTCACAGACGACCAGTTCATATGCTACGTTCAATCCCCAAAGCACGCCAGTATACGTACACGAGATTTTTGCGAACTTGAGCAAGCTCCCCAGACGACGTTACAAACTGTCACAACTGAATACCAGCGCCACATAAATCTGAAACAGGATACGACCATGATCCAGTATCCTGACCGTCCCCTTAGTTCCATTCACTCTGTGGGGGCTTCCAAACCTCCTGTCGGCACTGGCCATCCACCCAATTCCGCTAGTAAGAAGATACTCCCATCTCTGTTTGCACTGCGGTGAATGACACTTCGTTCGCTTTTGCTCGTTCAAACGCCACTGATGTCAGCGGTATGATAAAGTTGGCCACAAAGACGGATATTCTCAAACCCAGACCAGTTTCAGTAAGCCCGTGAAACCGAAACAGCGCTCAAGATGTCCTACTCGAGCGATTCATTCCCGTAACCTTCTAGCTACATTCAAATCAATTGTCGCTTCTCGCCGAAAATTTTTTCTGTAACAATCAACAGCCATGCCGCCAACCTTCAACTAGACACCGCATCCGATATCACGGTAATTTCCAAGGAGCTGTGGAGTTCCATAAGTAGCCCACCGTTTTACGCTACCTCTCAGGAAGTAGCCAGTGCCTGTGGTGGTTCGGTTCGCCTTACCGATCAGCTTTCTTGCTCTGTCACCTACGGTGACACTGACGTTTGTTATATTTCCTACTCCAATCTTAATCTCCTTGGTTTGGATTAGATCGACAAGCTGGATCTTGCCGCGCTGCCACTAAGCGCTGTCTGCCGCCAACTTCAAGGCGTATCGGCAAAGTCCATTATCCATGATTTTCCCACGGTCTTTTGCTAGGGTCTTGGATGTTGCACACAGATTCAAGCTACTCTCCGGTTAAAGCCTGGTTGTGTTCCCTCGTTTCGACCAAAGCGACTAGTACCCTATGCTGCGCTCCCGTTGGTAGATCAGAAACTACATCGCCTCGAGGAACTGGGCGTCTTATCCCCAGTGTGTTATTCCCCATGGGTGGCGTCAATTGTGGTTGTCAAAAAGGGATGGGGTTCAGTTCGCACATATGTGTTACTTTTTCCACCGGAATAACTTCTTTGGAAGACCATTGTCATCTACTACAGATTCCTGAGGATATCTTCACCATTCTTAACGAAGGAACTTGTCTCGCCAAGCTGGATTTAGCTGACGCTTATCTGGAAGTCGAAGTATCCCCGGAGTCTCGAGAGCTGTTACACACTGACACGACTGCGCTTTTGAAGCTGCAAGATGGGACTGGTGTTCTAAATGGAAGTCATAGTTCTACGTAACCTAGTATACTGCCATGACTCCAAGACCTAGACAAAAGAAAGGGAGTGTCACAATCGAAGGCATCTAATGCAGAAGCTTAGCCATGAGGCAATGGAGGTACCTCAACAGTTTTAGGATTACTTATGGATTTTGTGATTAGTGTACTTTTCGTAGAAAGTAGAAGTCACGATTAAACTTTACACAATAATCTGCCTCGACGGGGAATCGAACCTCGGGCCCACGGATTACCGGTCCGCCGCTCTACCACTGAGATACCGAGGGCTGACGATCAGGGACGCAATTTAATACATGACTTCTGCTTGGTTCGCGACGTATTGCCAACGAGCTCACAGTATCTGTCCTGGGGTTGCAAATTGGCTCACTCACTCGTCACTTCCCAATGAACCGAAGTATCTGTCCTTCTGATGTTCAAAGGACGATGTAACTTACTTGTGAATTTTGTGAGTAGTGTAATTTTCGTAGAAAGTGGAAGCCACTATTAAACTTCACACAATAATCTGTCCTTTGAACACCAGAAGGACAGATACTTCGGTTCATTGGGAAGTGACGAGTGAGTGAGCCAATCTGCAACACCAGGACAGATACTGTGAGCTCGTTGGCAATACGTCGCGAACCAAGCAGAAGTCATGTATTAAATTGCGTCCCTGATCGTCAGCCCTCGGTATCTCAGTGGTAGAGCAGCGGACCGGTAATCCGTGGGTCCGGGGTTCGATTCCCCGTCGAGGCAGCTTATTGTGCAAAGTTTACTCGTGGCTTCTACTTTCTACGAATGGTTTTTAGGATTATCTGCTTTCACATAAGTTGGGGCCGTCCGGTTCTCCAACGTAGTCCAAATGACGGAGTCTGTTTTCTTGCCGAATCTCTTAGAGGCTGTTCTCAGGACACCGAAATGCGCCACTTAGTATAATTAGATGGATTGAATGGTGCACAAACCGTTTGCCGCGTCAAGATCCATGTTCACCACATCGATCGGTTATGTTGCGCATAACACTGCGCGCTTTATCACCTTCGTCTTAGCTTCTCCTTTTTACAGGATAGTTGACATCCTACAACTTATAGAAATCACCAATCTATCACTAGAAGAAGCCAATCGGTTTGCCTTTTTACTCGATTGTGCCACCACTGCTCTTCAAATCTGCAAACACGTTACCGCATGCATCTGTAAAACCATTGGCTTTTCAAGCTCTAAGCACCACATGACCCAAGCCTAGCGATCAGGAGCATGTGGTGCAAAGCTGCATGTTGCCTTTGTTATGGATCATGGATTTAACATCTGCTGGCTGAGGATGTTTATAGATTAACCATATCGGACCCCCAGAAAAACATCCGCACTATACCTCTACGTGGTACTGACATGTACCCATAAAGTGTTGCTCATATGGTGTGGGACCATCGAGTGAGTGGTTCTGGACCTCAGTCGCTGTTATTTGGGGATGAGCCGTATGGTAATGCGCTGAACACTGTCAAACTCGAACCACCAATCTTATCGCGTTACGTCTTTTGCATTTCTGCCAGCTGCTTGCATTTACATCATCATCGTCATCATTCTACACGTTAGCTGCAGGTGGAAAACATCTCAGCTATTGTGCCGCAATACAAAGGACAATAAAGGACAGTGGCACGCCGGCCGAGGCCCTAGTAACGGATGGGAATCGTTCCGAGGAGCTAACAGCCGGTTATCGTGTCGCAAAAAGTTATGTTATGCCTAACGAATGCGATCGTGATTGGAGGGGTGGCTAAGTAGGTGGGGGATGGACAAAGGAACTCACAACACAAACGCCATTGGGGCCGGCTCAGCAAGTGTGTCCAACCAAACGTGTTCATCGTCCTTAGGATCCCAGCCAGGCAGTCGGGATGCACCAAGCGACGCCAACTTCGAAGTGAGGGTTTTCCTCTCTCTCGACCAAGTCATCGTTTGGCCTCCCCTCCTCATCTTCCAACCCCACTCCCAGCGCGCAAACAATGCACGTCGCGGAAGTTGGTGTGCTGGCATGCCCAGCCATCGGAGCCTGGTGCGTGATATAATGGTGCTGAGCGGTTCACTCGCTCTTTCTACACCAGATACGCGACGCCGAACATGCGCATTGCTCACGCGGTGCTCCTCCCAGACATGAGCTAAGCAGCGAAGCCAGCGATGACCGAATGTGACGTGCCTCTTTATATTTGTTGACCTGAGGGGCTAGGTTTCACAACCATATAGGAGAGTTAAACGGACGGCTGCGTTATAAACTCTGCTCTTCATATCGAGAGTAATATCGCGCATTTATTGCATTTGCTTCATCTGAGTGACATGGCATAAAATCTTGAACGACTTGATGTGAACAATTGGTATCAAACTGATTTCGGGCTTAACCACCCTAGCAGTTAGGCACTCTATCCGATCTGTTTCAGTCATAAACCCAGTGATGCTGTTGCACACACTCCTTTGTTTCACGCCATTCACCATTTTTTGACAATTATCTTTTTTCCCTCCTCTGGACTCTTATTTATTGACTTTTTTATGGCTTTTTGTTGTTTCTCTATTCTTTTTCTTTTTATCATCAACTGCAGAGTCATGACCGTTGGACCCACTGCACCTCGGCATTCGGATCGCGGTTAATTGTCTGTGAAACCCTCATAAAATTAACCTTTTAGATTCCTTGCCTACTTTGCTGCTTCCATTGCTCTTCGAACAGCCTCTGATTGATCTCCATTGGCGTGTCGACTGTGTTTCTAACTACGCTCGTAATGTGCTCAATTTTCCAATCGTTTTGTGTTGGTTCCTCCTGCTTCCTTATCGGACTACTTTTATTTATCCGTTCACCTATTTATCTAATCTATATAAATCGCTGAACACTAGCCAGTTGGATGCTTGCCACCGCCTGCCTGTGTGTACTTATGCGAACTCTCTATTTTATCTTAAGCATAACACCAAATATTGCCTTTGACAACGAGACAAAACACATCAAGTGTCACACACAGGGCAATGTGTCACTTCAGTGTATGTCGTATTCTCTCATCCCATCACTACGTGGTGGATCCTAACTTGATACACTGGTTTGCTCGCCCCAAGGATTCATTGAGCTATGCTGGATGGCACTTTTGCGTCTTCAGAGCCACTAATATCTCAGTGGGTTGGGGCCAGACAAGCCCAATTTTCTAGTCCTTTAGGTCGGAGGTTAGTATGAGGGTGGCTCCCTATTCCCTTAATGGGACTCCCTGTAGCCCACTGCCAAACCCACTGCCTTGTGGCCAGGATTTGTTAACCGAAGACTTTTGTTGAGAACATTAATGGTTCTCCTGTTTAGTCCAGAGCAGCTAGATATTGTCTTGCGCACGCAATACAGCTGAATCTCCCCGAAACCATTTTTGCTACTCTGACCGTCGCATGAGACGTTCATCAGAGCCCTGCCCACTGCATCGAGCACAGTGAATGGGGCGAGAATGGTACTGCTCAGACCTTCCCATCTCCTTACTTCCCCTTTTTCGCTTTTTCATCCTTATAGTCCCGTTCCAATTTCACTTATCTCCTTGTCTTTAACCCCTACTTCTCGACGTTCGTCTTCTAGTCTCGACTCATAAACACTCGCGGAACGTCACTTCTATTCGTCGACAGGTTCATGTCTTACCATGCGGACCACCTCAATCTATTCGTCGCTGTTTGGAATTCTCGATCCTCACTAAGACAGGCATGCTTTATCGTACTCACTTTGTTGCATAGTAGTAAATAAGCAGCGCTTGCCGGAACATCAGAGACCCTATTAATCGATACCCGATTCTTGTCTGCATCCTACCCGCAAGATTCGAACCATGTGTTCATTTGACACTGGTTGCATTTTCCCATTACGTTTATCCAGAGTTGGTGCAGCTTCAAGCGCGGTTAAGCACGTTTGAGTAGGGATCTGAGACCCCAACCCGTAGCTGCTCTGATCAATTGGATTCCAGTGAGTATCCGGATGTGTGCTGTCAGATAGACTTATTCATTCAAATCTCCGAGATTACGTGGGGACAGTTTGTGCCCGTTTGTCATTGCCGCCTATGCACTATTGCTGCCTAAGCGAAAGATGGCTTCCGTCATCAGATGAAAGAGCTACGCCGCAGAAGAAGCACATACTATAGTACTTCCAAGTGATGTAAACACTCAAATTGAAATTTTTCTACTGGCGAACTCCGTCTGGATGATGAACATTGCGTATGCCCGTAGCCTAGAGGTAACGAGTTTGTATCGTAATCTTACGGGGCGGGTTCGAATTCGCGTAGGGGTGGGCGTCCTCGCGGTATACTCAGCCCGCGTGCGACTGGTGGTGGTCGCACAGCAGCGAAGCTCCGTTACGGCCTACAGCTGACACATTATGCATTTTATTATGTCTTCATGCTGGTTGGTGGATTTGTGTGACAGCACCCGTTTCCGGGTTACATGACACCCACCAGTCGTGGGCGCTAAGTGATCATTTTACGACCAGAGTCCGTTGGAAAAGTTCCGTTCAAAACTGTTGCCCAATTTGGAGCACATGCGCCTACTCCGATGGAGTACTTGTATATGCTAATCTGCGGGTACTTCTCGGTGTCCTCTCGCGACGACGTCATGAGCTTATAGGAACCCCTACCTGGCGAAACCAGATGTTTTTAAGGTATATCAAAGTACGCTGGCACCCTGATTATGTATGCCGTCACTGATCGCAGCTGAAAGTCACTGGTCACATCTTCACCAGCAGGTATATCTCCAAGCGGCAAATCTGATTGCCAACATGGACATTAGGTCCCTACTCAGTCCCTTGAATTTTTCGATGCTCGCTGACACATTCAGGCCGGAAGCGAACTCCACGGGACTCGTAGCTATCTACGGGAAAAATTCATAACTAGCCTAAAGAAAGACAATGGGGCCCGGTAGTCTCATCGTGCGTTGGCGATACACACGGCTGCTGCTCTTGACAACCATGGGAAGCTATTCCGTCTGATACCGGAAAGGAGCACCAGGAGATCTGATGTCAGTGACACCTTGTCTAAACGCTTTCAGCAGTTAACTGTACACTTTGAAAAGAAATCCAATCAGTCATAATAACCGGCTTGTTTGATGGTCAGCAAACGCCCTGCTCCATGGGCTGTCTGTTTGGATCGACCGTTTCGCGCAGAATTCTGGCGTGAAATCAGACTGTCGAAATGGAAAAGCCGTGGGTCCAGGGAAACCCAGCGTTTTTTGAATTTTGTGGACCTGCACTTGTAGATGATCTACAATGTTTATTATTGGAACTGATTCAACCGACTGGAGCAGCACTGTTATCACTCCAATTTCCAAAGTTTGCTCAAGTTCGGAATGCAGGAATCGTGGAGGTTCCTGTCTGATTTCCGTCACCACTAATTTGCTTGCCTTTTTCATCCTTTAAAGACTGACTGGCAGTTTTGTGGAGTACAATCCTAGTTTGATGAAACAGTTGGTGTTTTGCTCACATCTTCCATTTACCTCGGTTATTGCAGCGTTGTCATTTCGGTTGTCGACTCACCGTGGTCGTGTTATTCGACAACAGAAGTGTTTTCGACTGTGCGTCGCTGTATTTTTTGGGACTGTCTGATTAGGAAGATGTGCCTGATAAATACCTAATCATCATCAGCACGTTTTTTATGCGTAGTTCAGACAGATTGAAGGCTTATGGCAAACTCTCACCGCACTTAAATCACTTGAGCGGTGATTCCTTTCCTTTCCAACTTCACTGTTGACGAAGTTATGGGGATTGCACTCATTAAGCTTGACCTAGTACGTGCGCAGTTACTTCCAAGTGATCAACTTCTCCACTGGGAGTATACCAACGATATTACCACGAACTACGGCTGTTTAACGGCTTACCAAGCGGCACTAAAGAGATTAATACTGGATGTCAGTCGTTTCGGTCTGTGCTTTGCAACCTCGAAATGCCGAGTCCTCTAGTAGAATCAGCAGAAACTAACCCGTCTACTAACACTTGGTGCGGATCGTTCAGAACTTCAACTACTTAGGCATTTTTCTCAATGCTTGTGGAATATGCGATATGGTCATAGACCGCATACCAGAAGCACGTGGCACCTTTGCTAATTTTCGCCCTGAAAGGTATAGTCTATAGTGCTGCCGTCCATTCAACTCTTATTTACGGCTGCGAAACCTGGCGCATCAGATAACCGGACAGGAGGCTTGTTGTGTTCGACCACCGGCACCTTCACAGCGTAGCTCACAGTTGGTAGGAACACCGCGTGAGCAGTGAGCGTGTTCCTTGCCTTGTTTATAGCGCAGCAAAAACAAGTGAACCGCTCAGTGGCGTTATTTGCGATACTAACCTGCTATGGCTTGGCATGCCAGCACACCGAAATCCGCGTTGTGAATTATTTTCTCGACCAGATTCTGGATTGACGAATAGGAGAGGAGGCTGATCGATAAATTGGCCACGATCAATGAGAGCTCTCATTTCGATCTTGGCCTCAATTGATACCTCTTAATTGCCGGGCTTGCGCCCAAAAAGATAGGAAAACTTTTGGTTGGTGGCCTTTGTTGAGGTACGACGAGTGTTGTCTGTTTCGTGAGTTTCTTTTCTCTCCCCCTTCCGCCTGCCCTCCTTCAATCCCGATCTCACTCTCGATGAATTGTACAAGGCGAATCGCTATATTACTTGTGTTATCATCTATCTCTTGGCATCCGATTGAATTGAACTCGTTCTTTGCTAGCTCTGAATCGCAGCTGAAAATCAGAACTCAGCGTTTATAGGCAGAAAGCATGTTACCGAGCGGGCTACCGAAACGTTCACTTAGGTCAAACGCCCTGATTGGTAGTTCAATTCCGCTATCCACTGGGAATGTTGGTGCGCACGTCGTATGGACTCGAACATTACTGAAACGACTCAATGTTCCGGTTGTACACCATCGGCTCAACTTGTTTTCCCATTGAATTAATGCGTTTTCCTGGGTAATTTTACTCTCCCCGGCAACTTGTTTTCTTGAATTTTGTTGGTAATTTGTGCTTATATTTTTGAGTATCTTATTTGCGCTGCAGTAAACTAGCTGAAGTGTTTCCTACCTCTAGCTAGCGGGTCGAATGATGATCAAGTTGTATTCTTTCATCGCGGCAAGAAGTTCAACGAACTCAGTGGATTTTACCACAGTCTAACATAAAAATTTATGGGAACCGCCTTTATCATCAAGGAGATTTCTAGTAGGATCGCTCGTGTTAGCTACCATGGTGGCAGCAAATAACATAGGGATCAACTGCTGAACTAGAACCGATAGGCTGTGCAGGGACCTATTTCTTTGTATCTTGGATGGTGAACCATTTCAGGGGATCTTCTGATTTGCGTGTTCACTAGCTTCAATTATCGCTGTTATTGTCAAGTCTCTCCTGTCGGGTCATCAGTGTGCCCCACTTTGCACATTAGTGTGTTTAATGTAACAAGCTTTTTGCATCAACTGTATCCGTTTGCCCTTAGGTGCTCCAACCTTCCGTTTTCAGCGTAGTCTGAAAACATACTTTCTATTCGCTTCTGTGTACGTTTCGGTCAGTTGTCACTTATATGTCAATGCCAGCTGAAAGTCTGCTTTTGCATCGATAGTTTTCTGCTCTGTCCTCTCTGTTTAGGTGCGCTTTTTTGCAAAACCGTTGCTCTCTAGCTGCTGTGATTTCACTTCACATCATTTCGCTCTTCTCTATGTCAGAATCGCATGGTGGAATCGATGCGGCTGTTCAGATCCATCTGCAATAACCAATGGTTCCCAGATACAAGCATCATATTGTTCCTGAACAAGCGCGATCTGTTTGAGGATAAAATCAACAAATCCCCTTTGACCATCTGTTTTCCTGAGTACACAGGTCAGTTTTCTTATGTGTACCACTCAAACCTATCGGTTAGTTTCTTTGTGCATTTACATGTACTCAACTTAAAATAGCGTACTCTGTCCTTGTTTCACGGTGCCTGATGGGTAAACCTTTATAGCACAACTTTACTTCTCACATCGAACTGCTGTGGTCAGTACTAGATGAGCCGAAATGTTAAAGAAACAAACAATAACGGTTAACTCGATGGGAATGAGCGAAAAATTGGGATCTCCAGGTGCGTTTTCAGTATGGTCGGCTTAGCTGCTTCACACAGCAAGGCGCATAGACAATAACAGGCCACTGCTGACATCTCTTGTTTCAATATTTCTCATACTCTTCTCCGGACCTTCTGCCAATTTTACTTCTAACAATCCCAGCTTAATTGACAACAGTTGCAGTACCATTGAAGTTGTACTCTCTGCACTTATATTCCAGCAGCTCAGCAGGTACTTATCAGGCTACGCTACTCCTTTTTCTGGCTCTTCTTTTCTTCAACATTCGTACCCTAAAATATAGGTCACCTGACTGCCCTCGCACGCATATTGAACACAATGGGTTTTAACGTGTGTTGCATTTCCGAAACTGCACCCGGCTTGTCATCTTGCTATTGGTTGGACGCATCCAGAGACGCCGATGCGGCAATCACTGATCGAGCTTGGGTTGACATTGTTCTCAGCTCCAAGGCTGAGTTGTCGTTGGTTGATGGGCTTTCCGTGAGCAGCCGTTTGTGTATGACTCGTTTGACGACATCAGCTAAGGTTGATTCACGAAGTAGTGATTCACTGAGGATGCCTGAGGATGCTTTGTGTCAAAAGCGAAACGTTTCCCACAACCTATACCAACCGGTTGTTTTCAAGCTTTCAAGATCAATTCAACTGGCTGCCTGTTTCCGGACCTCTTCCTACTCAGCTGGTGCAAAATGAGCCATGGACGCTTAGTTTAGAGGCTCCATTAGAGGCTGAGGTCTGCAAAGCGATCACAGCCCTTAATCGTTTTCATGCTGCTGGCTCGGATTCCCTCGCACCGCACTATTTTAGGATGATGTTGATGTCCACTGCAGAGCACTGACCTATCTGTTCAAACAGATCTGGAAGGAAGAGGTCAACTCAGCTAACCGAAGTGACTCGATTGTAGTGACAATATACAAGAAGGCAAATCGCGCCGACTGTACTAACTACAGGAGGATCTGCCTAACACCAGTGTTGACAGAAGTACTAGTGTCGTTCGTTCTTCGCCTCACTGCGGAACGGGAATTGCGGATTAGGGAAGAGCAAGCAGGTTTTCGCCTAAGACAGGTGCTAGAGCAGTGCGACGCATACCGTAGACCGACAGTTGATGTGATCCTGGATTACGAGAGCTCGTTCGGCTTAGTCGATCAATGCGTTCTGTTCGAAATACTTGCGCAGAAAGGTGTTCCCCTGAAACATGTGCCCTTTACTCGAACTCCACAAGCCGCGTCAGGGTCTACTGTTACAGATTAGATACGTTTTCGACAACAGGTAACGTTCGTTAGGGTTGTCCAATTTCCCCAATTTTGTTCAACTTCGCCGCGGAATCTCACAATATTGGTCTTGAGGCGCCGTCTTGTGGAAAGCTAGTTGAGCTTGATTATGCGGGTGATTTTGCCTTGCTGTTTAACGATGTTTGGGCAGCCCAATCGACCTTGAATGAACTTTCTAGAGTAGTCCCATCATTTGGCATGTGCTTCGCACCTTCAAAGTGCAAAGTGCTATTACAAGACCATCAGTCACTTGATGACCCCTTTGACCCTTGATGACGAGGAACTCGACGCAGCTGATCAATTCACTTACATTGGCAACTGCATCAGCAATAATGGGCGCATATCTACGGAAGTCAGTTTACGTATTGCAGGAGCTAGAAGTGTCTTCTTGAATCTGCGACATCTGTGCTTTCAGAAAGGGGTTTCCTTCAGTCGGACAGACCGTATTTACAAGGCCACCACGAGGGCCGTCCTACTCTGTGGGAGTGAGTATCTGAGGCGTCTTCAATTCTTTGATTATCACCGCTGTCCAGGAAAAGAAGAATTTCCCGGAAAATCCATTATTTTAGCGATTAATCGATTGTCGGTTATCACATCGATTTCGAAAGTTCTGGAATATTCCAGTGCCTGCACGTGACTAGTAACCTCTTGAAGATCAGCCAAATCTACATGGAACAACTAACCTTGGTGATTGACCTTCCTATTCCAGAATTTGAAGAGACCTATAAGTACAGCCAGTATCTGCTGCAATTGTATTGTGTTTTGTTGACGACGATTAACACGTTATTTTGTCAGGATCATTGGCGTTCTGCTTCTTCCTTGGTTGGCTTAGAAGTTTTGTGGGGCAGTAATTGTGTCTAGTGAGAAGATTGTAACAGCTGTCTGCGAAGCATTGCTGATATGAGATAGCAGCAGCGTGTCCGCAACGATGATGTGCCTAGACGAGTGTGAAGCAATGATAATCAGGCTAGTTGTTTGGAACAACAGATAGCACTTAATTAGTCGCATGGGCTTTGATACGCACTACCTATTGCCAGTCACCGCTTACCAAGGGCCTTACTTTGCCACTTGTAGGGTGGCACAAGACCCGAGGTGGGCAAAAGTTAACTTAGCAGAGAGAAGTGAAGTCACTAACAACAAAACCGAGCGCCGTTGGTCCGTCGCGCAGTCAACACCAGTGATGCGTCTGCTGTCGTCCCGTAGTCGGACTGCCTGTTTAAAGTGTGTTTGGTGCTGATCTATCTGCGGACTGATTATGACCTGGAGCAGCGAAAGCCACAAGGAAGCTGTCTTGCCGTTACCGCCTTATCTTTGCGCGATGTCCAACTGTTTGTGACGGTATGTTGTTGACACAAGGTGTTGGCATCTTGCTCCTTATTATTTTCTTAGAGCGTTTAGGTTTGGTGCAAGTTCCAGCTTCTCTCCCAATTATCACACTTGGTTCCGTAGGTCACCGTGGTTGAGCGGAAGCGAGGCATCAGTTCAAATGGCTGATGTACTGTTTTTGTTGTTGTTGTTGTTGTTGATGATGATCATGATGTGAACCGCTTGAAAACTAAAATCGTCTTCGGAGCACAATGTAATAAGTGCGCGAGACCACTTTTCCCTGCAGCTTAAGCCGCCAGAATAGTCAATGCATTTCTTGGGCTTCTGTTTTCTTCATTCTGGAACGAATGACAATTCCACTATGTCAGCAGTTTCACTGTACTCGCATCTGTCTGACTAGGAGTCTGAGAATGGTCTGAAAACGGTGATGCATGTTGAGGGCTGCGAAATAGATTGGATCTCCATACCCTTAGCATCAGTGCGTTAACTTTAGCATTTCATGATAACTGAACCGAATTGTTCTCTTGTCCAGATGTTGAACCGCTGATAAACCTCTAGTGGGGTTGTCATTCTCGTCCGATTTATCTTCATGCGAAGCGCGAAAAGAAAGCACTAGTAGACTTTCCCCCATGCCTTCCTGATGATCAGCTGGCTCCTCGGTCTCCACTGGCATAACACAGTGGCACCCTTCTGTCTCGGTGGCGCGCATTAATCAGCCGAATTCGGTGAACCCTCATTACAGATATCTGTGCAGTCGACTTTTGTCTCTACACTTCTTTGTCCCATTCATGTCGATAGTTCATAATACTCACGAATCATTACGCTGTCGTGACCCGATCCAAAAACTCCTTACCTATCCTTTAATTGCGATTTCGTCTACGTATTCCGCATTTTCTTTTATTCATTCGTGCTAGCCATTTTGTCGTTCCTACTCCACGTGGCCGGTCGTTACATTGAACGACCTTAAACGAATCTGCGTTCCAATCGCTCATCTGTGAACACCTTGTTTTGCCGCCGTTCTCAGTGGCATTTTGTCACCCAAACGTGTGTTCACACTCATTCGACCCTGGTTCATCTGCGCTATCTTGTGCACTCCATCTTTCGGATCTAGCTTTTGGGGGTCGTCTTTTATCTCCACATTGCGGTTTTTACGCCATTCCTGCAAATACAGTCGAAGAATCTTCCGAATCACGAACCACACAGAAATAATTATAGTCTCAAACGAATGCCAGCTGCACGTTTCATCTGACGAATCAGTAACTACATCTGTGGACCATTCATCAAAGTAACTATCGGATACTTTGTGTCCGTATCGCTCAGTCGCTCTGCTTGCCACGTGAACGATCTAGCCGCTTAAACCTGGCCCGCCTGGGCCAGACGCACAGAACGTGATGACCTTGAACATGCAGACAATTCAGCGCACACGCGACCGGCAGGAAACCATAAGCGCTCGGGCCTCTCTGTGAATACCATCGACCGACGCAATTGGTTGTCACGATCAATTAAAGCCCATGTTACGGCATCCAGGTCGACAGTAGTTTGTGGCCTTCCTTCCTACCATAACAATGCACGGATTGGAATCCAGTGTAGCAGTTGCCAAGGCAAGTTCCATCGCAAATGTTCTAAGTTCACAGTGAACCAGTTGAAGCTACACAATAGTAAACCAGATTCACTGTGATTCTGTTGAGTATGTATAGTCATCGCACTAGTAAAGATTCTACGTGAATTATCGCAGAAGTACGGAAGACTAGTGGCAATGTTTGAACAAATGAGGAACACCAAAAGCGATTCATTTGTAGGAGACGTGACAGAGAGTAAATCCCAGTCATTCTCATTGGCCTCGCATTAAAACTGAGGAAGAAGGCTAGGCAGCGCGCTAAAAATGCATCATCTGTGGCATTAAATGCCAACACCATCAGTTGCTAAACTATGCCTGAAACAACCACTGCCAGTCCGATTGCAATGAGCAAGGTTGGGACCTCGTCCACTCTACAAACGGTTCCGAAAATTCAGAAGGGCTTCGACACCAGTGGTGGTTGGGACTTGGTTGTTGCCAATGGTGACCGAAAACCTAGATCTTCGGCCACTCCCACTGGACCCATAGTAAATGAAGAGGACGAAGCTGTACCCAAGCAGCCTCCATCGACTGTATACAGACCAGCTGGTCGCTTGACTTCCATCAGAGTTGCACGTAGTATACCAGCGGTAATCTGCACCAACATTCCAGAATCGACGTTAAATTCCTTAAAAGGAAAACAACTCGATGACGTGAACCGGTGGGACTCAATATGTCACACTATAGGTGTTGTAACTAAGCCCGTAACTTTGACTCGCGTTACCCGTCACCCAAACTCACAGCACTGTTAACCAAGGCTTCTCCGAGTTGTACTGACTTCTGGCAATGAAGCAGAAGCTGTCCTATTATCGACAGCTCATCTCCGGAATGGGTCATGTTTTATCCGCTTATTCCCGGATATTCCGTGGAGCGAGCGCAGACCGACGAAACACTACTTTGACGAAAACCGGAAGGAATCCGTAGCCAGGACCATCCTTGTACACGGTGTTCCCGAGGCTGGAAGTCATGATGTGCGTCAAGCGGCTACTCACGACCAGGAGCATTGACGGTACATTCTCGAGGCACTCTCCCTGGAAAACGTCATAGCGCAATCAATCTCGAGGCTGCGCCGATCGCCAAGCTACAAGGGATGTGGCCCAAGG
The DNA here is from genome assembly GCA_944474145.2 of Dicrocoelium dendriticum. Taxonomy (NCBI): domain Eukaryota; kingdom Metazoa; phylum Platyhelminthes; class Trematoda; order Plagiorchiida; family Dicrocoeliidae; genus Dicrocoelium; species Dicrocoelium dendriticum. Next base: position 97,958,150 of record OX104067.1, on the reverse strand, counting down.
ATTATGAAAATGGTCCTTCAATCTAGACGGCAAGGGTAGTGTGGGGATGGTATGCGGCCCGCAGCAGCCTTCCTTCCGTGCTCCGGATCAAAGCAGCATCTGCTAAGCAAACAAAAGAGAGCAGCCACTTAGTCAGACCACTTACCGACAAGAGTTCGGATAACATCATTCAACTAGCCAACGAAACTGGTAGACACCCGAAACACAAATGTGTTCGTCATCCCCCACCCAAAAAAGATTACTTGCCGACTATTTACCGGTCTGCACTACATTTTATCCAAAACACCCATCCCACGATTCATTGCTAAAAACAGAAGCTTTCCTGCATGTACACCAATGCACAAGGTCTCCTCTGAACAAGCTTGCCGAACTGCGGCTACATAAAACATCACATGCCTGGAACCTCATGCTCGTTAGGGAAACCTTGTTGCACTCAGAAATTACCGATGCCGAAGTCGCGATTACTGGTATGTCCGTTCTCCGAAACGATCGACGTAGCAACGACCCGCAGTGCGAACCGGTGGCCCATACGGGAACGTTGATCATAGACTGGTGCAGTCTGCGACTGAGACACAACGACACTTGCCTTTTGGCTGTTGTTTATCGTCCCCCAATGTCCACCCTAGAGATGGACTCTCGCCTGGCATTATCCTTAGGAAGGGTCCTACGAAGACGATGCCGTCATGTTCTCATTTCAGGTGACTTCAATCTTCATCATTTGGAAGTTCCGACATCCCCCAACGAGCAGTTTTAGGCTGACCTGCAGGAGTATATTGCAAGCATTCCACTCTTCAGCCGTCAGTTCACCCACGCGATTCAGAGCCGGAAATAAACCATCTGTGCTTGATTTCGTGCTCACGAATGTAAAGCTCATGATTGAGCAATCAAGACTGGAGAGCCCTCTAGGGCGAAGCGACCACGTAACCATAATTTACGACTTCGTGTGTTATGTAGAGTATCCACAAGAACATATTAACTTGTTCCGAACAATCACCCACTACGACATACTGGCAGAACTTATGGATGCCAGCTAGGAGTTTCCGGACGACTGTTCCATTGACATTGCTTTGTTGGCTTTTACTGGCAAGTTCAGTGATCTGATTAAATCTGCGTCGGTCAACAAGCCCCTTCGTTCTGCAAGGGCACAATCATTCATTCGGAATAGAACCCGAAAATATGACAGTAAGAGACGCTGCGTGGCATGTGTACAGAGCGAACCCTAGCCCTGACAAGTGAAGTACCTATGTTGTGCATCTTAATCACCGTACCACTCTTATGCGCGAGGACAAATTAGTACACCGGCAGAGTCTAGCGGAAAAGTTTTGTGTTAACAAAAAGCTTCTGTACAGATATGTGAACAGACTACGGAATGTGAAACGTGGTGTTCCCCCACTAATATCAGCGGATGGATGTGTTCAAACCGCCAAGGATGCAGCCAACCTTTTACGGCTACAATATGCCCCAATTTCCCGAGTGCTCCCAGCATTTGTAACATACCTGTCCCATTCTCCCAGTTGCCAATATTTACACATGTCAGGTTTTGTTCAGCGACCATTTTGAGGAAGCTGCGGCCATCGCCCACCCATAATTCCCCCGGAGTTGACAACATTCCCCCGAAAGCGCTGCGGGTGGCAACTACGCGGATAGCTAGACCACTAACGAGATGTTTCCAAAGATGTCTGAACTAACAGCAGGTCCCTTGAATGTGGAAGCAAGGCATCATTACCCCGATTTTCAAAAAGGGTAGCCGTTCAGAGTCAGCCAGCTATCGCTCAGTACTTCCTCCCGGTGCTCTCTAAGGTGATATATATATATATATATATATATATATATATATTCAACACTATACCAATTACAATATCGTTGGCTGGGTGCCACAACACAAAATAGCGTGAAAGGAAATACAACTGTCAAGGTACAAGAGTCACACAGCAAGTTCGCCATTGCGTACGGTCCTTGGGCATGTCCTCCAGCGTTTGCAACCGGGTTTGCTCGCGGTCCTTTGGTCCCCAACCCGGGAGTCGGGAACGCCTGACAAGAGCCAGCTTCAACGTTTGCGCCTTAACGCATTGGATCCAAGTTTTACATTGCCCTCCTTTTCGTCACTTTCAAGCGACGCTTGTGCTCGCAAATAGGGCTCGTCGTGGTAGCAACTGGGTAGGCATGCGAAGCACATGGCTAAGCCAGCGAAGCTTCCGTAGTGAAATAATGCTATCAATCGATCGGCGGAGTTCATTAGTTCTGGAGACTCGCCGACGGATTTCCTCATTACTGATGTGATGCTGCCATCGAACACCAGCAATGCTTCGTAGGCAACGGTGATCGAAGACAGATAGCCGATGAACATCGTTTTTGCGAACGGGCCAAGTTTCCTAGACGTACAGCAGAATCGCTCGTACCGTAGCATTATAGACTTGTCCCTTGGGAGCGAGACTGAGGTCACGACGAAGCCAAATTTGACGAAGGTTAGCGAAAACGACTCTAGCCTTGGAGGCATGTAGGGAGATCTCATCTGTCAAACCGCCAATACTAAGACAACTGCCAATATAAATGAATTTGTCGACCACTTCCAACGGATGCCCCGAAAGGGTGAGAGAAGGACATGCGTTTGGCCAGTCCTATAACAGGACCTTACATTTGGAAAGGGCAAAGCTCAATCCAAATTGGGCGGCGGACATCTCCATTCTGAGCAGCACAAGCTGGGCAGCTAGGGAGGACTCGCAAATCACAGTGATGTGATCGGCCTACTCTAAGTCCCGAAGGCGGTCACCACGGAGCAGTTCAACACCGCAGGACTCAGAGTTATCCAGGACAGTATCCAGGATCTCGTCCCTGGCGAAGTTGAACAAGAATGGAGAGACTGGGCAATTCTGTCTAACATCGCTGGTGATACTGAAACGGGGCGTAATGTCTCCGTATGCTCGCACGCGGCCCGAAGTTTGATGGTAAATAACACGGAGAATGCTGATGTACTTCCCAGGTACTCACCTCTTCAGTAAGCAGTTCCGAAGAGCCACTCTGCCAACAAAGTCAAAGGCGGTTCGAAACTCTAAGAATATGACTATAGTTGGTCGACTGAACGTATGGCGATGTTCAACTATCTGGCGGATCGTAAAGATGTGATCGACGCAACTGCGACCCGGGCGAAATCCAGCTTGTTGTTCACGCAGGTGCTGTTCCCGTACGAAACTAAGCCTCCGCAAGAGTAGGGCAGCGAGAAGTTTGGATGCGACACAAAGGAGACTGATGCCACGATGGTTGGAGCAAATGGTCTGGTCTCTTTTTTTAAACAGGTACAACATCCGCTAAATTCCAATCAGATGGAATGGTTTCACTTGTCCAAGTCTGATGGAATAGAGATGTCATTTCGCGAGTGAGAGCAGCACCTCCATATTTGAAGGGGGCAGGAGGAAGTTCATCTGGGCCAGGTGATTTGTGGCGTTTCAGTAGACGAAGCTCATTCGAAACTTCACCCTTTGTCTTTGGAGAAACATCCACGCAACAGGGAGCACTGTTAACCCCGGCGGATAGACTCGGTTGCGCTACTGGTCTGTTGAATTGGTCTTCAAGGTACTCTGCCCATCGTACCAGACGACGGTGACGACTGTAAACTAGATCACCGTCATTTTCACGCAAAACCTCACTCACTGTTGGTCAATTGCCTCCCGTGGAGCGAATAAGTTGGAAGCGTTTGCGGGAGTTTCCTGCTGAGGCTGCCCGCTCCATCTGAACGACGCGCTGTGTCCACCAAACCTCGCGATTCTTTCTGAGGAGTTGTCTAGGCTCAGCACCTGTGGTTCTGCGTAGCGCGTTGTACTCAACTCCGGCGGGAATTGTTCGACGACTTTCCATTAATTGGAGAGACTGCGCGGAGATCCAGTGACTAGCAGCTCATCTAGTGAAGCCACAGACCAGGATAGCGGACTTTCGTAAGGCGCTCTGGATCTGTGCCCAGTATGTCTCATCATCGGGGGATAGAGAACATAGGTTGGAGGCTAATGTGTTCTGAGATGCGCCGAGAACATTTGTGGCGGCGAGCTTGTCTGTGTCAAACCCTTTCCGGCGACGCTGTTAGGTGCCTCCAAAGCGCACAACGAACTTAGCACACACAAGCGCATGCTTCGAAGTCAGGTAAGTATTCCAAATTGACTTGCAGTCCGTTATGCAACCTCGCCAACGGTAACTAAAAGCGATGTGGTCAATTTGTGTCCAAGATTGACCGGGCGCCGGAGGTCGCCAGGTGGCTGGTTGGCCCCAGGAACGTCGGAAATTGGTGCTTGAGAGGAACAAGCCATGGTCGATCGTCGTTGTCCGTCCTGCGAGTACCGTGGCTGTGTTGACCCCCAAGTCCGCGCTTATAAACCTCTAGTCTACCAACCTGCGCATTGAGGTCACCGGCGAGTATCACGATGTCCGTGCGGTGTTGCGGTGGAGGTCGATGAGTTGGCGGTAGAACTGGTCTGTAGCTTCATCCTGGCTGCAGTCCGTTGGAGCGTACACAGTTACAATGAATAAGCAACGCCTACTGGTCCTCTGGCAGGAAGATCACACTGAGCTTTCCAAGCGGATTGCACAAAGACGACTGTTGACCGACAACCAGTCAATGAACGCTGCTTCAGCATGCGCGTTTAACGCAACTCCTAGATCGACGCAACCAGAGGCTTCCGCTGTCGCATCTCTAGATAAGCGCAAGGTGAATTTGCAATTGGAACTTGGGGAGGGTGAGAGCAATCGCAGCGTTGTGCTGGAGTCTTGTAAACGGGTTTCGGTTAGGCAAAAAACGTCGATTAAGAATGTTTCCAAGCTGCGCGCAAGAGCAACTTGTGAACCAATCTGCATAAGCGTTCGGACATTGAACGTAACTAGCTTGAAGAGCGAGCGAGGTGCAATAAAAGCCTTGCTGTTGGTATTGGAATGTGTGCGATCGGTTTTGAGCGGTTCATTGATGAGGCCAAAGGTTCCGTTTTTATTTGCAATTCCATTTTGGTGACTCGAATTTGAGCAGGGTTGCCAAGAACAGGAGGGTTGAATAAGCGTGGAACGAAGAACGTGGTTTGCGGTGCGGCAGCGTGAGGTTTAGCATGCCCGGCCGCCAGCACTCTGGCCAAAGGGAGAGTTCAGAGAGCGAGAAACGTGAGCAGAGAGTTGTAAACCCATCACTGCATGTGTTGCGTGGGCATACAGCTTCCCGGTTGCCCAGGCCGAGGAAGGGGATTGACATAGGGGCCCCTACCCGGAGCCTTCGGTCATAGGGACCTGACTCGAAAGGCAGCTGGGCGAAATCATGGAATCACGTCCTTTAAGAGTCGGTGACCGATTGCTCGTTTCATACGCCTTTCCTTTGGCTGACTGTCAAACATGGGCCCAATACTCCCAGTAATTCCGCGTCAAGCTGAATGATTGCAGTGCTCTAGCGAGGTGGAGCAAGTAGCAGTGACTTTATTTAGTGGCGAATCACATCCGCCACGTCGCAGTGTTGTTAAACGGACATATGTGGTTTTTTATAGGGAGAACGCTTGCCAGGTGAAAACTCACCACTGCCGCCGAACATTTCGCTGGAACAATAATCCCGAACCACCGAGCTGTCACCACGAGGAGCGAGTTCGGCAAGCAATAGCTATGCTGTAATGGGCTACTTCGAAACGTCTGACATCATAGCGTGGAAGCAACACGGATTCCATCAGCATCGGTCATGTACTACCAACCTACTGCTTGCCCGTGGCAGTTGGATCGAGATAGTCGACAGTGGGACCGGCATTGATGTCATGTACCTAGACTTTTCCAGAGCATTCATCCGCATAGACCACCGCATTCTTCTCCAAAAGTTGCAAGCATACGGAGTTGGAAATCCTTTCCTTGGATGTGTCGGCAACTTCTTCTTTCAGTTGTGCCCTCAGGTTCGAGTTCCAGATTCATTTTCTGATCTAATTCATGTGGACTGCGGTGTTCCATAAGGGTCGGTGTTGACGTCGTGTTGGTGTGTCGTCAAGTCAAATTACCTGCTTTTTGCCGATGACATCAACATATGTCTGGTAAACGACTGTTAGAAAGATCACGTTATGTTGCAACGAGACTGCGCTTCCGAATGGTCAGAGTTAAACCTACTTCCGTTTAACACGGACGGTGTCTTGCCAAACGCCTAACCAATGGATTTATGGATTTATATGTTTAATACGCGAACATCTCTGCTATTCCACATAAGTCCATGGTGAGTCCACCACAACGCTTTTCACTTTATCATGCAATTGATTTTCACAATAATTTCCATCCTACGGGACTTGTTAAGCAACGCTTTTTTACCCGTAATAAACCAATGTTCCATTGTTCCAAAACCATGCATGTCTGCCATTAGCCCACGTACGCATATTAACTTTGAGACTATGTTCTGTACACCGCCTCTCAAGAGCGAGACCTTGGGGTGATAATCCAAGACTACCTCGGCTATTCGGCGCAATCCTTGAAGGCGTCCAAAAACCGCGAACTAACATGTTGGTCTGTTACGGAGGGTGTTAGGGAGGTTTGATCCCTCCATCTTCCCCCAAATACTCAATGCATATGTTAGGCCTCATGTAGAGTACGCGACCCAGGCTTGGCAATCCTGGTTAAAACGCCACCTGGTTGCATTGGAGACCGCACAGCGACGGGCAACGAAAAATATGAGGGTTTTTCCCGCCTGCAATACCACAGGCGACAGAAAGCCCTGGGAGTGTACAGCGGAAGATATCGCCGTCTACGGTGTGACCTCATCCTGGCGTTCCAGGTTTTGAAAAACCCCGGTCGCACTTGCCAAGACCTCCTGAAGCTTACCTGTAACACGGAATTGAGGGGTCTTAAATTGTAAGTAGGCACCCAATACAGTCGACTTGAGTGCTGCCGGAATTGCTTTTCCCTCCGAGTTTGTCAACCGTGAAATGTTCTTTCGACTTTTGTCATTTCAGCGTCCACGCTATACATTTTTGAAAAACGACTCGATGCCTTACACCATTTACATTACTTGATATGATTTCTGTTCATTGAGTGACGACAAGGCGCAGACAAACATTGTGCTCACTAACCCCACGAAATCGGGGTCGACGAATATACCTATGTGCTAATGTGGATAATATGGTGACTCCACATATGTGTTTCTCACTTTTGTGTAATTTCATTGAACTGATGTTATTCCCACAAACCATCCCACGGGACTTGTCAAGGCTTGGTTTTGTTATCCGTGTTATTCCATTGTTCAGGATTACGCAGCGTTTTCTTCTTCTGGGTTCGGGCACTGTAGAACATCGGTCATTGCTCATTCGCACTAAATCACGTTTCTCTATCACACTTTCTCTTCCGGCTCAGGATCGAATACTTATGAAGAGGCATCGCAGTATATCCGCCGAAAATTTGAAAACCTTAGTCCACCGAATAAGGCCAAGGACGTGTATTCCCACTTCACATGTGCCACGGACACAAGCAACATTCAGTTCGTATTCGACGCAGTCACCGATGTGATTATAAAGTCGAATCTGAAAGACTGCGGGCTCCTCTGATTCTGTATGACTAACTCTATGTTTTACTTGTACTGCGTACGGTCTTTTCAGTGCATTTACCCGTTCGCACTCGCATGTTATCTTCATTTGCATATTTCTTCAATCTGACGTGTACCAGTTAGGCAATCGGAAGATCTACTTACGTGTTTTGATTTCAGGTGCGTTTACTTGGTTGACATGTTCCGCACCGGTTCCGTCATACATTTTTCGGTGTTTTTTCTATTTCGAAGCTTCTCTCATAGGCGTTCCGCAACTTTCACATATGTCCGCTAATCAACTGAACATATTCAAGCACTTTCAGTTACATTGTCAGTTTGCATAAAGTGCGGAATTTGTAATACTTCTAACGAGTAATAGTGATCACGTTGTTTTATTCTTCGGTTTGTTTCCGATGTTACGTTTGCGCAAAACCCATACCAAATATGCTCCATATTCTACTGCAACACCTTTGAAATCGGCCTTGGTGCTTTTGCAAGGCTTACCTCTTTCCAACTTAAAAATTTTACTTATCTATTCTTGACAACCACCTCTCACTATGTCGAAGGTGATTTTCAATCGAAGCCACGTCTTCGCTTTGCAAAGCACATGTATATTCGACATTTGGAACTATAATCGTCAATCGCAGCATGATCAACAAACCGGTACCCTTCAATAGAAGTGTGATTGTGTTCACTCTCCCGGCGCTGCACTGATTTTATTTCTGAAAGTGGTTTTCCATGAAAGGCATCTGTGAAGTGTATGAGCAAGCATTGTGCGCTGTTCGTTTTTTTGTTGTTGCATGACTTTCGTATTCTCTGAAGCCCCTCGTTCACACTTTGCATCTATTCTTACCGACTGTGTCACAAGCGTTCATCCACGGTTGACCAATTTGTCGTTGCTTACCCACACATCTCATCACGAGCTCAATGTGAACTGTTCAGTTGAACTAGCTATCCAGTCTATGTGAGTTTCGCAGCCTTTTGGGTTCAATCTCAATAGAAGTTTTTTCGACTATGTGATTTTATTGCATATCTTATTGTCTGAGCGTGCATTATACAGTAGCATCCCGTAAAGCAGCCCAACATGGGATTTGAATTCTTGGCTTCTTTATCCACCGACGACAAAGATTTCCATTTCGACAAACCTGTCCGTCATCAGCTGTCACAACTCATGCATTTTTTGACTTGAGAATGAATAAATGAATTGGATATTTATGGACGGTGCGAGACACAGACCAAATGCGTCGTCTGGTCATTATGTACAACTTAGTCGGATGGCGGAGAAAATTTTTTGTATCTCAAAATGTAGGTGTCAGAGGAACTTTGCGGTGTTGAGTTATTTAAAGTAATAATAATACGGAAAGTAGTGCGTAGGAATCAATCATGCAGTTCAAGTAAAGTAATACAACCATCCGTGGCACCGCTTGCTGGAGAACTCACGTAACTGTTGTTATTTTGCTATCCTACCGCACAAAGAAATGGACCATTAAGTTTGATGACGTTACACGCATTCAAATCCTTAGAGCTGTTTACCTGCGAAGCATTACCTATAAGGTGTGCAGGCGACTATCTGATGACCATGATCTGTTCTGTCTGCCAACCCAACAGACGGTTCCGTTTAGTTGGCATTTGCTCAAGTACATGCTGCCCACTGCCTGATCTTGGATGGCGTTAGCATCCATGAATATGGTCGTGAACCTGGTAGCAAGGTATAAAGTTAATAGCCATAACATTGGCGCACTTCTGTGCCCAGTTGGATGAGGCCTTTATACCATTTGCTACTGACACCGAGAAGGCATAGTGAAATCGGCAGAAAAGATTTTTCTAGCTGACGCTTAATTTATTGCTCTGCTCGCTGGAGGCCGTCATGGCGTAGTTCCGAAATCAATTGCTCTCTTGCCTTAGCCCATTTATCCTTATAGCCTTTGCACCTAATAATTACACATTTTCATCCTTTTCTTCCTGCAGCCCTGTTCTTGTTTATTTGCACTGTCTCTTCACCTCCCCTTGTTACTACTCATTCTTATGATGACATGGCTAGTGGCAGCGGATGCATCTCACTTTGGTGCCTGGCTCATAATTTACTGGGCAATTGGATTGACACGTTGCGAATGATGACTTAGTGGATACTTTCCTTCCGTGGTTTTGGCGTCTGGCTTGTAATCCAAGTCGCCAGCTTCAGCCTACGTAGGTGTGTCTTTGGCCATACTGAGTCAATGGCCCAAGATGTTTATGGAGTCATTATCCTCCCCAGCAAATATGCTGAAAGCAAGCTCCTCGACGGCAGAGCAGTGAACAACCGCATATGCGTGGTTCGACTTCAGGTCTCTGTTGGTCTAAACGAACACCGTCTAAAGACAAAGTGCCTTTTCGTCGTATCGGTTCGTATCCCCACCGACTGTAGTTCAGAGTGTATCAAAGACGAATTATACCACAAACCCTCAATTATCCGTATGGCTAAAATACTCTTAGCGACATGAATGCCTAAACGGGCCAGCTGTCGGATTCTAAACAACACATGGGAAGCCGTTTCGGTGTCAATGCATGCCCGAACAGACATTGGCGACCTACTCCTGCAACTATGTGATGGTCAAAATCATTATAGCAGTAGTCACCTAGTGCCCACCGAATTGCTCCATGGCCTGCATGCAAATTGACCATATTACCAATAGGTACAGATGGCGACAGCGGTTCAATACTGTCGATCAATTTGTAATGCGCGCCTGGACTCTGATCCTGCTCTAGTGTGCGCACGTCTGGCAATCACTTCCCACATCAAGCTTCTCACTTGAACTGGCAGTTCAGCAGTATCACGCAGAACTCACCTATCAGTTGTTAGTAGTGAATGAGGTCGCTGAAGCAAATGCTGACTGCAGTCCTCTCAAGTGTACCATGAAGATTACTTTTGATGTTCACTGCACATCCCACTTGGTACGTCCAATCTTTAGGGCATCGATCAGTTTCATCAAAGCACTCAAGCCTGTTCCGTTAAACAGAATTTGAGCGTGTTCGCAACCCCTTGTAATGACGACTGATAACTTGTTTTAGGACTGACCTTGGACGTTGGTGAGTGACCGGTGTCCGTGCGATGGAAAAGCCAATGCTGTTGGGAACAGCCGAGTGCTTTTCCAGTTCATTCTGATCGCGAGTCCAAGATAACCCTTATTTAGCGAGATACTAGCTGAGAAAGATGAAAGTTGATCTACACACACCCGCATCTACTAGTTCGTTGGGCGGAACACTTTGAAGGGCAGTTCGGAAGGATTGCTTTGACACTGCAGCTTGCAGAATCGCCTGAGCCCACGTGGGAATTCGTTGTCACATCTCCCACTTTCGAAAAGATTCTATAGGGGTTTGCCGTGTTGAAACGAGATAGGCTCCTGAATCCAACGACCTTCCTCCATTTTTGCTGAAATATGACTTTATTGGCTGGACTTGTCGCTATGTTCAACACTTCTGGGACACCGAATATGTGCTTACAGGCTGGCGGCTGTCAACTATCGAGTTCCGTGTCAACATGGGTCAGCGGACTTTGTACGAAAATCACCGAACCATTAGCCTTCTCGTATTTCCTCCAAACCCCACGAGTATCATTCTGCGATGACTTCATGTGAGTCGAATCGTCAAAAGCTAGGCGGACTTCCGCCCTGCTCGTGTCTGTATGCTTGCAGTAAGCTATAGGGGCAGTTGTAGTTGTAGTTTTCCTTGACTCGGAAGTCACCTTCGACTCTCTTTTCATTATGCTAGTTTGTGCCATGGAAATTCCTTTCCTTTCTGAAACCGCTATACTACTAATCCCAGGACCGAGTTTAGGTTTACGGAAAGTTGTCTCCTGAGTTCTTCACTACAATTGAAGTTTGTGCTATATCTCCTGCCCTCTTCAACCCTGTTTTAAAATGATGATAATTGATTTCGTTCTTTCAGACCCTTCCAGAATGGAAGTTCTGCCGAATGAGCGACTTTGAGTTTGCGGACGACAGTCCTTGGGTATGACGCTGGGGTTCTACAAGCACTACTACATAGACGGTTGCGTATCACTGCAGACTACGACATGCTGTGTACCTTGAGGGTGCAGAATATTGCTGCAAGACTGGACCGATACGTGGCCGGTTTTCATTCTTAACGAATAATCACTAGAAGTGGTGGATCAGTTAACTTGCCTTGTTAACCGTGTCACCTCTAGTGGTCACACCACTGAGGTTGTTACTTAACGTACCAGCAAGGCCCGTGTGGCTTTCCGGTGACTCAACCATTTATAAAGACGACCAGATATCAGCCTGTCAGTGAAAGGTAGGGTGTATAACGCTGCGATAAGACCGGTGTTTCTGTATGGATCACAGACCTAATCAGTTCGCAGTGAAGATATTTAATGAATGGACGTCTCTTATTACTGGCGCTCCATTGCAATAAAGCTGGACCTTACCGTGGTGGGATGGTTTACGTGCCTCAGAGATCTTTTGAGCTATGATATTTGGTGTATTTTGGCACTTCTGAGCCACTCATATTAGATTGGTCAATGGTTAGAGGCCAGACAAATTCAGCCTCCTGGTCCTCCAGATTGGGGGTTGGAATAAGGGTGGCTCCTTATTCCTTAACACGGACTCCTTGTACCCCACTACCAAACCCGCTGCCTTGCGGTCAGGTTTTTGAACCAAAGGCTTCCGTTGAGAACCTCAATCGTCTCCTTCTAAGCCTGGGCAACCTGACATTATCCTGCCCACGCAATGCAATGAATTTTTCTTCAAATAATTCCATGATGCTCTGGCGGTCGCAATGAATAATAAACGGCGCCCTGTCTGTCTCGTCCAGCAGGGTGGATAGGGCTTTCGATGCTACTGCTCAAGGCTTCCCGTCTTCTTTTTCCCCTGTATGTTCCCGTTCCAGCTCCTCTTTTATCCCCCTAGTTTTCAATACCCCGATTCCTCTCCCTACCCCCACATGCTTTGCTAGGCCTTTATCTTCTAGTCACAGCTCACATGCAATTGCGGAGCGTCACTCCTGTCCTGTCGACAAGCCCATGTCCAAGCAAACGGTCTGCATCAGTTAATCGGCTTCCATTTGGAGCCCTCTGTCCTCCTTCAGATTAGTATGCCCCAATGTACGCACATTGCTACAGATCGGTCAACAGGCAACACTTGCCCGCACAGTAGAGACCCTCTCGATCGATATCTGCTGCTTATCGGAGACCCGCCTGCAAGACTCGAGCTCTGTGCTCACTATGCGATCACCTTCAGGTGACACAAGCATTATTTTCTCATCGCGCCTATCTGTTGACGATGCAGCTTTGAGCATCAGCCAAATTGGTGTTGGCATTGCCCTGAGTCCCCGGGCTGAAGCTGCTCTGGTTGATTGGATTCCAATCAGTAGACGGATGTGTGTGGTCCGATTGACTGACTCATTCAAAGCTTAGAATTCGCGCGGGACTAACAGGTATCTATTCATCATCGCTGCCTATGCGCCCACAAACTGTAGCGATGATTCGGTAAAAAACGACTTCTGCCGCCAACTGAACGAGCTCCATGGCCACAGAAGAAGCTCGGACACTGTAGTGCTGTTTGGGCAGCTGAACGCACAAGTTGGAAAGTTGTCCACTGATGAACTGCCTCTAGCGGTCAGCACGGTGTATGCTCCCGTAATGATAACGATAGGCGGTTACGTCATTTACTTGAAGATGCTCGCTTATTTCTTGTAAGCACTAATTTCCGGCACAACACTCGCCGGATGGTGACATGGCGCCCACCTGCCCCGAACCAGCCATGGACGCAGATCGATCATATTGCGTTCAGTTGCCGCTGGAAAGGCTGCGACCAGGACTGTCGCTCGATTTGGTGCACATTTGTGGACACCGACCATGCACTTGTATGTGCTGATATGCGGATGTGTTTTGGCGGACGCCCACGACGACGCTGTGAGCGCATTGGCACCAGCCAACTGGCAAAGCCAGCTTTTCTGAATGCCTATCAAATAACGCTGGCATGCGAGTTGAGTCAGCGCTCACTGGATGCAACTGAATCTCACTGGTCTCTTGTTCACCAGAAGTTAGTAGCAGCAGGCAAATCTTCATGTTAAAGTTACATAAAACCACGGGACCAGATGATCTTCCTCCAACCCTCTTCAAATTCGGGGAACCTGCTCTTGTGGATGATTTACATGAAGTACTAGTAACTGTGGGAGCAGGAAACTGTCCCAACCTACTGGGGTCGCTCCGTCATGGTCCCAATTTCCAAGGGAGGTTCACGATCGAAATGCGGCAACCATAGAGAAATCACTCTGATCCCCATCGCCTCCAAACTACTTGCCTTTGTAATCCTTCACATTGACTGGCGCTCGTGAAAGCCAGATTCCTGAGGCGCAATTCGCGTTTCGTCGGGGTCGTGGCCGCATTGATCACATCTTCACTTTGCGTCAGTTATTGGAGCACCGTCACACATATTGGCGGCCCACCATAGTTGTATTGCTCAACATCAAAGGTGCATTCGATTCGGTTGATCGATGTGCACTTTGGGACTGTCTACTCAGGAAAGCGTGTGCCCGAGAATTATGTAAATATTATCCGAGCATTATAAGCGCGTAGCATGGGCAGAGTAAGGGCTTACGGCAAGCTGTCTTCGCCCTTCAATATCTCCAGCGGTGTGAGACAAGACAGGGCTGAAGCTGCTCTGATCCATTGATTTTAGCCAACAGCCGGATGTGCACCTTCAGATTGGCTTGCTCGTTCAATACTTTGATGTCGCGCGGGCACAAACGGCGCCTGTTTCCCATTGCTACCTACCATTCGTCCAACTGTACATTGACTCGATGAAAAATCACCTATCATCAACTGAACGAGCTTTTTCTTAGAAGAATTATGAACACTCAATTCGAAAGCTGTCCACCGATAAACTGCATCTACTTGGTCAACACGGTGTGGGTCCCCGTAATTGTTGGAATATGCTTGTCTATTTCTCACGAGAGCTAATGTCCGACATAGCCCTTGCAGACAAATGAAATGGCTCTCACCATCCTGGGACCAACCATGGACGTAAATTGATCAGCTACTGTTGGAGAGTCTGTGTTTACGAAAGGCCGCTCGATTTAAAGCCTGAACAAGGACTCCGACCTTGCTTATGTTTGAATTCGCTTCGCTGGACGGTTGTAGCAGCGCTGTGGGTGCATAGACAGCAGCCAACCAGCTATGTGTTTTAAATGTATATCACTGCGCTGGCATGCAGCTTGAATGTGTGTTAACTGGACACAGTCCCTGGTCACATGTCTGCCAGTCCTTATTAGCGGTAGGCATGTCTTCATGTGGCGAATCAAATTGTCATCCTGGATACTGGGTCTCTTCGCAGTCTTTTTAACTTCTTGATGCTTGCCGACATATTCCGACTGAAAGTGAAATTCACAGATCCCTGGGCAAAACTACTTATTAGCTTGAAGAGAGGCTGTGAAGCCTAGTAGTTTCATGGTGCGCCGGAGATGGACATGTACACGGTCCTTGAAAACTATCCTAATTATTTCACCTGATACGCGAAATGGGCAACAGAACACCTGGTGTTAACGGAACTATGTGCGACACGAGAGAATAGCCAATCCACAGCTTATCCAAACGTTTGGACCGTTGGGTCGAACACTGTGAAAAGCAGTCTAATCAACCAGTTACACGATTCCTTATCCCCAGTGATCCTCCTCTCTGGGCCGGCTCCTTGCATCTGCTCTTGCGCTCACAAGTTGAAATTTAATAAGACCGCAGGAGCACATAAATTACATCCAGCCCTCTTCAAATTCGGGGTCCTGCTCTTATGAATGCTTTGCACAACTTAGTGAAGCCATGGGCGCAGGAAACTGTCGCAACAGACTGGGGCCGCTCCGTTATAGTCCCAATTTTCAAGGGAGGATGGCGTTCAGAATGTGGCGGTCATAAAGAGATCAGTCTGATCTCAATCGCTCCTAAGTTGCTTGCCTCTGTCGTGGTCCATAGAATGACTGGCAATCGTGAAAATCAGATTTATAAAGCAAGCCCGATTTCTCCGAAATCGAGGCTGTATTGGTCACATCTTCACCTTACGCCAAATGTTGGAAAACCGTAGTCGCGTTCCCCCATTTCAGGGGTGCCTTCGATTCGACGGATCGATGTGCCCTTCGGGACTATATGCTCAGGAAAGATATGCCTGAGAGAAACATAAACATCAGAGCGCTGTATTCCAATAGTTGGACTAAAGTTAGTGTTTATGGCAAACTGTCATTGCCCTTCCATATCTCCAGCGATTTGAGATAATAGTGCCCTCTGTCGCCTTTTCTCTTTTACTTCCCCATTAAGGAAGTCATGGGAACAGCGTTCTCTGGACACGATCTACAAGGTGTATAGCTGGTTCCTGGTGATTGACTTCTTGACTTGGTGTGCTCCGACTACATCGCTCTAGTCTGTAACAGTTCTTAAACGTGCCAAGCAGCACTGGCTGTCAAACGTTTCGCACTGCTTTGCACCCTTTAAACGCAAATTTCGTTCAGATTGACAGATACCCACCGCTGCGCTAATCCTTGGTGCTGATCTGCTAGAAGTCGTCAAGAAATTCTATTACCTTTGCAGCTATCTTAGTGTCCGTGAAACGGAAGATGGCGGACGGTAAACGAAAAGCTAGAGGCGCATTTGCTAATGTCCTTTACCTGTGGTGCCGGCGCGACATCAATCTCGCCTTGAAATGCAACGATTATAAGGCAGCTGCGCCTTCAACTTTCCTGTACTGTTGTGAAACCTGGATCACCAGGTCATGAGACATAGAGGCTATCTAAGTTTGACTACCGCTGCCTTCGCAGCTTAGCTCATGTCTGGTGGGAGCACCGCGTTAGCAGTGAGGGTGTTCCGCATCTCGTGTTTGTGCAGGAAAAGCGAGTGAACCGCTCGGCACCGTTATATCACGCACCCTACTCCCATGTCTGGACCACGTGTTGAGTATGCCAGCACACCGACACCCGCATCGTGCGTTGTTAGCGCGCCGGAGATGTGGATGGGAGAAGAGGAGTGAAGGCCAAGTGATGACTTGGTCCAGAGGTATGAAATCCCTCCGATGGCACCATCGCAGACCGCAGTAGTTTGGAGGGGTCATTTTGAAGCACTCGTTGTATGTGAATGGACTGTGATCCACAACCTCGATGTTGACCACGAGACTCGCATTGAAATAAGGCTTAATTAATTCCATCAGTGAAGCAACAGAAATTAAACGGTAGCTTGTTTTTTGTGTACTTAGCTAACCTTTACAACCGTGTCTTATCACACAGTACTCTTTTAATCGGTCAGTTAATTAGCAACTTCGGTTTTATTATCTTCTCATTTGAAGACGATATATTGTCTTCGCATACTGCACGTAAGATAATAGCGCCTTCACTTGTCGTTGATAACACGGCCCAGGTTTCTGCGACTGCGGTAGCAGTTGCTTTGACGATGAAACCAAAATGTGAGCTGTCGACGGAGGCACTTGTGCTGCTTTACTTATACTACCTGACTGGTTTCGGATTCAGTTCTAGTCACTGTCAAATGTAATTAGCTGCGTCACACACATAGGACCTTTACGTTGCTTTTGTTTTTAGCTCGCGTTGACTGCGGCTCAGAGGCTGTGGGAAGGAGATACCTCAAGCGCATTGCCTTAAATGCGGATATGGTTAGCGTCAATTGGGACGTGAATGCTCGAGCACATGGGTAATAATCTAGATTACAGGACCCTTTGTGGATCACTGCTTGTTGCCGTACGAATTGCGACCATTTCATTCAACACTATTCCAGCTACCATTTTTGCATCTTCACCTTCCATCGCAAAAGCTGGCATCAGCGCCGGACGAAACGATGTTCTGGGGTCAACTACCTAGCCACCATCTACACAAAGCACATATTAGTACAGATTGTCGTTCATTTTGAAGCGTATGCTTGTATTTTATCCTTTCCTTTAGCTTCCTTACTCGACGCTCACGTTTACAGTTTCTGAGAAATGTCGACATCCCGGTTTACTCATTTGTTAGCGATAACTCACCATTTACCATACAATCGCACTGTCATTTTGATGTTGAATATATATTCTAAATCCATTTAAATCACTACGAATAATGCTGCAGTTGCAGTTTGTAAAACTGCTTTGTTTTATCCGAATAATGATGGCTCTATGGGATGTTGCTTTGATTAGACTGTCGGATAAATGCGCTGAGTGACTTGCTGCAAGCTATCCTCCACACAGTGAGGCGCAATCTGATTATGATTCTCAACAGCGATACGGAGCGTAAGTTAGTTGTACAAGGACAAGGGATAGGCGCCAGTGCTAGCAGGCAGAACCGAGTACTTTTGCTAAACATCCGAAAAAGACACTCACAAGGAGGCCCGAGGAAGAGACAATAGTTGGGATATAGACTGTGAGTTCATGCTCATGCGTACTAGTTTGAGCGTTTCGGCGGACGAAATCTGAGGCTTATTTGTTCCCCGTAGAACCATATGATCGCAACTAGGTCATGAGTGTCGAGGCGTTTAGACTCAATAATTTCTTCTCCTAATTGCTAGAATTTGGTGAGGGCTGCGTTATGATAGAGATTCACGATTCTTAACATTTTGGAATACCATGCATTGGCATCTTTGGGCAAACAATTAGCACCGATCAATCTCGCATGTCCCACGCGATTGTACCATCGATCTTAGAACTTCTTTCAGAGTTACATTTCACGAGCTGGGTTGGTGTTATAATCTTCCTAATTGTCGCGATTCCGAAATATGCGCCTTACTGTTCCCCAAGACCCCTAGTCCATCCGAAATAAAAGTTAGAACGCTAATGACCTCAACAAAATACCGCGTTAACCGTCGCCAAATAACACGTACAACTGCAGCACACCTTGGTTGTATTTATAGGTCGCTTACTGACCTACAACTTCCAGGATGGGAAAGTCGTCTGTCAAATTCAGTAGTGTCATGCCGATCGAGCCAATCTTAAGGAGGCTGGTAGTCACGTGCAAGCCTTAGAAAATTCCAGAACTTTCGAAATCGGTGCAATAATCGGTAACTGTCGATTACTTGCTGAATTAACGGCTTTTCCTGGGGAATTCTTATCATTTCCCCGACAGATGGATTGTTATTTGTCATTATTAAATTTGATGGCATAACTGCCACTCGCTCCACCACACTGTGATTCCTGGCAAACACCAAACTGCTGTATAGTCATGTCAACAATCTTCGCAAAGTGAAGCATAGCATCCCTCCACTTTTCACGACAGGCGGTAGAGTACAAAAGTCCGACGAAGCACTTAATGCCCTGCAGCTACAATACGCCCCGATTTTAGAACTTGCTGCCTCTACCTGTCCGATAACCTCATGCTTTTTATGGCATTTCTCCCTATAGTTCACAACCTACATAGCACAGCCTAGTCCGGAAAAGCACCAGACGCATTTCGCCCTATTGGGGCTCGTCAGTGGTGCACATTCCCTCTGTCCCTTACTGGGGATCGAACCCATGACTGGTAGAAGCAGATGCCAACCAGCCAGCAACATAAGTCATTGAACCATGGGGCAGTTAGCTTGACTACCTAATTTGCAAACTAACTGGGATATAGCACCATCTATCTTCCACTGCCACTGATAGTGGCTAGCCTGCGAGGTGATGATCCTCTCATTAGACGCTATATGATAGCATTTCGAAACAAGGGAGGCTCTTTATTTTCTATTACTCGTAAGTAGCGGGATTTTAGTTGTACTTTTTGTAGGACAATCATGTTACGTAATCGTCAATCCAGCAATTGAAGCAGTGAAGTTACTGTCACTGCGCGATCATCGCTCTCCGGGAGCAGATAACGTCCGCCCGAGAGCACTGAAGGCTGCGGCCTCCAAGCTGGCTGAACCACTGCCACAGTTCTTCCAGATGTGTTTTGATGAAAAGCGTCACTACTATGCGGAAGTGTCGCATTATAACCAATTATTAGCGTCGGTAGTCGTTCATATCCTGCAAACTATCGCTCAATGACTCTCCTTCCCGTACTAGCGGAGGTGGTAGAAGCGGTCGTCGTTGAGACTCTAATGGATTAACTTGAAAAATGCAACATCTTGGCACCGGAGCAGCATGGCTTCCGTCAACACCGGTCATGCACTAGTAACCTGTTGATTGCACGAGGTAGTTGTACGGAACTGGCTGATGATGGGGTCGGAGTTTACGTCATCTGTCTGGAATTCTCCAAAGCTTTCGACCGCCTGGGTCACCGCATCCTACTTCATAGGCTACAGGGCTACGGAACCGGAGATCCTGTGCTTGGTTGAATTGGCAACTTTCTTCACCAACGGAAGCTTCAAGTGCGTGTTAGGGGATAACTGTCTAATCCGATTGAGGTGGAATGTGGTGTCCCACAGAGCTCGGTGCTGGGACCGCGCTTATTCCTGGTGTTTTTATCAGCGACCTAGAAAAACTTCTCGAGTTTCTGCTTTTCGCTGATCATGTCAAGATATGGCGGCGGTTAATAACAATGAAAATCACAATCTACTCCAACATTACCTATATTGCATTTATGAATGGTCAAAGAAGAACTTGCTTCAATTAATCATAACTGAGTGCAAGGTGATCTATCTACGTCACTAGCCGGTGAGCGATTAGAAGGTTGGAGACCACACCTTGCAGAAGGCCTCTCAGGAGCGTGACCTGGGTGTACTGGTACAGGAAAATCTCGGGCGTTCAAGACAAGCAGAGAAGGCGACGAGAATCGGCAATCATTTGGCCTTCTTCACAGAGCGTTCGGTCGATTTGAACCCTTAATTTTTCCCCAAGTGCCTAACGCCTACGTGTGACCACACGTAGAATATGCTATCCAGGCGTGACAGAAACAGAATCTCGTTGTTCTCGAGACTCCTCAAAGAAGGGCAACCAAATCGTTAGGGGTCTCTTTCATCTGCCTCGTCAGCTTAGACTGAAATCTCTAAGAATGTACAGCAGTCTATATCGGCGTTTGCGGGGCATCTCATAATGGTTTACCAGATTCTGATGAACCCAAACCACATTTGCCACCCGCTGCTGGAATCGAATCACAACGCTAATCTAAATGGTCATCCTCTGAAACTGACAATACAGTATAGCTGGTTTGTATGCCTCCGAAATTTCTTTTTCCTTGGCATGTGCCACCCTTGGAACGCTTTTCTTAATAATGTCATCCCTGCTCTCAATCTGACGATATCTAAAAAACCAATTGACGATGCATTGTCTCATTTGCATTTCACTTTATGAATTACGTTACCCAGGGGCTACAAAACACAATCAAACGGTGTCTTGCCAAAATCCCAAGCAATGGTTTTTAATGCGCGAGCATCTCCGCTATTCAACATAAGTCTGTGATGAGTCTACCAAAGCCCTTTTCACCTTATCATGTAATTTTATTTTCGCAATAATTTCCATCCCCTGGGACTTGTTAAGCATTTATTTTTTTCTACCCGTAATACACCATTGTTCCATTTCGTTCGTACACACGGATTCTTTCTTTCCACTTATTGACTACTTCGGTCCAAAAGCACTTTCCCGCACCCCAAATCCTAACGTACCTTACACTTGCTTTTAAAAGAATTGTAACACTGGCATTGAGGTCGTTTTATTTTTTTACCTGGCACATCGTCTAATCATTTTCACCGTGAATGATCGTGTATCGGTTTGCGTTGATGACCAGGTAGCCTCTATTGCCGAGTGAGCTCTTCCATTGGAGGACAACAGTGCGTACTTCTTAGTCATCCATACTGAAAAATTTGTGTGGGCTGCCAAATACGAGTTTTCCTTAAATTATCGGGAATTCAGCGCTGTTCAGTTCTTGGTTCTTCTTCATCTAAAAACAAACTTCAAAATTGTTAACACATCTCACATTTCTGCATGTCGTTTATCCATAGCCTGAGGTTGTCTCTTAAAAGTTGCATAATAAGGGTTGAGTCTTTGTAATTTTCTTCTGAAATGTTATCTAATTCTGCGATTGCATCATCAAATGCTTGTTTTGCGAGTTTGCAGGCACGATCAGCAGAATGGACTATTTCATAGTAGAAAACAGCGAAATTTAACGCAACACCAAGTCGCATAGGATGGGTTGGTCTTAGTCCTGAGCAAGCTATTTCATACGCTTCTTTGTATGCAGCAAGGCTATATTCCGCAGCGTCGTTTTTGTCATTTCCTTCTTCGAATTCCGCAAGGTAGCGAAAGTAGTCCGCGCGCCTTTTCCGTTAGGCAGTAACAGACAATAACTTACAGCTTCAGGTAGAATACCTTAGATTCAGGCGCTGTATCTGCCTTTACAAGATAATTTTCAATCAGACCGATCATGGTGTGCGATGCTTGACGCATTTCTGATTCGACTTGCTTTTTGAAGATCTTGTCATATTTCACAAAGGGAGAAAGTTCCTTTTCATCCTTCTCTACTGCAGCAGTAATTACTTTCAGGGCCGATCGTTTTGGCCCAATTAGATGTTTGTGGCTCAATGAAAATAGATTCCTCTCCTCTGGTGATAAGTCAGATCCAAGTTTTACGATCTTATTCATATAGGCAGCCATTTCTACATCATGTATGTTAACAACTTCAAATTGCATCTACCTTCATAGCGCTCTGTTTGTTCTGCCAGTTTCGCTCTGAACAGCAATTCTTCTCGGCTTCCCATTTTGTTTAAATCTCAGCTTGCTGCTGCAATTTGATATGTATTCTAATCCAATTAGGGTGTGGAGAATCGTAATAGACAGAAACCAAGTGGTTAGCATGGTGTTAATCCAAGCAAATACACAATCGAGATGTATCATAGGTAAGTGGTGTTTGAAAGTAGCGAGAGCAGATCAAATAACCGTAAACAAACGTGTAACTGTACCGGCATAACATTTTCGTCAGCCAAGGATTTGCTGCAGTAATAAAAGACGAGTGATCGACATTCAGGCAATGTGTAAGAGCACACCTTTTAACCTGTCCTAACTTTTTCTGTGGATACAAAATTACCAACAGAATATAGAGTTTACATGAATGAAGATTAAGCATTCGTTTTGGATGCTGATGTGGCGCGCACTTAGGCTGGTTTTGCTTTCAACAACGGTGTAAGCCATTTCTTAACAATCCATTGTGTGGTTCACTAGTTAATAAACCGAGCGCCCAGTACCTC
This sequence comes from Dicrocoelium dendriticum, assembly GCA_944474145.2. Taxonomy (NCBI): domain Eukaryota; kingdom Metazoa; phylum Platyhelminthes; class Trematoda; order Plagiorchiida; family Dicrocoeliidae; genus Dicrocoelium; species Dicrocoelium dendriticum. The sequence goes on along the minus strand of OX104067.1, from coordinate 97,935,543 downwards.
GGCGTCTAGATTCTCTTTATTATTGCGGTAAACTGGAATGAGCTAATTCAGTCCACTTCATTGATTTTCTTAAGCTCATTTCTCGACCATGGAATGTGGTTCATAGTGTCTGCTAATCTTACTAACAATCCGGAAACATTTTTGATGTATGTCTGCCATAAACCTGTCCATTAAGGCAAGGGGAAGTTTATTAGCTGTTACTGCGCAACTCGTGAAAAACATCTTTATGATCTGCAGTCTTTCAGCCGTACGCCGTAACGTGGTTTCGCTGCCATGCGACCACCACCAGTCGCGCGCGGGCTGTATACCGCAAGGACCCCCACCCCTACGCGGATTCGAACCGGTAACCTTACGGTTGCAAACCAGGCACGCAGACCACTCGATCACCGGCCGACTTTTCAGTCTTTTGACTGTTTGTGCTTTGAACAATAACCAACTGCATAAACGTCGTCTAAAGCACATGTAGCTTGTCGGGTCACTACACAACTGATCCCACTGATTTAGTGTAAAGGATTCAACGACGTTTCTATCTGTCCCTGTGCACGTTTCGTGAAATGAGCAATAACTAGAAGGAGAAATCGAAGGTAAGGAAGACGGATTACGTGATTTCAGAAGGGTTTGAAAACAACGACTCGGTGTATTTAATTAGCACCTTTTCACTTTTTGCGCACAAGATTCGTCAGGCCAGGTGGACCGGAATTTATGGTCAGCTGATAGGATAATCATGACAATCTAGGATGTAAGCAGCGGGATAATCTCCTTACGGACCAAAGTGTCAACTGGCACATTACTGATGGTTAATAATAATAATAGTACCAGCTGTACGTCGTAACAGCGCTTCGCTGCCACGTGACCACCACCAGTCGCGCGCGGTTTGAGTATACCGCGAGGACGCCCACCCTTACGCGAATTCGAACCGGTGACCTCATGGTTGGAATCCAGGAGTGTAGAGCACTCGGTCACCTATCGGTGTAGAGGTTCTGAAGATAGATCAGTTAACCCAAAGATAAGACCGACGCTTAAAGGAAAGTGCAGGAAAGAAAGTCGAACTATGAAGAGGAGTCTTGGTTAAATATATGTCAACGATGTCTGAACACGGCATAATGGAAGAATACATGCGCCCAGAGGTGAGGTGCAAGTAAATACACTTACGAAAATGGGTAAGTTAGCATTGACGGGGACAAACTAGGCAGTACTTATGAGTCCATGTACTTGATAAGGAGGTACTCCAACTGATGAAACGGCAGTTGTAGCGTAAGCTCACGAAGAACTGCCCTAAAACTATCTGGCGCAGAGTTTCTACAAAGATCAGCCTAGTAAGGCTCAGGGAGGCTGGATTCCCCCAGTACCAGGTACCAGTTGGCAGTGCAAGCGCGAAAAAAATCTAGCAACTAGGACGCAATAAGAGATTTTATATCCTACTACAACTAACTTGCAGCGAAGAGGCACCGATCGCATCTGAGGGAGCTTTCCAATTTGTCTACCGCTTGAACCTAACAGGCTCCTAAGACCAAATTTACAGCTGATGCATAAAATGACAAATGGTGTAGAAAGTGAACAGCCAAGTATATTCACCCTAATAACATAGTGCAACATCATTTTTATCACTGAAATGAGATAGCATGCTTCTACAGGGTGTCTTATTGATCGGGTCCGGAGCTAAGTGCGCCAGCACTCAGGTGCTGACGTACACCGGTACGCTGAATTGCTAACTGTCCAATGGCTCAAATTGCTTTGCTGGCAGGGGTGAGATGGGATACAGACGCGACATGTGTGCCTCCGATTGCAGGGCACACCGAGCCGTTCGGCTGTGAGAAGTGTACGTTAGCAGACACCACGGTCGAAATCGACCTGTCATGCCTGGATTGCAGGGTAAGACCAAGGAAACACACCGTTCGGCTGTGAGAACTGAGCGTTAGCCAGCCATCACAACCGCAATGAATGCGTGCTGCCTAGATCGCAGGGCAAGACCAACAGAACGCAAGCCGTTGTTCTGTGATAACTGGACGTTAGCCAGACACCACAGCCACACTGAATGTGTCATGCTTCGATCGATCGGTAGTCGGCCTTCACGCAGGTGAAAAGCCAGCAAAGCGGCTCCCTGCGAAGTGTTTACTGGGTCGCTGTGCTAGCAAGTGCGTAAAACAGCCTGGCCGGATGTGATGACCGGTCGATGGACGTCGTATTGCTATCGCCACGAAAGCTGTTAGCAACTCATGACTGGCTTCCAACAAACCCTAATGCTTTTATTAGGCTGCTTTCGCTGTTAAAGGGAATCATACTGCTGGGAGCAACTTGTATGGTTACAGTGTTGTTCGCTTTACCGTTTCGATCGCGTTTGTGTTACAGCTAAAAATGCACCCTTCATTGGTGCATAAAAACGAATTCTTGACTTGACATGACAATGCTCTTGGATTTCAATCTGTCCCGACGTACTGGTGACATCATTAGACAACACACCAATTCACTCATGAATGCAGCTACTGCCCCCACAGTCAGACAATTGATAGTTGTACAAATTGATCAAGCTTTCGGTGGTGTTTCTTGTGTACAATAGAGCATGTACATTTATTTATTTATTTACTTATATTTACAAGAAATGTGTGAAATGTCTGCAAAAAGCACCGAGTTAGGTGTTTGCAACATCAAACAAAGCGGACGATGTCACACCGTAATGGATGAAGTATCCGCTTTCGCGGTTGCACAAGTATATATATATATATATATATATATATATATATATATTTGCAAAAGTCTGTTAACAGACATAATGCCATCAGAAACCATGGGATTCAAACGAAGGTACAGAAACAGTAAAACAAAACACAACACAACAATGTCCATGGTTTCCTCAGAGGGCGAGATACTACCCGGTTGCCCAAGCCGAAGTAGGGTGTTGACTTAGGGGACACCACCCCGAGCCTTTGGCTGAATAGCCTGCCCGCAAGGCAGCGGAGCGAATTCAGGGAATCGCGCCCATTGGGAGCCGGTGACTGATTGCTCAGTTCATACGCCTTTTGTTTGTTCCTTTGTCAAGTGGTCTGCAGTAACAGCCATCGCATCATTCGGCAACTCGCACGACCTTTCAAAACCACACCGTACGATGCTCCTCGGATATTTAAGTGAAAAAATATTCCGGCGGTACAGTGCGCTGCAGGTGCAAGTGTTGGTCATACGCGATTCACAGAAGCGCCTGGAAGTTGCCCGTTTGTATTTAAACAGTCTAGAGGTGCATTACATTTTATTCACCGGCGAGGCGGTGTTCCCTCTGCATGGCGAAGGTAGGCAACATGTTTGGGCAACCACCAACCCCCGGCAATGTAGCGCTTCACGTGTGTAACATGGCGCGAAGTTCATGGTCTGGGCTGGGTTGCCTGGTAGAAAAATCATTCGGCCCTTTTTCTTTTCTAGGTGTCCGGTAGGTTATTGTTTAACAGTACCAATGTTTGACATTTCTTAGCATCCTCGCCAGCGCCATCGGGCGAATGCTCCTCTGTAGCCAAAACGTCGGACGGCACTTCGAACACCCAATTCGTTGACTTTTTGCCGACATTTCACACATTTCTTGTAAATACAAGTACATAAACGAATAAATATATATGCTCCATTGTACACAAGAAACACAACCGAAGGCCTGATCAATTTGTACAACTATCAATTGTCTGACTATGGGGGCAGTAGCTGCATTCATGAGTAGCACAAGAGGCAAGGCAAGATGCCCTTTGTAATCCCCATAGTGTGGAGATAGCCGACACGACAGACTGCTAATTCTGCCTAACAATGTCATTGGAATCTCCAACCTTAGCCAGAACAAAATACATTCCCCTGATCTTCCGTCAGCTATTCGACATGTTCGTCATGATTGCACTTTACGCATTCCAGTGCCTCCAGTGAACAAGTCACTGATGATGAGTACTGATTCCGCATCGCCAAGTTCCTCTGATTCTGACATCTGAAAACTTTGAATCTGATGTTGTCAACAGACGTCTTATTGAACAATCAGAGCTGAATGGCTTGTTACGTGACCTGGGCTTGCCTAAAGACAAGCCCGAGCTATTGGCATCTCAGCTGCAGCAGTGGCACTTACTTGCTGCATATATTAAGGTTATTGTATACCGAAAGCGAAGTGTTACATTGTCCGGTTTCTATGACACGAAGAAACTTTTTGTTACTGTTCCAACGTGGAAGGGCTGGTGAAAGAGCTTGACGCAAGGCTTATCAGTGATGAATGACGTTTGTTCATTGACTTGTCCAAGAGTAGTCTTAAGGCCCTACTGCTCCACAAAGAAAATGTATACCCAACTGTGCCTCTGTTGCATAGCACCCATATGAAGGAGACTTACGAAAGTATGCAACAGATATTCACTGCACTGAACTACGATAAGTACTGTTGGAACATCTGTGCTGACTTCAAAGTCATTGGACTCCTAATGCGTATGCAAGCAGGCTTCACAAAATATTGCTGTTTCTTGTGCTTATGGAGAGTAGAGCAACACAACATCACTACACAACCGAAAAGTAGCCAGCGAGGACAGAGTATGCTGCAGGGAAAATGAGTGTAAAGCATACACCTCGTGTGCAACCTGATCACATTTATCTCCCACCCCAGTACGTTAAGCTTGGTTTGATTAACATCTTCGGCAAAGCCCTCAAGCTTTCCAGTACTTGAAACAAGTGTTTCCGAAGATCAGGGATGCGAAACTCAACGAGGGGATATTTATTGGGCCAGATATTCGCCGGATAATGGCAGACAGTGCTTTCGAATACCAATCAACTTAATTTGAATTATAAGCGTGGCGATCATTCAAGGCAGTGTGTAGGATTTTTGGGCAGAACAAAGGTAGAGAACAACAAAGACATCATAAAATGCTAATTGCAGACTATCAGGTTGTTGGTATTCGAAAATCACTGAGATGCACTTTTTGCATAATCACCTTGACTTTTTCCCTGGGAATTTGGGATCTGTTAGTGATGAGCATGGTGAACCTTTCAGTCCTGGGGCAGCGCTACAGTTGGCACGCTACAGTGACAAGTACACTCCTATGATGGGTGACTTTTAGTGTTTTTTTCAGCGGGAGACTGCTGGATCATACAAGCGACGATCTCGGCGGAATCATCAATTCCCAGTGACAATATGCACTCAGTAGTTAGCGGCGAGGGTTGCAGAGATGTTTAAGCGTATTTGCGACATGGATGCATTCTGTATATGTTGTGATTCAGTACATTTACACATAATTTGTACGAAGCAGCGTTGAAATTACTGAAAATAAACATTTGCTTATAACAATGTGACCTGACGTGCTAGATAACATTGTAATACATTTCCAAGAGCAGTGCAGTGTACTCTATAAGGTAGGAATATTGGCATTTCTGTTTTTGTTGCGCAGTGTAATTGGAAACAGCGACGAGCCTAGTAAAGTAGTTGACGGAGCTCAACTCTTAGCACCGTCTATATCTGAGATGTCTCTAGTGAACTTTAATTTGGAACGTTTCACAGCGAAAATCCGGCAGTCGTCTATAATGAAGAATTACCTCACGATCTATCCACCGTTCTAAATATTTGGGGATTTTCTGCATTTGTTATTTTAGTTAACTTAATCTGGCAGTCTTAGACTAAAAGCCCGCTATCAAGGAAATTTGTCATCTGGGATGCTGGCTTATTCGTCGAACTGATCAAGTTGATTGCTCCGGATTCATACGAAGCGTAGTTTGCGTTCTCAGGGTGATTGGTATTACCCTGATTGCCACCACTACTGCCAGCTGGAGGTATCACTTCGATTGGAGACGATACGTCTGCAAAGTACTCAGCTCGTCGATCAGATCAAAGTCCGACATCAATCATGACATAGTAATACATCGACTTACAAGTTGCCAATATAAAACATCTTCCTGACGACGCCATGCTGTTGCACTCGGACAAATTTACGAACAAACAACCGCATAGAAGCACGATTCCCTATTGTCCCGACCATTTTAAATAAATAAATAGTTTATTCTCGAATTTATCTAGGCACACCAACTCAGGCATGATCAAAATTTACAAGCAGGTATGTTTCGCAACAGACACGTTGCTATGTACGTAATCGGCAGTGGCCGAAAGTTGTACAGGCTGCGGAAACTGGAGAAATAATCATGAGGAATCTAATCCTCAGTGGATGACGATATTCAGGTTCCAAGTGTGCGTAGTCTAAACATTCAAGTCACCATAAATGTAGTGAAAACGGTAAATGTAGACAGAGAATATCCGATTCTTTTACGCGTCAAGGAAACGGCTTTCGGATTAATAATTCTTACTTTCCGGAGCGAGGATTTTTAAAGACCCATTATAAAACGTCACAACATCTGCATATTTTTTCTGTTTTATAGTAGCCCGCACTCCCGTAAAAGCGTCTTGAGTAGCTACAAGACAGGATATTTTACTTTGTCAGCCAATAATGAGCCATTGGCCGCACTTGCCTTATCCGTATCAAACAGTTTGTAGAAGTTTAAGATTACCGCCAATTCAACTCTCTGGTGCGGTTAGAATAAAGTTTTACAGTTCACTATCCTGTGAGAATTGAGACCACGATAACATAACAGCACGATTAATTCATAAGTCAAGTCAATAAAGAGTTTTATACATCTAGGACGGTGGATATTCAGCCGCCGCTCGGCAGCGTTAAAGATCACATGCCTGTAGTGTAATCCGGGGGCGCGGGCTAGAGCCTGCGTAGGGACCGTGCGACCCTCGTACTAAGACTAACTCACGTGCCACCAGTGGTGGTTGTGCCACAACGAAATGTTTCGCGAGGTAGTGTAAAGGTAGAAGATCCATCTGGTCCACATTTATAGACTCAGACCATGATTTGTTGTGCGAACATCTGAATGCGTTTCGCAGGGTCCCCGAAAAAGAAGCACTGCAAGGTCGATACAAATAAACTATCTACACCTTCGGGTCAGCAGAACTATCAAGCTTCCATGGTCGATGCATTCAGTTGCGACCAAGCACAAAACATTGATGAAAACTGGACGTTCATGCAGAAGACCACGATCGTTTCAGGACAGTCGGTCTGTGATCTTGCTCAGCCCTTTATGAAGGCATGGATCTCCACGCGCTCCCTGGATCTATTTGCCTGCCGCAGAAACCTTCAGTCGAAGTTTAAACATAATGAAGTGTGCCATCGTGTCAGTCGGCAGCTCAAACAAAGCCCACACAGTGACCGCGAAGCGGGGTGATTTCAGCGTGCTTCGGAAATTGAGGCCGTTTCCCTGTGGTAATACTCGCAAGCTCTTCCAGCTCATTGGTTCCAATGGATATAGGAAACCCGGTTCCAGTGAGACTATTTTCGTAGCTAACGGTTCGCCGATTGTTAACCTACGAAGACGCTTGCATCGATGGACAGAACATTTTCATTCTCAGTTCAGTTGGCTCTTACCGCCCACTTGTATTCCGTGCGAGCCCAGCTACCCGCCATGAGTCGTCACACTTGACCCACCAAGCGAAGCGAAAGCTTGTCATGCTATTCGGCATTTGAGGAGATTTAAGGCTGCCAGCTCAGACGGACTTCCTCCGGAGCTGCTCAAATATAGTGGCGCAGTTATCATCAGCCAGCTAACCACATTATTCTCCAAAATCTGGCAGAAAGAAAGGGTGCCTTCTTCCTGGGGCGTCAATTATTGTCGAAATTTGTAAGAGGGGTGCCCGCACTTTATGCGCTAAGCACCGGGATGTCCGTCTCATTTCGGTTGCCTCAGAGCTATTGGCATCCATTATAACACGGAGCGTATCCCCGATTCGTGATTTATAGTGTCGAGAAGAACAAGTTGGCTTCCGTCCTTGCCGTGTGTGTGGAGATCAAATCTTCACGCTCCGAGAAATCCTCGAGCATCGCCACCACTACCAGATGCCTGTAATCGTTGCATTCTTAGACATCCATACCTCATTCGGCTCAGTTGATCGACCTGCGCTATCGTGTTGCCAGCTAAGAAACGGGGTACCTGAAAACTACACAACCATTCTGCGCGCACTCTACCTCCACGTCTCTGACAAAGTGAAGGTCTATGGTAAGCTTTCTTCGTCCTTCGCTGTCAATAGCGGTGTACGAAAGAGACCCTGTGTCCCCGTCCCTCTTTAATTTGGTGTTTAAAGACGTCCTGTGGTGAGCTCTGCAGGGTTACCAACATTTTGGTCTGCAACTACTGCCGGATAAGCGAGCGACCGACTTAGATTGTGCCAGTGACTTCGCGCTAGTTGACAATGACTCGCAGAGTATGCAGACCATTTTAAACCGTTTGGCGATTGAGACATCTAAGTACGGAATATGCTTCACCTCGTCGAAGTCTAAGGTGCTGCTCCAGAATTGGCACTCTGCTGTTCCCATGCTCACTAGAACATACAAAGCTTGAACATGTCGGCAACTGCGTGCCTGCTGGTGACGCTATCAGCAAAGAAGTTTCTCTCCTTATCACCAAAGCCCGGTCTGCGTTTATCAGCCTGCAACACTCCTGGTGCCATCTGGATGTCTCCCACTTGGTTAAGGGTCGTGTTTACGATGCCACAGTGCGGACGATGTTGCTATAAAGCAACGAGTCATGACCAGTTCGCGTTGATGACATGGGCCAAGTCTCGGCCTCCATTAATGAATGCTTGGGAAGAATTACTCGTGTGTGGTGTCACCAGCGTCTCGGCAACGGTTAAGTCAGACACCGTGCATTAGGGAATGATAGTATTCTCTACAGCAAGCTGGCTTTACTGCGCCGTTTAAGATGGCTCGGCTGCATCATGCGTATGTCAACTCTGTCAGCTGTACGCTGTAACGGCGCTTCACTGCCGCGCGACCACCACCAGTCGCGTGCGGGCTTCGTATACTGCGAGGACATCTACCCGTACGCGGATTAGAACCGGTAGCCTTATGGATTTCAAGCCAGGCTTGCAGCCCACGCGGCCAACGGCCGACGTGTGTCAGCTGAGCATTCGCCCTATCGCGCTCTGTTTGCTTTCTTAGGATTCAACTGGAAGAGACCACTTGGCGGTCAACCATCCACCTGGCGACAGCCTATGAAATCATTGACTTCATGTCTTGCTGCTGTTGGATCCACACGCCTGCCTGGCTGGGGACCTGAGGACGAAGAGTGCTGATGGTTGAAAACAAAACAGGATATGGCTCAACCGAAACCAGTCTAAGATCTGTGTACATACTTGCATAAATTAATGTACTTAACGCCTGACAATTAAAGTGAAAGAAGAACAGAGATTTCCTGTTAATAAATAACAAATAAGTTCCGTTTTCCTTTGTTACGGCTCAGTAGCTGAAGTTTGTCGCTCACCTTCAGCTAAAGTGTAGTAATGATGATGCTGAGGCGAGTCCACCTGTCATCCGCTGAATTTCATGGTCATTTCTGGCTAGATATCTAGTTATTAAACCGTTGCTTCTACAACAACTACCAATTCAGATAACCTGAGTACGGCCGGCAAAATATTCCCCCTACAAAAGTGAAGTAGAGGGATATATTCCAGCACTGAGTAGATTTTTCGGTAGTAATTCACGGTTTACGCAGCCGAATGTGTTGCTGTACATGAGAAAACAGACCCGAGAGAACGCAATTCTATTGCGTAGCGATGATAAAACCGATTGTATGAAGCAGACTACTGCGTTTTAGGCTGACTTCGAACTGCGGTAGGCTAATTCTGGAGAATCAGTTGACTACTTTTGTCTCAGCATCTCAAGAGTGATTCTTCCGAATATCACTATGGCTACCGAAGCAAATGTGATGGTATTTGCTTGATGCATTCTTTGGTATTATATGTATATAGGTAGGATTTCCGTGGAAGGGTAAGGTGGGTTTATGTGTTATGTTGGCAGATAGCTTGCAAGTCCGTGACCCTATGACTGGTCACGTTCGCTTTGACACAGTGCCGTACGATCTGTTGTGGTATTCGATAGAGAGTCAGGTGGCTGGCCCAGAACTCCCCACGCTCTGGTACGCTACCGCTGATTATCCGCGACTGCTTATTCATCTCCCTTGCGAAGCAAACGAGACGTATTCGTAGGTACCTCCGTAGGAAAGGCATTCCCCAATCCGCAACTTGGGGAAGCGCCCGATAGCGTACAGCTCCGCCACCGTATTAGTGTGATACTGGTACTTCTCCTGTAGTCAGCAACCTTTTGCTCTTGTATGCGCAATGCATTTAAAGTGTCTGGAGTTTTTGCCGACAATCGTTGAGTGATCGTATCTGCCTGACGGTGCCATAGGACACACAAATAACAGCTTCACGTCGTTAACAAATACTAAGTCCAGAGTAGCATTGGATGTGAGAGGACCGTTTGAGATGTTCTATAGCCCAAGAATAATGAGAAACGTGGTTTTAACTCTCTTAAAATCACTGTAAAAATAAATAAGCAGTAGAAACTGTATTCTGTAACAACCGCAGTAAACTCATCGTAAAATATCTCTGCTTGGGGTTTCGGAGAGGTGGAGCATTAATGGACGTTAGCCAGTTGGATTGTGTGGTATCAACTGACAGATGTAGGGTTGCAATTCAAAGCTAATCATGTAATACGTTGCAAGAAGAAAAAGAGAGTTTTCTTAGATGTTCACCAGGAAGAGTTGGTGTAAATGGTCGTTCGACTCGATGACAATTGAACCATCCTACAGATACAACTGAGTCATCCATCTTTTCCAGAATGCTGCTCACTTGTTGTGTAATGATACTAAGCAACAAATTTTATCGATAGTTTACTTTACTTGTTAATTCATCCATTTTCGCTAAAAACGAACGGATGCTTGAGGTAAGTAAGATAGATATGTTCACGCTCCTTAATGTTTTCTTTCCTTGGGCAACTCTGTACCCAGCGCAGCGTTTCTGTACAATTATTGTGCTTCTTGTAAATGCTTTTTAGTTTATTTCTTATAAGGTAATCGTTAGAAAAGTCCGAGATTATGAGCGCAGAAGCACAGCGAATTCAAAATGTCGCGCGTATGGGTCGACATGATATCAACTTCAGGAGGATGCAAAATTTAGAAGCACGAACATTCTAGTAACATGAAAAACATGTATGCTTGCAAGTACACAGAATGTAATCGTAAGCCACGGCTAACTTTGAAGGCCTCGCAACTTTCAGTTTCGACAGTATTGCTTTGTAGACTAATTACCATTGACCAAGTTTATTTTGACAACGGTTGTGCTAGAAATCGCTTATAATGAACATAATCAAAATGCGTTTTGGGATTTACTTTTACATCATTTGCAAAGATTTCATTGTAGGAAAGACTAGAATGAATGGGTTATACTGCACATATGATCTTTTGTAGTTGATCGAACCATGGTTTGACAATCCTCCAAAATTTTGGTGAACTTCGATTAAACAACTCGCCATACCGGTCATCTACCATATGTCATGTAATGTAATTGCCATCTGCATATGGACGCAGCGGTTCGCAAAGAGCCGAGTTCAATTTTTTATGGCAACAGAACTATAGAACAAACAGTGAATGTTCCTTCTGCTCATCGCACTAGGAATTTGAATTGAAGTTCATTGGAATAACAGAGAACAGAAAGGAGATCCTGTGTCAGCTAATAAGAAGATGTGAGATTTTGATAAATCTAAAAAGAAACAGCACAAAACTCTGACCAACCAGTTACTACCCACATATCCTTTCCAGCAGTCATGGCCAGGTCGGTTATGTGAAAAAAGCATGAGTGATAAACTCAGAAAGCAAGAGGTGGAATCTCAACTAAATGGCGACAGTACCGGGGCATGAGAGTAACTGAAAATAAAGAACAGGAGAAAGCTGAACTTAAAAGTCTGTTAGAAAAAGAGGGTTTGGTACTGCTACCCATGTGCATCTAATTGATTTTCGAATCCCTCAACCGTAGATTCCACAACGACGTGGTTCGGAAGCGAGTTCCAATATTGAATAACTCGGCGCCACAAGAGATTTTCCGTCCTGACCCGGCCATAGCGCACTTTGTGCGGTCTCAACGGGTGACAGCGGAGAAAAGGCAAGTTGGCAGGACTGAATTGGCAAGATAGTCTGGATCGACCTTACTGGGAAAATACAGCAAGTGAGGATCAAGTCCCCTCCCCGGCAATGCATTGAGTAGATTCCCAAACTAAATAAACTTTCGGACTACATTTGCCTACATAAACCCTTTACTAACTTGGTATCCACTCGCAAAGACCTCACTAGTTCTATTTTGCTGAGTACAAGACATGGTGTATGAGCCTAGATGCATACTCCTAGTGGGGTTATATAAACGTCGAGAAAATCTCCACAAACATATCGGCCCATAGTACTCCGAAGGAGCGGCGAACAAGCCACATCCTACGGAAACCACCACAAGCAGCCTTATTACAAATGTCTTCACAGAGAGCACACGTAAAATCACAGGACACGTACTCTAATTATATTCACTATCATCATTATCCTCATCATCATTACGCATTAGCTGAAGGTGTGCAACACACTTACTATTTTGCCGCAATACATTAATATAAGGCATACGAAAGAGCAAAATCTTGAAAATTCTACAACGCGACAGACTACTTGGTAAAATATTGTGTGTCAAGAGAGCGATCATGGTTGGAGCGGGAAGCTAAGCGGGATGGGGAGGGACAGTGATATTTACAACACATACGCCATTGGGGTCGGATCCTTGCCATGTCAGCCAATGCATCCAACCACGCGTCTTCATCGTCCTTCGGACCCCATCCAAGCAATTAAGAGACACCAACAGACGCGAATTTCGAAGTAAATAAATAAATAAATAAATAAATTGTATATGGCTCGACGATGCGAGAAGCCGTTCCCAGAAGGGACGGATCAAATAATGGTACAGCAGTTTCATATCATGGTATAATAAATTTTTTTAAAAATGTGAGCACAAAATGAAAATTTGTATAGCGCGAAGCGGTCCAGAATATTTACATTCCTCTTGTTCTATCGTCTGACAAGCTTTAGCAGTCACATGAGAGTTGATCGCACACGAGAAAAAAAGAGAATATAGTGCTGCGGGCCAACAAAATATAACCACTTGTGCACTTGATCACATGCATTTTCAGGCACCATTAACTCCGTTCTGCGTTCGAAGTGAGAGATTTTATTTACCTTGACTATGTCAACGCACGGCCACTCCTCTTTTTCTTCAATCCACCTACCCTGCGCGCAAACAACGCACGATACGGGAGTCGGTGTGCTGGCATGTGTAACATGTGGCGTGGTCATCGGAGCATGGTGCGTGACTTAATAGTGCTGAGCGTTTCACTTCCTCTTCCTGCACCAAATACACGAGACAGAACACATTCACTGCTCACGCGGTGCACCTACCAGACAAGAGCTAAGTTGCAAAGGCAGCGATCATCGAAGCTGAGTAGCTTCTTTAGACCTGTCTACTTGACCGGCCAGGTTCCGTAAGAGAAATAAGCAAAAACCATTTTTGCTCATTACTCACTCGAACATTTCTTGGTGCCTTATCTGTGACAACAAAATGCCCAAGTCGGAGGCCGTGGCATTCAGCGCAACTGCACAGCAAGCTATTGTTATTTCAGAGTACTGCGCATTATTTAGAGTTCAGGCCGGCACAGACCCCATACTAACAGTGCCTGCATATATCGCACTGTATGCCATCAGGACCGTCCAACACGAGCAAGCTGTAGCCGATACAACCACAAGCAACGATAGACATGCAATCCATTGCATCAGAAAATACAATTGTGCCTGTATTATATAAATACCCAATGGTTTCCGGAAAAGCATAAAACAAGGGAAAAAGCGTTAAATTAGCTCTCTATTACTTTGGGGACAATTAGCAGAACAAATACTTAGTTAAAACGGGATGCAGAACAGCTGACCAAAAGCAAAAGTACCGAAAGAATGGCTAGTGATTGACCGCAAAAGCGATGGACGTGTAGCGATCTGGAGACCCCCTCGTTTGTCTGGGTACGATGTGTAAAATATAATGCAAGTATAGTTTCATATTTTGTTTAGGTAAGTTAGATAGCTTGGCTCTCGGAACGATGGCTACGTGTGTATGAGTCAACCATACATATGGAACTTAGAAAAGCACCTATATCTTTCACAATAGCCATAACATTTGTACGCTGCCTTTTATCTAGCGGTGTTGTACGTTTTGACAATATGCGTAGGTCTTGCCTATTCTTTCGTCTTCTTCCAGATTTGTCCCATGGCGAGCGAACCTGGGTATATAGCAATTTATCGATTGTGTTATAGATGTTGTTAGGTGAGTACGAGGGATGAGTACGCCGTAGACCTGGTATATGGTAATCCACAATTATTTGAATCAACTGCAATCTGGGAAGAGCCAATTATTTTGCGATACGCTGAATCACTGTTTCCAAACTGTCGTTTGAAAGCAACAACCTCAAAGATGCAGCATGCTCAAAGGTTTAATTTTTCGTCATGGAGGAGGAGGCTGGCTTGCCGAATTACCTCCTCGTGGGGCCTACTGGGTTATTCGGGTCAACTCCGTTCCAGCGAAGGGTAAGGCGGCGGGGTTCCAACTTGGTGGGGCATTTTACGATAGCAATTGTGGTGATTTCACGGGGTGAATTGGCCCCCGTTTAGTAATCTACCAAATAAGGGACGTATGAACTGAACATCCGGTCAGTGACCCCTAATGGGAGCGATTTCCTGAATTCATCCCCCTGCCTTGCGGGTATGCTATTTGGCCAAAGGTTCGGGGTGGTGTCCCCTAAGAAAACTCCTTACTTCGGCTGGGGCAACCGGGTTTTATCACGCCCACTGACAACCATAGATTGTTCGTCTGCTATATCTGCTACATGCACAACTTATTCACACGCCATCCATGCACTTGTTATCAGTCACCGTTATTCGTTACCTGTTGGTTCCTGTTTCCATGATTCTACTCCCGATGATTTCTTCGACACCATAAGAGTTTGTCCAGTAGCTTTCCTTCAACCTCGGTCCCCGTTCGGCCTGGCATGCTTCAATGTACGTACACTCATGCAGATCTGACAACAGGCTGGTCTCGCGCGCACCTTGGAATCCCTTGCCATCGATGTTTCCTGTCTTTCAGAAACACGTCTGCTTGACTCCATCACTCGGTATGGCTTGAGATCCCCTACCGACCACATAGTCATGTTCATTTACGTCTATCTGGAGCCACAGCAACAGCTACGGCAGACTTGGCTGGCATTGATGTAGCGCTAAGCAGCCAAGCCGAAGCTGCACTGTTGGACCGGCATCCAATTAATAGCCCACTGTGTGCATTTTGGCTTTGGGGGTCACGCGTTATCAGCAGATATCGTGAAGAGAGACGCAAATATTTGTGGTCTTGGCTTACGCTCTTACTGACGGCAGTGCCGACTCAGTGAAGGAAGATTTCTACCGTGAACTTTACCAGCTCTTGGGCAGAGCTTGCAAACCCGATATTGTGGCCATTGTTGGGTATCTCAACGCAAAGGTCATTCGTATCTTTTTATGCGAAACTCCTCTCGGTGATCACCATGCGCTCGATGAAAGCCACCCGGCTAATGGGGAATGACTTCTTACATTGTGCGAAGACAAGCGTCTATTACTGTCGAGCGTCAGTTTTGGCATTTGTGGAGACGGTAACCTACATGGTCACCCTCATCTGCATTGCAATCTTGGTTTCAAACTGACTAACTCACAAGCGGTTTTAGATGGTGTGATAGTGTACGTGATTGCAAATTAATCAGGTCTACAGTTCTTGACTCAAACTATGTTCTTGTTTATGCCAGTATCTGCGTGAGTTTTGCAGGGTCCCCGAAACGAGTCACTGTAATATGGATAAAAATAAAGTATCTACTTTCTTGGTTCAGCAGAGATATTAAGCGTCACTGGCCGATGCATTCAGCTGTGACCCTCCGCAAGACATTGAGGCACAATGGACGTACATGCAACGCGTTATGTTCTCTTCTAAGCAGTCAGTCTACAGTCATACTCGGCACCTTACAAAGGCCTGGATCTCCACGCACACCTGGGGTCTATTTATATACCTCATGAGTATCCCAGTGGAGTCCAGCCATAATGAAGTGTGCCGTTCTGTCAGCCAGAAGCTCAACTAAAGCCTATGCAGTGATCGTGAAGTCTGGCGGCCCAAGCGCGCTTCAGAAAAAGAGACCTCTGCCCACACTGGTAATACTCGCAAGGTATTTCAGATTATTAGATCCAATGACCACAAAAGTCTGGTGTCAGTGAGACTATTTGAAAAATGGATGGTTCGCCGATTGTCAACCTTGGATTGATGATCCCAGCATTTTCATTTCCAGCATTAAGTCTCACCGTCTACCTTTCTTCCCTGCATACCAGGCCGCTCACCACTGGTCGTCAAATTCGCTCCACCCATTGCAGCGGAAATTCGTTTTGCTATTCGAAACCCGGGACGATTTAATGCTGCCGACTCAGACGAATATTCTCCGGGGCCATTCAAGTATTGAGGCGCGGTTACCATCAGCCAGTTACTCTCATTGTTCTTAAAACTCTAGATTGAAGGAAAAGTGCTTTCTTCCTGAGGCGAGCCAATTGTTGTCTCGATTAGTTAGGATGCTCGCAATTCATGCACCAATCACTAAAGGGATTAGTCTCATTTTGGTTGTTTCCAAGCCTTCGGAATCCATTCACCTTCGTAGACTTTCGTCCTTTCGTGAATCGAGGTACCGGGCAGAACATGCTGGCTTCTGTCGTGACCGTAGGTGCGTGAATCACGTATTCACGAACTGATAATTCCTCGAACACCACAACCTCTGTCAATGGCCGGTGCCCGAGTGGTTTGCGCACCTGGTTTGCATCCACAAAGTCCCCGGTTTGAATCCACGTAAGAGTGGGCGTTCTCAAGGTATAGCCTGCACGCGAATTTTGGTGTTCATGAGGCAGGGAAGCTTCGTTACATCGTACGGCTGACATTTTTGTTTGCTAAGGAACGGGGTCCAGAAAAGCATACTGCCATATTACCTGCACTCTACCTTTACATCTCCGGTAGAGTGAGGGTCTATAGTAAGCTTTTGTCGTTATTCGTTGTCAATACTGATGTACTACATGGAAGCCTTATGTCTCCATTTATCTTCATTTTAGCGAATGAAGACGTTCTGTCAAGAGATTTGAAAGTTTGTCATAATTGGGACTGCAACTCTTTCCGGACAAGCGTGCTATTGACATCGATTAGGCCGATGACATCGCCTTACTTAGTGACAACTCATGGATGATGCAAAAAGTTCCAAACCGTTTAGCAATTGAGACATCTAAGTTTGGTCATTGCTTCGCCCCATAGAAATGTTTGGCGCTGCACCAGGATTGGCACTCGCCCGTTCTCTTGCTTACTATTGAATATGCACAGCTCGAACACGTTGATAACTTTGTCCTCCTGAGCATCTGCCAATCTGCTGGTGGCTCTACGGAGACGCTAAAGCTCGGTCATCGTTCACCAAATTGAAACACTTGTGGAATCATTGAGAAATCCCACCGCTCGTTCGGGCGGTGTTGCTATACGGAACTGAGTTGTGACCAGTTCGCTTGGGTAACATGCACCGACACTCAGCTAACGACAATGGGTTCCTGAGAAGGATTGCTTGTCTGTGGTGGCAGCCACGTATTTCCACTGATGAAGTTTGATGTCGTGTCTTAGGAGATGCGAGTATGCACTACAACATGCTGGTTTTGCTGCATCAGCTAAGATGTTTCGGTCATATTTTGCTTGTGTCAGATGAAGATTTACCTTATTGCGCCTTTTTCACTTGTGTGGGGCTTGGTTGAATAAGACGTGTGTTGGTCAGCCGTCCACTTGGCGTCAACATATGAAATCCTTGACTTCGCGTCTTGCTGCCGTTTGGTCCATGCGCCTGCATGTTTTGGGGCCAAAGGACCAGTTATGGTGACGGTTACAAACATTGAAGGATATGGCGCGTTGTCAAAAGCAGTAAATGATTTGTGTACCTACTTGTTTAGATTCAGGTGTCAAACGTTCTAAGAGGACAACAAACTAAAAACATAGTCGTGTAAAATTAACTAAAACATTGCCGTTCGTTGTATGGCATAATAGCTAAAATGTGTTGCTCACCCTCAGCTAGTGTGACATGATGCTGTTACGGTGATTAACTCTGTGTTGTTCCTTCGATTTTCATGCTTTTGTATGGCTCTAGGTCTATTCGTTAGACTGTTACCAATACATACATACAAGGAGGAGTAGACCGCAACCATTTCTTTTTGGTTACCTAAATATAGGTCAGGTCAGGTCTGGTCAGGGCAGTTCCTGTGCACAGCACAAGCTTTGCCTAACTAGCGTCCTGTTACTTAAACCAGTAAGCAAACCAAGCCTCTGGCATTTAGACGTTACAATGAATCTTCGTTTTATCGCGAGAAGAAGAAGAGAGAGAAAAAAGATCGGTTGCAAGTTGGTAATCTAGCTTCAGCAAACTTGCAGTAATTTAAGAAAATGATCTGACTACCATTTTTCCAGGACAAGTTTGAAAACTTCTACCATTCCACATTCTATTAAATTGATAGGAAGCCTATTCCAGTGGCTGACGACACGACTTGTGAAAAATTTCCCCTGATGTCCAGTCGAGAGCACTCTCGTTAGAGCTTAAGCTCATGTCCAAACAAGTGGTCAGTCGTAGCCAGCTCAAACGAATCTGTAGGATTGATCCTACTGTGACTCCTCAAGAGCTTGAATGTTTTAATATGGAAACCTATCAGGCTGCGTATTTCTATAGAAAACAACCTAACGTTTTTATTAGGCCTTCGTATGTCTTTTCACGCTGACTTTCAATCATTTTGGTCACCAGTTTATGGATCTGTTTAATGCAAATGAAGTCACCAAGTCAATAAGGCTTCCAAGTCAGCACACAATACTTATACAGAAGACGAAAAACGTCTGCTTTGATGATACGCAACGCTCGCCAGAGACGAAATGGCTCCCGTCGCGCTTATTTAGCAACATGGGGACACTGTGCAGAGGATTTGAAATTGTGTACCATGATGATGCCAAGATCATATGGTTGACTAGTATACTGCAGTGTCAGGTATCCCGAGAAAGTGAACTTTTTCATCATTCCTAGTGGTCAGTAACTGATATTTATGAGTATTTAGGTGTGTCCCATTGATTCGACCAATTGACTACTGTGACGATGTTTTTTGAAAGGGTTTGACGATCACCCCTGCTGAAAACTTCGGATCGTCAGTAAAAATGTACCTCGGTATTTGTTTTAACTAATAGCAGGTAGAAATAAAATCAAGACAGTGTACTAATATTAAGATAGAAGCTAAGATATAAGATAAGCTAAGATATAAGATTTGTCAAAAAATTCCGTCTGGTACACATTAAAAGGAAGATGGGACGATAGCGATATGGTTGCTGTGCGGTTACATTCACATGTGTAACAGGATACCGCAAATATCGTAACGATATTGTGGAGTGAAACTCCAGTGGAGCAGCCATGTGATACATGTTTAATCTACCGTATTATCCTTAACGCATACTAAGCCTGCAGTCGCATAGGATCTGGTGGTGAATCTGATTGTGTTCTGTAGCTCAGTACTATTGAGAAAAGTGTTGTTAACAAGGTCGTAAGATCAAGTACCACGGACGATAGAGGCTTTCGCTTGACGATCGTCCTGTTTTTTATGCCGGTAACTAAACAACAACTCTAGGCACTTCGACGTTGGGTTGGCTCTTCTTGCTTCTGCAAAAGAATGAAGCAAGAACAAGAACATCCTTTACACTTCCATGTGTCAGCATCAGAATCCTCTACATATTCCAGTAAAATTACCCTAGTTTAGAGTTAAGGTCAGACCAAAGCCTCTAATTTTCTTTTAAAGGCTTCTATAGCCTCACAGATGTTAAATACCCAGTTTGTAAAAGTTTCGCCTTAATGTCCAAACGGGCCCTATGTGGTTTGTGCTTCAGGTAGTGTTTGCGCAGGTGCTCCGACGTAGCTAACTCAGAGAGAAGTGGGATTGATACCACTGTGTTCCTTAATGATCTTAAACTTCTATCAAGTCCGCTTGCAATCTGCGTAGTTCCAAGTAAAATAATCCTTGTCTACTTAGCCGATCTTCGTACGACTTTCACCCTGACTTTCATTCATTCTTGTCGCAACGTTTAGAAGCGTTGTTGTACCCATTGCGTCATTACGGATATAGGGTGCCCAGCCCCGAAGACAGTACTCCAGGTGAGGCTTAACCACTTCTTTATATAACGGCAAAATGCTTCTGCTTTAGTGTTACAACGCACATTTAAAACCAAACAACTTGTAGCGCTTTATTGGCAGCATGGCGACATTGTGCCGAAAGCTTATACCTGTTCACCATGATGACACCTAAATCACGGGCTTCATCAGTACATTACAAGGATAAAGAGAACGAGTTGACATTACCAGTTAATATGCATTGAGCACAACAGCCATTAGTTTTTAATTAACTCATACATCTATGCATTGTAAATAGAAAAACAGCTGAAAACATGATACCGTAGGTGCTTTTGGCGACGGCCGCAAAGTTACTTGCTTTGTAAAAGCGGGCGAATAAGACTTTCGTAGCTTATGCCGATACTTTGATAAAACACAAATTAACATGATCATCTTGCTCTTTAACTAAACGGGGTTAAAACTTATAAGATTTAACAAAGCACATATTTATATTTTCACTTAGATTTGTTTTTCCTACTTGTTTCACATTCCAGGATTTTCGGAATCCCAAAATGATTTTGGCTACTATCTAAGTGGGGACGTTTTCGCACCAGCATCCATAAAAAACTTATAAAAAGAAGTCACCGTGGTTTGGTGCGCTACTTATATCGCAGAGATCTGTAGCGATTATATTGAATTCTTTGAGTTCTCTCAGGAAGGTCCGTAAATCTTATCGGCTTAGTCGGTTCCGAAACACAGTGCGGTTGATGCTTATCATTAAGTCACAACATTCCTCAAATGATTGTCTTATTTTCAGTTTAGAAAGCGCACTGTACTCTTTTCTATCAGTTGTCGAACAGCCGTTTTTCTATTTTCTCCGACGACGCGTCTACTATATCCTCCGGTATGCCTTTCATTATATTCACCACTTTATTATTGGGATTGCATCCGTAAGAATACACTGCCTCCTTGGCTTAAACAGCATTGGATTATTGGATCATTGTATGATAGAGAGCCAAAGGAAATCCCTTTGTCAGCTGCGTCACTTCTCAATCGTTTCGGAGATAGGCTGGGTCATTGCGGAACAAGGTCCCACAGAGAACCACTGAAGCTGCATTGTAAACAGATGGATCCCCGTAAACTAAAATGAGAATCCAATAAGTGCTTGAAACGTTCCTCGGTCTCGGCAACGACGATGGACTCCGGAAGACGGTTCCAGTGATTCACAACGCGAGTGGATAAAGCCAGGCTGGATCCCACTGGATCACTCCTCGGTTTGAACAGTTTCAAACTGTGGCCTCTTGTTGAACTCTCTGTGTTGGGATGAAAGACTTCCCGTCATTCCCTCTCCAACTCTCCTCTAAGAATACGTCGGGTGAAGATCAAGTCTCCGCGAGGACGATTGTAATCTAGGGAAAGGAGGTTCGGTTGTTTGAGTCGGAGAGAATAGGACAGGTCCCGCAGCTCAGGAACAGATTTGCATCCACGCCCTTGAACTTTTCCGATCATATCACATTCGAATTTCGTAAGAGGGTAGGCGGCAGGTAGCCCGCTTTCCAGAAGCGGGTGTATATGTGATGTAAACAGGAGTCGCCTGACCCCGGGGTCAGGCGAGAGAAGGCTCTGCGTATAAAGTGAAACATCCTGCAATCCGCAGAGACCTTTTTCTTGGTATCTTCATTAGCTTTGATGTGGACACAAACTTATGTAACTTGCTTCGTCGCATGGAAATGTCACTTGCTTGCGTCCCCGAAGAACACAATTCCTCGGTTATAATGAAATCCCTCAGTTACTTAGTTCAGGAGATTTTGTTGTGTACTTTTATTCGCCCGGATGCCTGTCAGAGAAATCTGGAATCAATTAGAGGCTCTTTTTGTAGACGAAGTGCACGAGTCAGCTACTCGATCCATATATTGGAAGAGCTTTCGTCAAGTGGCAGAGTCGGCCCATGCCTTTTTGTGGGACCTTCGGGTGCTATCGGCCAAGGCTTTTCCAGGGAACTTAGTAACAGAAAGTGAGGCCTTTACCTTAGAGCGATTTATCGAAGGCATCCCCGACGACCGCACTTCGGAGTGTTTTATACGAGATACTTAACGACCGCGGCGTGGCTTGCAAGCGAATAAGATGTGATCCGCGATAGGCGTCTGAAGGAGGTTGACAAGCTGATGGCTATTAGTTGTGTGCCGCCGACGGTGAACCAGACTGAACCACCTCACAGCCTAAGTTCTTATACTTGCCGTCGTCATTGTCTCAAATGCCAGAATTCCCTCTATGAGAAGTCAGTACGACGCTCCCGCAATTTCCAAAGGCGCGAACAATCACCGGGAGTGCGATTCATTGACGGTGAGTCAGCACTTCCTTGTGTAACTTTGGTGTCTTCTAAGTTCTGTGAATCCCAGACTGTGAATATAATAATCAATAGTCAGCGAGTGTATGCCCTCATTGACACCGGCACAGTATGTAGCCTTTTAAAGTCCTGTTTCTTGTCCTCCTCAGTAGTCACTAGTCCGGTGCGTCAGATCAGAGTGGCAAACGGGATGGTTCTGCTTACTCATGGTGTTGCTGCTGTAGATATGCTGGTCGGTCAAGAGCTTCCTTCCCATGAGTTTTACATAGATGATCAAATTCCATGGGAAGCGATAATGGGGGTTGGTATGCATGTGTCATCGATCTAATCTCCGGATTTGACATTACGTGGCAACCTGCTCCTTCCACACTTCAAAACTAATAACGGCTACGTGAAAAGGCTTTTTGCTTTGGGTGCTAACACCGTGGAAGATGAAGGTGAAGTATCGGAATTGCCTACGTCTGTTTGCCCTACTGTTGACAATGAAGCACGGAAGCGCCTGTAGAATTTACTGCGTTCACACCAGCAGGCGTTCGCATGGAAAGGTACATCTTTGGGTAGAACGAGCGTACGTAAGCATCGGATTGAAATAGGGGATGCTCCACCAACACGGCAAGGGCCCAGGTGTGTCCCACCCGTGTATAGACAGGAAGTACAGAAAGTAGTGAATCGGATGTTAAAAGATAATACCATACATCCTTCGCGATCCCCTGGGCTGCCCCTCCTGTATTAGTCAAAAAGAAGGATGGGACACTACGCATCTGTGTGGATTATAGGAAGCTTAATGATATAACACGAAAGATTCTTTCCCGCTACCTCGCATTGACGACACTCTGGAATCATTGATAGCGCCACCTGGTTCTCTACTTTGAAACTCGCCTCAGGTTATTGACAAGTCGAAGTACACCATATGGAATTGAAGAAACTGCATTCGCTATACCCACTGGGCTATCCGAGTTTTATAACGTGCCGTTTGGGTTGGTTAATACACCATCGATCTTCCAGCGATTAATGCACATTGTGCTCAGAGATTTGCAGCCAAGCAACTGTCTTGTATACCTGGATGATGTAGTAGTTCATGGACGTAGTCTCGATGAACCTATCATGAATCTAGGAACAGTGCTGCAATGCCTTAGTTTTGCAGGGTTGTAGTTGAAGCCGTCTAAGTGAGACCTGCTGAAGAGTGAGGTTAAATATCTAGGTCACGTGACCAACGATTGGGGGATCCGGAGCGACCCTTCGAAAGTACAGGATATCTTAAGTTGGCCTATTCCCTAGTCATTGGAAGAGGTTCGGAGCTTTCTGGGTCTGGCTTCTTACTGCAGACGTTTCGTGAAGAACTATGCGGATATGGCATCACCCTTGCACCGACTCACGGAGAAGGATCGGCCTTTCAACTGGATCCCGCAGCGTCAGGAATCTTTTGATGAGTTACGTCCTGCTTTGGCCAGCGCCCCAGTCCTTATCTTCCCGGATGTCACCGCAAGCTGCCCCATTCATTTTAGACACTGATGCTAGTGAGGTTGGTATCAGCGCTGGTTTATCACGGATCTTTGGGGATGGAATGGAACGGATGGTCGTTTACGCTAGCCGCAAGTTGACAAAAACGGAGCGAAACTATTGCACTACTAGGAAGTAAATGCTTGCCCTGGTCTCCTTCGTTAAACATTTCCGACATTTCTTGTTGGATCGACACCTTATTATCCGTACTGATCATCAGGCGCTCCGGTGGTTGAGGGAATTTCGCGTACCCGAAGGGCAAGTTGCGCGTTGGCAAGAACAACTGTAAGCCTTCGACTTTGAATGTCAATATCGCCCCGGGAAGCAACACAGAAATGCAGACACCCTGTCTCGTCTGCCGTCTAGGTCACATGGGGATTGTCTGTCTTGTTCAACCTCGAACGTTGCCTTTGTGTCTTCGAACCATTCGGATTCAACAGATTGAGCATCAGCTCACGGTACAGATCCAGAGACCAACTTGATTTATGAGCGCCTACAACAGGGGAGTGTGAAGCTTACGAAAGCAGAAATAGCTGGATCTAGCTGGGAAGCGCACTGCTTGTGGTCCCTGTGGTCGAAAATTCGGCTATTGGATGGTGTCATGTATTACCAGTTTGGTCCGAATTACCTTAGCAGACTTATCGTTCCGCAGTCCATGGTGCAACGGATACTCGAACAGCTAAATAGGGGGTTGGGGCATGCGGGACAACGGAAAATGGAGCAAGCAGCAGGCTTGCGTTTTTGGTGGCTTCAACAGCGTCGAGATATTGCGAACTTCTGTAATGCGTGCCATGAGTGCATCCGCTTTAAGCAACCACAAAAGATGAACAGTGCCCCTGCAGTCCATGATGAGTGGATATCCCAACGAAACCGTAGGTGTGGACGTCCTTGGACCCCTGCCTGAAACTTCACGAGGGAATCGGTATATACATGTTTTGTTCGATTATTTCACCAAATGGTGTGAGGCAATACCAACCCCGTACACTGACGCCAGACCCACAGCTCAGCTTGTGTTTGACCACTGGATTTCACGGTGGGGGCACCTGTGCAACTTAATTCAGACCGTGGTTCAAATTCCAAAAGTTTGGTAGTGTCTGAACTCTGCCGAATACTAGGCATTCGAAAGAATCGGACAACAGCCTACCATCACCAAGGCAATTGTCAAGTAGAACGCGTAATCGATCCATGAAGGCTCTTTTAAAAGCCTTCACAGAGGAACACCACAGCAGCGATTGGGCTATTGCAATTCCGCAGTGTCGCCTGTCCTCTCGGTCCAGTGTTCACTAATCTACTGTTAATACTCCACACTTCATGGTAACTGGGCGCGAAATGAGATTGCCGATTGATTTGACTGTGCCAACCGCAGCTGGTGATTCGCTGCTTGCCACAGACTATACCGTTCGTCTACGTGGGGACCTGACCAAAGCTTATTCGCTCGCGCGAGAGCACTTAGGAGCTGCCGGTCGATGTCAAAAGGATTATTATGACCAGAAAGTGCACGGCTGTCCACTTCAACTTGGACAATGAGTCTACCTCTACACTCCGAATCCATCTCAGGACGTTGCGGCGAAGCTGCACAAGGAGTGATCTGATCCATTCGTGGTCGAGGAAGTATATACTGATTCTACCTGTCGAATTTACAGACAAAGTGAAGACACCGACCTTTAAATTGTTGTCCATTTCAATCGTCTCAACCCGGAAACTCTCCGTACTCATCCCCCTTCATCGTCTCAGCATCCGTTAACAGACACAGACCCACCAGATGCGTTAACAGAAGTGGAAGTAACGACCACAGAGCCCCACGTATCGATTACTAATTAGGGCAGCGCGGACGACGCCTCGGAGAGGGGGATTGTGTAGTGCCAATGATCCAACTCTTTTCGACCTTCTCTCTTTTTTCCTTTCAGATCGGCGGTGTGACAATCAATCAAGAAATTTCGGCTGTTTATCAGATGACAATGACTTTAACCAACAATAATAATTCTTCTTGTTGTAATTCCTATTCCGGTTTATGTACAGTTAACCACTTTTGTTTGAACAAGCTGAATTTTGGACTTATGCCAATTACACGCTGCCGTGTGCACGTGTGCCCTGGTTTTATTCGTGTGCTGTGATCACTGTAATGCGTGCTACCGTAGGAATCAGTGCCTCCTTGCGTTTTTTAGCCATTAACGATCTTTCGTGTCCTCCTTGATTATTGCACACTATACTCCTTCGAATCTGGTTCTGCGTTGTCACTCCGGTCTGCTGCATGCTTTGTCGTTGTGTTTGCTCTGCGCGGCGATCGCCCAAGGACTAGGAACTAGTTAACTGCTGGCGCTACGCTATATACGAGACCTTACTACCAGGCTGGGAAATGTAGGACTAGTTAATACTAGTCCGAGGTGGTGCGCGAAATTAAGCGCGGATATCAGAAGGCAATTGGAGTCGAACACAGCGGACTGTATTCGCAGGGCTACAAGAAGACGCGGACGGATGAAGCGAGACAAGAGCGAACACTTGAGCGCGGTAACTTACAAGGGGGTTGAGTGTCGAGCCGGTTGTAAGGATGGTTAAAACAAGAAGGAATAATGTACAATCGGTCAGCATGTAAATTGTACCTGAAAGATAGCAGTTCGTTTTAGGCACTACAGAGCTCCCCCCTAGAAGGCTGAACATAGAGAGCCTTCGCTTTCGAAAAGGGCTGTTGAATCGAGGTTCATAAGGCAAAATCGTGCCGAGTAAAAATGAACGGGCGTTCTTGTCAAATGGGGGTTCGCTGGGAGAGAGAATCCGCTGTACCGATTTCGACTTGTTATTTATTTATTGCTGGGCAGGGTGCATTTCGGCGAGTCGTTGGAGATGGGTTGTCGGACTACAAAACATTGGCTAGCCCAGTAAAAGGCCGACAAGACCTCAACCTCCGCTGCTGCCAAACGGTGTGCTTGGGAGTGGTCTTTCCCCCTGCCTTACCCCGTCTCGCGCCAAAACGACACTTGTCTTACAGAGAAACGACCATCGTCATACGAAGAAACGACCGTCGTCCCACGGAGAAGCGGCCCTCGTCCCGCGAAGAAGCGACATTCGTCCCGCGGAGAAGTGACAATCGTCAAGCGGAGAAACGACCAGCGTTCGCTTCAGGGTCCTCGAAAACATTCCTCGTGTGGGCCAGTCGATCGAAAGGGAGGGTTGGGGCATGTAAAGACGAGAAAATAAAAAGAACACGCGCAGAAACGCTAGAAGGAACGAACGAATGATCTGCATGTTTAAATTTCTTCGAATATTTAAAAAACAAGGATTTTCGGAGGTTTTTGCTTTTTTGGTTCTTAAAACCAAAAACGGGGCAAAACCAAAACGGGGCAAATATATCTTATATCTACAAAGCTAAACGTAGTTACATTGTACATAGTCAGAAATGCGAACGGGCTTAATCACCTCCCGACCACGGCTATTGATCGTGGGAGGAGCAGGCTAGGTTCCGGAGATCTCGGGACGGCTGAAACTTGTAGATCGAGATCGTGGTCTGGTTGAACTGCATTAGGATTCTGTAAGCTGGTGCGGTGAGTTAAGACGTCGCACGAAGCACTACTAGACGAAGTAGACAAGGTGGTTTCTTCCATAAAGGCGGCTTTTAGACGGTCGACGGTACCGACTTCGCGTCGACCACCGCGGTCAATCGTATACATTTTACTCGCACGGTGTAGCACTTTAAAACGTCCTACGTACGGTGACTGAAGAGGCTGTCAAACACCGCCTTCGCTAAGAAGGACGTATGAACTCGTAGACAGCCTCTCGGGCACGCACACTGGTGTGCGGTGACGTACCTTGCTGCTGACGTGCAAGCTACGCCGATACTTGTGTCATCAGAAAGCAGCGAGAACCTGAAGCCTTATTGTAGGATGACATTGGCTCCACAACGCATGCCCATAATGCATTTACAGTGCTTTCAACAGCACAGTACGCAGGCAGCACCTATAGTGAAGCGCAAGTGTCTGTCATGTCCAGGGCGGATATAAACAGCAACAGGTGCCAAATCCCATGCTCAGCAGCGTACTACCTATGTTATCAATTGACGGAGGCGAAATTGGAATCTCCTACCATTTTAGTCTGATTTGAATGGCATCGTTATGAACACCATTTTTTTAAGCACGTCAGGCACTCGTTCCTTCTCGGTTTTCGCGTTCCCCTTTGAGTGCTTTGCTAGGAGAGGCGTTGCAGTTCACATGTAATCGCTTTCTCTGAGCTTAGCTGGCTAGCTATCGCAAAGATGGTACGAACCGGAGCTCGTTTGTAATTCACAGGACACTAAATGCCAAACATAGGGTAGTGTACTATTTAGGTTTCCTTTAAGCGAACATCTAAAACTGGAAGGCTTTGCAAGATTCGTTCACAACTGTAAATTCGATTGCTTAGCGCCAATAGTAGCTGTTCTGCTTGCTTGGCAGTGTGTACAACGACGAATGCACATGGTGTATACTACATCCCGATGATCACTGTATGCAATGTATCCAATCCTCTAAGCATATATAAACCCCTAACTAAAATACGCAGATTACCTGAATTCAGATTATTCTGTCGAAATCTTGTTCTCTCTTGCTCTTTAGACATTGGCATTTGTTCGTTGTGCAGTTCAGCTGTTCGTGCTCGAAATACTAACAGTCCTAGCCGAGACTGGCAATCACTCTCTCCGCTTTCAACGGACCGACTAGAGAGGCAACAGGAGAGGTAGTAACTGAATGACAAACAGGATTCATTTTGTAATGTCAAACGTGCGTAACGTGAACAAAGCATGACTTCGGAAGATTTGATAGGGAAAAATGCATGGCAAGCAGCGCTACAGAATAACCAAAAACAGAAACGTAGATAACCGAAAATTCATTGATGTAGTATAAGAAGAGGAAAATCATGATTCCGTGATACTTAAAATAAGTAAAAATACCGGGATTAATCTATGGAAGAATCTTGTATCATGCATCTTGTTTTGTGAAAGGACTCTTAATTGTCTCACAAGTATAAACTCTGCACATGGTTGTGGCTGAAATTAGGATTGTACAATCACGGCTGACATTGTATGCGCAGCCTCCGAAATTGTAGCGGAACCACCGTCCTGAAACTGTGTCTGCCAGTTTCATGAATGGGTGAAATCATTGTGCCTGCTTCAGGACTACTTCGGTCAGCCTCCGCCTAGTACACTATGATTTCTAACTTAACCCGGATCGCATAGTAGGACAACTGTGGGTGACACCAGTTTTGGATCAAATCTGTTTCACGGCACTCATAGGACAACATAAGCAGGCAGTCACGGAAGAAGCCTTGAAGGCTACAAGCGTCTAAACCAGGCTTGACAGTTATCACCAAGGCGGCCAGCATGGTGACAACATGTCCACCAACGCACATGATGTCGCATAGGCGGGCTGTTAGTTTGCCGGGGCTTGAGAACCAGACACTCAAGTCATCGCGTAGCCACAGCGAGTACTTGAAAGGCTTGTCTGGAACTCAGACTAAATGGTTACTAGGTCTGAGCTGCGGCAAATGGTTGGAGCGTTAGCGAAGTACCTATGCAACATGTGATGAATGTTTAAGTGCTGGGATAGCCTGAGCGTTACTGAGTGCCTGTTCGTACCTAATACGTCAAGTGACTAAAGAGACTTTGCAATGCAAGTGCTGTGTGTGTGTGCGTGTGTGAATTATGTGCCTATTTGAATGCTACTTTCTGTGCTTTGGTTGCGTCTGAATTCCTCAATAACGCATCTTGCCTACAGACCAAGGAGTAACTTAATGGGAAATATCGGTAAGACAGTCAGACGGTAGAGATGAAGTAACTTGGAACCAAGAGCACAAAATATTCAGTGCAGAAGGAAGTAGGGTAAGAAAGAAAAAGAGAAGTAATACGGGCATTCGTGGAACCGTCTCCCGAGGACCTGGTTCCATGCGGGTTAGTTCCTGGGGAGTTTTCACCCGCATGTCCACGCCCCATCTATCTGGTCATGTATCGGTGTGGTTTAAAAGCACACTGACCACTACCGATTTTATTCAGCATTTGGGCAGTGGTATTTTTTCTGGTGAGCTAATTACGCAAGCCAGTCAGCCCTTTCCTCATCCATAGTTGTTTCGCGTTCATGATGACCCAGATAATCGGTTTGTGTCATATGCCATTAAGTGTGAGTGCAGTAGTTCACATTGGACTGTTCTTTTAGTGGTTGCACAATTTCTATATTCCCCAGTGGGTCTTTTGGCGTGGATATACATGTTGCTTAGAAGCTTCAAACCATCACCCTGGGATATCGGCCCACTTGTGACCAACAAAATAACAGGAGAATAAGATGAAATAGCTAGATTAGCAGGTTGAAATATCAATGAAATACGTCGCCAATTAGCATGTTTCGCAACATTATGGGATGCCATATGATTGAGTATGATAAAATGTTGCAGCAGTTTAGAATAACAGGTAGCGTTATTAATGAGTTGGCTTCTGCTTTCAATACGCTCAAAGTGATTCCAATTGTCCGGATGCCATTGGACACTAGAATATTTACAATATACGAAGATATAAAGCAAGAGCTGCACTGTTTTGTTTCTCCACCTAGAAGTGCTACTTCAAGGATGGCCTTTTCAAGCATAAAATTAAGGTATGATGGTGTTTGGTGAACCTACATTAAAGGTCATATATTATTTGGACCTGATGAAAATAGCACATCGGTAGACACTTGAAGGTCGAATGTTTGCATTATGTTCTGCATAGTAAGGAATGCTCCCAAGATCATTTTGAATTTAGTTAGGTTTTCACTTGCCCGTCCTTTTATTGGTAGCTTGTTCCATATATGAGTATACCTTATCAGGAAGAAGTTGGAGCGGATCTTTAAGTTCCCCACTTTTACGGGTAGTGTTACCCTAATTCTTGTGGGTTAGGTTGAGGAATTTTACCAACTAAGATTTATGCCCCGTAGTCTACACCTGGCAATGTGTAATGCTGTCAAAGAGAACTAGATTATTTCTGGAACGGCGCAGTCATAGAGGGTCTAGTTTAAAGCGGCGATAGCGTTCTTCAGAGTTCAGAGTAGTTGACAGGCCAATAAGGATTTCGGTGAATAAACGCTGAATGTTTGCTTAAGTTCTTCGAACCGTTCTACGCAGGTGCCTATGGATAATCATGCAGAACTCGAGCATGGGCCTAAAGGTTATCTTAAATATATCCAGCAACGACACAGGTAGAACAAACGATTCAGTGATGCAGACTCGGTTTAGTTGCAATCGCCAAATTCCTCAACCGTTAATGTTGTCTGTATCACCACAGCATTCGATTCTGCATGGGAATGGATGCACAAACAAAGTAAAATAGTAGGTGCTTTCAACATACCGAAGATACACTGGTCTTCCGAGGCCTTCTTCTCTATACACAGCGTTCATTTTTTCAGTCAGAGTTGGATGGACACAGTGGGTTACTATAACAACTAGCTTGACGAACACATTAGATGTGATTTTTACACTGGGTATGGCCAACGTACAGAGAGATGTTTCAGAGAACATCCGTGGTAGCGACGGCAAAATGCTACTCCTAAACTTCACCGTTAAAATGGCCACCAAACAAGTACCTCCTGCCTACTACACCAGCTGCAGTATTAACTGGAAACCCTCCCGTCAAATAATCCGGTACTGCTATTGAGATGCCTTCCTTCTCTCCAACAATACATAAACAGACGTGGAACACTTCTTTCATTAGTTTCAGCAAGTCGTAACCCTCGTTGTTGCGCAAGAAAAGCGAATCAGTGACGTTTAAAAAGAAGCAGCCGAACGTTAGATGAGTCAGAAATCCAACAAACTGATCGCGCGCTAAGAAAGGGCAAGGATATTTACAATGATTCTACAGATGCACTGACTTATCTCTGAAATCAATCACCTACAGTTGATGGGGAGAACACATGAAGATATGTAAAATAAAAGAGCTGGTCTGACTTCTCCGTCGAAGAACCAACAAACTTTTTTCATTGATCACTGAAATGGTAGACGACATCCAGGCGCATTTAGCTCTTTCACCAACATGACTCTTGACACTAACGCTATAATTACACTAAGGTTGCATCTAAAGTGCTATTGCTCTCCATAATATCCGCCAAGCAACACTTTCTGTCCAACCGTGCTCAGTTCTGGAAGCTGATGGCATCCCCCCATCTGCCATGATACTGGGAGGGCTTGACATGTTACTGCTCCTTTTGTATATGTTTGCTGTTTCACTAGGATCCAAGTACTTTGCAGATTCATGATAAACTTCATTTCTCAGCCATCGCCACAAGGGCTGCGCAAAACAGCAGTAACAATTACAGGCCAAGTCATAACACTCTATAATAGCTGAATTATTCGTAAAATTGGTGAAGAGGTGTGAGGAAATTTATCAACACACTGGAGCTTTGAATATCGCAACACATTAATAGGTTCGCTATCGTTATACATGGACGGCCCTGCTTTAGTAGTCTTCTTAGGCATCTATTGCTATTCCCCGCATCCAATTACCAGCGGGATTAAACAAGGATGTGCACTCGGTCCATCAATGTCCTTTCTTTGTGTCAATGATATCAATTCGGTTAGCAAACTTGGCTTGCCGTATTTCTTTATTGGTGATATAACGTTTTGTCTACAAGTACCAAGGTGTTTTGCTTCCGAATGTACTACCACTCATGCAAGAAAACATGCATTCGATTGAGACCTGGTGTGACAGGTGGCTGATAACGTTTTAAGCACAGCAGTCAAGTATCATATTTTGATGTTGCTTGATACCCGAAATATCTATCACACGTAAGAGCGGACGCATCTGTGTACAACGGTCTACACGTGAGCTTGGCACAGATATTATTGTCCCTTCATGTTCGTAGAACAGATTGAGTACCAGATAGCACGTGCCAGATAATCCTTCGCTAACATCTCTCATAGCATGCGTACAATCACAGCTACAGTTGAACCTTTTAAAATTCTTACTCGTCCCATCCTGGAGTATCGCAACATGTCCTGAGACAATATGAGGAAATCAGACAGTACATGGATATAAAGCCTTTAACCGTCAATTAATATGCAAGTATTGGGAAAGATTCTATTCTAAACTCTCGGGAACGTTGCCAGCAACTCCATCTCCATCCGCTTTGGCTGCAAAGACTTAGACATAACTGGAGACTGCTGCACAATCTGATTCATGGCAATACCCATGGCAATCGAATTATCCTTAACGTTGCAGTTCAATTACACGCGAGAGCTAGGTAACAAAGACTTTACCCTGATCATATCACGAGGCAAGACAAAGTTGTGGTCTAATTTTCGTCTCACCATGTCTGCTTCGCCGTGGAACTAATTTCCACTCAACATCAGCTCGTGTGAGACGATGCAATCCTTTCACAGCAAGTTGGAAAGCTACCTCTACCTGGACACCATTATGTCGTTTCATTCTTGGGGAAGGTCATTTGGGCATCCATTCAATGAAAGGCCAGATGATGTTTTATTGATGTAATATCACCAATCCGCACAACGTACTTAGTCCTCAGTGTCTACCGCACACTCAAACTGCAAAGTGGCCTCTCACAATCGGATAAGACAAACGTATGTGGCAAGTACCTTGACAGAAATGCCGACAACTATCAAAAGATAACTTGCTATTGCTCTTGCAAGAACATGATATCACCTTTGTGTGTATGTTCTCTGACCAATAGTTTCACAGATTTTCACCTGCTGAGAAATATGCTGATTATTATAATTACTAATAATATTATTATTATAGTATTATCTTCATACGGTATGTTGTTTCGAACAGAGACAATACTAACCTGGAGCCTAAAGGTGCCAATTGTACTGCGCACCTTGGGCCTGGCACAAATTGTGCGCTGGATACCTTGGGCAGTGCTAGGACTAGCGTTGGAAATTTGGCACAGGGGCACCGGTTACCGGCCGGGTCAGAATACGAACCAATGGTAACTCTTTCTGGCAAATGGTCTGCTAAAGTGTTGCTGCGTTGGGAATATGCAAACTCCTCGTCCTAGGTTGTGAAGCTACAATCGGGCGTATTCTTGAAGAGTTCTAACCCTGGCACTCTCATCCCTGTCCGCATTCCGTTAACACCCATGGGTTAACATTCTGCGGAACCTACTTGTTCATACTGACCCATACATCTAGCGCTGTGCTTGCATCCAGGGAGTCTCATTTGCCAATGTCCCATGACCAATGTGGGTGTCACAGATAATGCCTGCATGTATCCCTTCACGGTGAGAATGAATTGATGCCCGCTTGAACTTTAATGCACAACACTTTAGTTTGATTTTTGTAACACGCTAACTTTTTGGCACTATGCTTGAATTTGCCTGTAGAAATGTGTATTAATTACTTGTCCTGAAATTTACTGACCTCTATTCGCAAGCGGGAATGAAAGTTTCTTTAGTCGTCTGTATATTTTGGTGGGTTCGTTCCTTTTTTCGGTTATATTCCGGTATTTAGTTATTTCTTGCCTATATTTAGTAGTTTCATCGTGCTTTTTCATCCTTAAGCTTCCTACTTCAGAATTCCAAGTGGTATCTTGTTCGTTTTACAGCGTAGACAAGCTTACTATGTCTGTTCCAGGTTTCATAGAACACAGCCCAGTTCTTTTTGCAATATTAGAGATCAAACAGGAAAATAATTGCCTTCTGTCAGACCGTTCGAGGTATATACAGCTCCTCCCACGCCTTCGTTCGTCGGTGTTGCCGCTGGTTGTGGACATTACACTGTGCCCATCGGATAAGGAGAAGTATGAAACGATGAAGCAAGCGATTTTAAGTGGGTTATTGCACAGTGTTTGACTCTATATATGAACAGCTCATTTGTCTCCAGCTGTGAGATAGCAAATACAAGAAATTCGAATTTACTGCTGCAGCATGAACTGCTTTTAATTCGCTGAAAGTGGCTATCGTCAACCTTGCTTCTATAGCGCATCACGACCCGTCAGCCTCGCTGTTTCGCAATACTGACGCAGCAGATGTGGCAGTCGGCGGTTTAGCAGAAACTAGTAGGTGACATGTGGCAAACCTTAGCGTTTTTTCCAAGCTCGTACAATCTATGGAATCCCGCTATAGCAAGTTCGGTAGAGAACTACCAGCCATATACCTATGGATAGCTCACTTTCGACACGTCTTAGTTGGCTGCTGATTGGCCGTATTCACCGGCCACAAACTCTGACTTACGTGCTCGGTTCCACTACCGACCGCTACTCTCCTAGGGAGTGGCGCCACCTTTACTATATTGCTCAGTTTACGACCGACATACCACAAGTCTCAGATGTGCACAACGCCGTCGTTGTTGAATTCAAGCGATCTTTGCTGACGTCGGCACTGCTATCGATTTGACAGCCATGGTCAAAGTGCAACGCAATGATATTGAGGTTGATCTACTGCACACATCTCCCTCACTGGACATACGACCCGTTCCACTGACATCCTCAGACGGAATTATACTTTATGATTTCTCTCTGGGTACGCCGCGCCAAGTCATCCCACGCGAGTTTCTACATACTGTGTTCGACAAGTTGCACGGTTTGTCTCACCCAGGAGTTCGCGCATCGGTTAAATTCGTAACTGCACGATTCGGTTGGTGCAATGTAAATCGGGACGTCGGTATTTGGGCAGCTGCTTACCTTCCGTGTAAACTAGCGAAGGTGAACAAGAACACGAAAAGCTCATTAGGCACGTTTTCGACGCCAGCCGCAGTTTCTCACCAGGTGCACGTCGAGATCCTAGGCCCTCTGTCGCCTCCGAATGGCTCTGTGCCTCCACTGACGTGTGTCGATAGGTTCACTAGATAGCCTGAGGCCTTCCCTATCCTAAATTGCTCTTCAGAAACGGTCGTGAAAGCGTTTTTAGAACTCTGGGTAGCATAGTATGACTGCTATGCCATAGTGACCACTGATCTTGGGTCACACTTTTCGTCCACGTTCGTATCGTTGCTAAGGGACTTAGGTTGTCGCCAAGTCCAGACGGCGGCATATCATCCGGCCGTTAATAACACGGTGGAGCTTTTACACACCTAGTTGAAGGCAGCGCTACATGCGCGCGCAGGTCCTTCATGGACTGAACCAATTCCCCACTAGGTTTACGAAACACTGCTAAAACGAATTTCGACGCAGCACTAGCGCAGCTAGTCTACGGTGGTACGTTGTGTTTGCCCGGACCGTTGGTAACACCAGCCCCGTCAATCACCTCTTTTGTCTACTGAAGTTATACCGACTGGCTCACCAGAAGCGAGAGCTACATTCGCCCACTCCTCGGTTGCAGAAGACATCAGCGTACGTGCCTGAGAAGATTTCTACGTGTTCACAGGTCCTTCTTCGCGCAGTCTGCGTGCAACAGCCTCTTCAGTCGTCGTACAAGACATCTGCGAAGTGCTACATCGTACGAATACCACATGCATGATCGACTGCGGTGGCCGACGCGAAGTCGTCACCATCGACTGTCTGAAGCCTGTATTTATGGAATAAACCTTGCTTATTATGTCTAGTAATGCTTTGTGCAACGTCTCAACTCACCGCACCAACTTTCAACAACCTAGTGTAGTCGAACCATACCACGATCTCGGGATACAGGCATCGACCGTCCCGACATCTCCCGAATCTAGCCCGTCGCCTCGTACAACCATACGTCGGGGTCAGGAGCTTCGTAAGCCCGTTCGTTTTTCTGATTATGTACAGTGTAAATATTTTGGGTTTGTCGTATTGTATACATTTACCCCGCTTTCGATAGATTGGCGTTTTGAAAACACAAAAAACAATAAGTTCCGAAAAATCTATAGTTAATAATGTCCAAAAACCTAGAAACCCAACGGTTTTTGCATGCAGCTCATTTGCTCGTTCCTGTTAGGGTTCTCTGCGCGTTTATGTTCTTCCTCCTCTGTACCTACCTCAATCCTCACCTTCGATCGACTAGGCCTCACAAGCAATATTTTCGAGGATCGCCGCAGTCAACGAGGCGCCTGACGCGAACGCCGGTCATTTCTGCGCGGGTTGAGGGTCGCTTCTTGGTGGGACGACAGTCGCTTCTTCGTGGGACTATGGTCGTTTTCTCCTTAGGACGAGGGATATTTTGGCACTGGGCGTGGTACGGTAGGTGAATAGAACACTCTCAAGCGCACAGTTTTTCAGCAGCGACGGTTGAGGTCCTGTCGACCTTTTTCTAGACAAGCCAGTTTTTTGAAGTTCGACAGGTCTACTCCAGCGGTTCGCTGAATGCACTCTGTCCTGCAATCAAGAACTAATAAATAACGAACGACACAACGGACTCCGACTTCTGGCGAACCCCAGTTTGACACGAACACTCAATTATTCTTACTTAGCACGATTTTGCCCTATGAACCTCGATCTCTCCGTCACTTTTGACATCAAAGGCTCATTTTATTCCGCCCTCTAGGGCGAGCTCTGTAGCGCCACAAAAGATAACAATTTTGTGTACAATTTCACTGATGACCAATTGTAAATTAATCTTGTTTGTTTTAATCCATCCATCAAGTGCACCGTCTCGGACTGGTATTTACTAGTCCTACAGCTACGCTACGCGCTGTTCTTGCTGATGTACTCTCTATTCCTTGTAGGCTTTACAACGTACCTTTGGTCTAGCTGCTTCAAGCTTCCCCTTCATTTAATTTGACACATCGTTTACGTGTCATATTTATCGATTAATATTCTAGCCTCATTATTCTTTACAGGATGTTTTCTGAGCTGAAATAGGCGTCCTCAAAGTTGGTTCGACACACTGTAAAGGCAGCACAATATTCTAAACTTCCTGAGACCCCATCGTCTTGAAAGTCTCTAACAGCTTAACTAACAATACGCATCGTACTAATGGAAATCAATTAATACTATTAACTCGTCATCCTATGGCTTAATCGTCTAAGCGAGAACTTCCTAGGTACCAGTTCTGAAACGTTTTATATTAGCAATGCGATTTCGAATATATGTCGTGAACCAAATATTACACGCTTGTAGTATCTACAGCACTTGAATTTTTTGGTACTTTTAACTGTTAACCCATCAATTTGTTTGACTGATTGTGAATCCCGATCTATTTCGCTTCCGCGGTGAATCATGCGCTTTGCTTCACCCTGCTTTCGCTTCCCTGCTCTCCAATCCTTTGAGTCCATGTGAACGCACGATGAGTCCCGACTCTCTTACGCCGTTCCGTATACTACTATTTGACAAGTCTTTTGCGTCTAATCATTTGCTTCTAGCATATGATTAACACAACACAACTGGTGACACCTATTTTGAGCACGGTTCCGCCATCGAAATTTGTTGTTGGTGGGGTCGTTCCTTTCCTTCCTGTGAGTGTCTTTTTTAACTTGTATTTTGTGACCCACTATGGCTCATTCAGATACTAATACTTTTGGCTCTGCAATTAGTATACCGACGCTGTCTGTCCATTTCATAATATTTGATAACCACCTATTTCGCATTGTAATAACTTGGAATAATCCATCCTTCCGATAGCTCTTGGTCCTCTCCATTCTAAATCGTTGATGAAATTTGGTATAATGTGTTGATTACCGATAACTAAACAAACACACTCACAAATAGATATCCCGTCACAAACATGCAGGATCTCACCACATGCCTCACAATTAACTCGGTTTTCACCGAGATTGACTTGGTTCGTGCTTATCACCAGATTCCTATATAGTAAAATGATATAAACGAAAAAACCGTTATCACTCCCTTCAGCTTGTATGAGTGTTTAAGAATGCTTTCGGATTGTTTAACAATGCGCAAACTTCTCAACTGTCCATCCACGAAGTTAGCCGAGGCCTATACCTTGCTTATCCGTATCTCAATGGCGTTCTTGCAGCCACTTCATCCAAAGGAGAGCATCTGGGCCGTCTCTGATCCCTCATCCAGCATTTTACCCAACACGGCGTCATATTTAATTCGATTAACTGCATACTTGGAAAGTCTATACTTCCTAAGCCACTCCATTCTGTTTTCTGGTATCAAACTATGTGCAAGTGAGATTAACAACATTGAAACTTCCCATCTCCGACTTCATTCAAAAACTTCTGTCAACTTTTTGGTCTAGCTAACTACTACTGACGCTACGTCGATTTTCTGATGCAGCCCAAACAGCTTTCACCGAGCCCAACAATAATAGCTTTAGCACACCAGTTCTTGCTCACTGAAACGTCCGCTTCTCTTTCCCTTACAACTGATGAGTTAAGCATTGTGGTAGGAGCAGTTCTCAAACAACCCGTTGGTGGGCAGTGTTAACCCCTGTACCCAGCGAAATCTCACTACGTCACTTTTGGCCGAGA
Organism: Dicrocoelium dendriticum; assembly: GCA_944474145.2. Taxonomy (NCBI): domain Eukaryota; kingdom Metazoa; phylum Platyhelminthes; class Trematoda; order Plagiorchiida; family Dicrocoeliidae; genus Dicrocoelium; species Dicrocoelium dendriticum. Next base: position 97,896,315 of record OX104067.1, on the reverse strand, counting down.
AATGCCCGCTAGCTACCTTCTTATTTGTCACTTCCGGCAAACATTCAAAGCTTGACCTCCACGGTGCACACGAGACGCAGTTCCCTGCTGAGATACATCATTCCCCAGATGCGTCCAGCGTTGTCGCCGAGGCTAACGCTTGTGTCAACCACACTCGTCCCTATTTGACTACTCTAGACCTTGCCATCATGGCATTGGCTCAGGCCCAAGATGAAGACGTCAAAGGCACCCTGAACTTCACTTCAGTGCATGTACAACCCTTTCATCTTCCAAACAAGGTCAAAGCAACCATTCGTGACTTTCAGATGTTCAGTCTATGACACTCTAGAATGACTGTATTGACATCCAATTGGACAGCGAGCGATTTTTTGGCCAAGCTTATAATGATGTTTGTGACTGGGCTTTTGTTTGTCTTTGCTATCATCTCTCCAATGTAGTTCGACACCGTCAGACCTCTCGGCACATCCCTTCTCCAGGTTCTCGGTTATCACAAGTACACTTAGGCCTTGGTAGGACACTTGCCTACTTCCCGCGGATTTGTATACACACACACACACAGCACACACACACACACACACACACACACACACACTCACACACACACGTAACGACCCAGCATCAGACTGCGCTGCCGAAAAGGTCATCAATCCCTTCTCGGACAGTTGGATTTCCCGCTTGATATACCATACACCATCATAACCCACCGTAGAACTCATCACGTTTTCCCAAAGTGATGCTTTCGGTGATTTTTGGACCGCCACTGTAGTTATACGACGGCTTGCCATCCTGCAGCAAAGGACATAGTCCAGCGCTTGCTAAAACTGCCAGAGTGTTCTGTCTGTTCCACTTCTGACCCTGACTTGAGCGAGGACATTTCGCTTGCAATTCTAAGCATTTGCAGCATCATGGAAGCTGATTTGCAGTGCGCACCAGCAGAGTTAATCTACTGCTCAGTGCTTAAGCTGCAATGCGTGTTCAGTTCGCCAACTCACCATCACATGTACCAAGGTCTAGCTTTGCATTTTCACTTTTCCCGTACATGCGCTCGCTCTATTCGACCACCATTTGCCAGCAGACCAGAGAAGTGCGAAAGCACAACCAACTCCAGCTGCACACACGTCTTCCTCTGCAATGACGCAGTGCGATACCTTGTCCAGCCTCCCTACACCGGTCCGTTGAGAGCTCTACAGCGAACTCCGGTGCACTTATCTTTAGATCAGAATTGTCATTAAACAACGGTATCCACTGGCCCTTTCAAGGTTGCCTTTTTCGAAGACTCGCTTCCAAACCCATCTGAGACAACCGCACAGGTGTGTTCATCTCTAATGGCGTCTTCTATATCGGTCACCACAGATGACTCTGTCCTCCTTTACCCTCATGCCAACAACACTCAACATTCGGGCAACTGACCGACGCGGCAGACAGGACAATAGTCCGGTACGCTTTTTAGATAGGCGAACTCTTGCTGCTTGCTTCAACATGTTTGTTTTCCACCTTTATTGATTTTCGTGTGGTATATCCATAAACGTTTTGTAAACTATAGTATCTCTAAATTTTAATAAACCAAGGGGTGTCCTCGTGTTCGATAATAATAATAACAATAATTAATAATAATACTACTAATAATAATAATGGTTTTTCCTAGGTTTTTCCAAAGAGGCGTCTCCCTAAGCAAGCTTCGTACACCTGTCACATTTTCCATATTGCGTCACACCGCCTGTCTGGACCACGCTCCAATCCCACCCCTCGAGTATTACATTCCAGAACCCGCACCCTAAACTAATCCGGTGCGATCTGGCTCACTGGCTATCAGCCTTAAGCCCGACCACCTTGGCTCCAAGCATCTGCTATTCCGCTTTCAACTGATGAGAACATTAACCAATGTAGCTCTAGAGCGATTGGCTGCGTTTTTCCAATGAGACGCCAGAAAGTCTCCGTGGGACCAAGATAATTTTAACGATCGACTGGAGGGGCGGTGGGGGAAGTGAGTACCCCAAAGCGTACCCTCGTGCCAACATCGATAGAACTGTCCTGTCTAGTCTTTGCAGTCGAACGAACAATAACCGATTGGTTCAACTAAGCTGCATTCTAGTCCACAAGCTAATAACCTCAAATAACAAAGTACAAAGACTAGACACAGTGAATACTGTACATCCCTGATTAATAGAGCGCGGTAGGTGAATGTAAGACTTATTTGGATAGATTCGTCTCAGCCAGACTCAGCCAAACGGTCACCACACATCCAGTGTATCGTTAGATGGCCGTTTCGTCCTACTGGGGATCGTCAGCAGCGAGCATTCGCCGGAACCTGACCTCACACTGACTTGTCTGCGGTTTATGCCACTGAACCATGGGCGACGAAGGTGGCCTGTACTGATTAATTTCTAACTGTAATACAGCTCGGTTCATCCTCTACTGTCGCGCATGTTGTGATCGTGCAGCACACGACTGACTACTTTTACTAGCCGAAAACAAGCGTGGCGGCATGCAAACTGCTAAGGCGAATAGTGATTATTGTAACGTATTAAACGGATTTATCGCTTTATTGAGATTAGTCGCAGCTAGACTCAGCTGAACAGACAAGAAACATTTGCCAGTCACAAGACGGTTGTTTCACCCTATTGTGTTTGGACCCGGCAGGATCCGGATGATGTACACTCCTGACGAATCCTGGTAGAACGAAGCGGCCGTATTGCGTACCTGGATTTGTGGTGGATGTTTGGCTAAGTCTAACTGCGACTAATCTCAATAAAACAATAAATCCGTTTATTTAACTCCAATAATCACTAGTCGCATTAGCAACTTACATGCCACCACGCTTGGTTTTAGTTGGCAAAGTTGCTCGCAGCACAGCACGTCGTCCCTGTGTTATGCACGTTCACAACCTGCGTCATCATAGATTAGCCGAGCTGTAACGCTGTCGGTCCCACCGCCGTTACATACTACTCAGTGGCATAAGTCGCCAACACGTATGGGTAAGGTCAGGTTCCGGCGGATGCCTGATACTCACGATCCCCAGTAGAACGAAATGGCCGTCCAGCAATTTATAGAATTTATACTGCCTGTCTTGCTGAGTCTAGGTGTGACGACAGGCAGCATTTGCTGGCACATTAGAGACCCACTCCATTAATATCTGCTGCCTATCGGAGACAGGCCTGCAAGACTCGAGTTCAGTGCTCATTTTGGTATCCGCTTCAGGTGACAGCAACAGCCATTCTCATTGCGCCTATCCGGTGACGATGCAGCTTCGAGCACCAGCCAAGCTGGTGTTGGCATTGTTGTGAGACCCCGGCTGAAGCTGCTCTGGTTGATCGGATTCCAATCAATAACCGGATGTGTGCGGTCTGATTGGCTGACTCGTTCAAAGCTTCGAAGCCGCGCGGGACTAACAGGTGTTTTTCGTCATCGCTGCATATGCACACCCAAACTCTATATCTCAGTTAGCTTGCAAATTATGTAGCCCAGCCAACCTCCTCCATGTCTCAGTGGCTTAAGCTGCTCTTGGTCGTTGGCATTTGCCTCTAGCGTTCATGGGTTCGATCCCAAGTAGGAGACCGAAGGCATGGTCACCACTGACGAGCCCCAATAAGGGAAACGCCTCTGGTGCCTTTCCGGACTAAGCTGTGCTATGTACTTCGTGAAGTACTGTGAGGCAAGCCTTAACAAGATTCGGTAAAAGATGACTTCCACCGCCAACTGACCGAGCTCCTTCGCCACAGAAGTAGCTCGGACACTGTTGTGCCGGCTGGGGATCTGAACGCTTGAGTTGGAACGTTGTCCACTGATGAACTGCATCTGGGGAGCCAACATGATGTAGGCTCCCGTAATGATAACGGCGGGCGGTTACTTTATTTGTATGAAGCACTAACTTCCGGCACAAAAGTCGCCGGAGAGTGACATGGCCCCCTTAGCCTCGAACCAACCATGGACGCAAAGCGATCACATTGCGAAAAGTTACCGATGGAGAGGCTGCATCCAGAACTGTAGCTTGAGTTGGAGCACATGTGTGGACACCAACCATGCACTTGTATGTGCTGACATGGGGATATGTTTTGGCGGATGAACGCGACGACGCTGTGAGCGCATTGACACCAGCCAACTGGCGAAGCCAGCTGTTCTGAATGCCTATCAAAGCACGCTGGCATGCGAGTTGAGTCAGCACTCACTGGATGCAACTGAAGCTCACTGGTCTCACGTTTACCAGACCTTAGTAGCAGAGGCAAATCCTCATGTGGTAAGTCCAATCGCCAACATGGACATTGGATCTCTTCGCGGTCTCTGGAACTTCTCGATGCTCGCCGGCACATTTTGGCTGGAAGCAAGCACGATGAAAATCGCAAAGTGCTCCGGGAAAAACTCCGTGCTAGTCTGAAGAGAGACTGTGGATCTTGATGCTCATCGTGCTTCAGAGATGGAGATGGCTGCTGCCTTTGTTAACCGGGAAACGTGCAGGAGATTTGGTGTTAGTGAAACAGCTTATGACGAGAGTGAACAGCCTATACACAATTTGTCAAAACGTTTGGAGCGTTGGGTTGAATATTTTGAAATGCAATTTAATCGGCCGGAATTGTCAGATTTATTGCCGTCCACTGATCGCACTGCTCACTGGGCTGTCCTTTTTATCCGCCCTCTCGCTCAGAAGTCGAACGTGAGATCAATTCTATGAAATTAACTTAAAGCTTGCCATAAGCCCTAACTTTCCAGAGATCAGACTATACAGAGAACGCAGAATGGAAACGAACTTCCCGAGAACACCAATCCTCAACAGACAGGGCCACAATTTAGCCCTGTCGACAGAATCGAAGGCAGCACACATATACAGGAACAGCAGAATCGTTGGCTTTTGATACACATGGCGGAGCTCGAGAATCTGACGGAGTGTGAAAATCTTACCGATGCAGCCCCGACCAGGGCGGAACCCTGCCTGTGCTTCTCACTGTAGTGATTCACGCCTTGGGGATAGACTGCGAAGAATGGTGGACACCAGAACCTTGCAAATGACGGGAACCAAACTTATGCCTCTGTAATTGGAGCAATTGGTGCACAGGCACTTTCTGAAGATGAGGACGACTACCGACTCACTCCAGGATGAAGAAACCCCCTTCTTTGACCAGACTTCTGAGAACAAAGCGATGAGTTTTCGAATCAGTGTTGAGCTCCCCATCTTTAAATAGACCGTAGACAATCAGTGCCGGGTGCCGTATACTGCTTAAAGCAGCTGAGTTCCCGCCAGGTTTCCTGGAGAGAGGAATAGTCCACTTATCATCAGTGTGCACCCCAGGGGAAACAGATAGGGCAGGCGGCCAGGAAAACTGCGAGCGAAAATGTTTGGCACATCGCTGTAACCGTCGTTGAAGATTAGTGATTAGGAAGCCATCATCTTCGTAGATATTTTCGCTTATTCCTGATCGGAAGCCTTCGGTGACTCGGATGAGATGGAACTGTTTTCTGGTATTACCATAAAGATTAGCAAGCGCAAGCTCTCTAGCATGTTCATACCACCAGGTCTCACGATCCTTCTGTAAGCTCCTGCGCAACAGTCGATCCAGGGATCGGCGTTACTCACTACAGCTAATGTCAGCTGGGATCAAGCGGCGTCTGTCCATCAGCGACAAGGAAGCAGTGATGACTTGGCTTTTCAGTGGGTGACAAGCAAATATACAACTGACATTACTAGCAGAGATTAGTGTCTTGATGCGCATCCATTGTCAATTGAGACCATCGTCAGAGGACAAAGCAAGTAGTGTTGACAGAGAAGTCAGGTACTTGGCTAAGGTCGCAAGCTTTTGCAGATTTTCGACATTCGGTCAGTAGTGCTTACGTCTGGATGATCCTCCGAAACGCATCTATATTTTGGCTTGAGCCAGTGCATGATCAGTGTCCAGACAAGTTGACCAGTACGTACGGCAGCCTGTTACGCTTCCGCGCCATCTGTAGCTTATTGCTAAGTGGTCAAGCTGGGATCATTCTTGTGTTTGAGAAAGCGGACGCTAGGTAACAGTCTGTCTTTTCAAATGACGAAAATTTGTATTTGAAAGAAACATGCGATTAACAGAACAAAGAGTCAATCATCTGTCTCCGTTTTCGGATCGGCTGCCACCGAGGGCATAACTATCCCCAAGATGGTGCCTGCTTGGTGTCAGGCGGCCCACTCGTGCGTTAAAATCTCCGGCAAGAATGACAATGTCAGACTTCTTAGCGGAACGCAGAGGCTCATGTAGCTGATGATAAAAGCAATCCTTGACTGCATCCGGGCTGCAGTCATTAGGAGCTTAGGCGGAGATGACAAACAAGGCACGCGTAACATCTCTACGCTCACTTAAGTTACATGAATCTCGTAGTTTAACTGCACATAGCCGACTGTTGACTGGGATCCAGTCAAACAAAGCGACCTCAGCCCCGTCACTCAGTGCGACCCCGACACCAGCTTGGCCAGAAGTTGCGGCCTCTGCGTCTCCTAAAAGGCGCAAGTGGTATTCGACGTCAGGTCTTGCCGGAGATGCCATTCTGATGACGGTACTGGCGTCTCGCAATCTGGTTTCTGAGAGAGTTTCTCAAGCGCGCGGGCATGACATGCTTGTCGTCCGATCTGCATCAAAGTGCGCACATTGAATGCTGGAAGGCCGAATGAAGAACCAGGACGAAGGAAAGCTTGGGTTTCAGTTGAGCGTGCAGATGTTGTGACTACCGGGCAAAGAACACCACACCTTTGGCTCAGAACTCTGTCAGATGCCGCCATTGAGCTGTGGTTGACGGTGATCGAACAAGACATGGTAGTTGAAGGAAAGCTCGTGAGACGATTTGTGAACGGATATTGAACAGCAAACAGATCAACAGATCAATAATCCAACCACACGAAAGTACATAGTCATGAATGGTGAGTCGTCTAGCTCTGAACGACTGTCGTGCTTGTGTCCAACGAAATCACGTGACGGGACAGTCAGGAATGTCAAACTATCTAGCTGTGATTGACTATGAAGCTTGAGCCCGTCTAATACCTCCCTCCTTTAAAATGAACTGAATAACACACTACGCTTGATTGGTATACTTTACGTCTTGGGTCCACCTCGAGCCTCTGCAGTGGCGCTCTGATTCGCGTTGATTATCTTCGATCCGTTGTTTCGTTTTGTGTTTGGACGACCGGCTCTTCAGATGGGGCAAGTTGATACGTATCCAGCAAGGTGTCCAACGGTAGTGAAGCTTCCTGTTTTTGGGATGTCCTTTCTACCTCAAAACAGGGTCTAAAATGGCATACATGTCTAGTCCATATGATGGAAACCACTGATATTCTGTACGAAACACTTGTAATCCGTTCAGCGCCACGATCAGGAATCCAGCATGATCTTCTGTCACGAAAATTAGTTAGGTACACAATCTCACCAGACAGGAAATGCCGGAGGCGTGTACCATGATGGCGATTAAAAGGCAATCTCATTTGAACATTGCGTTCTCCCTTGTGTAGCGATGGCTTTAAAACATCAAAGAACGTTCTGACACGCCTACCGAGAAACGCTTCGGATGGAGCTACGTTTTGAGGTACTGCTTGAACTAGCGTCGTACGGTTAATCTGCAAAAATTTGTCAGTGCGTTCCTGGATATTCTCCTTTCTTTCCATTTTAAGTAATGCTCCCTTAAATGAACAATGAACAATGATTTATAACGGGTAAAAAAGCATATGCTTGACAGGTCCCGTAGGGTGGTTGGGGCAATAAATAAAATGGAAGGATAATCGAACAAGTAAATCGTTTTTTAAGCCTCTACAGATTTCAACGCACCACTTCATAATGATAGTTTGGAGTATGGACTGGATGTCTGCACCCAAAGTAGAGCTGTTATATTACAGCAAATGTGGGAAAAAGAAATCAAAGGAACCGTTAACGCTCACACGTGCGTTGCTTCCGTTGAGAGATGTGGTACGTTACTCCAGTTTGTATACATCCATGTCGCTCATTGGGACACTTCTGTATGTAACATCACCGCCACTTTGCGGGGAGGGTCAGTAACCTCATGGTTTGGGTCTCGTTATTTCGTCCTCCGAATAGGACGTGCTATGCCAAATAATGCAAGTAGGAAAGTGTGTCTTCTAGGCGCTTTTTAAATAGTGCCAATGTGGGGGCAAGGACGACGTGAGTGGGGAGCGCATTCCAAGCACGGGACACACGGAGTGAGAAAGAGTTTCGTCGGCAATCGAGTCGGCTGTAGTGTATAGCCAGTTTGAGCTGATGACCTCTCAGGTTGGTATTTTGGCTCAGCTGCAAGAGACTGCGACATGGGTGATTTGGATTCATCAGTATTGAGTAGACCATGAGGAGGTCTCCTCGGTGACGACGATATTCACCATTGTACAATCCCAGAGACTGAAGTCTGCGTTGGTAGGGGATGTGAAACAGGCCTTTGACGAGCTTCGTTGCTCTACGCTGTGGAGCTTCAAGTGCACTGATGTCGCGCTTGCGCCAGGGACGCCAGGCCTGGATCGCATACTCCACCTGGGGTCTCACGTAAGCGTTCAGCATTTGCGGAAATACAGATGGCTCGAAATTTCCGAAAGCCCTCCGTAAGAGTCCGAGATGTTGACTGGCCCTTTTCGATGCCTTTTCAGTTTGTCTGGAGCAGCCAAGGTCGTCCTGCACGATCACTCCGAGGTCGCATTCCTGGGAAGCATGTTGCAACGGCTGGTCCCCGAGTAAGTATTCATGGATGAGCTGGTGGCGTAAGCTCACGACTTTGCACTTGGCGAAATTGAAGTGGAGCATGTTTTAGGATGACCAAGTGTACGCCCTGTCCAGATCGCTCTGCAGTGTTGTGTGATGGTCCTCTGTCCGGATGTCATGCCAAATTTTGACATCATCTGCAAACAGCAAGAAGTTCGACTGTAGTACACTGGTAAGTTCGTTAATGAATGTTAAAAATAAACGTGGCCCCAGTACTGACCCTTGAGGCACACCGCACTGGACGTCAATTGGGTCGGACATGGAGCTGCGGACTCTCACATTCAGCTGACGTTGAGTGAGAAAGTTGGAAATCCAACCAAGCACAGGGTCACCGATTCCGTAGCCTCGAAGCTTGTGTAGGAGGATGCGGTGGTCCAAACGATCGAACGCCTTCGAGAAGTCCAGGTAGACAACGTCGACTCCAAATCTAGCATCAGCTGACTCCGTCCAGCTTGCTCGGGCCAGCAGCATGTTTGTAGTGCAGGATCGATTTCGGCGGAATCCGTGTTGCTGTGGCACTATGATATTGTTGTTCTCCAGATATCCCATCAGCGCCTCCGCAATTATACGTTCCATTACTTTAGATAAAACTGGGAGGAGAGTGATTGGACGGTAGTTCGACGGCTCCGCACGATTACCGCTTTTGTAAATGGGAGTGACTAGCCCATGTTTCCACATTGTGGGAATCAGCATTTCGTCAAGACAACGTTGAAAGAACCGAGCTAATGGTTCGGCAATGTTTGGGGCCGCTGCCTTCAACGCCTTCGGTTTAATATCGTCTACGCCTGGCGAGCTGTGCCCACGCAACGACATTAGCGTTTTCAGCACATTGGTTGCCATGAACGATACGTTGTGTAAACCTGGGAACGGTGAGAGCTCTGTCAAAATCGGGTGAAGGGATGGTTTACTCCGGAAAGTATGGAGGAAGTGTTGACGAAACACGTTGGCCGCGTCCTGTGCAGTTTGCGCATGACCATCTGTTGCACGCAAGACCGGGATCCCGCGCTGCACTCTAAAGAGTTTGTTGATATGTCTATACAACAGCTTTGGATTTTTGCTGAATTTCGCCGCTAAGTTCTGTTGGTGCTGGAGTTTTTCTTCGCGAATCAACTTGACGCAGTGGTTTCGTTGAGTTGTGTAGACTCCCCAGGTCAGATTACTTGGGCAAACTTTGTAAGCGTGCCAGGCCGAATCCCTCAAGGCCATAGATTTTCCCGTACGGCTTCTTAGGAACAAATCCACTTGCTTCGGGCGAAAGGCCTTGCGTTCTGATGCATTTGCCACTAGCTCAGTGAATTTGGTGACAAACACCATCCAAGCCTCATCGGGCGGATTCTCGGTCAGGAAGGACCAGTTGGTGTCTTGAACAAGATTAGGCAAGATGTCGTAATGTGTAACCATATAAGTTTCCTCGTCGTTCTCTCTAACGTACTCCGAATAACAGATGTAACGAAAGTGCGACGTCGCGTGATCACTACGACCTAGTGGTGTAGCTATGGTAACGGTGTCAATCATTAGTTCCTCGTTGGTGAGCAAAAGGTCCAAGTCAGAGGGGGTGTCACCCGTTCTGAAACGAGTGGGGGAGGCGACTTTGTTATACAGTGGTACATCGGTAATCAGTTCTTGCAAATCAGCCTTGAACTGTTCGCTGGGCGATGCTGGAACTTCGAGTGCGTGCAGATTGAAGTCCCCCACCAGAAGAACGTGACTGTGTGGATGTGCCAATACTCGTTTCATCGCAGCAGCAAGGCCTTGATCCATTTCCAAGGTAGACATTGGAGGACGGTAAACTATTGCTAGCAAACACACATCGCCACGTCTCAGGTGCATACGACACCAAAGAGAATCGTTGATGTTTGCTTCTGAGTCATCAATGATCTCAACATGTAGGTCGGATCGATAATACAAAAGCACTCCGCCTCCTCTGCTAGGCCGATCTTTTCGTAAGGAACTCATGCCAGGTAGCTCAATCTCGGCATCCACGATTTTCGTGCTCAGCCAGGTTTCGGTGACCATAACTAGGTCCCAGGGCGTGGCGACCTGGCGAAATCGAAGTTCGGTTAGCTTGCTGAGAAGACCTTGTGCATTAGTATAGAAGCAGGTGAGGGCATCGGTGGTTAGAAGAGTGTTTGTAGATTCTGGTTTTCGGTTGGAGTTTACGCCGACCCTTGTGGGGTCGGCTGCCGGTAGTTTTTTGTAGGACCGATGCTGCAGACCCTAGGGCCAGTTCAGGTCGTTGTATTGAGCTCTCAGCGCCAACAAGTGGGTGACCAACTTGTCCCCCTTCAGCCGGCAGCGTGTTTTGGCATTGTCTCTGGTCTGAGCTACATGGCGGCAGAATTGTATTGGTACGTTGCTTGCTCAGTGTGACATGGCCTGTTGGTGGTTCAGTGCCCATCGTCTTTATACGTATTTCGGATGGTAGCATTTGACGCATTTTGCGCCACGTATTGATCACATATTCTACCATCATTTCGGAATGCAACGATATTTTCATCACTCGGGGACCACATCCTTTGTAGTTAGGTGAGAGTGGTAACCTTGATGTCGAAGTAGCAATAACGTTTTCGAGTGAGAGCAGTTCGCGAATAAAACGCCATTCATCCCAGTCATGCGCTTTGGCCTCTAGATCGCTTGAGGTCTTGAGCTCGGGGACACCGTGAACAAGAACAGATTTGGCGTCTTGTCGTTTACGGAAGTCGTCCGGATTTTGTTTGCGTTTTTGACGTTCGCTCCAAGGAACATCTGGAAAGATTCGAACTGTGCATGATGTGGTACGGAGGCGAGCAGCTGACAAGAGAACTTCCTCTGCATCATTAGCTGATTGTAGTGTTACCTGGAGTAAACGTGGATCACCATAGTGTATGGAGTTTGGGTGACGGACGAGACGCATCATACTGACTGGTTTAACTTGAACCTCCATCAGTTGACACAGGGAGTCCCACTGCTTTTGTCGTCCAACATCTTATCTTTTATAGAGTTCGCCCCGGATTCAGTCACATTGGAGCATAAAACTGTCAAGGGATTATGGTGTTTTTTAATGTCCACCTTCTTGTGAAGACCAGTAATTGGTTTCTTCGCTTGGGTAGATGATGAGATCTTGAGTCCCGTGGTGGTAACGGTAGTATTAACTTGTTTGGCAGCGGGTTGCGTAACGATGAAAGGGGCCTCAGCCGTATGAGTAGTGACAACGGACGCGTATGTTGTCGTCCCTTTAACAGCGTTCAGCGTGGTGGGTGGTTCTGGTGGAGAGTGTGCGGTTAACGCGTCTTTATGAGCAGCCGCTACTGTCGCGGTGACTAACACTGGAACATTGTTCTTACACCGTTCTGGATTGGAGCATGATGTTGAGCATGGATCTTTATGTACAGAGTTATCTGGCTCATATGGGACAGATTTCACTGCTGTTGCTTGCTCTACAATCTTTGACAACCTATCGCACTTCTGTGCCAGCACAGTTATACATCTGACGAGTGGAAGAGATGAACACTCAATGCAGAACCAGAGAGAATCGGTCGTATCATGGAGTTTTTTATCTGGCTGGTACTAAGGCGAGCACACCGAGGATGAAAGTATTTTCGACAGCTACTGCGTTCAATACCAAACCGCACAAGTTTTACACAGTTGTCAACGCCGCAACTAACGTTCATCTCGGTAGCTTTAGGCTTCGCCTTCCGCGGGTAAGAGGTACGTGCCATTGTAGAACCAATCTAAGATGGCGGACACCGCCTGTAGTTGGGTGATCAGTGAGATCTCCGAAAGTAGCGAGGGGATATTCACCAAATTCGCACAGATAAAACAATACACCAAAAGAACTGTATTGGTGTAAAATTCACACAGAAAACACGTATAACACAGTATTCCAAAAGAAAATTGCACATCCAGCACGGCTTAGCAAAATTCCGCGGCGTCCGTGGGTACAGCCAGATGTAAGCGGTCAGTAGGGCATGTAATGACTAGACGTTTAGCCTGCCCGTTTGACTACGGATGGTACGTCGGAGGGCGTATGTGTTCGATGACATGTGAGTTGCGAAAGTCGGTAAAATCTTGAGAAGTGAATTGGGAACCATTGTCCTAAACAATGGTTTCGGGAATATCGCATTCTAAGATAAGATGACGTAGGTGTAACAAAAAGACGGAAGTAGTCGCGTATCGCATTTGAAAAACTTCGGTCTAGTTTGAGTAAGCAGCGACAGTTACCAGATAGTGGAAACTCTCTAAGGGATGGGCAAAATCAGTCTGAATGCGAGACAATGGTACACTTAGAGTTTGACATGAATCTAGCTCACATTTGACAAGTAGTGTTGCTGCCACAGTACAGCTGTTACAGTAACGAACCATATTTTAAATGTCCTGGTGCATGAATGGCCAGTAGGCATAGCTGTGGGCTGTGGGTTTCATACGACTGAGTCCCGGGTGACCTTCGTGGAACTGACTGAGAACCTTGTTCTGTAGAATTGTAGGAATCACAACTCGGTCAGCTAACATCAAGCAACCATCAGTGGTGATTAACGCGAACTTCATTTTACGAAACTGAATACCACAGCTGTCCAAGGTGCGTGCAGGTCAACCAGTGCTAAGGTACCCCATTCTAACTGCGCCTGCAGTTACTGGAAGTTAACGTACAGGTGTTTGAAATTCTTGCCTAATCTCGGGATCTAAGATAATGCTGGACATGACAATGTCTTTCTCTGGTGTCTTGGACGTGCAGTCAGTAATCAGTCTGGCTAATGCGTCAGCATGACCAAGCGAAGACGTATTTTTAAAACGCAAATCGAACTCGTTTGCTAATATGGTGGTTGCCCAACGCTGTAATCTGTTCGCCGTGTGAAATATGAGGCCTCTTTTTGTGCCAACTATATGTAGCAAAGTGTTATGTTCTGCGTGCAAAGTAAATTTGCGTCCTTGTACCACCTTACGAAATTTCTTAGTTGCCAAAACGAGATCTAGTCTTTCTTTCTCTATTTGAATGTAGTTTTTTTCTGTTGCTGCCAACACGCGGGAAACATGCAGCACAGCCTTTGATGTCCATCCTGTAACTGATGTAACAAGACACAACCGATACCCTTTTGCGATGCATCAGCAGCGACACTTTTTGTAATTTTGGGTCGTAATGAGTTAAAAAGAGATCGGATTACAATATTTGTTTAATGTTATCAAAGGCTTTCTGGCATTGCGATGACTAATGCCACACTGACTCGTTTGCCAAAAGTGCCTTTAGTGGGGTCAAGAGTTTTTGCATCTGCGGGACAAGTTTGTGATAATAATTAACTTGACCTAAGAAAGACTGGAAAGTAGCTTTTTCTTGTGGTTTGGCATTAACTTGATGGCTTTTACTTTTTTTGGGTCAGGTCGACCACCGGAACTGTCGACAACGGAGCGAAGGTATTTGATACTGGCCATCATGAGCTCGCAGTTCTCTGGACGTACACGAAATCTATATGAATCTATCCTTTAGAATATTTCGTTCAGGTGGCTGTAAGGATCTTCACTTGTGGAGCTCACAATTATTACGTCATCCAACTAAACCATGGCACACTGTAATCCGGATAGCATAGCTTCCAACACTTAGTGAAATATCTCTGCAGCACATTTTACTCCGAATGGTAACCGCTTGTAATGATACAAGCCTCGGCGCATATTAAAAGTGAGCAGTTCTTTTGGGCGCTCCTGGACTACTACTTACAGGTATGCATCCGAAAGATAAATTTTAACAAAAGATCTCTTCTCTATTACGTTTTGTGCATAAATCCTCTGGAACAGGTTAGGGATATTGATGCGTTTCCAATGCGTTAGTTAATCTGGTAGAAAAAGCAGCACTCCCATTAGCTTTTCTTATGACTACAATAGGAGCGGCTCACGCCGAGTAGCTCACAGCACTGATAACCCCCATAGACTCCAGTCGAATAATTGCGGCATCTACATCCTAAACAGCAGCGTATGGTACTGGTCTTTTGGGATAAAATACTGGGCGTATATCTGTATGCGGATACAATACAGCTTTTTCCTTAGAACACCTTCCAAGACGCTCTGCAAAAACATTGAGGTACTAAGAGGCAAAATGTGATAGAGCTTCTGCACTGTCTTTAAACATTACGGGTGCAACCGAAAAGTGAAAATTGGTGGGACACTGTGAAAACTATTTGGGTTATCACAACTACCGTTCAAAGGTATGTGCCATAAATTAAGTTTGTCTATCCAATCTATGCCTAACAAGTTCAAATCTTCATAAAAGCTGACTTAACAAGCACTATTAGCATGCAAATTGCGAACTGCGAACTCACAATTGAACTGTCCAAGAAAGGGTACTTCCGAGCCGGATGCGTCGTGAGCGAAATGTGAAGTCTGAACACATACGGGTTTACCGAGCTCCCTCCGTACCGACTCAGAGATCATTGTAATATCGGAAGCCATGTCTAGTTGAAGCCGGACAAGAACACCGATTATTACAATCGTAACATACTTCCGAAGTGACTAATAGTTCTGGGTAGTGGTTGCAAACGCCACATTTGCAACGAAACCTTGAATACCTGGAGTTTTGGCGAAGGTTCGTGACGGTCTTCCAGAGGTTCCCTGCAAAACATCTGGTTTCCTTATGTCCCATATTCCCACAACGTTTGCAAATATATTGTCTGAATACAAAAAATCGAGCGAAATGCCACTGACCACAGTGCCAACATGCACTAGGCGGACGGCAGCAGAGTGCGAAGTCGGAGAGACGTACTGAGTTGTGCGATGGTCTAGGGCGTGTAGGAGTAATATGTAGATCCGCCACATAAGACTCGTTGTGCCGTTGGATCACTTCCGTGTCATGCTTCTGGGTCAACACACCTTTACATTCCTGTACCGGCTCCTGTAGTGAGACTTCTAGGTTAGACTCCAACCGAGCTAACAAACGTGTTCGAATCTCCGCAACTTTTGGAGGACGTAATCTACAAACTGATCCATAAACTGATCACTTGTGAGTGTGCTAAGCTGAAAATGTTCAGATTCCCTGTAAACAAGAGCTGAATAAGTCACAAAATAAACCCCTGGTGTTTAATAACTTGAAAACGTCGAAAACGTGTGTTGAAAAGTGAAACTGTAGGGCCGAACTTCCTGGCCAAATGTTTCACAGTCTCGTCCAATGATACATAGTGTAGGTTCTTGGGTAGAATGTAATTAGAGTACTTTTCCTACTCTTGTGGACCCAATTTCCTTAACAGAAGTCGCACCAGAGCTGCATTGCCTAGCTCACCTCCTTCAGCTATTTAACAAGTCTTCATAGCGGCTAAATCATGCTTCGAAATTGAGGGCATCGTCTGACTGGTAAAGTAATTCTCTCATACTGCGCGCCAGCTTGTCTGCAGTTAAAATCGTTGAATGCGTAGATGCTGACTGTAACGATATTCGTGTTGTCAATGTTTCAATTAAGCGTTGCTGTGAAGCCTCAACCTGTGGTTGCTGTCTGGACAGACTTTTTTGAAGAAATTCCAAGGGGACCGTCGTGATTCCCTGTCGCCAGTCTATTATGACGCCTGACTGCAACCGAACCCACTCCTAGCGGAAAGCAAGAACACCACTGCGTGGGACGAGCTGTAAGGAAAAACTGACAAAGTTGAGCATACGGGATGCAAAAGTTTAATAGATAAGTCATGAAAGGACGTAGTAATGAAAGGTGAGCGGTCTGGCTCACCGATTGTCGAGCGTGCGTCCAGCAAAATCACGTGACGGGACAGTCGAAATTCTGTTATCCTAATATTTACGAACGTCAGCTAGATACCAAGACCCTACTTGAAATTTTGTTAGCACTAACAAAGGATTTATTCGCGCTGTCAATTCATACTCTAGGATGTTTCAACTCCTTGTTGTTCAATTGCTGTTAACAATATCGAAACTGCCAGTTGAATCAACGCTGCCTGATTACTCTTAAACATACTCTTAAACATATTCATCTGCAAGCCAGAAAAGGGAAGTGCTATAGTCCTAATGGATAGAAGTGATTACATCTCGACCCTAAACCAGATACTCCGCGACTAAACGAAGTTTTGTGTAAAGGTAAGTGAGAAGGATCAAACAAGCAAAACAGAACAAAACCTGACGAATTGCCTGAAAGATCTATGCACCCGCTATTTTATATCTTATAGTCTGTTTGAAAGTCTGAGCCCAATTGGAACATCTATCCCGAGAATGTATGGACTGCCAAAAGTTCACAAAGAAGGTGTACCTCTACACCCAATATTGTCCATGACAAACTCCGCATGCCATCCAACATCTCAGTTTTGGCAGAAGTGCTAGAGTCAATAAGAAAACGAATTGCCCAAAGTAGTGTTCGGGATAGTTTTACATTAGTAGAACACATTATAGATGGGAACCTGAAGGGAAAGAAACTGTTCTCACTTGATGTAGCTTTGTTATTCACAAATGCCCCGCTACTAGAGACAATAGAATATCTATGCGACGCTGTTCACGTGAACAGCATTCATTTAACTATACCCTTACCAAGCCTGAAAGAATCAGTTCTGAGATGCATCTACAACGTTCAGTTTCTTTTCGAAGGCATATATTATCGGCAGAATGATGGGGTCGTAGTGGAGTCCCCACTTGGACCAGTGCTGGCAGATATTTTCTTGCCAAACTGGAAACTGAATCATTGGGGCCACTTATAGGTCGTTTCGACCATTACTATCGTTATATGGCATCTTTTGTGTGACCCAGAAAGATATCTCTCTGGAAGACATATTGGCAGTGTTTAATTGTGCGCATCCGGCGATTAAGTTCACCTACATACTTGAACAAGCTGGTCGACTCTCATTTCTGGATGTACACCTTAGTAGACGAATTGACCGTTCCATATTAAGGAAGACCAATAGCAAGAAGACGTGGACCGGTCAGTATGCAAACCTTAGTAGTTTTGTACCGCTTAAATACAAGCGTAGCTTAGTACTTTATCCGACCTCAAGTGGGTGAAAGATATGCTCCGAGGATGCTCTGGAGGATGAGATGAAATCCATCCAGAACACGTTGCGCGAAAATGGTTATCCAGAAAGATTCATTCAGCGCAACATGCGGCCCAAAATAACACCGGTCGTTAAGGACGTAGTCGCGAAAAGGACCCTATTCATCCGCATTGGTTTTAAAGGTGGTACAGTTACTGCGCTTTTAACAAGAAAAATGACGCAATCGATAAGGAACATTATTCCGGCTGCGGAATTACGATACATCGTCGCCAGGAACCAGCTAATTCCAGTGTGCAACAAGGACAGAATACCAAAGCTGACCACTTCTTACATTTTCTATCGATTTGAGTGCACTTGTGGGGCAACATTCATTGGTCGGACGGCTCGTTAACTGTCACGTCGTATTAAGGAACGTAGCCCTACATGGTTGTTGAGCGGGGGCACCGGATAGCTTACAAGCGGTATTTTGTCCCATCTGTTCGAATCAGGTCACCAGATTAACCTCCCAATTGCTTTTACTCTGATATAGCAAATTCCAATGAGCAAATCGAAAGTTACGCGATTAAGGATGCTCGCCACTGTAGATTCCACTGCGATCGGCATATTCCAACCCCCACTGTGCTCGCAAAAATGTTTCTTCAATCTCCATACCTGCCTTGGTCAAACAGCTCAGCCTAGCCGTCAACCTGACATCGGCTCAGGCATTGTGATTATGTAACCCACAATTGATCTTTGTGAATGAGACAGCGGCGAACTATGCGCTGTCCAACCATTGACCGAGTCAGTTCAGAACAAACCACTGAACCAACCACCTTATGTGATTGTACCGGCCCGTAGGTGAATCATTGAAAATAATTGTTTGCCTTAGACTGCTGTTCTTGATGAATGTCAAAATATCTAGGTGTGAGCGACTAGGATGCACGAGCCCCTCTAACAATCACGTAATACGTAGAAATTCGTCACATCTAGACTCACTCAAACAGCCGCCACATTCCCGGAAATGCACTGTACGCGCGTTTCATTCTTTCGGAAATCGTCAGCACTGCGCATTCCATCGAAACCTGGTGGGTCTTGAACCCGCAACTCGACTGTTGCCAGTCCGTGTTTGAGACCACTGAGCAACGGGGGGCGGCAACGACCATCGTGAATAAGTTACTAGATGTGGTATAGCGCCACTCACTATCCACTTATTCACGATGGTCGTTGCCGTCTTCCGTAGCTCAGGGGTCTCAACCACGGACTGGCAACAGTCGAGTTGCGGGTTCGAGCCCTACCAGGGTCCGATGGAATGCGCACTGCTGACAATTTCCGAAAGGATGAAACGCGCGTACAGTGCATTTCCGGGAATGTGGCGGCTGTCTGAGTGAGTCTAGACGTGACAAATTTCTACCTATACCTTTCAACTCTCCCTACTATTCTTCTGTAGTCACATAAAATGAGCTCTGTTGAATTGGAGTAGGTTCTTGGCAGATCATTGTTGGATGCAATCCAGTTCATCTTGGAGGAAATCGTGATCTTCACTGCTATTACTGGCTCGCCATATCTTCACCTCATCAGCCAGAATCAGGAAATTTGAGGCGTTGTCTGTTGCCAACTCTTTGATAAACACCAGGAATAAGCGCCGTCGAAACGCCAAGCGCTGTGGAACTCCTCCTTCAATCTCAATCGGGTTGAAGTGTATGCACCTAACACCACCTGTTGCTTATGTGGACGAATAAAGCTGTAGCTCCGCCCAAAAACGGAATCCCGATCCAGTAGCTTCGTAACGTGTGAACTAGGATGCGGTGATCCATGTGGTTGAAATATTAAGAAAAGTGCAGATAATTGATACTGATACCAGCCACAATAGCTGCCAGTTCCGTCCAACTACCGCGTACCATCATCAGGTTGATGGTGCATGGTCGGTGTGGACGGAAGCCGTGCTGCTTCAGTGAAAAGACTTGGCATTTTCCAAGTAAGCTATGAACATGTCAGCGACGACCGCTTTCATCACCTTCGACAGCATAGGGAGGAGAGTTAACGTGCAATCGTTTGCAATATCTGATAAGCTATGGCCTTTAAAATGACGCATTGATGAAGCCATGCATCCATATGTTGGTTACTTGTTATTCATCAAAACGTCTTTCTAAAAACGGCTGCAAGCGCTCAGCTGGCTTAATGACAGCAGATTACAGTACATTCGGGCGAATGTTGTCGGCTCCCAGGAAACCATGATGGCGCAATGGAAACAACTTCCTTAGCACTGTTGCTGGGTTGAAGGTTACATGTGTCAACCCGGCAGTAGTTAAAGTGCATCTTAGGTATCAATTGCAGACAGCGAGTCCGAAAACCGGGGCGTATGTGAGCCGCAAGGCGTCGTCCGATTTATAGGCGTTTTGTACTCTACCGTCTTCTGTGGAAAGTACGGAGATACCTTAGTTCACTTTGTGAAAGCTAATGATATGCCCTTACGGTAGGGTGTCGTTTGCTAGAAACTTAGTAACTAGGAATTGTTGGGAAGTCAATTTGTCCTCACCGACCAGTGTAGTGTAATGGTTGCGTTGGGTCAAGTATTTCCCCCACTTCGTTGTGTCGGGGATGCCCATATAGACATGCCATGCTACATCCCTCAATGACTGATGGCATAAGGAAAAAGAAGCGATAAATTAGTGCAACGGCTTTGAAATGTTCAGAGGAGATGCAGATACCTCCAGGTGGTGTATATCGAAATCCCCTGAGGTTAGGGTATGGTTTTACTTAGGGTGTATAACACTGCAAAGGGCGAGTATCGAATAAGAAAGAATCCATTTCCAGGGTGTATGCTTATGCAAACTCCACGAGAGCTACGAGATATGTAAAGTACAAAATGGTCACTAAACAAGCTCACGAAGTGTTTTCATTATCGGTTTGGTATGTGGCCCCCTGGTTTATTACACATCTCGCGTTAATGAATGCTCTATCTAAATTTTCTACTTTTACGTGTCACATAAGCTTAGATCAACCTTACCCATCCTAGCGAAAGTTTTCCTCATAAAATCGCAGAATAAGTATTTATGGGTAAAATGGACTATTTCCGGTGATTCTCATAAACCTAAGGCATGAGCAGACTAATCACTTTTCTCCGGCGCTTGGGGAGTAACTGGTCAGAAGGATGTCTTTAAGCACAATGCAAAGTATTTGATCGATCTTGCTTTAAGTACAATCACCGCTTTTCTCTTCTCCGTACTTTCCTGATTCCATAGTGTCATTGTTATATCATCTTTTCTTTGTGGTTTCTTCCACCATTATTTCAAAGCAGGGTAGATCCGCTATCGCAACCCATGAGATCGCATACTACACCTTACGAAATGTTAGGTTGACAGCTCTTTCATTCACCTCCATCTTCTAACCAGTGGTTGTGTTAATCTCATGCAGTATTCAGTATTCAGCAACCGTCTGCGAGGTATTACATCTGAAGCATAAACTCACAGACCTAATACAACCATCTTCAATCACTATACACCTCTTATATTCATGAAACGGAACCTTTTGCTTATGAATTAACTCCATGACCATCCCATGAGAGGTCACAAGCATGAGTCATGTGCCCTTATTAAAGCATTTTATCCTTTTGCTGAGAAAGCTGGCATTCAAGCGATACATATTATAGCAATTGATACAAAAACCCAAAGATACTCAGATGATGGTTAGGCTTGAAGCCGTAAAAGTGAAATACTAATAATTGGTATATTCTTAATGAGGTGAGACACAGCGCAGTAAAGCTGGTGTGATTATACCATACAGAGGATACCCAAGTTAAATTAACAGGGCTGCTGTGCAGTACCAAATGTACTTCCTATTCCACTGATTCTTTTACACTTAATTACGTTTCGGCACGGCTTCCGAGTGGACGTCAGTGGGAATTTACTTCGGCTGACTTGAGGAAAGTGTTGCAATTTGAAAGAGAAATAGCAATGATTAGTGAAGTAAAGAATCAAGATGCACCTGCAAATGCGTGAGTAAAGATATAATTAATATTGGGATATAACAATGAATGTAGAAGTAGCGAGGGCGTGTGAGTAGGCAATCACATGTTCTCGTTAGGAACAATTAAACCACGTCTCATACAAGTGATGAGTAGTTATAACAGAGGGAAAATGGAATTATGCACATAGTTTAGTGAGGCGGCGTCAAAAGTTCCTCTTTTCTGAAGGTCTACGTTTTGTAGGCACTCGTACGCACTAATACACGTGTATGTATCGTGATCTATGAATGCCCAAACATACTTATTCTCATGTCTAGAGCTTCCGCGGAGCCATTCCACTGCTCACTGCCAATCGTTCTACCTACGAACAAGGATGAACGGTTGCCACCTTCCGTCGGAAGAGGGCGTGAAAGTGTGTTACCTGAAAACTATCTAACATTGTAGGCACATATAAGGCCGTTATCTCATTCAGTTTAAGCATCATCCCACCCTGGATTGCAGTGTAGGGTCAATTAGAATGATTCTCACAAGTGACCAGGACGAGCTGGTAATTCAGTTAGTTAATTCTATGAAACTACATGGCATAGCTGTATTGAGTAACATCATTTTCAATCTTTCCTGATATTTCCCGACTGCCATACAGCAACCATCGAAAGTAGCTACACTAAATGCGTTGATAATAGTTCGAACATTGGTTCTCAACCTTTTTCGAGTGCGACCCATTTTTGAGCGAATGTTTTCATGGGTTACATAGATAGCTTTACTCACTGTGTGACGCGCTCCCTTGAAATTGCCCACTCCTGAATTAGTATGACCCAAATAACAAGTATAAAAGCAAAACTAAACATGTCTTGTCAAAACCACTTTGAAAAGGATGTACGGACCATGATAAGTAGAGCTGAAATATGAAACGCGAGTCAATAGCATCTAAGACTTGATTATCTTCTATTGCTTCACAGACAGCGTGTGCCAATAGTGAAATTGGCGGATTGTTACAATGAGGTTAAAATATAGGTCAAAAAGAATTTAATGACATTTAACATGAAGACAGGCATTCCATCTCATTGACAAACTTAGAATTCATGTATGAGTTGTTGCCAATGCCAACCTAATATCATGCTCCATATTGAATAGATTTAGTGTTTTGGTTTTCATATGAAGAATCGCTGAAAAACGAATCGGATCGTATAAATACATAAAAGCAGATGGGTGTAAAACGCGAAACGTAGGCATGATGAGATTTTGACATGAGTGTCACATAACACATCAGTAAGCAGTTGGTAGTGTTCATGAAGCATGTTGCGTGACGAGAAATCATACTGCATATCTAAGAATTCATCTTTTACATCATCGAGAATGCTGGCTACATTAGTCGGGGCAGAGAAATCGCTTCTCTCAAATAGTTGTGAATTTCGCCTCAGAATTGGTCAGTCTTACTGCATATTTTATTAAACATGGTGGGTTTCCAAGATTTACTTTTCTTTTGCAGCTCTGAATTTTTGATATAAGGGTCCATAAACTATCATAATATTCCAAGTTTTTTTCATTTTCATACAATTTCAGGTATAACTTATATTGTTGTCCTACCATTTCTGCTGGATAAGCGGTTCTCTGCAACTTACCATTCTCTATGGAGACTGATGATTGGAGTCTCGCTGTGCCTTATAGTTTTAAATATCGATTTGACGGTGTGTAACACCCGATGTTTTCCTTATATCCATGTAGAACGGACATTTGTTATTACAAATAAAGCTATCCTCACCAAGTGCCATCCAAATACCAAACGAAGTGCTATCGAATGTCAAGTATTCATATCTTCGAATTGCATATTCTGTCCTAGATGTAGGCTAAACCCTTCACACATGAGAGGACAGTTTAGTAACTAATATTGTGCTCGATGATCCATCAATCATTCTAAATACAGAAAGTTTAACTTGCTGGTACAAAACAGGGTAACGCATGTAGTATGAAGGTAGATGGAAATCGTGTTCTATGCGCTCATACGACTTTGGTCACCGCACCAGGAGCTACATGCATGGTAGATGACCACAAAATACCAGATTCCTAACGAGTTGCTTGTGCGCATATAAGCTGGAGTGGTTGAGACCAAGTGCGGTCGCTTTTGTCATCTCCAGTAAGCGGTATTTGCTCAATTGGGAGAGGACTTTTCTCATGCGGCAGAACAAGTGGAATGACTTTAAGACGACAACCGATTTATCAGGTTCGAACAGATACTTAAAAATCCCAGTGACACAAGGTTTGTTCAATCCAGGATCGAAACACTCCAGGTGACACTGCCGAACAATCTCGGCCAAGCGCTTTGTGATGCCACCAACGTAGCTTGTCCCAAATGGATAATGAAATTGTTACCCACTAGAGCAGTGACATTTTAGAGATAAATTACTCTTCATCTCTAATGTTAGCAAGGGTGTAAGGGGGAAGAAAATAAAAAGTAGTGGCGCGAAGCATGTATTATTTGCTACACTTCTGAGTCTTCTGCTAATATATCTGGCAGTATTCTCGTCTGTGAAACGCGCTTAGAGGTACGCATGTTTCTTTCTACGGTCCGTAGTTTAACGGCTAGCTGGTTAGTGCACAATTTTCAAACGATTAACCGTTTCGTTTCGCTGTAGTTAATAAGATGTTCTCTTATTTGTACGCGCTTCTGATCAATCGCATCTTCCGTGCATATTGCGTTGCATTTTTGTTATAGCATCAGCTTACCTTCTGCTTCTTTTGCATCGCCACAAATGTCTACTAATTTTTACTGACCACTAAATCTTTCAAGTCTGTTCATTTTACGCTGTGAAATTCCGTCTGGTCGACACGAAATTCGCAGGGCTAGGAAGAATATGCATTCATTTTATCTCAGCCGTAGGTTGAAGTGCAAATCACTATGAGCTTGATTAAATGTACCCTGCAATTCAACCCGGTCCACTGAATCATCTGCTACTTATATTCTGTCGTCAGCATAGCGTATATAAAGTGACGATCATACATTTACTTACTGTGGTGGACCATTTCCAATTGACCTTGTATAGGACGGCGAAAATAGGATCCATTGTTAAACGCCTTGCTAGTCATCTTATGGCCTATATGAATGTCAAGCAAATTGCAAATGAACATCATGTGTGTAATGGGAAAATCTATCCTCAGGTCCCCGCCTGGTAGGCCAAATCTTTTGCGTTTACACTCAATCAATTCGCGTAGGCGATCAATTGTTTCCCGAAAGGTGATACTTGTAAACAACACAATAAATTCACTTGAGAATGGCTGTGGTTGTCTTATTTGGACGGCATCAGATGAATTCGACGCCATAGAACAATATCGGCATACAAATTTTGATGAGCTAACGTACATACATTGAGCTCCTGGATGACGCGGGCACTGCTGTTTAACATTCATACGTACTTATACTGCTACTGCTAATCGATGTAGCACCATTAGTACTAATTTTCTTACCGCAGCTTGGACATTCTTTTCAGCCAGCCAGAGGAGGGAGCCTCGATAAAATGATTTGGTAATTTTAACTGGTTAAGATTAACTCATGCCATCGTGCAATTTGACTGTGCTCAAAAAACCCTCAATTTTATTGCACCAAGTTAAGACAGTGTTAACTATCGATTAAACTATGAAAGATTACTACATTCAGATCGATTGAGCCGCGTCACCTACTGATGCGTTCATTATGGTTAGCGGCATCCGGTTTCGGATTTGACTTTCACTGTGGCCAGCCACAGGACGCCTGATCCTTCAGATCGACAATCGGTGGCATGCGCCGCTCCACCCACAGCTTGAAGCACACACCTCATATCCAGTGTAAACCCGAAGGAATAAGACCGGAAGACATGTGGATGGGAGCCACGTTTCATCAACGGAGCCGACTCACACTCCCTCACAGGCAAAAACAAGCACGCTGTATTTGGGAATCAGTCGCACACAAGGCGGTGACTGGACCGTGCTCCGCTTCACACTGAGTTCATGGAACCACTCTCCGAGCCTAGCACGGTCACAAGAACGATGCACCCCGTCCCCTCCAGCAATGACCAACTGTCTTCTGGAGCCAGATAAACGATGCACTGTGCAATAGACAGGTAACCACCTTACCGACGTGTACGTCAAGCGCAGCCAGATCGGGGATGTCAAACAACAACCAATCAGTTGAAATAAGATTAGCAAAGAAAATATAGCTGTTATAGCATACGGCTATGCAGAGATATCTCTTCGCTAAATTAGCATATGAATTAAGTTAGTTATAAACGAATGCGCGATAAGCACAAATTGTCCATGTTATTCAAAAAGTGCCACAAACGCGATAAAGTAAACGAAGCTAACCACAAGTATCGTAAGCAACGTGACCAGTTAATAGAAGATTCTTCAGGTAGGCAGAACAAACCACATAAATTGGAACAAAATTTATGCGGCGCTAAACGACCAAGTTTAAGTGTAAGTTGATTTAACCCAACTGCGGTGAAGAAGACTCATTAATGGAATATCGGCCTCAGCATGAAGCACAGTGCAATACATAGACTTAGGAAAATATATGTACAGTTTGGTCGGCACCAATTTGTGATCAGTGTCACATTCAGCTCAACGCAGTACGCGTGATACGCGCATTACACGCATATCACGCTGACGTACGATGACATATTCGATCAGGCGATCGTGACCGCTCCGTAGGTGCGTCCAAGTTCCCATATCACTCACACTCAGTGCAAAACCGGTGTTCGTGATCGTCAAGCCGTGAGTGGCACACAGTGAAAGTATCCTGTCAACGTTCGCATTCGCTGAACCAATGCCATGCAGACTGATCGCGTCTGTTCACCCAGATGTGTCACGCCCAACGCGCGCTGAAATCACTCAGCAGAAATCGTCGTTCGCTCCTCGGCACATATCGTATCACGGAGGATGACTGAGTGGATAATTGGTCACGCTTGTCATCAAGATAGCACATAGTCGGACCGTAGGTGCTTCTAAAAGTGGCAAACTTACTTCTCCAGAGTCGCAGGCGAGCATTCGTCATTCAGGCACCGATGCCAGTCGGCTCACCCACCAGCTGGCCATTTAGACAATCGGATAGTGCAAACCCGACCCCATGTTCACATGGTGTTGAAGTGGCGCTGCCCAACCAGTATTACGTACAGGCAGTTCCAGCTGTATGCAACTTACCTAACTCAATCAGCAGGGTCTCACTGTAGGCCGCAGTATTGATATTGTAGCGCGCCAGTTCCATGTTAACCAGTGCCGTGCCTCGCTGGGGGCGCTCACACGTATTCCGGTCAAACAAAGTGCGCACGTTCCAGTACCCAATGTTAAGCATTCTGCGCGCAGGCATAAGATTGCGTTGGCGGACAACCGTACGGGAGTTGACGTCCTGGAATGCAGGAAGTAGTGGGTTACTTGAAGCGCGGACGAGGAGAAAATATGCAGGGGAATAAGAAAGATGGGAGGCACTAGCAGCAGCATGTTTTCGCTTATTTACCCCGCTGTATGCAGCACATAAGGCGACCCTTTTCCTAAGGCCATTGCGCGACGGCCGATGTAGCATGTATTTATTGCTAGTGGGGTAATTAAGGGTTGGGGGGCTGGACTATGATACTGCCAGGGCGCCCACATCAGACAGGAGAACGAGTTGGGTCCTCAGCCAAAAATTCAATAAAGTATACACCCGAAAAGCAGCGGGCCGAGCGTCATGAGTCAGTGAACAGACTTACGAGGAATTATGTCCTGGAGCTTAGCTAGATGAAGCGTATAACCCAACTTCCACACAGCTGTCTCCACGAGGCGTCCAGGACATGGGCCCACAACACAACATTAGCAGTAGCGGGTCGACGATCTGTCAGGATCTCGCCACCACAAGCTGCAGCGCACCATGGGCTCTCCCATCGACACACACATATACCAACACATATACGTACACATATAGCCCAGTATGTTATTGGTTAACTAGCGACCTGTTTGTGCTATCACTGATAATAAGTGTTTTACTATCATGAGCAGAGGTTTAAAAGCGTGCCTCTTGTTGCCGAAAATAAACCATTTGCTTATTTATTTCGACGGTTCGCTTTTGAACACAAAGATCCGTATTTCCAACAGAGTGGATCCGCTCTGTTATAGTCCAAATTTTCAAGGTTGGCTCTTATTTACAACGCGGAAACCATAAGGCAATCAGTCTGATTCGAGTTGCCTTTAAATTATCTGAGTTTGTCGTTCTCCATAGATGGACTGGCATCCGCGAAAGTCAGGTTCGTGTGGAGCAAACTGGGTTTCGTTGAAATCAAGGCTGCATCGACCACGTCTTTACTTTGCACCAGTTGTTGGAGCACTGTCATATTTATTGGGGACCCACTGTAGTCGATTTTCTCAACACCGTAGGTGCCTTCGATTTGTTGGATCTATGTGCCGTTTGACATAGACCGCTCAGGAAATGTATGCCCGATAAGTACGTAAACGTTATCACAGCGCTGTGCACGTATACTTCAGGCGGAGTGAGCTTATGGCAAACTGTCGCCACCCTGCGACGTGATCCAGAGTTGCCTGCTGTCACCTTTACACTTTAACTTCGCCATAGACAAAGTCATGGAAGCAGCGTTCATTGGTACGAGTTAAAGGGTGTGGAGCTGCATCCTAGTGAGCGACTTCTTCACTTGGAGTATGCTGATGACGTTGTTCTCATCTGTGACAACTCGCAAACGTGCCAAGCTACACTGGACAGATTAGCACTTGCTGTCAATTATGTTGGGCTTTGCATTGCATCCTCTAAGTGCAAATTACGTATACAATATTGGCAGGGACCCTCCCCTGCGCCTACCCCTGGTGGTGATCAGCAAGAACCCTTTTAACTATTCAAGTATTTGGGCAGCAGCGTCAATTGGACGCTCACGAGTGGCAAAACGAACACTTACTCTTTTCCTGACTTAATCCGATCTTTATGCTAGGATTTGCGTTTCTGTACCTTCTTTCACGTAGGGGTATTGTTCTTTTTCCAATGATCTTCCTTATTCTTAACTTTAGATTTCTCGTTGGAACACTTGCTTACTTCACGTACCTGGAACAGCTGGGACTGCTAATGCATGATAGGTGGGCAGCAATTGGTTGACAAGGGCGTGATTCCGCTATTTCTTTTTTGATCCATAAAGACGTCGGAGCACGTTATCAACTCCTAACGGCGGGAGAACAAGGTCTCCGGTTATTGGATTTCTAAGTAGTCGGATGCCGGTCCATATCTGCCTTATCTGTTCCCGTTCTGATAGCGAACCATCCACTGGTGGTCATACCGAGTTTCTTAGGGTAGTGCTCAGTAACCTGTGAAGCCTAAGGAATAAGAGTTAGGTGTATTTATAGATGGATCCCATCTGGACCTGCTCACATGCACTGAAAAGTTGTTGTTACAGGATACCACGGAAGGACTGTTTCGGCCTAATCACCCCCGTTGGTCGACAAGGCGAGGTCGTTGTACATTGCTTGAGTCGTTAACTTGATGTTTTGTGGACCAGCTAGTATCGGTCTGTAAACAAAACTGCCGAAGCTCTATCGGCTGCTACTAGCACTTGCTCGGCTCAATTTAGGATTGTAGTTGTCTAAAGAAGCCGTGATAATACATTCGTGGTGCTCGATTGTAACCGCTCTCATACTGCAAATCGGTGTCTGGTACTGGGCGATTCCAACCTCCCAGGATTTGCCGGACTGATTTTACCTGCAAGCCAGTGTTAGGTATGTTCGGCGCTGAGCCTCTCAAACTTTCGACACATGTTCCTTTGCTCGCTAGCCAAACCACCTCCTCGTGGTGCCAACTGCGTGATTCGGGTTAATTCCGTTCCAATTATTGGTGGGTTTCCACCTGGCAAGGGTTCTCACTATAAAAAGCCACAAGTACCTCAAAGTTGAGTTTAGGTAACACGCTGTGTGGTTGGGTTGCGACTCGCAGCCCCTATTGAGACCTCGGTTCACGTTGCGTAAACCTCGGTCATTCCGATCGCCAGGACCGTATCCGGAATGGAAAAAGGTGGGCGCTGCTCCTCTCAACACTGGCAATGTTGGGAGGAGCAACACTCACAAACTGCCACAAATATCTGTTTAACAACACTGTGGTGTGGCGGATGTGGCTCGCCACTTAATAAAGTGACAGATACTTGCCTTTTCGGAGGACCCTGCGCACTTCACGAACACCATCCACTTAGTAGGGCTCCTTTGATCTTTTCAAACATCGGCGAACTCTAAACAAAATCACAAATACGGAATCACATCAAGAAATCTATTCAAGTTGGCCACACATACCTAGATGGATTGTCGGCATCCGCATCCGGATTTCCTTGTCACTGTGGCCTCCATAAGACTGCCACAGGACACCTGCTCCTACAGAGGGACCATAGCGGCTTGCAGTGAACCACTCACAATTCCAACTACACACCAAATATCCAGCGCAAGCCAGAAGGAATATGACCGGCAGGCATACGGATGGGAGCTATGTTTCACCAACGGAGCCGGCCCACACTCCTTCGAAAAGCAGAGCAGAAGCTTTCATGCGTAATTGGGAAACCATGCGTACCAGAAGCAGACAAAGCGGTGGCTGGACCGTAGTCCACTCTACACTGAGTGCATGGAACCACCGGCTGAGCGTAGCACGGACACGAAAACGGTGCACCTCGTCCCCCAGCAACGACTCAGTATCCTGGAGCCAGTAATCGAGGTGGAGGATGTTTGACAGGCACTTTGTCAACATTCACATCATGCGCAGCCACACTGCGGCTGTCGAGCAATCAAAATATAATTTATAGTATAACAAACACACAAGAGTGACACGGAACATGAAATGGAATAAAAGAATTGAGCAAATCAAATAAAGTGGAATGCTTTCTATCCAGATTAGGATTATGTTATTATGTGTAAGTCGGGGTAGCTCAACTGCGGTGAAGAAGAATGATGTATGCAGCATCAAACTCAGCATGAGGCACACACCTACATATGTCCAAACACATAAATCCAATTTGTTACCAGTTAACTTGTAACATTTTTGCAAGCACCGATCACACGTTTTTTTATTGCCAAGACCATGAGTTTGCAGGCCTGCCTCAAGCTAAAGGACAGTAAACCACTAGGTAGTTGACGACCCAAGTATAAAATTGTTGATCTAGTTTTGATCAGGTCACTAGCGTTCGTGGGTGACATCGCTTACAGCTTTTCGCTGGGTGTCGCTCTATGATTCAGTAATTCAATAAACAGATACACTTTTATTCTTGACAATGCGAGGCACACCTTCACAGGCATGATCATGTTAAGCTAACATGGCGTGATCAAAAATGTATAAAACTACATGTTTGGCATGAACGTGAATGTGCGTATGGGTATATATAAGGATGTAATTATGCATGAATGTAGATGTGTAGCTTGTGTTTGTGAATGTACCGCAGCAGTTTTGACTGTTTGTACTCGTCAGGAATGTGAGAATAAGCAAGATATGTCCGTAGGTTGGATAACATTTCCCGGATATCCACGAGGAGATGGCTTTGATTTGTGACGAGTAACATCTGCCGAGTCCCAGTATTGATAAGCAGACATTTGTGGCTTTTTATGAGAACGATTGCCAGGCGAAAACCCACCACGTACTGGAACACTACCGCCGAACCATTTGCTGTAACGGTTTAAACCCGAACCACTCAGTTGGCACCTCGAGGGGGTAGTTCGGCTTGGCAGAAGTCACCAAATCACCGTTGAATTTTATTCAAATATATGGTGTGCGAACCATCAAACAATGCGAACACTAGCTTCCGGCTTTGTGTTGCTAGATCTCGATATCCGATAGGGTTCAGGTGGCTTGGGTTACCGTCAAGTATAATCTCGAGAAGAAAACGGGCAAGAGCATAGCCTTCATGGATTGATACTACGAGTATAAAACTGATCACGGAGCGGTCTAGATGCTGGAGGACTTATCGAACCGGTCCATTAACCAGCACCTATGATAGGTACCGCAAGGCTAGAAATATATGTAAGAAACACCTTAGGAAATCTCAGCCCTTGTACGAAAATGGCTCGGCTGATGGTGCCTCGGAGATTCCACAGAAATTCTTCGATTAACTCAAGGGGCGCTAAGGTACAAACGCGTTAATTTCAGCATTGATGCGGGCCGATGGGCCACATGCGTATGCGGATTCCGACAAGTTTTGTGTACTTAGAGAGCAGTAGGTAAAGGCGTTTGTGCCTAAAGCTGCGATGACTAGCGTTGATTTAAATTTCAGAGCCCCAGAAGCCGGCATCAAAGCCAGATCCGGGTCGAATTGAATTCACCCGCAGTTTCTACGTTGGTTAGAGGCGGAATTCAATGGAGTCCCTTAAATCTGTACATTGCCTTCGTATGGAGCGAAGGTGCATTTGTTCCAGCTTCAAAATGAGACAAAATTCTGTTCTCCAATTATAGCCCAATCAGTCTGACTAACGTTGAAGTAAAACTGTTAGAAAATCTGGTGGGGGATTTGTTGGAGGTTCACCTAGATAGATTTAATCTACTCAGTACTGCAAAGCATGTATTAAGGAATAGATTTTCTTGTCTAACGAACTTAATGGTAGTAAGTGAGAGTTGGGCTGATGTAGTGGACAATGGCAACGTAGTGAACGTGCTTTCGGAGGATTTTCCGAAAACATTTGACTCGGTACTCTGACATTACCAGAAAAGCTGAGGTGTACTGGGGCGCGCCCTTAACTGGTGTCAAAGAGCAGGGTGTGCGCGTGGGTCACCGTCTAGCATTTAGGCAAGCTATCCTCAATGGTGTCCCCCAAAGCTCGGTTCTTAGACCCAAGCTGTCTTCCATCTATGTATTAGATCTCCTTGGGAAGCTTGGGACATAATCGCTATCATTTGTTGATGACCTTAAGCTGTAGACAGCGTAGTTGTACCTGGGGGTTATGAGACCATTCGACATGCAATCATTACGCACTGACCGTCGCAACGAGTCTGGGCTTTAACATGGTGTGATGGGTTGCATACCTCGCCGATCCATTGTGATATAGTGAGTAGGGCCCTTGGGTCCCTTGAGTGCTACTAGTACCAGGTTGGTCACCTGTTAGAGGTCAGACGAACTCAGTCTCCTGGTCCTCCAGGTTGAAGGTTTGGATTGGGATGGCGTCCATTTATGTAAAACCGAATAGTTGCTACATTTGCTGCCTCGCGAAGCAGCTTTCGATTCAAAGGCATTGGTTGAGGATCCTAATTGTTCTTCTGTCTAAGTCTGGACACTCTGGCACTATCTCAGATCATGTACAACTATGATCACTTCTACAAACTTCAACCATATCCTGCATCGGCCGTCGTGCAGGCTATCAAGGGTTGACTTGTCTGTTGCATACAGCAGGGCGGATAAAGGAAAACATGATGCTGCTGGCGCCTCCCTTCTTTCCTTTCACCCGCTTCTCTTACTCCCCTCCTGGTAAGGACAAGCTGGCTTCCGACCTGGCCGCGGGTGTGTGAATCAGATAAACACACTCCATCAAACCCTGGAACACCACCACCTTTACCGAAGACCTACTGTCGTAGCATTCCTGGATATCTGTACCGCATTCGACTCGGTTGATTGACCTGCACTATAGCGTTGTTTGCTAAGAAACTGAGTCCCGGAAAAGTACACTGCCATGTTAGGCGCACTGTATTTGTGCATCTCCGACAGAGTGATGGTGTATGGTAGATTTTCGTCCTCCTTCGCTGTCAGTGGTGGTGTACGGCAGGGCTGCCTTATGTCCCCGTTTCTCTTCAATTTTGCGATTGAAGACGTCCTGTCGAGAGCTCTAGACGGTTAGCAAAATTTTGATCTAGAGCTACTACTGGTTAATCGAGCCACCGACTTAGATTATGCCGATGACATCGCCTAAGTTGGAGAAGACTCACAGAGCATGCAAAATATTCTAGACCGCTGGCGACTGAGGCCTCTAGATTGTGCTTCGTCCCGTCAGTGTAAAGTACTGCTTCAGGATTAGCGCTCACCCATTCACGTGCCCACTATTTAAGGTACACAGCTTGAACAAGTGCATAGCTATGTCTACCTGAGCAGCTGTGTCTGCTGGTGGTACCATTGGAAAGGAAGTTTCTCTTCGCATCGCCAAAGATCGTTCAGCGTTTGTCAACCTGTAGCACTTGTGGCGTTGTCGGTATGTCTCCCACTTGGTAAAGCGTCGTGTCCATAATATCCCATTTTGGGTTGTGTTGCTACATAGAAACCAGTCATTGCCAGCTCGCGTAGATGACATGCGCCGGTGCTCGGCCTTCCACAACGGACGCTTGAGAAGGATTGCTCGTGTGTTGTGGCAACAACACATTTGCAGCGATAAAGCCAGACGTCATGCCTTAGGGAACGCGAGTATTCCCTTCAGCAAGCTGGTTTTGCTGCGCCGGTTGTAATGGCTGGGTCAAGTCCTGCGTATGTCAACTGACCTATCGCGCAGTTTGCTCGTGTAGGATTCGACTGAAAGAGACCAGGTGGTGGTCCATTACCCATCTGGAGACAGCAAATGAAATTGTTGACTTCATGTGCCACCGTTGAATCCACATGTCCGCCCGGTTGGGGACCAAAGAACGAGGAGTGCCGATGGCTAGAAGCAATTCAGGACATGGCCCGTAATCGAAACCAGTGAATGATCTGCTTACATAATTGTTTAGGAAAGGATTCCTAACGCTTACCGATACGAAACAAAAATTAAAAAATGGCTTGTTGAAAATATAAAATGCCCCGTTTTTCGTTTATTATAGCACAATAGCTGAAGTGTGTTGCTCACCTTCAGTTAACGTGCCCTGATGATGATACGGTGTTAAACATGTCTTCTTTCATTGATTGCTATAGTTTTGGTTGGCTTTACTTCACGTTACCAGGCTGCTGCCTATGCTTCTCTTCTTCTTCCTCCTAGTTCCCAATACTAGCTGTTATGTGTACCACTCGTTGATCGTTTACACTAATCTTTATATCACTCTTTTATTTAAGCCTACTTACCTCAGTTGCTTGCTGAATAAA
Organism: Dicrocoelium dendriticum; assembly: GCA_944474145.2. Lineage (NCBI taxonomy): Eukaryota > Metazoa > Platyhelminthes > Trematoda > Plagiorchiida > Dicrocoeliidae > Dicrocoelium > Dicrocoelium dendriticum. The sequence goes on along the minus strand of OX104067.1, from coordinate 97,861,730 downwards.
TCCTATTCTCTAGGGCTCATACTATTTTAACTCGCCGTATTCCTAATCGCTCAATTCCACTACACTGGCTTTCCTCTTATAAGTGCCGGTTTAATTGACAGCAACCGTAAGGCTAGTGGAGTTGAATCATCTACCGCTACCTTCCTGCACCACCCACTGGACACCACTAACCAAAAGCTCCTCATAAGGCCACACTGCCCCGTTTCTCAAGCGGCGTTCAACGTACGTTGTCTAAGACAAATCGGTAAACAGACTGCACAAGCACGCATGTTGGACACACAGGGTATTGACGTGTGTTGTGTCCGAAACTTGGAGCAATGACCATCACGACCTTGTTGAATTACCTGCGCTCAGCTTGTCCTTTTGTTATTGGTTGGACGCGTCTGGAGATGCTGATGTGACAACCACTGGTCAAGCTGGGGTGGGCATCGTTCTCAGCTCCAAGGCTATGATCATTAGATTTCATTAGATTTCCATGAACAACCGGTTGTATGCAATCCGTTTGACATCAAGTAAAGTTGATTAACGAAGTAGCACTAGACGCTGTTTGTTTGTAGTTTCCGCTTTTGACCCCACCGATTGCAGCTCTGATGCTGCCAAGGACGCTTTCTACCACGCAGTGAACGCGCTGCTACGCAGTGTTACCAGTTCAGACACCATAGTTCTTGCAGTGGATATGAATGTGCCAATAGGTCGTCTGAGCACTTCAGAAGCCCTTCTAGGTAGTAAGCATGGTTTTGACTCCGACCGTACGGACAACTACTAGCTTCTGTTACAGCTGTGTGCTGGGAACCGGCTGTTTCATGATAGCACTGCCTTTAGACACAGTGGGCGCCGAAAAGCCACTTGGCGTCCACCTACAGCTGATCAGCGATGGACCCAAATAGATCATAATGCCATCATTCACAGGTGGCGTGGTTCCATGCTGAGTCCATTATTTAACCTTGTTTATAAACATGAGATAAAACCACAGTTGCATTATAACAACTTTTTATGTCCACTGTGTTACATTTTAACTGTCCGATCCTCAAGTTCCTTACAACTTACCCAAAGTCATGAACTTCTCCAAACCTCTCAACCGCCTGGATCACCGCATCCTACTTTACCGGCTACAGAGCTACGGAACCGGAGATCCTGTACTTGGTTGGATTGGCAACTATCTTCAAAAACGGACGCTACATGTACGCGTTAGTGGGTTGTTTTCTAACCCGATGGATTTAGAATGAAGTGTCCCAAAAGGCTCAGTGCTGGGACCGCGCTTATTTCTGCTGTTTATCAACGACCTGGAAAGAGTTATCTCCTCAAATTTCCTGCTTTTTGCCAATGATGTCAAAATATGGCAGGCAGTTAGTAACAATGAAGATCACGATCTACTCCAACATGATCTATATTTCAATTATAAGTACTCAAAGAAGAACTTGCTTCAATTGAACATACCTAAGTGCAAGGTGAGCCATCAGCGTCACCAGCCGGTGAGTGATTACAAGCTTGGAGACCACACCATGGAGAAGGTCTCTCAGGAGCGTAACCTGGGTGTATTGGTACAGGAAGATCTCGAGTGTTCAAAACAAGCAGAGAAGGCGCCGAGAACCGGCAGTCAATATTTGGGCTTTCTTCACAGAGCGTCCGGTCGGTGTGAGCCTTTAATCCTCCCCCAACTGCTTAACGCCTACGTACGACCGCACGTAGAATATGCTATCCATGCGTGGCAGCCTTGGAAATAAACAGGATCTCGTTATTCTTGAGAATCCTCAACGAAGGGCAACCGAGAACCTCAGGGGCCTCTTTCATCTGCCCTATCAGCTTAGACTGAAATCTCTAAGAATGCACAGCAGTCTATATCGGCGTTTGCGGCGGATCTTATAATGGTCTACCAGATTCTGATGAACCCAAACCACATTTGCCGCCCGCTGATGGAATTGAACCACAACGCTAAACTCAGAGGTCATCCTCTGAAACATGCAGTACATTATAGTTGGATTGTATGCCGTATAAATTTCTTTTCCCTCAGCGTTTGTCAGCCTTGAAACACCCTCCCTAACTATGACGCCTCTGCTCCCAATCTGGCGATATTTAAAAAACGAATTGACGACGCAGTGTCATTTGCATTTCACTTTAGTAATTGTGTTATCCAGTGGTTACAGCGCGCAATCAAACGGAGTCTTACCAAACTCCCAAGAAATGGCTTTATACTTCTAATGCGCGAGCATCTCCGCTATTCAACATAAGTCTGTGATGAGTCTACCAAAAAGCTTTTCACTTTATCATGTAATTTTATTTTCGCAATGATTTCCATCCTACGGGACTTGTTAAGCATTGCATTTTTGCCTGCAATACATCTTTGTTCCATTGTCCCAACACGCCTCTTCCCATTTTACACCATAAAACTGGGTGAGCAATATTGGGAGGGATTTCACTCCCGAAGATGGACGTGGTCATAGAAAGATGAGTAAGAATTGTAACGCGAAAGTCACGTATGTGCAATTAAACTCTTCAAATTGTGGTGATGGAAAATGTCGCTAATAATACAACAGTGCGAATACAATGGATATGAGCATACTTGCTCTTTTCACATTTCGGCGAGGTTTTACTCCGGGCTATAAAGCTGATAACTAAAGTATCTGGGCCAGATATTATTGAATTGTTCGAATTTGCTGGTCGTTTTCTAATGGCCTAGCAACGTTTTGAGGCAGCATAACTTCATGTCCCTAGTGCTTTGGAATGCGGTTCCATCTTTGTTGAGAATTGCTCCAGTACTGGTTAACTAAGTTTGTTGGGTAGGCAACGATTACATTCCGCTTGCTTAACAGTAACTTAGTATGGATCTAAACTGCTCCCTCACTTGGCATGTTAATGTACCGTAATAAAGGAGTTACACCGTTTTTCTACAGTTCGGTTTGATTTTTTAATAGACGAATGTCTTCTGTCAGATTGTGTTAATTCACTTGAGAGCATAAATATGACCTCAGTGATTACGAGTGGATCTTTACTTAAGGCAGCGACGTTCAGTAGAGGCTGAGACTGAGACTGTATTTAAGAGTAAGTAGAAAGGTTTCTCTACAACTCTATCGAATTACAAAAATCAAAAACATTTAGTTGTGAATCATCAGCAGTTGTGTCTGGTCAGTTAATCGTTTATCCTTGTTCGGTTAGGAATTTGTACTAGTGTCATTATTTCCGGGCATACAATGTCTTCTTTGGGCATTGTATGTGCATCGTTTCACGAAAGTACAGTTTTCCGAAATAATCGTTGATACGGGTTTTAAAACGCTTCACAGAATCGGCCTCTACTAATCCTTCTGGTAGTGTATTCCATAAGTTTACTATTCTTCCTTCGATACAAAGCTGATGTGATACTTTGCTCATACAGGGGACCCTGAGTTTGTAACGGTGTCCTCGGGTGTTACAGGATTCACGCAGGTGAAGTATTGGCCGCAGTACGGGGAAATGATTTAAGTGTACTACTCGATGGGTCATAATAAGGTCAATTCTTACTCGGCGGTAGGATAATGTGTAGAGTCCGAGCCTTTCACAACGTTGTTCATACGGAAGCTTTTGTAGACTCAGTATCATTCTAGTTGTGATATGCTTTATTTTCTCCAGCTTTTCAGTTTCCCATTGGGTTATCGGATTGTAAACTGGGGCACCGTATTCAAGGATTTGTCTAATGAGCGAGGTCAGTAGACGAGGGACGGTTTCTTCGGACCATGTGGAGAAACTGCGTCTTAATGCCCAGAGCATACGAAGTCCCGCACGGTACAATTTCTCTGTATTTTCTAGTGATCACATATCATGTCGTGAGAGAACTCCTAAGTCTCTGACAGATGTGTTGGGATGGAGTAACTGGCCGTCCAAGGTGTATGATCGAGTGGCTGGACGTCTGGTGATACTGATGAACTCCGACTTGCTTGCGTTAAGTGGGAGTTGCATTTCAGTGGACCACGTTGACAGTCGCTCTAAGTCATGCTGGAGGCGAGCGCAGTCGTCCTAGTTCTCAATGATCCTCCAGATTTTCAAATCATCTGCAAACAGGGCACATGGTGACTGGAGGTGCTGCAGAAGATCGTTGATATGAATAAGAAATAATGCTGGCCCAAGTACAGTTCCTTGATGCACGCCACTGGTCGATGCGAAGCAGTCTGTCAGGTAGTTATTGACCTGTACTCTAAACTTTCGTCCCACAATAAACTCGTGTAACCACTGAAGTAACGTGCCACCGATTCCGTATGTCCTCAGTTTACAAAGGAGTACCTCGTGGTTCACTCTGTCAAACGCCTTACTAAAGTCGATGTACACCACGTCAACATCCTTCCGTTCGTTAAGAGCTCGTACCCACTGGTGGTTTGCGCACCTCAAGTTGGTGATGCACGATCGACCTTTCGTAAAGCCGTGTTGCGCTGGCGTCAATACGTCTATCGATTCGAAAAACGCTAGCAGACACTTTTTCACAACCTTCTCGAGCACTTTGGATAATACCGAATTCAAACGGATCGGTCTATAGTTCTCTAGTTTACTCGGATCACCACCCTTGGGAAGCGGTCTCACTATGGAGCATTTCCAGTCGTTCGGGACAGATCCTTCAGAGAGTGATTTATTGAATAAGTTTGTCACGGCGGGTGAGATGATAATCGATAGGGACTTGAGTATTAGTGGGTGAAGTCCGTCTGGTCCCGGGGGCCTTTGCACCATCGAGGTTGACGATTAGCTGGTACACTTCGACTACATCACAGTGTAGGCTGTTGAGCAAGACTGGCGCAACCTGTGCTGGTACTGAAACTGCCGCCGATTTACTGGAAAATACAGTGAAGAAGTGCGTAGTCAAGACGTCCGCGCGCTCCGCGCTTGAGATGAGCGTCTTTCCGTCTAAGCTCTCTAAGACCGGTAGGTCGCCCCCAGGTTTTAGTTTACGTTTCAAGTAGGCAAATATTCTTATGGGTGCATTTGTGGCCAAGGATGCTAGCTCCTCTTTGAACTGCCGGCGTTTCTTGATCTTTGCGGCGTTACATAAGTTACGCTGTTTCTTGTACACCGTGTAATCCTCATCACAACCCGACGCCGTAGCGCTAACTGTCTATATTCAGTAACAAATCAATGCGGTTTGAGAGGTCCGATCTTTGAATACTTAAGGGGAACGAACCGAGTACAGATCGAGTTAAGCTTCCCCTTCATAAGTGACCAACAGGCCTCAAGTGACGTATCCTGTGGTAGTGTCCAATCAGTCTGACTTGCAGCCTGGACGAGCCCGTTGAAGTCCGTCTTCCAATAGTTGAATATCGGCTTCCGTTAATTGTAATATGGTAACGACAATTCTAAGCTTGCCACAATGGAGCAGTGGTCACTGTTCGCCAGAGGTTCGATGACTCTGATCTCGTTCAGCCTCTGCTCGCAGCTCGTAAACATTAGGTCCAGACAAGATGCCGAGTGCGGAGTTACGCGCGTCGGTTGGATGACATGTTGCGTTGCCCGATTTCAATAGTCATTTTAGCGAATTGTGCCTCAACGTTTTCATGACCGGGGAGAAGTCCAACGTCTGACTAAAATATCTTAGGTAAATTTAGATCCCCCATCAGTAAGAACTGAGGCGGCTCATGTGCTTCTGTACATGTGGTAGCCAATCGCAACAACGGTTTAATGGGCTCCGGTAGATAACCCCCATTATTAGGTCTGCGCGCCTGAGGCGGAGTGTGCACCACAATTGCTGGCATAAACTATCCTCGCTCCGATAGGTGCTGGTAAGTTTGCCAGATAGTGACGATTTTATGTACAAGAGAACACCACCATGAGCCTTTGATTTTCGGTCGCATCGGAAACAAGAGTATCCTGACAACACGACTTCTTGGGGTATGACGTTGGAGTCCAGCCAAGTCTCTGCAAGTACCAAGACCTCCGGCCGCTCCGAGACAACGAAGCGGCACAGTTCGTCACGTCTGTTCATTAGGCTGTACACGTTGGCGAATGCCACACGGAGGGAAGCGCTTGGAGGTTGAGCAACCGGTTGAATCGGGTTCGTATACCCTTCTTGATCACCCGAAAATTTACTATTTGTAAGCCTGTCTCACCTTCCTCTGTACGGCGTTTGAGCTCAATGCCCGCAGTCTTCAAACGATCCCTGTCTTCGAGTTCCAAGTCTCGGCGGACGTGAACGTTTATGCCTTTCAACCTTGACAGACGAGACAGTATGAGTTGCGGCATATTGGGATTTGCAAAGTAGATTCTCAGAGGTCGACATGACTGGTTAGTTTTCTGGCCAAGTCGGATTATTTGTTTACTCGTCACATTGTCTTCGCCCACATCCAAGAGTCTATCGATGAGCCCATGGAGGAACTCAACATCATGATCATAAGGTATCTTAGGGTTTTCATCTTTTGACTCCGGTACTTGGAAGACCATGAGATTATGACACCTCAACGAAATCAGTGATGAATCTGTGGGAGCAGAACTAGAGGCGCTTAATTGATTGGATTGTTGTTTATCAGCAGGTGACGTCTGAACTTGATTACGTGGGCCCTTGCGCTTTTGAGTGGTCCATGGATCCTCGGTGTTCAGAAGTTCAAAGACAGCCTCTGAGAAATTCACGGACCGATCAGTGAAGCGGAATTTCGTAGCTTCTGAGTCTGAGTCTTCCATCGGTGGGGAACACTGAACCTGGGGCTCGGCCGGGGTCGAAGACGCTGGTGGTGGTGCAGATCGCGGAGTAACAATAGAAGGCGAGGTGACAGAGGTCCTTTCACGAGGGCGTATGATCCCACGTGGTGAACGGTTTGCTTCCATCTGAAATAGAGATTTTCCCGTAGTTGTTTGCGGTCTCTGAGTATTTTGATGTCTTGTACCGCGACATATATCACACAGAAATTGAAAAAAACGATGTTGGATGTCGAGCGATTTTCGAAACACGTCAACGGATAAGCCAATGCACGAAATATGGAAAAAACGTCACAGCCGAAGCACCGAAGTGCATGAGCCATATTTCCCACAACTTTCGAACACGAACCACAAGTAGCTTGAGACCGCATCACAAGCTAGAGCAAATCCAAGATGGCGGACAGAGGTGGCAATAGCGCAAATCAATGAGATCTCCGGAAGTAGTCAACGAAAAGTAGCCCAATTTGCACCGCTTGGAAAATACGCCAAAGTAAGAATATTGGTGCAAAATTCACACAGATAAAACTCTGATAACACAGTAATCTGAGGCAAAGTAGCAACCAGCACATGCTGATCCCAAAATCCACGACGTCCGTGGGTACAGCCAAGGTTGAGATATCCACTGTGAACTAGTTTGCAATTGGTGAGTCGGCTGTCACATATTTTGTGTCACGGAGGCAGGTTTGAGCACCTGTGGTTTCCCAAGCATGCATTACAGTGTTATAAATGATATCAGGTGATGTGTTTGAACAGGTTATCCTGGATCCTTTAGTATATCACAGCTTGTGGTGGTTTCGTGTCTCCTACTAAGGTATGAATTTAACAAAGGTGTTTTAAGTATGCTCAAACACTTATCCTGGTCAGGGTCGCGTTAATACTCCTGCATTGCAAATAATGCTGTGGTTTCAACACGTGAAGGATCTGACGCCACTGTCGTAATTCACAGCATTTGCGGTGAGGTTAACATAATTGCTAACGCTGTATGACTGTTATTCCAATCTACTGGTTCTCGGGGTTGCTCACGTCAATCCGCTAGCGTCCAAAATATTCGACACCTCAGCATCTGCTGACTTTCGTGCAATCCCCACTCACTTAGCAAGTGGATTATTGTTTCTGTCTAGGTTAACTTCATTTATTTAGAACAGTGATGAAGCAATCAGTGATGTTGATTGGAGCGTCGTTCGTAACAACGTTGGCAGCATGAAACCACAGCTTATCCCAAAAATTGATTACTATTAACTTACTAGTAGTATGATATAAATAAACGTCCGATATGTCACGGTTATTTTGACGCATGCGGTTTGACGAAACGTCTATATGTTATAGCGTATGACGAGGTTCGAAAACAGGGAAAGCTCACAACGCGTTTGGCAAGCACATGCACGCAATAGACATTCTATGCACATTTTAAAGCAAAAATCTGCAACAGGGATAAATGGACCGAAATAGATATCACAGTGGCGTAGTAAGTAATTTTGCCATGCGGGGATGTAAAATTTTCGCCCTGGCTTAAGGTAAAATAGAAGCATGGTCCACGCAGTCGGCTAAGGGAAAGTTGCACATTACTTTTCCATAACATAGATGATCATTGAGGACATTGTGGTAAATGTGGTGAAAGTGACCTCAAGTGTAATAGTAACGTGTTCGCTGGGAAGAACGTTTGCGTCGGGGTGGCACGTGACGCAAACAGATTGTTGGTCATACCTAGTAACGGAAATAGTCAAATCCCAGATTAGCTGGCAATCTTGTCTTGTGTATTTGGTATGAAACAATGCACGATAGCAAAAATGACTCCCAACTGTCACTTGCAATACCAGGATAGACTTGAAGACAAAAGAAGGCATAGTTGAATGTATAACGGTGGGCTTTTGCAGCCGGTACAGATGGTTTTAATATTGCAAGGGTATGGTGCGACCGGTCACCCACTAGGGTGGTGGATGGTTTGTCATGGTTGAATCACTGGCCGATGGTTAACAATTGCCTCGTGATCACCGTGGTTAGTCGGTTTCCCTTTTCTTCCGATTCTGTTGTTCGGCTGACCAGACACATTGGGATGCAATCATTACTTACATCATCCAAATGATGGCGGGTCATTATTTACATTTACATGTCACTTTACATGTCATTTACATGTCACAAAACAATTTACTACAGTGTCAAACTGATTAAAGTGTGAGTCTACCATGTGGAGTAACAAGTACTTGCTTGACAAACCATAGAGTTACTTTCACACAAAGTTTAAACCCAGCATTTTATATTCGTTGCTTGGCGACCGGACTTTGTTTGACTTCTTATGACGCCTCCAATGCATTTAACCAAGTTTTAATTATTATGATGGTAGACACAAGGAATTTGCTTCATGTATAAAATTACCATAATTCTTCAGCTCTTAACTGTTATAATTAATTTCTGTTTTAAGCGAAAACCTAAAAACTCACTTGTACCCGGATCTTTATACAAGATTGGTTTTGAAATTCTCTTTCATCTCCCATCTCCTGTTTATTGAACACTGTTTTATATCCATTTAGACCAAACGACCGTGATCATTCCATAATACTTACCATGGCTTTTGCTACCATGTAAAGTCTGTAGTGTAAAGGTTTTACACTGTAGTAACTGCGGTGAAAATCTTCAAGAATACTAGGGTCACATTTCCTAGGATTTTTGATTTGGCATCAGCGTTTAAACGGATGTAAGGCAATCAGTTGGTTACCTCAGACATCGATCCACAGCATGCAGTAAGAACAGTAACAACCAGACAGAGCGTTGTATAATCAGACTTCACGGTCAAAGTTGATGATGACGGCGCCTAGCTTCAATCAACGCTTGCGCACGTGACACGCAATTCGCACATCCACAGGACGCTCGCATCTACGAAGTACCACGGGTGACCTGTGGTGCTCTTCCCACAGTCCATTCACCTAATTCATATCCGGTGTAATCTGAAGAAGTAAGATTTGTATTGAAATGGTTGAGAGCCACGGTTGATTAGAACACAATCCGCGCTCCTGCATTAAGCCCATCGGTTAATATCCGCATGCTGGGAGTACTCAAGGCGGTGAGTTGTAGGTAGCCGTACAATAGCGGAAACAGTCGCTGAGTCTAGTGCCGTTTCAGAAAATGTTTATCCAGTCCACCGCACTACTGATTTGTGGACCCCTGTAGACCGCAGTCACGATAGCAGTATTTAATGACATGGTGCTACACCAAGATTTGCGCGAAACGCAGTCAAAATGTGCACCTCACTGGGGATTTAAAATGACACATACGATAACCGACATTCACTGTACCGGAATAGTCTAGGTTTAACAACGATGCAACAAATATGCCACTTTGACAGCAATGTCTTCGTGATTATAGAGTCGCAAATGAGCGTCTTTCAACCGTAATACCAATCACTAAATCAGCTAACTCATCACCTTATGAACGCAAGCAAATCCTGATCCCTTACCTTACCCACTTGGCAGAGGCATATAAGGCCAAGTGTAATTCGGCACCATGTGGATAGTGAGGATATATTTGCTTCCATTCGCAACTGTCGCTTGCTTGTCGGACATTTAGCTTCATACATCCTTTTTTAATTAAGCACCTGTCCGACCGCATTATCGTAGACTATTGGTTTTTCTTACTTCCCATAATTCCAAGCCCCTGCTGTTATGCCCGAAAAGTACTTTGGATGTGTATGCAGGTAAAAATTTGTCTGCCTGCATAGTTATTTCCCACTCACAGCTGACATTAAATATTTTTATTTTCTATTGTCATAAGTTCGCTTAACAAGGCCAAGCTGGCATACAGTCCAGTTATTAGACGTCACGATTCCCATACTGGGGTGCAGGTAATCCGCAAGTTTATGGACAGCATTCTTCAGAGATGGAAAAGTTTGATTATTTCTGCATTATTTCGTCGCCAAAACGAAATGCGGTGTAGCGCGCTGACTCTATTTCTGGTTGGAGATAAGATAGTGATATCTTAAACTCATACCTAATGACTGTCCGCCACCATACCCAATGGGTTAGTTGCAAAAGTCACTAACTAGTGGCGCAAGTTGCTGGTGGTCAAGGGTTTGAATTCTGATGAAGCCAAGTGAAGTGCACTACTAACGAATTCAGATTGGATGAAACGACCGTTTAGTGATTGTTCTGGTCTGTGGTACGCTTCCGGACACGGAAGCTATTGTGGAGAACCTTAATTAAGATGCATCGATTTTCCATGCTCATTAGTCTTACTTGCTTTGGTGTAAAGTTTGAAATCAGGCCTAGTGGAGACGAGTTAAATCGCTGAGTATCTGCCTGTCCGTAGTGGTCCCTACTCCTGGATATCTTAAGCATTAAGTATGACAAGAACAAGCAAAACAAAGGTAGTCCCAGAATTACCTACAGACACATTTCAATCAATAAACGACGCTTGCGGGCCCAACGTTAATTCCAGTAGCTCCATACTGATAATAAATGTGCTGACAAGTCTATAGTAACCCGAGTCATGAACCAGCACAGGCATTGGTACCGCACTGCAATTTGCAAGTGTTGAAATTGCTAAATGTGGATGTAACTGCAGTTGAAAAAGGAGCCTAATGAAAGCGACAAAGGTATTCATAGACACGCTTTAAGTTCGCCCACGGAGACGCAGCTAACCAAGTTTATCATTTCTAATGTTTGGCAGGGAAGGCATGTAATTGCGGCTCGGAGAGCTATCGGGACCGCTGGCAATATTGGAGGACAATTGCGGGCAGACCATCATGCCATTGTGCTGTCTGCACTGCCTCAAAAGCACAAAGTTGCCATTTAAACCCATCGCAAGCATCAAAGAAAAAATGGAAATGTTAGCTGTCTAGGATCAGAAAACCACAAATATTTTTTCCAGACATCCCACTGAGCGAACGTTATCGAAGTAACCGCGTCATGGAAGACCACCGGAAAGAAATGTTGGACAGAACCTTGCGTTTCAACAACGCACCTGAATCGAAAGCATGCGATGTGCGTAAGTAATAACTCATGAAACGAACAATAAGGTTAACTTCGAGAAACGGTCTCCTTGGATCAAGTGCTAACGAGATCGGGCTCACGGCTACGAATATCGCTGAAGTACAAAGTATGTCCCAAGAGTGTTGAAGGTTATCCCATAGTCAAACTAAATGGTAGCACTGCTACTGTAAAGCCGGCGCATATTTCTTTGTTGGTTATTATCTGAGTTTCGTCTGAAGGCAGCAAGCGATTTGTCCTCCATTGATGATATGTCTTGCGAAGAACCCGATTTGATGGGAACTGTAATAGAACCTGCTATACCTTTTTCCATTGTTGACTAGGACTAGACCGATCGCGTGAGATGATGAAATGAAGCTTTCGTGTGGCGAATTGTCACGACCTACTGGTGAGAAAAAATATGCCTACTCAAGGCCAATTGACACACACTCGTCGAGTGGAAAAGGTGTCAGATTTGAAACAGTCAAAAGCCGAAATAGGCTGAATGACGCAAAAGAGTATTGAAAAGCGAAAAACATGACAGCTCACTTACTTTTGCGAGCCTACTACTCACCATGTTTAAGAACGACTATGCAAATGAGCTAGTATAGTGATAAATCGCTCCCTGTTAGCCCACATGGACACCAAGCCGAATGGGACGTGGAAGTGTGGATGCAAACTTTCGAGGGAATACTCCACATGGAAGCTGGTCTCCAGGAGTCGGTTCGACGGATACCCGTAATAATTCTATTATGGTTATCTTAAATGACCACCTTCATGGTACTTTTACACTTTTTTACCATTTATACCAAATGAACTCCTTATAAACCTGATTTTGAACTATTCCGGAAAATCCGAAATAGCATCTGCACTTTGCGATCACATTGTATCATAGGTTCAGTGCAAGCACTTGAACTGTAACCCGCACTGTCGAGAAACACGCATTTTCAACAGTGTATTAGTGGTGTGTCTCTTGAACCCATACAGCATGTTGATGAAGGGAATGACTAGGATCCTCAAGCTGTAAGCATAAGGCTTGATATGGGAACAATGAACAATGATTTATAACGGGTAAAAAAGCAGGTGCTTGACATGTCCCGTAAGGTGTTTAGCGTGACAAACTAACGATAGCAAAAGGATAATGGAGTCGTCAGTTCAGGCAATTACAGAGGTAACTGCACTGTCGTATAAAGGGAGTTTGAAATGAGAATGTACGCACATAAAGCAACAGGGGAGTGGTTATTGTTCACATCATCGGCGAGAAAAATAAAAAAAGATAGCAAGGACAACACTTACTCGTGTGCAACTGTCTTTGGCCGATAGGATACAGAAATCCAGTTTCTATAACAGTAGCGTTGATCGAATTTCGTGCAAGACGTTTGGGGTGACTCATTCTCTGGTAGGGTTATGGCACTATCCCCTGTCTGTTGTGCATTAGTGTCAGCATCTGGTGGTCATGAGCTATAGCACGTAGTGTAAATGTGACAGGGTATCGTCAAGGCTTTTTTTTGAAAAGGGATAGGGTGGGTTCATTAAGTACATGTTCCGGTAGGGCGTTCCAAGGCTGTGTCACTCGAAGGGAGAAATAGTTTCGCCGACAATCCAGGCGGCTGTACTGCGTGACTAACTTAAACTGGTGACCCCTTAGCGAGGTGTTTTGACTGAGTATTAGAAGTGAATGGCATGGGTGGTTGGGGTCTCTCAGGATTAGGTACACTATTATGAGATCGCCCCTAAGACGCAGATAACGTCCACTGTGTATTTTGAGGGTCTTCAGCCTGAGGGGGTAGGGGAGGCCGGTCAAACCTCTGACGCTGTTCGTTACCCTACGTTGTGCAATATCGAGCGCGGTGAGATAGTGCTTGAGCCAGGGTTGCCACGCTTGGATAGCGTATTCCGCGTGCGGCCTCACGTACGCACTAAGCATTTTTGGAAAGATCGAAGGGTCGAACTTCCCAAAGGCTCTGCGAAGAAGACCGAGGTACTGGTTCGCTTTCTTAGCTGCCTTTTCAGTCTGCCTCGAACAACCGAGGTCATCTTGAACAATCACACCGAGATCGCACTCGTGAGAAGCCCGCTGTAGAATTTGTGGTCCTAGGCGGTAGTTGTGCATACTCTTATGCCGTATACTGAGAACTTTGCACTTGGTGAAGTTGAAATGTAACCAGTTCTGGATGGACCATGTGTACGCTTTGTCCAGGTCCTCCTGTAAGAATGTGTGATCCTCCACTGCAGCTATAGTGCGCCATACCTTTAGATCATCAGCAAATAGCAAATAGTTAGAAGATAGCACCCTCGCGAGATCATGTATAAAAACCAGGAACAGGCGGGGTCCTAGTACCGAGCCCTGAGGTACGCCGCATTGAACTTCGATGGATTCTGATAGGTTGCTTCTAACCCTCACAATCAGGTGAGGTTGCAGGAGAAAGTCTCCTATCCAGCTCAGAACAGGATCGCCGATTCCATATTTCTGGAGTTTGTGGAGGAGAATACGATGATTTATGCGGTCAAATGCCTTTGAGAAATCCAAGTAGGCGGCGTCCACGCCTAGACCAGCGTTCACAGATTCCGTCCAGTTTGCACGAGCAATCAAGAGATTAGTTGTACAGGAGTGGTTTTGGAGAAATCAGTGCTGTTCCGGAAGGAGAATTTGGTTGTTCTCCAGGTACCCCAATAAAGCCTCAGCTACAGTGGACTCCATAACCTTGGAGATCACAGGAAGTAGTGTTATCGGGTGGTAATTTGCTGGTTCAGCACGGCTGCCACTTTTGTAGATAGGCGTGATGATTCCGTGCTTCCACATCGTGGGGACATGCATCTCGTTTAGACATCGTTGAAAGAAAATTGCTAACGGTCCTGCCAAACTCATAGCAGCAACTTTCAATGCCTTCGGGCAAATGCCGTCCGCACCCAGGGAGCTGAACTCGCGCAGAGACATCAGCCTATTCAGTACAGCTGCGGAGGTAAACGATATGTGATTAATCCCTGATGGCGGCGCTGTCTGCTTAGGCAGGATGTATGGTGATTGCACGCTTTGGAAGGTACGGCCAAATTGTTGTCCAAGGACGTTGGCCGACTCTTTTGCGGTTTGGGCTAACCCGCATGCTGTGTACAGAGCAGGAATACCGCGCTTAACACGGCGCAAATTGTTTACGTGTCTGTATAGCAGTTTTGGATTGGAGCAAAACTTTTCCACTAAATCCTGTTGGTTCTTAAATTTATCCTGATGAACCTGACGCCGAATCAGTCGCCAAGTACGCAACAAAAAAGCGGTCAGTAACCGTCCACTCACTGTTCGGTGAAAATTTACGTAATAATCCCACAACTTTCAATCAATTGCTGCAGCCTAAGAAAAATGCATGCATGTAGGTTACTTACCAAGGTATCCCCATTAAACCTACCCAATTTCGACTACGTCGAGTCACCAATGCTTTGGACTGCAGTTCGGTCACTAAAAGCTGGTTGCATCATGAAGTTGATGCTTTTGAGCTCGAGATATCACGAATGCCAATCATCTTGAAGAACCGTCTAAGAAATATAGCTGAAGTCCTTCTCTATTACCACAGTGATTAACAATGTGCAATAGTTAGGGATCTGCAAGCTTATGTCACCGACTAACTCTGGCGTTATCTGTGAATAAGATACAACGATGCGTGTTTCATGCATGTCATATAGTGACCCAAAATACGATCCCTAAGTGGATTCCAGCTTGATACATGCCATGATCAGCGGAACACATCTTAGGTACAGCCACATTCGCATCACCGGTGACAACAACCGGTACTGTCCTGAGGTCTCTGCATCTCCAAATGAACAGTTCAAAGCGGACTTGCATGAAGTTACAGCTGCTATTCCAAGCTAAGTTAATGTCAGTTCCTCAGTAGATTCCAGGACACATACGTAACAACCGTTTTGAAATTTATGTTAACAAATAAAGAGCGCATCGGCAGTTTACAAGCGTTCAACAAAGATATGGTCCAAATAATAATCAATGCTTCATCCTCATTCTCATAGAAAAACCATCATCATCATCATCATCATCATCATCATCATCATCATCATCATCATCATCATCATCATCATCATCATCATCATCATCATCATCATCATCATCATCATCATCATCATCATCATCATCATCATCATCATCATCATCATCATCATCATCATCATCATCATCATCATCATCATCATCATCATCATCATCATCATCATCATCATCATCATCATCATCATCATCATCACCATCATCACCATCATCATCATCATCATCATCATCATCATCATCATCATCATCATCATCGTCATCGTCATCATCATCATCATCATCATCATCATCCTCATCCTCATCATCATCATCATCATCATCATCATCATCATCATCATCATCATCATCGTCATCATCATCATCATCATCATCATCATCCTCATCCTCATCCTCATCCCCATGATCAGCGGACATCAGCTAATGTGCCTCAATGCAAAAGTGATAAAGGAAATCGTGGTACAGTCCAAAAAGTGATTAAATAGTTATGCTGCATATCACATTATGCATAATTTTTGAGTTCGCTTTTTGGAAGGAAACTGAAAAGTAAGGGAAGGATACAGACTCACAACAAACTCAGCGAGGTGTGCTCTTCAGCGTGTAACCTTTACCTTTTCTCAGCCATTTGAATTCATAGCGCTTTCAAATGCATGCTTAAAGTATAAAGTTCCACTATAGACCTTTCAAGAATGTTTATAAAGCTTCCAAGTGGAATCCAACGAGCGCAAGCACTTATAAACCTATATGCTGTTCATTGAGTGACCAATCGCAAAGAAGCAAATATTATGATTGAGTGGGATGATATTGTCGGTTTTGGCTTTTGTCGCTCAATTAGCCGTAGCACTTAGGGGCGTTCATGCCATTCGGATCCAAGTTGCAAGATTTATGCACCGTCTTGGAAGATCTAGGGATGAAGATGATTTCCTTAAGGAGGAATTTTGAAAAGTTATATCTTCAATCTGCTGCGGAGAGGTATAGTGTGTCCGAACACACCTGTTCATTGGCGTTCGCTCCCCAGCCTGGTAGTCGAGAGACATCAACCGATGTGAAGTTCGAAGTAAGGGACTTCGTTCCTCTTGACTAATATATCCCTTGGCCTCCCCTGCCCTTATTTCATCCAGACAACGGGCTCTCAAACAACGCACAATGCGGTAGTCGGTAGACTGACATGCGCAACACGTTGTCTAGTCATCGGAGCCTGTTGCATGATATAACCGTACTGAGCAGTTCAATCGCTCTTCCTGCACCAAATACGCGGCGCCGAACACGCTGATTGCCCACGCGGTGTACCAAACATACACGAGCTTTGCTGCGAAGGTAGCGCTAGTCTAACCTAACAAACGTCTTGTTGTGTGTCGACTTGATGGCCAGGTTTCACAACACTACAACGGGGTTGAACGTGCGGCTGCGTTGTAAATCCACCCCTTCAAAGCGAGGGTAATTTAAAACCGGCACCACAATTGGCGGAGATTTACAAAAGCGCCTCCAGCTTTTGATATTCGTTTCGTACTCACGTCTTTGATCCCAAATGCGCGGGTATAGCTACTTAGGCACCTAAATTTCCGGGCAACTTCTGGCTGGTCACCACCAAAGCTCAGCGCAGCGGTTGGTCCCTGCCAATCTTAGAGGACTTTGTACTTCGAGCGTGCGAAGTATATCCCGAAGTGACTGACAGTCAATGCTAAGTTATCCAACACAACTGGCTACATTCTGAAGCTGTAACAGATGAGCTAAAGGTCGTCGGTATACACTAAACCAAGAAATAGTTAACCTGGGAGCACCTCCATGCCTTCTGTGTCTTGCCTGGCGAGCACGGTTTTTATGACTTCGTTGATGGTGAAGTTGAAGAGGAAAGGTGACAGTAGGCAGTCTCGTTTTACACCACTGGAGATACTGAAAGGCGGCGAATGTTTTCCGTAAACCCTCGCTTTGCCTGAAATATGAGCTCGAATATGACATTTTGGGATTTGGAGAGAATTTAGACCTGTCAGTTACAGACAAGTTCTGCGAACAGGGTTGAGGTGATAGTTTAGACAGCTTACAGACATTGCCATCCACTGTGTTGACTAACCACACTGAGTATGCAAACTTGAATGACATAACAATGGAACACAATATGCATACAGTCTGTTGCCTAATACATTGGATAGGATCATCCAGACAAACGGACAAAATCAATTGGACTTTTGTCAGTTAACTCACATACAACTGTTGGAATCGCAAACAATTTTCGTAACTGCAAATTCATCTGGTTCTAGTTCGAGCAGACACCATTAGTTTGCGTTATGTGGTCTTGAGGCAAACAGTTACACAGAAAGATGTTGACGACGCAACGCGTCAAAATTGCATATTGATTTTGCAGGTTGATATTGCGTATTGATATCTTAAGATAAGGTAACTTAAGAAATCTTTAGCTAAGATATAAGATGTCATTAAGACATCATTTAAGATATATTTGGCTTGGTAAATGAAGTACAGTATGCAGAAGTGCATTTTACGGTTGACAAGCTCCAGCGGTGAAATTTCGAGAGTATTCTACTTGACTACGCTGTGTGTCAAAATTTGAATAGCAAGCTGGTGGCATTGTGACAAAATTCCAGGAAGAGGCTGTTATGGTGCTTTAGATTCTTCGTGATAAGGCTAGTCATCACGACGTCCCTCCGGAAGTGCGGAAATTGGTCGCTATGCAATCCAAGAGATTACAGCCTACTTTACATGTTAGCTGTGACAGGCCATTAAGGTAGTTACAAGGGTGGATGAAATTTTTTCTGCCCGACATATGAAGGAGTCAGGTTCCCATCGCATTCCTTGCCACTTCTTTTCGTAATCTCCCATAAGTTGAATGAACTAATTTCCATACTTGTTAAGCATTAATATTCCTTTGTGCAAGAATGTAAAAGAGGCCCCGTAAAAAGCTCCACATCAATAACTAGCTCATCAATTTAACACATCTGCGACCCCGAATGTGGAAATGCCATCAGGAGAATTGATACGTCTGATAGGGTCAGAGCTAGTAAATGTGGGGCGCGCAACAGCAATCCAAAGCCACAGATAGTTTCTTCTGGCACCGTTACTTGTGTAATGTGAACAGGTACATGCAATGGACAAAGAAATGCTGGGAGCTCTCTGATCTGTTTTTCTGTTCTCAATTATTTTCTTTTCTGTAATTTTGCAGCGTACTACTCGCCTGGGATGGTCTGACAACTCGGCAAGAATTCTGTCGTGAATGTACGTTTATTTTCTCAGCAAACAGGCCATTACCTATTCCGCCGGCGTTACCTGAAGGAACCAACTTAGCGGAATAGAGCCAGTATGTTCCCATGATTTACACTGCATCGTTGCTTGCGGCTCAAAGTGATGAACCTAGTTTCTTCATGGCGAATAAAATTTCGAAAAAAACATGTGTAATTTTTTGAAAAGGTTCAAAATTTTGCTCGAGGTTTTCTACCTGTTCAGTGTCTTATCGAGTGTGAACGTAGTTGACACCCACCTAGGGTGGATGGCAAGAATGTTTGGTAGGCAGCTTTCATATCTCCAAGATGTTCACCAAAACAGTATGCCCTGGGCTATAACTGGTTCCAATAGTCATAACTACCGTTGCTGGACGTTAATACCATCTGAAAATCCAGTGGATCATGCAGCAGAGTAGTGTATAGATAACCAACTTAGACTGGACAGTACACCAACTTCTGTAGTGCGGTACCCATACAGTACAAACGAAATCTTGCCCGCACTCTTGCCTTCCGGGCACACAGAATTTGCACACCGGACACAATCACCAAAGAATTGCAAAAGATCGGTGACGCGCTAAAAGCGTATGGGTATCCAGATAAATATATCCTAAAACATTTGATCAACGCGAGATAAACCCACCGAGGATGAACGTACTCAAGAAAGTAGTAACTGTGCATTTTCCTTTCAAAGTCTGCAGTGTTGCTGATGTCTTGTAAAAACGCGTGAAAGACGCTGTAAAAAGACTTATTTCGCGACTCGCTTTTATTCGCAAAATCTTGGAAACACAGACTGCCTCCTGTGGTTCAATCAATGCTTGATTATGTTTATTCGTGCTGCTGTGGTGTACGATACGTGGGTCGTATTACGAGGCGCTTATCTCATGGGATCCGTGAACACATCCCGAGGTGTTTTTACAAATGCGAAGCGTGATCTAGCAGCAGCTCCATCGTGTCGCACCTTCTACAGTGCGGTCACGCAGGGGCGGAAAAAGATTTCAGAGTACCCTATACTATCCCTGAACCTTTCTCAGGCGGATTCCGGAAGCATCTCCTGTCTATTGCGAAGGCTGTCTACATCCGCCGTTAAAGCTATAATGCTGTGTACGATAACAGTTGGTACTTCCTTTACTCCTAACGTGGACTACAACGTTTGCTGTGATTTTCCCCTGTACATAATTTGCCACCCTCAAGGACCCCGTGATTTATTAATTTGTCCTAGTGGGAATTAAACATTCTGATCAACACGCAGCCCAATTCGGCACATTTAGCAAGTTGTCATCATCACGTAATTGAGTCTGAAGAAAATTAACGAAAAGAAGTCTTTACTCAGATCCTGCCTCCATTGATTCATTCTTGTTGATTCCTTTCACCGTGGTGTTTTGAGTTTATTTAGGCTGTATGCTACCAGAAATGTGACACAAAATAGTGTCTCACATGCTCATTGTAACTTTGTGTGAAGAGAGGGAGGCTAAATAGACAAATTGTTCTGCACAAAACCGCTGTATTTTTGACTGAATTTCGGTGTCATTCCAAATTACCCTGAGCTATATTTGTGACCATTAACTAGTATTCTATTGTAAAGGTTATTGGAGCTAAAGAAATACGAGGACACCAAATGTTTATCCGGAAGTTGGCTGGCGATGTACAGGAATAACCATAAAATTGCTCTGCCTATATATATATGTATTTATATACATGGAGCAGATATATGAGACGGTGAAAATTCAAATGGTTGATGGGTGTCGAGAAGAAGCCCGGCCGTATCATAGTACGTTTCGGGAGAGCAGGTTCGACATGGATGTGATAGAACAGAGATACGTGAAAAAGGAGAATAGCAGCATTTGTTAGTGAAGGAAGTTACGCAATTCACATAAGAATAGACATCGAATTTCCGTAGCTGTGTGGATCTTGATACAGGGTGTGATTATTCAGGTTGCGGGAGGCTTTGCAAAGTGCTTTGTTGATTGCATCGATTTGGGTAACTCCTAAAGAATGTCAATTCTTAATTTTTGTCCAATGTTAATGTAAGCCGCGCTGCTCCGACGCTAAAACGTTTTAATTTGCCAGGTAATACAAGACGTTTCCCCGATGTTTGCTGTTATTAACTTTGACAGTACACGTAAGAGGATCACTGCGCTCTAGTTGTTTGTACCTTCAGGGCTCTCAAATTAAATTGAGATCACTCCCCTTCTACATGCTAAAAACCTGATGTCTTTCAGGTACCATTAGGACAATTTCTAAAGTCATTCGTCGCATTCCACTCTCAGTCAGCGGGCTTTGACACGTCCGGGAAAGCACCAGACAATGCTATTTCCAACTTATGAGTCTCGTCATTGGTGCATTTTCTATGATCACTCCCGGGTTCCGACATAATTACTTTGGATGTCAGAAGCTCGTGCCACTAAGCCATGAGTGACGGCTGCGGACCTGCATGACTGACAGTTGACTACGATATAGCATGGAACTGAGATGAAGTTCCTGTGAAATTGTACTAAAATCCACACTACGCATTAGTAACCGGTGGAACGATGGCGATAAAAATACGGTGAGAAGCTCCTACTCACGCTGGCTCTGATTAGGCTTCTAGCTGCGCCAGTATCCACCATCCCCAGTAAGCAAATCCCAGCTATCGATAATTCTAGTGTTAGCGACGTCACAATCGAGTTACAAGTAAGAGATGGTATCACAAATGATGTCATGGTACGCTCACCTGGCGTGTTCCTGTAGCGAGACGATCCGCGGTATGACGTTTGTCTGCGGGGCCAACGAAAACCTGATTGTGCCGGTCGTCGTGGGACAGGATATCTCTGAAAAAGGCCAGGGTTTCCCGTCATTCTTTCAGGTCGGACGCGTCTATGTCGTGTGTTTCCTCTTACCGCAAAACAGCGAGATGTAGGCGTACCCATCGCTGCATCTATGTCTTCCAAATGGTCACTTGTTTCCAATGCTTCGTCCAAACGGCGTGGAGGGTATCGCAGGAACTCCCTTTTAATAGACGGCGTTTGAACGCCCTCTAGGAGTTGTCCTAAGACCAGCTTTTCACGTTCTTCTGGCGTTTCGTTCTCGTATGCGATATCAACCATCCTCTGCAGCTCGCGAACGTATGTGCGTATGGTTTCCCCCGGATATTGGTAACGTGCATGGAATGCCTTGCGTAGGGGCGCAGGTAGACCGGGGCGGGCTAATAATCGGCGCATGGAGGAAAAAGTCTCGGTTGTAACTTCTTTCTCCAAAAGTTTACTGTCTGCAATGATATCAAAGGCCTCTCCCGAGAGCAGGCCGGCGAGCACAGCTGCCTGTTGGTTGGATGGGAAATGACGCAGATAAAACTGGACTTGCTTTTCCCATCTGGGGTACAGCATCCCCAGGGTAAAACGTTCTGGCGGCGGGATAGATGACATGCTGGTTGAAGAAGTTGATGAAGTCGACATTTTCTGCAAAGTCCGTGATAACATATCGAGCGAAGCGGTGAGCTTTGCCGTCGGATCATTAGCGTCAAAATGAGTTTCGTCATCGGCTTTGTGGGTTGTCTTCGGCATTATCTTCAGGAGACCAGTGATACAGGATTCCTGATGAACGTGCCTCGGCAGGGTCGCCAAAATTGTAGTATACAAGCTTGGGAGAACTCCGGAGATTGGAACTGGAGATTTATTAAGCAACACGTAGCAAACTACAATAGAGGAAATAATGTTATAAAAAAGGAAGATAAACGTTACAGTCAATCTTCTTCTGCTTGCACTTCTTCCGTTAAAGCACATGACCAGGTTCCTGCAAGGCAAATGAAAGCGCAGCGTAAACACCAGTTCAAAGTCAAGCAGCGCGCCACGACAGTTTCCGGGCTACACTACAAAAAGCTTGTTACTTCAGGCGGATGTTATCAGCTCCTGCGAGTAAAGCAGCTACATTAGCACAGCTAGTTTAGATACATCATAGGTCAATCCTGGGTTGGGCAAGATGGATGGTGGTACAATATACGAGCAGCCACATTATCGGATGTTGCAGTGTACTGCAACCGAAGAATATTGGCCGTTTCATCGGCAGTTTGCACCCTGTCGCCTGTTGAGTGCAGTGTTGGTTGTCATGCTGTAAATTAAAGAAGACTGCTAACCTTCCTGCCCAGCAACTTGTTGTTAGCCTAAGACTTTGTGACTAAACGCTGGTGATGGGGGACTTTTTTCTCCCAGAGAAGTGTAGCAGTACTGACCGTCAGTTAGCTCAGAGGGTAATGTTGGGAAAATTGATGACGAAACAAAAAGGGAGTAGACTCGCGGAGGAACCGGAGCCCAGCATTATCTATCACCAATCACCTAAGAGTAACTGATCATCAGGTGACCACGAAACTCGTTTTCAAAATGCTTGGGGGCAGCCAAACTCATTTTGTGTGGCGTTGTTAATTAGGTTCCATTAGCCTGTGTTGTGTGTACGTAAGACCTTGAAGTGATCGACTCGATAGCATTGGTTTTGATTGCGAATATTTGTTCAGCGTTGCCAATCGTTATATATATGTATATGTATATATATATATACATATATATATATAGATGTATATATATAGTCGTGTAAGCGTGGTACAACAATTAGAATGAGCAGAGAAGTTCAACCTACTTTTGTTATCATGTTTGCCTGTACACATTCATGGTGCTCTATCACACCCTGCCATGCGTTACTAAGTTCCGCTTCTGAAAAACCTGGCACCCCTGCAGGATGACTTGGTTTGAGTTTTAACGCTTTTTTGTACCTTTTGCTGAATTTTACTACACATCATGTTCAAACGCTGTCCAATAGTTCAATAGTGTACAATGGGATGAAAAGCACAAAGTTGCACAACACACAGGATGGATATGTAAAAGAAAATTAAAATCAAGATTTAAGGTGAAATATCAGTGGTTAAGCCACTGCACGGTTGTGTAGCGGTTATGAATAAAATGAAAGTCTAATCGTATTTTGAATGTCGCGATGTCTGGTGCATTCACGACGTATATCGGTAATGCATTCCAGGGGGGAACCGGTTCTAAGTGAGTAAAAATACCTTCTACAATCCACACAGCAGTGTTGTTTCATTAGATTTAGGTAGTTGCCTCGGCACTGTTTGTAAGGGGCTAGGGTAAACAGTGAGGTACATGGATTCTCGCTTTCAGCTAGTATCCGGTATGTGAGAATGAGATATCCGCAAAGCCGTCGGTAGTCTGAGGAGAACACACAGCGCAAAAAAGACGCACTTCGTAACTGCGACCGGATAATCCACACGTTGCCTTTGAGTCTCTTCTTTTGGGGTTTCTCCAAAAGGCGAATGTCTCGTTTTAGCCATGGACACCAGGCCTGAGTTGTATATATTCAGCCTGAGGACGAATATAGGAGTCAAGCAGCAATGGTACTAACAGTTGCTCAGAAGTGCCGAGAACTCGTCTCAAAAGCCTGAAGCTTAAGTTCGACACACTTGCTGCTTTCGAACATTGGAGAAAATTGCCCAGACTTTCTTGCACGCTAATAACTCAATCGAATGCACTAGTCACGTGTTGCAGGAACTGCTGCCACAAAAACAGGCTGACGAATCTGATATGTACCGTCAACAACTGGCACTTTGCAGGTTTCATGGGGAGCTGGTTCTATTCCGCCCATCCGTTAGTGCGAACGTAATGGAATCGGTGATCGCAGATGAACTGGAAACAGACTAGTAGGTCGGTAGTTGGCAGGACCTGATCGCTTATCTTCTTTTTATATTGGAATGATAATTCCATTTTTCCACTCAGATGGAGTGCATGGGAGTTTAGCAGACCCTGGAAAAAAGCTGCTTTGGTGGGAACAATGGGTTTAAGTACTTTTGGGCAGAAAAATTAGATTCGAGTTGCACTGTTCTCCAGGAGAGAATGTAAGTTGCTTGGAACAGCTACTGGAGTAAGGGTGAAGCTGGATAAGCCAACGACATTGTTGGGAGTTGATAGCTAGAAGGTTCCGTGGTATCTGAGGCTATGGAGCCAAACTGCAGAAGTAGAGTGTTCGCGACATCCACACCAGTAGTTATTAGGCCACTGGCCGTCTTGGGTGGTGGTATTCTGGGAGTAACATTTCTTTTGCCATTCACGTTTCTGAATAGTAGTTTGGTGTTACTCGTAAACTTCAGCACCATGGTCTCCTGTCATTCGTATTCATCGACTCTAATGGGCGATGTGCAGTACTTTATGATTGCTTCGTAATTCTGCCATGTGGTATCACATGGGCCTAGCGAATGTTGTTCCCAGACCTCATCTCTTCTGTTTATCTATTTACATGTTCTGCTTCGGATCCCCGTCTTGGTCAGCCGCGCTGCTCGTAATGGTACAGCATTTTATGCTGATTGTATGACCCAGCTAAGTTTATTTCCAATTCATTCCATGTGTCATACGCTGAACGGTAGGTCCCAGTCAAAGGTTACCGCTAACTTATGCAGGTTAAAGTAGTCTGTGATAGTACTGGCATGCTGGCATACATATAACCAAACGTTAGTACTGAATGGTCACTATTGTCCAATGGAGGGTCCTATGCTACTTACTCAACCGTCAACTTTTCATAAGTCAGGATTACGTCCAGGAGTGATGGCTTGTTTGAATCGCGGTGCCTGGTTTGTCGATGCACAATGGTTGTATAAAACTGGCATATCCATGAATTCGAGCAGCTTCAAATTAAATGAGGTCCCATTAGGGGACGCTGATGCTATTGAAGGTACATTGAAGTCGTCTATTATACTGTAGTGAGTAAATTCGTGAAACAGCATAGCGGATAACGTTTAACAGAATGTTAGCACTATCTGCTATTGAGTTCTGTGGCAATCACCACGGGTCTTCCCCTTTGATCCAACATCACAACCTGCTAGTTTTAGTCGGCAAAATAGTGCGTTGTGAATACAAAGTGAAGTTTCGGTAAGAGCCCCACATTTCAAGTAAGCTCGATAGTCGACGGCAACATCTCCACCACGAGATAGACATTCATTCCGGATGACTGACATCTCACTGAATTCAATCCCCGGATCAAATGTGTCATCTGAATCCAACTTTCAGTTACTGCTATGAGGTCTAAAGTTGTTTTATGTCGTTGGCGCAGTTCCTTGAGTTTAGAATACAATCCATGAGTGTTGGTCTAGCATCAATTTATTTGTTGACGTATTAGGAGTGCGGTTCGCTCTGAGTGACTGGCACAAATAGTGCCTGCCTGGTGAAGATTTTTGAAGCGGTTGTTTGCACGGTTGGCTGATCTGAGATAGTAGCCCATCTGTATTTAAGGTCTGTACTAATTGAAAAGATGGTCTTAGCCGTACTTCTGGAAGCCAATGTTTCCTGTTGTCATGCCACACTTGGATCGCTACTTATGCCATTTCGGGTGTAGCCATGGTAACTATCAAATATTCCGCCTCGCTGCCTTGGTACTTTGTGGAGGCAACTAGACGGGTGGCGCTAAGAGCTACGACATCTTGCATGTCATAGAGCTCTGTGATATACTTCTATTTTCGATATCGGACTTTTACCGTTCACTGTTATTGTCATCATTTAATTCTGATACACCAAGCACCAGTACCAGTTTCTTCATCTCATTTTGACGTGATGCACGAGGGTTAGCTTCCCGCTTCCGTCTTTTTGTCCATAGATTATCAGGAAAATTGCGGGCGATGACAGAAGAGTTCACTAGCATGTGGCTTGCTAAGAGAGCATCTCCCAGGTAGCGTGTGTTAACAAAAGTTACTCGCAGTAACCGAGGTTCCCCTACGTGTGGAGATGATGGATTTCGTGAAAAGCATCTAAGACTAGTGGGGAGAATTTTCAGTACGAGTGCGGTTATTTAAGCACACTTGTTGTACTCCTCTGCTTGTCTACCTTTTAGTAATCTACTAGTGGTTTCTAGGACGTTTGAACATATCACTATGATAAACTTTTGGCTGCGCAGTAACTGTTTGTTCTGCGGTTCCTTGTGTGCCGGGATTTGTCGTGCAAGCATGATTATCTTGTCTGGTGTGGAAAACAAGCCAAGGCTACAACAAGACTGTTTATGTGCAACACGGTTAATCGCACTATCTGTAGGAGTCAAGTGTCGTTGCCCAGCTAATTACGGAGGTGATCGTGCAAGTTATGCATAGCTTTGTAAGCTTTGCAGCATTTTGCGAGATTTTGGAGACCGTTCAACCGGCCTGTCCCCATTGCTGTTTGTAACCAAGTGTGTAAGTTTTCCACTAGACTGTGTAGCGTTGTTGCAGGAGAGTTTAGGTCTTTTAACTGGTCTTGGGTTGGGACTACGTTACACTTCAATCGGCAACAAGAGTTAAGACATTTTTCCCAGCAATATCTCAATCGGTTCCTTTTGCTTTAGTGACGTGGCAGCTAATGTTTCACACCTCATCGTAAGCGTTTGAACAATTCTAACCAGGGGACTAGCTGAATATGCTTCACAGAACCACAACCTTTCTATCGGTAGGCTACTTGATCCGTCATATTTTATGTTTTGCTGTGTCGTAGGAATTGGCACAGAATGAGCACCTGACTTTTGAGATCATCCCTGTCGTCATCTTGTCTGCACTACGATTGACCTTAGGTTTGCTTGTAACTGGAATTCTGGCGGACAAACTTCCCCGACCCATTGTTAGGGGGGTTTGTATGCATTATTAGGCCACGCTGGTCACACCATTTGAGCTGACGCAGTTGCAGCCTGGTGAGCCGTAGCTGTCCTCGTGTCGCCGTGTTTAGTAGTGGTGCGGTACGCAGATGGACAAAAATCACACAAACTTTGTGCAGTAAAATGCACGTAACAATAATTTGATAAATGTAAGATGACAAAATAACATGTGGCTACGGTGGACAGTGACGCACAGTACTGTTATATCTTGCCTGGCAGGCTTAGAGAAGCTCTGTCGAACGGTATCACAAAAGCATTGAACAAACTCAAAAAAGCAAGATTTCACGTGTTTGTCTTATTGATTAAACTCCCGAAGACGTCGTTTGCGGTGTACAAGCGTGCTTTCAGATTTCTTTCGGAAAACTAGATCCCGTTGGATAGAGCTCGTTTATCCGAGTCGATGGAGCTCAATTCCGAAGGAGTGGCACAAGAATGTGAGGGATAAGTTCAATTTCACAAAGAGCGCAGGAATGCACGAGTAGCACGCACACGCTGACCTTGGTCAATTGAACAGTCGTTCAAGGTGACTCAATTGAATACCTGAAGGAGTCCTCTCAAGACATGACAATATGCGACTGTGTTAGCCAAGTCTGTATGCCGTGCTAGCTATGCTACACAGCAAATTTATTAAAAAATCACGTCAGCTAGAGGTAGGAAACTACTCAGCTACTGTGCCGCAATACATAAAGGAAAAGGAAAATAAATACAAGAGTTGAACATGCCAGCTGAGATATCAGCAATGGATAGGCATGGTTCTGGTAAGTTACCACCCACCCACTAGGCAAAAAGCAAAATTCTTGCGTTTTACGCTACGAAATGAGATCGTGAGTGGAGGCGGAAGTTAAAAGGGATGAGGAGGGACGAAAAAATCACAGCAAGAAAGCCACTAAGGTTGGCTTCTTGCCATGTCAGCAAGTGCATCTAGCCAAACGTGTTCATCGTTTTCCCGACCCCAACCAGGGAGCAGTGACGCTCCAACCGAGGCCAGCTCCGAAGTGAAGGCCTTCATTCCTCTCCACCAAGTCATCGCTTGGCCACCCCTCCTCTTCTTCCATCCACATCCCCGGTGAGCAAACAACGCACGTTGTAGAAGCCGGTGGGCTGGCATGCGCAACACGTGGCCTAGCCATCTGAGCCTGGTGCGTGAAATGACGGTGCTGAGTGGTTCAGTTGCTTTTCCTATTCCGTAAACAAGGCGTCGAACACGCTCGTTACTCACGCGGTGTTCCCACCAGATGTGAGCAAAACTTTGAAGGCACCAATTGTCGAACGTAACTAGCCTCTTTATGTCGGCCGAACTTAGGGGTCAGGTTTCGCAACCGTACATTAGGGTCGATGATACCGCTGCATTGTACACTCTAACCATCAGGGCGAGAGTAATGCTGCGCCGCCGCCATAGGTGGCGAAGGTTAGCAAAAGCACTTCGAGCTTTTTCTATGCGGTTCGGGATTTCGTCTTCGATCCCAATGGCTCTGATAAAACTTCCCAGGTAGTTGAATTTTTAAACGAGTTCTATCTGATCCCCACCTAGGGTCAGCGCAGGAGATGATCTCTGCCAACCTTGGAGGAAATGTTTGCACTTAGAAGATGCTAAGCCAATTCCGACGTGGCTGACAGCCAGTGCTAATCTCTCCAGTGCAGTTTGGCACGTTTGTGAGCTGTCCCAGATTACGGCGATATCATCTGCATACTCGGAGTCAATAAGTCTTTCTCCTGAGAGCAGATACACACCTTCTAAGTCGTGTTCTGTAAACGCAATCTCCCTGACTTCGTCAATAGGAAGTTGAAGTGGAAAGGTGACAGCGGGCATCCTTCTTTCACACCAGTGGAGAGATTGTGGGGTGGCGACAGCTGGCCGTAAGCCCTCGCCCTACCCGAGCTACGCACATGTAATGCTTGGATAATATTTATATGTTTCTCAGACACACCTTTCCTGAGTAGACGGTCCCGAAGGGCACACCGATCCACCGAATCGAAGGCAACTTTGATGTCGAGGAACACGACAACGGTGGGCCGCCAATATGTGTGGCGGTGCTCCAACAACTGACGCAAGGTAAAGATGTGGCCGATGCAGCCACGACCCCGACGAAACCCGGCTTGCTTCTCACGAATCTGGCTTTTACGAGCGTCAGTCAGTCTGCGAAGAATTATGGAGGCGAGTAATTTGGAGGCGAGTAATTTGGAGGCGATGTAGATCAGACTGATTCCTCTATGGTTGCTGAATTCCAAACTCGAGCTTCTTTTGAAGATGGGAACAATATCGTTCCGGCTCCAGTCGGTTGGGGCAGCTTCCCGCACCCAAATTTTCACTAGTAATTCATATAAAGCATAAACAAGAGTAGACCCTCCGCATTTGAAGAGGGCTGGATGGAAATCATCTGGTCCCGCGGCTTTGTTCAACTTTAACAGTCCGATCTCATGTTCGACTTCTGAGCGAGAGGGTGGACCCAAAGGGACAGCCCACGGAACAGGGCGATCACTAGCCGGCGAAGAATCGAACGATTCCGGCCGATTAAATTGCTTTTCAAAATGCTCAGCCAAAAGCTCCAAACGTTTTGACAAATTGTGGATAGGATGTCCACTCGGTCATAAAATATTTCACTAACACCAAGTCTCCTGCTGCTCGTTTAACGTAACAGACGGAATAACTTACGGTGGTTGCCAAGGACAGCGGCCACTTCCACCTCTGACGCATGATGAGACCACCTGGGTTCGCGGTCTCTCTTCAGGTGGGCATGGAGTTTTGCCCGGAGCTCAATGCGAGTTTCATAATTTTCCCTTCCAGCCGGGATATGCCGGCTGGCGTTGATAAGTTCCAGAGACCGCGAAGAGATCCAATATCCATGTTGGCGATTAGATATATCACATGAGGATTTGCCTGCTGCTAGTAAGGTCTGGTGATCATGTGACCAGTGGCTATCAATTGTCTCCAGTGAGCGCTTACTCATCTCGCATGTCAGCGTACTTCGACACGCATTCAGAACAGCTGGCTTTGTCAGTTGGTTGGTGTCAATGCGCTCACATCGTCGTCATGGGCATCCGCCAAAACGCATCCGCATTTCAGCACATACAAGTACATTGTCGGTGTCCACACATGTGCTCCAAATCTAGCGACAGTTCTGGAAGCAGCTTCTCCAGGAGTAACTGATAGCAAAGTGATAGATATGCGTCCAAGGCTGGTTCGAGGCTAGTGGACGCAAAGTCATTCTTCGGCGGATGCTGTGTCGGAAGTTAGTGTTCGCAATAAGTAAGCGAGCATCTTCACACAAATGAAGTAACCGCTCACCGTTATCATTGCGGGAGCCTAGACCGTGCTGACTGCCCAACTGCATTACATCAGAGACAACTTTCCAACTTGTGCTTTCAGTTCCCCCACCAGCACAACAGTGTCCGTGCTTCTTCTGTGGCGAAGGAGCTGGGTCAGTCGGAGGTAGAAGTCGTTCTTTACCGAAGCATCACTACCGTTTTGTGGGCGCGTAGGCAGCGATGATGAATACACACCTATTAGTCCCGCGCGACTTCGAAGCCTTGAACCGGCCAGCCAATCGGACCGCACACAACCGGCTACTGACTGGGATCCAATCAACCAGAGCAGCTTCAGTCCGGGGACTCAGGGCAATGCCAACACCAGCTTGGCTGGTGCTCGAAGCTGCATCGTCATTGGATAGGTGCAGTGAGAAAATACTGCTTGTGTCACCTGAAGGGGATTGCATAGCGAGCACAGAGCTCGGGACTTGTAGGCGGGTCTCCGATAAGCACCAGATATGGATGGAGAGAATCTCTAAAGTTCGGGCAGGTGCTGCCTTTTGACCAATCTGTAGTAATGTGCGAACATTGAGGCATGCCAATCTGAAGGAGGATTGAGGGCTCCAAATGGAAGCCGATGAACTGCAGTGGACTGCTTGGTTCGACATGGGCTTATCGACAAGAGAGGAGTGGCGCTCCGCGTTAGCGTGTGAGTTGAAACTGGAAGATAAATGCCTAGCAAAGCATGTTAGGGAGGGCCAAGACTTGGGGGGTTGAAGACTGGGGGATATAAGTAAATTTGGAACAGGACGGTAAGAGTGAAAAAGCGTAAAAGGGGGAATAAGACGATGGGAAGGCTTGAGCAGTAGCATCCAAACCCCTATCCACCCTGTTCGATGCAGCAGATAGGGCACCGTTGATTATCCTCTGCGGTGGCCAGAGCATCAAGAAATTGTTTACGAATGATTTATAGTATTGCGTGGGTGTGATACTGTCAGATTGCCCAGGCCTAGACAGGAGAACGACTAGGGTTCTCAACCAAAGCCTTTGGTTCAAAAAACCTTAGCGCAAGGCAGTGGGTTTGGGGTTGGGCTGCAAGGAGTTCGTTTTTAAGTATAAGGTGCTAGCCTCATTCCAAACCCCAACCTTGAGGACCAGGATACTGAGTTTGTCTGGCCTCTAACCATTGACCAATCTGATATGAGTGATTCTAATGGTGCAAAAGCACCGCCCAGTATAGCTTAATTGATCGCTGAGGCGCACAAACTATCGCAACACGGTAAGGTCCAGGCTCATTATGATGGAGATTTATTCATTTAAGTATTTAATGATTATGATTACACCATTTCTGAGCCCTAATGGACTGAAAACAATTAAATAGCCTCATTGAGTCCTCTGTTATTCTTTAGGCAGGAAGCTACTGACCAGAATTTAGTTGGCTGTTCCTAATGTGTATGACTAGTAGCCAAGATATCATTCAAATACGCACAGATTCCAGATGTGCCTTTAAATTGGTTCCTTTCATAGCTGACTGCAAATAGCGATCAACGGCGGGCTTTTCTCGCCCAGTATGCATCATTTTTAACTGTGTGCAGGGCAGATTTTTCGCTTTTAGTTTTATCAACTTCGGTTTATTTGTGATTCTTTATTTGGTTATGGTGTATTCGTTTCGTGTCATTATATTTTATTCTAGTGCTTTTATCGTGTACTAATCGTTCCCTTGCTCACTTTTACCGTCACATCTGCTAAGCTGTCAGTAATAACAAAGTTGACTTCTGTGGCACTAGTTACAAAATGATTGTACATAGAGGCAATGCTGTTACATGCGCGTTTTGTAGTGTGAATTTCCACGTTGCGTGTGTTAATTTGTCAGTAGGTCATTTTAAACTACTGCGTGAAATCCAGCATGACTTTGTCCACATATAGTGCAAGAAATGCCAAGCCACTGTGCAGTCACAAATGTTGTGAAGCTGCGCGAGCCTACAAGACTGACAGAACGTTCCGTAGGCAGGAGTTTCGTGGGTTCGTCAAAGTAAGCGGAAACCCAGCCACCTCTATGTTCGAACGAGCCAATCTGCATATCGGCAGCAGTCTCTCCAGCGCGATGTCCACCTCTTGCTGGGGACTCGGCTGACGTGCCTGTGTTGTGTCCTACGGACACAAAAATACCGGTGTGCGCTGGTGCAGGCGTTGAAGGTCATAAGAGAATGCAGCGAAGCAAGAAGGAGGAGAAGACTATCAGAAATCAGCGGCGTAATAGCCTTATGATACTTCCCTCGCCTAAATCGACAGATACTAGTCCTCGGGCTCGTTATGATCACGACGTGGTTTTTCTGCAGAGCCTGGTTGGTAGGCTTCTCCGCGTGAATGCAAAGGGGTTGTTGGTGAAACAAATCATCAGTCTTAGAAAGAAAGAGGAGTAGAAATCCCGGCCTCTGTGCGTCACCATTTTTGATGCAAAGAGTCCAAGGCTGATACTATCCCGCCTCGGTAGACTAAGATGTCTAAAGAACTATATTTGTCCCGATTTGGATCCGCCTGACAGAGAGAAAATGAAGTTAGCTAGGGTGGATTTGACGCGCCGGACGGATATTGGAGAAACTAATCTCCACATCCTCCATTTCCTGTAGTTCTCCGGGTCCGCCGAACTCGGATCAATAGACCGATGACACTTCATGCGCATCTGCCGGTTCCTACCGCTGCCTGCGCATAGCCTGAAAAATGTTAGTAGTTTAATGAACATACTTGACGATATATTTCACTTCGTTACCTCATTTTGTCCTACCGTATTAGGACTGGCCGAAACCTGGTTAAATCCTGCCGTCACTGCCCAGGAAGTCCAGATAAATGGCTACTCATGTTTCTGGTGCGACAGACAATCACACGATTAAGGAGCTGTCCTGTTATACATTCGGTCCACGCTGTGCGGTTGACTGGTACACACCTACCGTAGGGAAGATGGCCTGTGCGAACACTTATAGTGCTCGATCAGCCTGAGACAGTGAACTGTTTGTACGTGCTGATTATCGCAGCCCGCGAATTCGTTGCCTGGATTGGTTACCATATGCGAGAAACTGCATCAGTCAGCCCTGCTTCCTGCTTAAGGGTAATTTTAACTTCCCCCGAATACGGTGGCCTGAGGTTCAACTTCTGCTCGGGAACTGTGAAGTCGAGGAGCAATTTACGGAGATGGTATTTGAAACTGGGCCAGCATAGCTCGTTACACCGCATTCAGCTCCATCATGCCTGGACCTACTACTAACGAATTGCCAGTAACGTGTACACGAAATTCAGGTCCAGGAGCCTATTGTAGCTAGTGACCACTTGGTAATGTTAGCCAGCCTAGGGCTGCCGCTGCTCTACTCACGTCTGCGGGAGCCATCCTACAATTTTTGGAAGATCGACATCAATAGTTTAAATCGAACCGTTAATAAAGTAGACTGGTCGTTGCCGCAAGATTCATCTTTTGAAGTACGTTGGTCTGTTATAAAAGAGGGTGTGCGATGGTTGTGCACTTGCTTCGTAACCTTCAAGTATGGGAAAGCTGGACCAGTGACGCCACATTGTTTCGGCAGAGAGTATAGTCAATTAGCTTGACGGCGATTCGTATAGTGGAACAAATTCCTCGTCACTAGCAATGCGGACAATTATGTGGCCTACAAAAGGTAGCGGAATGTATGCTACAGCGCATAGGCGCGAAAACCTTGGCAGCTGGAAGAGGAGCTTACAGCCTCAGCGAAGCCGGCCTCCAAGAACATTCTTACTTATGTGAAGTGGCGTCTGAGGCCCGCAAGCGACTTAGCTCTGTTGGAGGGCACTGAACGACAGCCTCTGACTTCTAGCACTAAACGTGCGTCTGCATTGGCGGAGCGCATTGCTTCGTTATTCATGAGTGGGCATGCGCCTATGCCGAGCTTGAGGTGTGCAGCCCCTAATGAACTAGAGGGCCTTGATTACGGTGTAGAACACATCCGTAGTCAGCTCGCCAGCCTTGATGGCACAGAACCTGCTGGACCTGATGGACTTCGTCGGCTAATTTTGAAGTCCTTATCGGCCATCATCTTCCTTGCGTGGCGGATCTTTTCCACAGATCGCTGTCCGTAGATGCATTGCCGAGCGACTAGAAATCTTCGGTAGTGAAGCCCATTCCAAATGGTGGTGACCTACGCAATGTGAACAATTACCGGTCGATTTGTCTCACCTCATTTTGGACGAAGGTGCTCGAGAAGATTGTGGAAACTGGTCTTCTTCATCTGAATAATCTAATGTCGCCACAGCTCGGCTTCATGATGGGTCGCTGATGAATCCAACGACCTGCTGTCGACGCCGTCGGGAAGGGTTGCAAACGTTGACTGGGGGAAAGTTGATAGTTGTTATCTACATTGGATTCAGTAAACTTTCGATAAAGTGAACCATGAAGTCCTGCTCCACAAGTTGAGAATGTGGGGTATTGGTGGTGCATTGCACCAGTGGATCAATGATTTCCTTCCTGTGAGAAGATGGCCGGTTCAGGTGGATGACCACCTAACGGAATGGTACCCGTCCACTAGTGGCGTACACCATGGCCCATTTTATTCCTGATCCACATACATGAAGCGCCTAAGTTTCTTCTGTCCCACTGCGTATTGCGTGCGAATGACCTGAGGCTTTGGAGGGTTATTGATTCTCCCGGCGACTGTGACATCCTTCAGCAGGATCTCCGTGGTCTGCAGAAGTTGACCTACAGATCAACACTGCTAAGTCCTTGTTTATGAGCCTAGGGAGGAGTAGTAGTGGGCGTGTGTACACTCTGGTTGGCCACCTACTGTATTTCACTAGTTCCGTAAAGGATTTAGGCGTAATCTCACGCTGTGATCTGAAGTCTGTCGACAATACGAACAGACTGTACGCGAACGGACTACGCCTGATTTGGGCCCTTAGACGTAGCTTCTGCACTTTGTCTGAAGGGATTGCCACCTGTCTATTTTGCTCCATACTAAAATCGGTACTTGAGTACGGTTCATCTGCCAGTTGTCCGATCACAAACTGTAAGGTACAGGGACTGGAACAGGCCCAACGTGTAGCTACCCGGCTTCTCCACACTTTGAGGGGTATGTCGTGCGAGAACCGATGTAGGAGGTGAGGGTTTTATGTCCTGTCATATCGTCGGTTCGAGTTGATCACAAGATGACGCACCGGATACTGCACCTGGGCCACCTCCGTATGTTGAAATCACGGCTGCACGCTCGCGCACCAAGCAGATCACTAGGACACCGGTACAAACAAGTGGTACCGGATTTAAAGCACATCGCTCACTATCTATTCTAAGAGCGACGAGTGGTGAAATATTGGAACAAATTGCCAAAGACGCTAGTCGAAGCGCAATCGGTGTCGAAAGTTAAGAGATACCTTGACAACCACTTTGTGGACTACTGGTATAGGGAGCGTATCGCACCCGGATAAGATGTAGTGCAGCAGCGGCATGCTGCCACCGCGCAGGAATCGACGACGTGATTCCTCGCATGTGCCCGATCCACCTACGATGGAGCAACACCAATTTTTATCTTTTCGCTCTCTCTTCGCAGTATTCAGTATTCAGGACGTAATGCATTCCGAAAGGCAACCGGTTATCTTAAAACAACTTCTTAACCAGATTCACGACGCTTCAATCGAGAATAAGCGAGGCTCAGCTCAAGGAAAACTAACGTTGACCGGACCATTTTCCATAGAGGTCATCTACTTTTGCAATAGAGTGGTGTACGGTAGAAGCGGCATGATTAGCCGTCCTTTTTCAGTTTCCAAAATGTGGTGCAGGCCATCTGACTTCTGTACCGGAACAATCAGGGCGGAAGAGCATCAGTGACGTGCAGGGGAGAAAAACAACCCCCATTGTAGGGGCACCAGCTCAGCATTTATATTCTAACTTCTTGTAGAAGAAGTATCGAAACTGTTCGGTTGAATAGTTGTCGTGGTGTCGAAAAGAGTTTAGAACACATGTAACATTTCAGGCAGTTTTGCAAAAGACACTGGAAAAATCTTTAAAAAGTGCGGGCATTTTTAGAATGTGGTCCTCTTTTAATAATTCGCATTAGATAAGACATATGTTTCAAGCAATGCCCGCAAAGCAACTTCTTGCCGTCGTTGTCAAGCACGATCAGCAGAAGAGTCCACATATCGTCCAGCACTTGTAGTGTTTCGGCAGCGTAAGAACCTAAGTTGGGCGGAGTCAAGCAATGCTTACTGGTTGATCAATATGACTGATATCTTGGTAACATTTTCCCAGTGCACCGGCTGGTCTTCAAAGTCCACATCTACGATATAAGGAGGTATCCACATTATATGGGATGTGGCAATATATAATATCACATGCGAGATGAGCTTGTTAGAATTCTCCATCGACCAAACACTGTGTTGTGCAGTGCAGTTGGAGAACCGCCAAACGCCATTCGCATGCAAGAAGTTCAAACCTGCCGCGTTTGTGACAGGAAACTTGCTTGAGTCTATCATTGTCAGCGTTCTCAAGCTTTCATGGCATCAGAGGCAATAAAATAAAGTTTGTCGGTTAGCTGAACTCGCGATTTGACCGCGTGACCTGTGTCGAAAATGGAATGGTTCCAGTAGGAAACTAGACGTTGTTCCGCACTTTCTGTTTGTCTGACCAGCGCACATTCCGTCTACCAAGAAATTTTGTTTACGTAGACCAAGAGTATAGTGCTCTGGCTTCCGGTCCAGAATACTATCCAACAGACACTGGATAGCCATTATGTTTTCAAACTTAGTGGGAGGAATAGCGTTATAATGGCATTTGGAAACTTTATGAGGCTTATAGCTGTTGAATGTCTTATAACTTAGCCTTCCCCATCGTAAGCGGGAACAATCAAGCGTGCAGTAGAGACGTTTTGCTACAGCCCACAAGGGCCATTGGGCGCTTTACGACTGTCCGTTTGAGATGTGTTTAGATACAAACTCAGCTCCTCAACTTGCCATGAATTTTCTGTGCCAAGATATTGTTTGACGTATAGCGTATCGATAGGACTGATGTGACGGTTTGTAAGTGACGTTTGTACTTCCATGAGTTATCTGTAATTAGATGGTAGTTGCATTTGCCGAGTGCTCATTTGCACAATCGGCATCAAACACTACCCTCCAACCCCCACTTTTCTTTTGCTATCATTTCAGAAGTATGCAAAGTAGACCGTAATCAGATGCCACTGGCTCGTGCGTGTGATGTGCATTTACGCTATAGTTGAACGGGTAAACGCATTCTTTTCGAATGCTGGTAGCAGTGAACGGCCTGTTCTCTGTTGTAGAAACTTCTTGACCTTTGTTTTGTGCATTCTATCTACTCTCGCTGATATCTGCATAGAAGTAGAGGTACGGTAGCAGTAAGACATTCCTAAACACATTCTGGTATACATGAAGCAAAAGCACCAACGTAGAAACCAACGCAGCGAATTATAGGAGACAAATTTTTACACTCAGACAGAATTTACGTTTTTTGGATCCGGGCGCAATTCGCGCTCTGAACAGTGGACGCGGTTTGCACAATAGGCAGCTATTCAACATATGACAAATGAGCGGATTTTTCACAACCAAAATGCAGCGAGGAAAAATGGGCACGTTTGTAAATCAACGTGATACAAGCTATGTTCCAGGAATATAGTAGCTAGGCTTAATACTTTCACGCTGTTCTAGAAGATGGAGAAATTTGCTTGCTTAACTGGTTCCGCCTAAAAAGAAATAGCCAGGTTATAAACGCGAATCGTAGTTCCGAAATGAAAACCAGTCATTTATCTTTATCTTTTTCTAGCAGCACTTATTGTTTCGTTTGTCCATACAGATATCATGGTCCTCCCTGAAAGTTAGCTTTGGAAGGAAAAGGTAAATACACTTTTGCACTTGGTCAATGCATATTGATATGTATTCAAAATAATTATCTACAAAAAGAGGATTACGGGATTCCCCTTAACTCTTCTTAGACCCATACTAGTAGCTCTGAGCTCCCGAAACTGATATCTTCATGCTTTTCACTTCCAACTGCAAGTTGAAAGACTGGACTTGTTCAGTAAGCTTCATATTTTATCTTGATCTCTCCACAATATTTCAAAAAATAGGGTACTCCAGCTAACACATCCACAGTCAGTGGAGAGCTCGAAGAGCAAATCAGGCAGAACGTTCCATTTTCTTCCTTGTTTTCCTACACATGTTACGGTGTGTTTGTTACACCGATAGTTTGTTTAATCCGTTTGGTTTTAATTTAATCATAAGCCTTTAT
Organism: Dicrocoelium dendriticum; assembly: GCA_944474145.2. Classification (NCBI taxonomy): domain Eukaryota; kingdom Metazoa; phylum Platyhelminthes; class Trematoda; order Plagiorchiida; family Dicrocoeliidae; genus Dicrocoelium; species Dicrocoelium dendriticum. Next base: position 97,822,715 of record OX104067.1, on the reverse strand, counting down.
TCGTGTATTTATCATTTCATTGGTTGGACGCGCCCAATTTCTTTGCTGTTCAGGCGCTCGAAAGCTTTATGCCTCCTGTTATGCACATGAATTCCCAATGGTTTCGATGAAAAGCTAAGATAAAGGTCCAGTCATATGTACATACTATACGTCTCGGCTTTAGCTATAGATCAGCTCAAACCGTGAACTTTAATGCATACACGTGCATACTGTTGATGTAAGAACCAGCTGTTCCCTTTGGAGATACATTTCCAGTGCACCACGGGAAAACTAACATTTGCATTTAAACAGTATTTAATTTCTACCGAGGAAAATTCTGCGACAAGGCCACACATTATTTTCGTAAACATTTGCAGTGAACGTTCCAAAAGTTATAGATTCCCGCCGACAGCTGTTTGAGTTGGAATCACAAGCAGAGATCACTGATATGCTGCCACTTAACAGTCATAGTACATTGCCTTAAACTCCGGAACGTCGAAGGGACGGTTCATAGCGAACCTTGTGTTCACAAACTACCGGCTTATAATTAACCTAGTAACAATGCGCATTAATTTGGTCCGCAGGCATTTTGCTTCACTGCTGAAATGCTAATTCAGTTATGATTACCATTTTAAGTTGGGTATCGGAAAACATGTGTCACCACACATAAACAGCTTTTTCCTGACATCACAGAATCTACGAATTGTCAAGTCGTTGCTAAACGTTGCTCTTGACGTCATTTGGAAAGCATTCTGCGATTGATGAAACATATGTGTCAAATACATCAGAACCAATATCACTGTGTTGTGTAAGCACTCAGTATTGCTAATCACAGAAACTCCTGCTTGGAAGACACATTTTTGACTGGCTACACCTTCTCCAAGCATTGAAAATGGAAAAGCTTGCATAACCAAGCAAATATTTTGTGTAACAATCGTCCACGGACACAAGCTATGCTAATGTGGGGTTCCAAGCACAGGAATATGTTTTGATAGGGGCACCCAGCCTTCTTTGGACCCGCTCTATTCAGTTGGTGTCTGCCAGGGGATGAGTGATTTTGAAAATATTTTTGGTTAACAATAAATAACTGCCAACAGTATGCGACAAGGGTTCTCTCTTTTCGTATTTATCCGGTATGGAAATCATTGAAATGGTTAAGAAAACATTTTTGTCATCCACATTTTTAAATATAAGAAAGTGTACTTGGTTGAATGAATGCTCATACTAGTAACAGATGCACCTCACATATACAATCTGCAGCCTGAACTTCTACTGGAAAGGACTTTCAGTGGAAAAATCGAAATAACAACCTGCAAGATCAAGCGGACTGATGAAGGCGAAACATAATCATAACTAACAAGCAAAAACAACGTACGGTGCCCCACGACTATGAGCAACGGAACATCATCTGTTCAACTTCCAGAGCTGACGTTATTTGCTCTGGTGATACCACGGTTCTAACCAAAGGGTACACTCGGAAAATAAATGAATCACCATTGAGGTAATGAAGTAACGCTTAATTTGCTTCCAACTCCTCACAAACAAAGGGAGCAAAACAATGGGGATAATTCAGCTAACTGGTTGTAACAATTTATGATGCATTTGCAAACACCATTTTCCAAAATCAGCTTAGTATTTGTCATATTTACGATTAAGCATTGCACAGATCAATGGTAATTCAATGGTAATTGACCTGTCTGGTGCTTGTCAACAATCCCACGCACTCGAGAAGGAAATTTTGCCACAGACAATTTTCTGTTACTGAATGCCGGTGCAATTTTTCATGGGGTTGCCAGTATACGATGTTATGATACGGATGTTCTAAAGTGGTTATGTCACAAGTAAATCCGAAAAACTGGGTAAAAGAGGTACCGATTTTCCATGTCCGTGCTATGAGATTGATTCTCTGGGTCACAGTGGTAATTTGGATCAGGATTCTATACGCCAAAGTAAATTCATTCAGCACTAAAGCGTAGTGAGTGGATCTTGGCCTTTATTGTAATGGAAAATCCTGGCAGACAACTGGTAGTCAAGCAGCCGCTTTTCTGAATTACTGGATGACTGATTGGTCACGTAAATACTCGTCGCCAATATGCAGTAGCCTAAATTTGGAGAGTCAAATTCGGCTCATGTGATTAAAAGCAACCCCATATACAAGTAATCAAAAGATCACAGCGACTGATCCTCCAATAAAGCAAAGGAACACGGGTAGAAAGTTAGTCTTGTTCGGCCAGTGACGAATAAACACGTATGGTTTAGGCTACATAGCCAACACTTTGTTATCGTAGCGAAGAATCTCAAACGTGCTAACCCAACAGAAATATCCTAATCAGCATAGAGCTAAGCTGCATCACGTAAAATGCACTCGGCCCCTCTATAAGCGCCCAGTCAAACTAAATGCACGCATAATCATGATTCAGTTCAATACCAGATATGTTTGCTTGCCTTCCTGAAGGAACGAAAAACCCCATGTCTTTCGGCGCTACGCTTGACTGCCCCGTATGACTTGAGAGACATTATCGCTGAAATGTTTCGGTCAACCCTTTCATAAAACAAACTTTTGATCAACGCGCTTATTCGTGCCTATTTGGGCCAAGCCTGGCACGGTGTTTGCTCTGTGTGATGAAGGTAAGTATGTCGGGACCTGCGAGGTCGAGTGGTTTCCGCACACAATCGATCGTCGATTGCACTAATTTTCATGCGTGGATATGTAAATTGCAGCTTGTTTGTTGTCATGTTGGTGAATAAGTTCACCAAGGATTGTCTGCGCATTTGTATCCGGTTTCACATTGGGTACCTCACTTATTCGCAGTCATCCACCTCGCTTTCGAAGTGGGGACTGCTCATCGTGTGATTCTAGTCGGCCGTACCGCGAATGTGACTGATTGGTGGTTGTGTCAGTGTCGTCGGCAAACAAGAACGCTCGGTTGGCCTATGCTTCTCATGAATAATAGATCGACTGTGTACCACGCGTTCGAACCACATGTAAATGCGAAGGTGAGTGTGTACAAATTTGCACCTGATACGGCGAAGCTCCGCAGACGAAGCGAATATCCGACCTGCGCCACTGGTACGCAGAAGTGGGCCGTTTGTGGTGGTGTCCATTAAGCACTACGCACAAAGACGCAAACGTAACCGCGGTGGAGGGCCATAAGCATGAACACAAAATAGGTTGCGTGCACACAAACACACACGCATGAAACCTTCACAAGGTCATTCGACGCCACTGAATACAAAACCAAGCGAAGTTGGTTGATCTTAGACTGCAAGTATAATTTACATGCACTGTCGCAGTGAAACTATTTGGTGTGTTAAGCGCCCGGTGACAACACCGCGTAGATGGCTGCAAGTTTACCCATCCAACTGTATCTCTTGTCTCACGCGGAGGGCACTTTTATGACTTAATGGGTCCGGTGCAGGCCCCAGCTGTAAAACAGCTCAAAAATGTCATGGAGTTGCTCTCTACATGGAAAGAGACTGATCAACGTCGATCAACTGAGGCCAGATGAAGCAGCGCCATTGAAAGGAATTCAGGTAAGCTAAATGAATCGAATGGCAAATTGAGGGCGTAAAGGAACACAAATAGAGCTCAGTTGCTTTGGCCTAGTATCCAACTATCGTATGCTTTGCTGCAAATTGCTTTGATGGTAGGATAGAGTAGCGCTGCATGTCTTATTCTGATAACCACTTGTTTTATCAATTGTTACCCTGATATTTATCAAATGGCAACGAAGTTAGAAACCTTAATTCTTCCGGTTCTTTGTAATACCATGTGTACCCTGTCATCCACGGAATTGCACCATTACGTCTGTACAAGTTATAAAGCTCTACTGACCCTTGTGTTATCGCTTCGAATGACTGTGTCTGGTATATGACGCTGCCATGAGGCATAAGCCATTTTCTATCGAATCGTGTTACACTGTTTGAAACTACTACAAAAGCCACACTTTGTGCAGATGACAGTGATTGATGTATGGACGCTAGTAATCGAAAAAGCCTAAAGGCTAGCTGTGAACGAAATACAGACGGTGATAAAAATGGCCACTATGACCTTCCATTCTAATGCCCATGAAAATTGCATTTTTGTTCTTTTTTTCTCAACATTGGCGTTTCCGTAAAGGCTTAGCATATACTTAGTGCATAAATGTGCTATGAACATAATTTTGAATACCCTAAAACAACCACATAACAACACAAACTAAATTATTGCGTCCGGATATTCACTACCGTACCCAGCATTCGTAACTAATATTCATCATTTTCAAGATTGAGGAGAATCTGTCAACTCTGACTGGTGTACACCAACGGCTTGGTGCTAGCCGGTCCTAGACGGTGAGTGAACGTACTTCACTCTACAAAGAAATTGTTTCTGATGACAATAATACTTCAGCTATTGCTCAAATAAACATGGAGAAATCCCTCCTTTTTATCTTTTCTACAACTACATTCAATGGCATGGGCATTATGAACGTTAACTAATCGACGCGACTATTTTGACTGCATTATTCTAAGCTGACTCACGGTAAAGTACAAAAAATTCACACTTTTTGACATTTTGGAACAAATTTTAAACCCCTCTCTGTTTCAGGGAAGGAAACAGACTGGAGGTTACAAAATCATTTTCATTCAGTTGCGAAAGCCGAAATAACCGGTGTTGGTTGATATAACCTATTAAGGCCCCGAAGAATAGGCAACAACGTATCTGTGTCTTAGGGTATCACCAGATTTGGTGACCGTCTTCGAACAAAGCCGTTGAGCCAACACAGTACACTCATATATCAACTCAGGCAACCGTCTGAGCACGCAGTAATATGCATGCGAATATGCGAATTGTCTTTGCATCGGCTGCATCAACATTTTGTTGCAGTTAGAGACTACGGCCACCATGTGCACACTCAGAGCGACTGACCATATGAAAGGAAATTTATTTAGTTGACGGAGCTCCAGGTAGACGTACAGTCTCGGGTGGACAGCCATGGAAACGCAATCAAATGGTTGATGTGCTGACCAAAGTAGCACCCTCTGCCCCCTCAGTTAGGACGGCCAATTAGCCGTGCTTAACTAGAATGATGTAAGCCGCTTGCCTGTGTTCTTCAGTAACTAACTACTGTTGTTGTTCTCAGGTTGAAATCATTATGGAAGCGTCGTTGCGAACACATTTCCAAACGACTAGATACGGGAACACTTTGAGTTGTTAATTTCCAACCATAGGAGGTGCTTGGGTTTACCACGAGTAAATAAACGTGATGCCTTTCTACCAAATGACCGCCTATTCGGACATGGTACATATGAACCCAATGACCTAATTTAATGATTCGGATCGATACGAAACTGAGCGTCAAATCTCGTGCTGCCTTGGCATATCGCAGGGAAACAGTGAGAAAACTTAGAAACCGCCCACGCAAAGCCAGTATTTTGAACTCTCGGCGAGGCTGTACATGTCCATGTGATTTTATTCATCGTATAAAATAAGAACGTGGTCTTTGAAAATATGGTGTAGAATAAAGACTACTGAGGTCCACGAGCACAGAACATTTTAGCGGTCTGAAAGATGCACAAGCGTTCACTTAGCTATTGGTTAAGACGATGTTTTAAGGACAGTCAGGTTGGAAGGTCTTTAATTGAGAATCAGCATCAATGCCCATGGTTGTAGGTTGTCTAGACTGTCGCCTAAGGAAATACTTTGAGCAATTAACTAACTTAAGCAATTTCTTGCTTTAGACAGAAGTTGTCATGAACTGCGCTATACCGGAGCTCGTAATTGTTCACGGCGTTCTAACCCTAGCTTACCGACCGAAGCCGCTAAATTTAGAGGAAAGTAGTGACTTTGAGTCCTGTAAGGTGTCGGGCGAATGGGCCCTGCTGACAAAGCCCAGCAAGATAAGTTGATCGCCAAGGCTATTTTGGTCGTGTAGAAGTTTTGTTATTAAATCTGGTTTCAAAGTTTTTCAACAAAACACGGAGTATCACAGTACTTTTTACCTTACCGCTAGTACTTCCGGGTACGCCTTTAAATACCTGATAAGTAGGTAACTAGTTTGTTTAATAATTTTCACGGTTCTCTAACCTATCCGTGTGTACAATGAGGCTAATTTTGCCCTGCTTCAGTGGCGCAAAATGTAACCGTGTTTCTCCATGCATGCTTGTATGAGTGGGTCAAGTCGCTTTAATATCCTCTCAGTTTCAGCTTCTTGTACAGTGGGTGCGTAAACAAAAATTTGTTTACAGAGGTAAACACATGGCATATATCCCGAGAAGCCGATTACAAGCAGAGTGGGAACCAGAATATTATGATTACTTGTAAATCCCGTATAAGAATAAATGGATCTGTTCAGATACAGCGGTTAACTGGTAAGGAATAGAGGTCTGAATGAGGATCGGATACTTTTGAAAAACGTTAGATTCATTTGGTTGCGTTGTATCTATTAAAGCACAGCTGTTTCCTGGGGAATTTTCTCGCGCTACTTTTCAGTTTACTAGTTGGTGAATACCATCCACGGTAACGTTCATGGAAAATGGGACTGGATTGGACCGAAAAAATTTTGCATTTATATCAGTGCTTCAAATTCAGCAAGAGCGTACGCAATTTACTTCGGCCAACCCAGGTGGTGGTTCCTGATCTAGAGGGAACAAGGCTCGGCGTCAATTTCGGAGTAAGGGCACTGAGTCAGCTACATTACGCAGGTGAGTGAGTGATATTAAACTTAAGAGCAATGGGGAGGCTTATGAGTATGCGCGATGTGAAGAGCGTTCGGAATGCATGCCTATCTACCTTTTGATTTTTAGCAATGTGCTGTTTGGCAATTAAGCACTTAAGTGCAGACAACTATAGGCTGTGGTACTGTATTCTATTTCTTTTAGATTTTATGGTGAAATGAGCTTACTGAATTAGATATGATTGAGTAAAAGCGCATTGACACTAAAACACGAACAATCAGGTTTAAGCACTGGCTACCATGATTGGGAGGTCATTTAGAAGTACTCGTTTTGTGATTGCATTGCGATGTGTACTCTCAAATTGGACTCCGATTTCCATCGAAGTTAACCGTGGGCAAGTTGACGATGGGACTGTACCTGAAGAAACAGAGATTTGGAGTTAACTGTCCATAGTCATTGCACCACACTATGTGTCGTGACGTTATTTGATTTCATCAGGTGGAGATGCCAGGCCTCGAAACCGGAATCAATGGTAGGTTAGTCGTGACCTATACCCCATTAGGCATTGGGTCACGTCAGGCAACGCCTGGAACAATTGTTAATGAAGCCATTAAATTCGCATTTATTGAACATCACTGTTTATAGATTTTACATTTCCTGTTCTTAAAATCAATTGCACTGGCTACTAGAATAACTAATGTAGGCTTTGCAACTAGCAATATCTTTACCACTTAGTTTAGCCAATAATGAAGTCGTCCTTTAAACCCACTTCTTTAGTAGTCTCAGCATGAGAGGTTTATTTATTGAAATTCCCCCAACCACGGCCCGTGTTTATGTACTCATTGCATTCGGAAGGATGAACAGATAGCCAATAGATGTAAAGCAGCTTACTGAGGAGCAAAAGCAAGTTCTCATGTAACAGTTATGTTCGAATGCGAAGTATTTACAAAGAGCCGTTTGACGTCTTCTAAATAAGTCGGAAACCTAATGGTTCAGCAGTATGGAAGCACAAGTGGGTTACATCAGACCAACGAATTTAAGCCTGCAGCGACTAAAAATTCAGGGCGGTCGTAACAACCAATTCATTTGACCAAGCTAAACAGATAGACATTGTGGATAGGATCCAGTTAACGTGAGCCAACATTTTTGTATGCCGGAATAACGTGCAGTATGCGCTTTATATACACAGAAAGTGGGTAATGCTAATGATGGAATAAAGCGACCACGGCGGAAACACGTGATCAGCATAAATATCTAAATTACGTACTGCATACCAGGATGCAAGCAAACAGGCGGTTACTGGTTTAAAGACAATCATTTTGATAATTTTGACGAAGTAAATTTCCTGCTGTCTTGTTATCTGTAAAGGAAGGTGTCTTATAATTACTCTGTAATGTTGCCATCTCAGTCTGTTTCTTCACTATCATTGACTCCCAATTTGAGAACTTATTTGTTATTGCTCTTATTCCATTAATTAGCTGACCTATCCTGTTCACTATCATTTTCAACACTGAGCAGACTGCCTTATACTCATACTTGACTTGCTACATCAGTATCTGTAATCCGTAGGTTGCATGTAGACTAGCAATAGTGGTTATTCGGATTTCTCGGAATACATGCCTAGCCGTCACACAGCGGTCGATTATGGATCGTGCTCTCTCGTTAGTTTAAATAATCGCGTTGGTTACTAATATTTTTTGAAGTTATGGACTACACCCACAATGAATTCAAGTAGAGTGGCTGACTTTACTGCATTACCGGATTAAAGGGATTGTACTCGGCGGACAAAGACGCAGAAGCATGTGAAGTCGTAAGTGGCTTTGTGCGTTTGGTGACAATAAACGTTCACTTGATCTCCAATTATACTAAGTAGAATTGCCTATCTTCTCTCTCGATTTCTTTCAGTGCTGTATAAGGTATTAAAACGTTGTTATTTGCGCAAAGTTCGCCTCGACCGACTGCATATATGGATACAATGTTCTTAAGTCGTTCATATAAAGTTCAAAGGTAGATCAACTGCAACAAAAGGTGAGATCGTGCGCAATCGTGTTCACTTATGAACACTTTGGCTGGTAAGAGATTTGTCTGTTAGTTCGTGCGCTAACAGTCGAGCACAATGATGAAACTGCGAAATGGTAATCGAAGATTAAACGCACAAAAACCGGCCGTCTGGCAACCAGCGCACATGTGTACGAACGAGACACTGCTTAGTGCACCAAGTCTGATACACCGTCGCTTCAGTTTCAAATAAAGCGAGGTTGCATTCGAATGCAAATAGAGTGGAATCGGGAACCAGTAGCAACGTGTTGCAATTTATGGAGTTGCTCGACGGAGAGACATGCGCTGCTTGATAGAACTTTGTAGAGGTTCGCAAAAAGAAATGGCGCTGCACATGGTGCAGGATAGCAAATCTTTGCCGGCTGAGATCGGTGAAACCAATCTCTCAAATAATCACTCAAGTGTGGCAGCTATCTAATGAAGAAGCAAATTGCGTTGCCATTATCCATTGAACCCAAGTGTCAATACTCCGACAAATAAGTAGGCTTTTGTTGTTTTGCAGTTTCTATCTCGCCACGAATAAAATTGATAGAAATGGCTAAAAGCCTGTAGACTATTTTTGCTAGGGACAAATAAATGTTGGAATCAATTGATGTTGGATGAGATTTTGAGTGGTAACACATATATTTTGGTGACCTCCATAGATCGACAGCCCAAATAATCAAGGCTGCTAATGAGATTGTACAAATGCTTTTATTAATTCATAGATGAAAACTCATCATCAATATACACGTTATCTAGAGGTGCAAACGACTTCAGCTACTGTGTTGCAATACATCAAATAAAAAAGGAAATGAATGCAACCCCTGTATGTCAGCTGAGTTACAAGTGACGGATGGGCATCGTACTGGAAAGCTGCCAGCCGCCGACTAGGTAACATGCAAAATTATTGTGTAAAATTATATTATGCTAGGAAAAAATTGTTCTTGAAAAGTAAGGCTAAAAGGGAAGGGGAGGGACAAAGAAAAGCACAGCAGGAAAGCCACTGAGGTCGGCTCCTTGCCATGTCAGCAAGTGTATCTAGCCAAACGTGTTCATCGTTTTCCGGACTCCAACCAGGGAGCCGTGACGCTCCAACCGACGCCAGATTCGAAGTGAGGACATTCATTCTTCTGGACCAATCATCGGTTGTCCACCCCTCCTCTTCTTCCATCTACATCCCCATTGAGTAAACAACGCACGTCGGGGAAGTCGGTGGGCTGGTACGCGTAAAATGTGGCTGAGCCATCGGAGCTTATTGCGTGAAATGACGGTGCTGAGTGGTTCAGATGCTTTTCCTGTGCCATAAACAAGGTGACGAACACGCTCGTTACTCACCCGGTGTTCCCACCAAATGTGAGACAAACTTTGAAGACACCGATTGTCGAACGTAACTAGCCTCTTTATGTCGGCCGATCTAAGGGGCCAGGTTTCGCAACCGTACAGTAGGGTCGAAGGTACCGCTGCACTGTACACTCTACCCTTCTGGGTGATAGTCTTGTCGCGCCGCCACCATAGATGGTGAAGACTAGCATTTGCACTTCAATCTTTTGCTATACGGTACATGATCTCAGCTTGGCTCAAAAGGTAGCTAACACAAATTCCCAGGTCGCTGAATTTTCGAACGAAGTATAGCTGATCCTCAACTATTGTCAGTGCAGGAGACGATCCCTGCCAATCTTGGTGGAAAATTTTGCACTTGGAATGTGCTAAGCCAATTCCGACTTGGCTGACAACCAGTGCAAATTGGCACATCTGAAAGCGGTCACAAATCAGGGCAATAGCGTCTGCATACTCTGAGTCAAGAAGTCGTTATCCTGGGAACAGATCCATACCTTCTAAGTCGTGTTCTGTAAATGCAATCATGAATTCGTCAATAGCGAAGTTGAAGTGAAAAGGTGAAAGGTGTATCCTTCTCACACACCGCTGGAGATATTAAAGGGCGAAGACAGTTGGTCGTAAGCCATCACTCTGCATGTGATGAGTGCGTATAACGCTAGGATAATATTTATATATTTCTCGGGTGCACTTTTGCTGAGTAGACGGTCCCAAAGGGCACATCAATCCACCGAATCGAAGGCGCCTTTGATGTCGAGGAACACGACAACGATGGACATCCAATATATGTGACGGTGCTCCAACAACTGACGCAAGGTGAAGATGTGGTTAATGCAGCCACGACTCCGAAGAAACCCTGCTTGCTCCTCACGAATCTGGCTTTCACAAGCGCCAGTCAGTCTGTGAAGAATTATGGAGGCGAGTAATTTGAAGGCGATGGAGATTAGACTGATTCCTCTATGGTCGCAGAATTCCAAACGCGAGCCGCCTTTAAAAATGTGAACAATAACAAAGGAGCTCCAGTCAGATGGGATAGTTAACTGCTCCCACTGTTTCACAATAACTCGTGTAAATCATCCACAAGAGCAGGTTCCCCGAATTCGAAGAAGGCTGGATGAAGATCGTTTCGTCCCGCGGCTTTGTTAACTTTTGACTTCTAAGCGAGAGGGCGGCTGGAAACGGACAGGCCAGGTAGCACGGCGATCGCTGGCCGGTGAGGAATCTAACAATTCTGGCCGATTAAATTGCTTTTCAAATGCTCAGCCCAACGCTCCAAACGTTTTGACAAATTGTGCATAGTCTGTCCACTCTCGTCACGTATGGATTCACTAACACCAAGTCTCCTGCTGCTCGTTTCCTGTATCAGACGGAACAGCTTAAGATGGTTACAATGGGCAGCGGCTACTTCCATCTCTGACGCACGAAGAGACCACCAGAATTCGCGGTCTCTTTTCAGGCTAGCACGGAGTTTTGCCCGGAGCTCTTTTCGAGTTTCATTGTGTTCACTTCCAGCCGGGATATGCCGGCGAGCATCGATAAGTTCCAGTGAGTGCTTACTCAACCCGCTTGTCAGCGTATTTCGATACGCATTCAAAACAGCTTGCTTTGCCAGTTGGTTTGTGTCAATGCGCTCACAGCGTCGTCGTGAGCATCCGCCAACAGCCAGCCGCATGTCAGCACATACAAATGAATTGTCGGTGTCCACATATTTGCTCCAAATCGAGCGACAGTTCTGGACGCAGCCTCTCCATCGGTAACTTATAGCAATGTGATCGATTTGCGTTCATAGCTGGTTCGAGGCTGGTGGGCGCCAAGTCACCCTCCGGAAGTTGCTGTGTCGGAAGTTAGTGCTCGCAAGAAAAAAGCGAGCATCTTCACACAAATGAAGTAACCGCTCCCCGTTATCATTGCGGGAGCCTACACCGTGTTGACCGCACAGATGCAGTTCACCAGTGGACAAGTTTCCAGCATGTTTTTTCAGATCCCCCGCCAGCACAATATTGTCCGCGCTTCTTCTGTGGCGAAGAAGCTCATTCAGTTTGCGGTGGAAGTCCTTTTTTACTGAATCAACACTAGAGTTGTTGAGCGCGTAGGCAGCGCGAAACATCGAATTTATGAAGGATCCAGCCAATCGGACCGCACACAACCGGCTACTGACTGGGATCCAAGCAACCAGAGCAGATCCAGCCCGGGGACTCAGAGCACTGCGAATACCAGCTTGACCTGTACTCGAAGCTGTGTCCTTACTGGATATGCGCAATGAGAATGCGATGCTGGTGTCACCTGAAGGGGATCGCATAGTGAGCACAGAGCTCGAGTCCTGCAGGTGGGTCTCCGATAAGCAGCAGATGTCGATGGACAGAATCTCTAATATTCGGGCATGTGCTGCCTGTTGACCGATTTGTAGTAATGTGCTTACATTGAGGCAAACCAATCTGAAGGAAAATCTAGGGATCCAAATGGAAGCCGATGAACTGCAGTGGACTGCTTGGTTGGACATGGCCTTGTTGCGCGAACAAGAGTGACGCTCCGCGTTTGCATGCGAGTTGCAACTATAAGCTAAACGCCTAGCAAAGCATGTTGGGGAGGGCCATGAATCGAAGGATTGAAAACTGGGGGGATAAAGGTGTAGTTGAAACGGGACGATAAGTAGGAAAAAGCGTAAGAGGATGAATAGGACGACGGGAAGGCTTGAACAGTAGCATCCAAACCCCTATGCACCCTGCTTGGTGCATCAGGTAGGGAACGTTGTGATGGACAGAGCATCAGGAAATTGTTTGAGGAAAGGTTCATAGGATTGCATAAGCAGCACACTGTCAGATTGTCCAGGCCTAGCCAGGAGAAGTATTAGGGTTCTCAACCAAAGCCTTCAGTTCAAAAACGTGACGGCAAGGCAGCGGGTTTGGCGTTTGGCTACGAGCAGTCCGTTTTAAGGACTAAGGAGCCAACCCCATTCCAATCCTTAACCTAGATGTCCAGGAGGCTGAGTTCTTCTGGCCTTTGACCATTCATTAATCTGGAATGAAGGGCACGGAAGTTGCAAGAAAGCACCAAGCAGCTTAGTTCAATGGATCTCTGAGGCTGGCAAAACATTGTACCACGGTCCAGTCTTATTGCGATGGATGAGAATTACACTAGTGTCATTTAGCACCAAGTGTTGTAGAGAAGCCTCGCTTCGGCCGTTTCCCCTTCAGGCGGCTCTACGCAATTTAATGAACGGGAGAAGGAATTCGCAGTTGTTGGACCCAACCATGTGATCTGCATCATGTTGGTACTCCAGTCAAGTCAGCACTCCACTGCCACCCATGGTCTAATAACACAATCCTCGGACGTTAATACAATGGTTGTAGGTTAGAATCCAAACGAACCGACAAATAAACGCTGCTGTAGATATGCAAGAGAACGAAATGGCCATCCAGCAACTTTTCTGTGTATGTAGCCTAACGAATACATGGCATCAAAGATTCTGCCGCACAATAATGCTAAATTATCGTACGGCTCTTTAACACTTCAATAATTTCCGACAGTCACTTCTGCCGCAATTATTTTCGTTGTAAACATTTAACACCTTTACTGCATATAGTGGAAAATTCAGTAACTTAATGACAAGCTGTGCAAAGTTTAAATTTGTCGAATGGATAACCGTGATCTAGGGATCAATTAGCACCCTGGGATGCACCAAACCGCCAATCCACGGTGGTCACTCTTACTGAAGCAGGAAAACAGTGTTGGCTTGTGCTCATTCTGAGACACCCAGTCGCAGATCGGAGTGGTTACGTTTACCAGTGGAATCCGTTGTTATATATAACGCAGGTAAGTGAACGTCGGTAAACTGATGCTTCATACTTTTAATAGAGAAAGAGGAAAGTAGCTCGCAGACTAGGAGGGCCATTACTGAATATGGTGGTGGGATTCCAATTTATTTCCTTGACATATGTCTACTTTACGTGCAAGAAGAAAATTAGTGAGCTATTAGAATCTCTTAGAGTGTCTGAAAACAATCAGAAGTCAATATTGCTGAAAGTTTGCTTAGTCGATTTGTAAAAATATATGTTAGCTGGGCAAACCTGCTTGTTATTATGGTCCTTTAAACAGACATGCTTAAAATGGTCACTTTCTTCATCTTGCAACCCGCAAAATTAAAGCTATTAAATGTGTGAGGAGCAATGTCTTGCGGGTATTCCTGCAATAGTAATACGTATCTAACTCTGCCTTCGATATTCGACTGCACATCATTCTTGTTGCTTAGACTTATACATTACAGTTGGTAGAGGAAGAAGCAAAGTTAGGTTTCCGTTTATTTACGACAGGTTTCTCGTAGGTTAATCGTGGGATCTCCATGAGAGAGGCTACACTAACCCAGAAAAACGAGCAGTCGATTGGTTTATCATATTGTGTCACGTCAGTGGTGCTCACTCAGGCTGCATGGCCTTTTCGCTACAGCGGCTAATACAGTAGGCCGTAGGTGGCAGCGACGGACTTTCATGACTAAGAAGGCAGCTGCGACAGACCACTATGTCGTGGTCAGCTTTAACTGATGACCGTCGGCTTCCGTCACCAAAATCAAGTGTGTTAGGTCACTGGTAGCTCTACAGGGCACTGCTTAGTATCGTAAGACGCTGATATTTAGGGATCCTGGCTCGGTTCCTGTTTAGGCCGGAGGATGCGCACCACTGACTTGTCACAGCAGGACCGGAAGGGCGATTAATGCTTTTCCGGATGAGAAGAGGCTCTCTGACTGGGAGATACTACGAGGAATACTTAATAATGGAAATAGTTGGGTGTTGCTCCTCCCAACACTGGCACCCCAAGACCGCGGTTTCGTCCTGATTTGGACTCGTCAGGTGGACATAGTCTGAGCTGGGGTGGAACTCAGAGCCTGGTAGTTCACGACTGTCGCCCTGAACACTATGCTACTGAGATCCACGAGCAACGCTTGGCACAACGGGAAGTAATTCAAAGCTGAATTTAGGGAGCACGCAGCGTGCTCCCTAAATTCAGCTTTGAATCGCTGATAATATTACCCTGCGCACGATATATATATATATATATATGGGAGTTATTAACTGCCAATGTGAGAAAATACTTACGGATACAAATTATGATGAATACCAGTGACTAACTGAACACCATTTAAATGCGTTGCTCAGTGCGGCATGGTTAGCGTTATCTATAGATCCCTGCTCAAAATTCGTACAGTAGTGAAGCGGAAGGTAGCGATCATGCTGAAGACTAGAAGTCCACAAGAACGAACGAGGATTGAAACAGGCACATACTTTGGGGGAGAGACGGGAAGGTGCAATGCAAGCGGCACAAAGAGTGCAGTACGAATCAGAAGTGACGAACGGTAGCAGGCATGAGCTAAGGGGAACAGAGGAGGTATTGGTCGATATGCCAACAAATCCGACAGAAACACCTTTCTGGGTGCATCCAGGTGTAAGTGCAACCACCATCAATCAAACCAGGTCTTTAGAATACATAGAGATTGCTTAGAATGGTACTTATGAGAGTGAAGATGAAGGGTAAAAAGGCAGCCTAAACAAGCCAATTTGAGAAGAAAAAACCAGGAATGATTAGCTAATAGGTTCCCATATGGGTTGCGTTGTGAGAAAGAAACATGGCTGATGTATGCGGCGTGAGCGCCAACTTGGTTAACGGTCTTCGCGTGCAATGGTGATTGAACTTCCTAGCCGCTTCACAGTTGCTACAATGCGACAGAAATAAAACCAAATTGTTACTGGTATAGATTTCACATTATGAGAATCTGATCCATGTAGTTTCTTAATGAAGCAATGCTATGGATAATTATTTGCGATACAAGAAGAGGTTTATTTCTTAAACCGAATTTGCCAAAAGTATCTCAATGAAAATGCCGAAGTCAGAGGTGAGTTAATTTGCAACTTCTCGTCCTGAAACATTATCTTTCTTTCGTATGTACCGTTTAATGCTATTCTTCCTTGTTTTAATCCCCATTACACTACGGCCATGTCCACCTAACACACGTCTTCTCTGTGAGTTACTGTGCTGATGTTCGTTTCTGCCTCTTTGCACCCATCCACTTCCTTTTGTGACCCATCGAATGTAGTGTGCCGTGTCCGACCGTTTACCTGATATCCGCGCTCGATTACACGCATCGTCTCAGCTTAGTGTTAAGTACCCTTTTAGCGTTAACAATTTCTATCTGCTTCATGAGTTGTGGCAGCAGTTGTATCATCAGTTGCATACTCTTTCAATTAGACCTCATCTTTTAGATCCGAAGCAACGGTGAACTTGAATTATAACTGGTCATGTTTAGAAAAGTGATCTGTTCAGTTTCCTGTAACTGGCACGGAAAGAGATTGATATTTGGTTTAAACATGTATCAGTGATGACTTTTTCAGTAACTATATATGGTGACAACAGTACCCTAACAATTGATATGAGCAAAAGAGATCAGGTTGCAAGATGGAAATGTCTAGGATGATCCAAGATTGAAAAGTGCTTGTGTTGGACTAGCATATCAGGTGTGGTAAAATAAAACGGAGGAGACAATACGTAACACCATTTTGCCATCATTTCAGCGTCGTTGTTCTATTAAGGGTGATGTTTGGCCAGTAAAGTAGCGGGTGTATTACGCCGACATAGAACGTCGAACACAAAGCGATGAGCATAATTGTGCTTAGTGCACTGGCTAGAAAAGGTTGCTTTCTTCAATAAGTTAGGGCCTCGTTGGTTCGAACGGTTCCGTCAGTTGGTCCTCTAATTTGCTTAGTGGATAGCAGTACAATTTGTCTTCCATTAGCTGGTCTGCATTCAGTGGAAAAAGTAATCTTCTTGATTTGGTGACCAATAACAACATAAACTGTGCGGCATGAAACAAACCACGGCTAATTGGTCTTTAGCATAACTATATCACTATCTAAACAAACAGTACCAAGACAAGTTTGGAACTGCGGGACGCAAAAGAAAGTCCGGCCTTGGCGACTGATTACTCTGACTGATAATTCTCTGTGGGTAGCGGTCCGCATTGAGGGTAGTTGTGATTAGCTAGGATTCATCGACCAGGTGAAGTAAATATTAACCGAACCCCGCCTGGTCAGCATCCACTGTTTCAATGTCTGAGCAAAGCTAGTGTGGTTCAACAAAAGTTGCCGGATCTCTAACTGTATCTAATTTATGATTGGCGAGGATTTTCACATTCGTCACAGTGTTCTTTTTCACCGAGGACCGGAACGTTGGTACGTGTATCGTTCAGTTGTTTTGACAGCTATGGTGTGCATCAAGTCTTTATCAAGTACATATTGATAAGCCACCCGGCCTGGACTAATGGTTCTTGTAGAGATCCATGAAACACTATGTTATTGGTAGTCTGAGCTATGACACTTTTGATGTCGCACACTGGCTTATACAGACTAATTCATTTTTATTTGAGAAGAAATAGATACCTCCGCAATAACATTTACAAACCCACTGATATTGAATAGGATCCAAGTAGTCAAAAACGTATAAAAACATAGTGAGACTATTTCACATGCAACGGTGTTACGCTATTGGATATGTTTCACTAGGATTTAATCATGGTTAGCCCCACAGTTCTGCAGACGGCTAAAAGAGGTCCGCGTTTAAAATTCAACAGTTACTTCCAAACCCACAACATATCATTCGGAATTAATCTTGGTGGTTTGTATTTGAGCCGAACTGGCGGAGTCCTTCATAGGGCTGCTTTCTTTTGATTGCACATCATTGTTACGTTAGTTCAGGTCAGGTCTAGTAAAGTTAAAGTAGACTTTATTCACCCGGATAGATGCATTTTCAGCATGTTATATTAACATTGCGGATCATGTGATAAATGAAATTACTGCAATAGAAAAATTTTAAAAGCGTGAAGAAGTCCACAAATATCCCCATATATCACTCGAGCAACTAATTTCTCCGCACGCTAATAGTTTTGTTTGGGTAAACATGCAAGAAAGACAGGTACGATAGAACGGAATTGCGATGCAGTACGTGAAATTAAACTCATAAATCTGTAGCAAGTAGACGAAGTAGATAGTGTAATACACTACGATTTCCACCCCGGATCAGGATATCTCCAACTGAGGAGTGCAAACCAGGACGAAATCGCGGTCGTAGGTTGCCAGAGTAAGGATGAGTAACATCAAGATATCTCCATTTTATTTACGGTCCTTGTGATCGGAATGACCGAGGCCCACCTCAAGTAAACCGAGGTCTCAACAGATGTTGATTGTAGCAACCCGACCATAATGCATATTCTCCAAGTCCAAATTTGAATTCTTGTCCCCTGTACCAAGCATAGCTCGCGGACCACAGTGTTAGTGTTTAGGTTGTCAGCCGTGAACCACTATGCTCTGATTTTCGCTGCAGCTCTGGGTAACTCCACCAGTGGGGGTTGGATCTGATCAGGTTGCACAAGAGGTATATGCTTAACACCGCACTATATCCGTCATCTCTGGCCACTTTTCGGTTGCGCATTGATGCTGAGTTTCTATACTTTCCCATAAACACTAGAAACAGCAATATCTTTTGAAGCCTGCTTGCATACTTATTAGGTGGCCAATGAATTTGAAGTCCGCACAAAGGTTTCAACAGCACTAAAAGCAGTTCACTGCAACGCATATCTGGTGCATACGTTTGTAACCCTACTTTATATGAGTGGCATGCAGTAGACGCCCAGTTTCCTAAACATTCCCATTGTGGAGCAGTGTGGCCTTAAGTTTACTATTAGAAGAGTTATTAAACAAACGCCATTCATCACTGATATGCCTCACGTCAAGCTACTTCCTCAGTCCTTCTACGTCGGAACGGTAACAAAAGCTGTCTCGCGTGTCATAGAAACCGGACAATTTAACACTTCGCATACTGTACGCAGGAACCTTAGTCTTTGCAGCAAGTAAGTGCCACTGCTGCAGCGGAGATGCCAACAACTTGGCCTTGTCTTTAGGTAAGCCCAAGTCACGTACCGAGTCTTTCAGGTATGATTGTTCAATATAACGTGGGTCGATAAAATCAGGTTCAAAGTTTGCACAGATGTCAGAATCCGGGGAAATTGACGATGTTGAATCAATATTCATTTTCAGTGATATGTTCATTGGAGGCACTGAAATTGGTAATGTGCAAGCATGAGGAATAGGTCGAATACCGGATGGCAGATCGGGGTGATGAATTTTGTTTTGGTTTCAATAGGAGATTCCAATGACACTGGTTAGGCAGAACTAGCTGTCTGTCATGTGATCTTTCGGCTATCTGCACACTATTGGGATTGCAACGAGCATCTTGCCTTTGCCCTTGATCCACTAAGTCAGATGAAGATTGCACGACCCAGAAACAATATGCGACGCCCACTTCATCCCGAAAAATGCATAGTAGGCAGACTTCAGTGGTGAAAAAATGGGTCTGCATTGCGAGTATATAATTAACTGTCCACAGACGTGACAAAAATGATTTCGCTAAGTAACATAGTAGCGTCTTTCAACCATGATCAGTATGTCAATTAAGGTGACACGGCTCTCAATCGACTTTCAGGATCAAGTGGATACCATGGCTAAGAGGATTACATTTCTATGATTAAAGACAGCCAATGGATCAATCGCAGGCAAGCATTCGCTGCGGGGCACGCACTGCTTTGAGGAAATGAAAAATCAAAATGAGAAGGTAAACTGACGTGATAGAAACATCTGTTTTGCATATTCGTAAACAGCGCACTTGATACTACTAGAAACATCCTATCTCTTATGTTCTAAAAATGATGTTGTACAGTGTTATAAGAGCTTAAATGCTCTCTGAAATATGCTGGCAGAACTTTACATGTCAGTGAGCAGCGGGGGGGGGGCTGGCCATTGCTCTTCGCGACCTAACGTCTCAGGTACCATTGCAACAGTTCGTGGATAAGGCCACCAGGTTCATAGAAGGTCAGGCCCCGTCCTTTTAGACCTAAACTTCGTTAATTCTGAATATTTCTTAATTGAACTTACTTATGAATCTCCTCTGGGAGCAGCCACTCACGTGTGTTTGGTATTCAACTGTGCATTCTTTCGAGACCATACTGATGACAACATTCCGAGTGCGAATATATGGCTAGCAGATTTCCCTACGAGCAGTTCTAAGATTACAAATTTGTTCCGTATCATGTTTGCCAAGGATAACTGGCAGATTACTTGGGATTACTTCATATCCTACATGTCCGAGGTGTCTCTCCCACATACCCCAATTTCGTTGAGATGGGCAAAATGGCAACGTCATGATGGTTTGATGCAGCTGTACATCGAGTGATGAACAAGAAGACGTATAGGCCGGCTTCCTCAGGGAGCGCTTTTTGACGTTGTCGTAAAGCACAGAATGGCTGCAAACAACGTCTGCATGCTGCTTGACTAAGCTACAAAATGGAGGTGGCAGACTTTGTTTCAATAAATCTAAAGCGTTTCTTCACCTATGTCGAGAGCAGGGCTAATCTAAGCCCACTCCCAGTCTTGGTTGGCTTTGACCACACTCATGCCGACAAGGATCACACCAAGGTCTGTCTGCTTACGAAACAGTATGCGATGGCACTTATTAAGGAATATGGCTAGCTGCTTCTTGCTATAGAGGCAAGCGTTCGAACGGACTTTCTGCTTGCGGATACTTCCGTTACAGGGACTCAGGTACTCTTGCTAATACGGAAGCTAAATCCTACCCAAGCGATTGAGACAGATACCCTCGATCTGTTATATGAACTCATAGATGATCCTTATGAAACGAGCACGTGCCATTCTCTCCTGCTTCTTACTTACTGGCTGGGGCGGAGCTATAGCATGCTCTATTTTCAAAAAGGGTGACAAACATATTCCAGAGAACTACAGGCAGGTCAGTGTGACTAGTGTCCTGGTCAGATGGCTGGAGAAGTTGGTAGGAGATACCCTGGAAGCCAATTTAAGGAAGCTCGACATGTACACTTCCTTTTCGCACGGTTATCCTAAAGTTAACTGCTGGCTTGCCAATCTGTTGTATGCTCCTGAATACCAAGCCGACCCATTGGATCGAGGAGAAACTGTGCATGTGCTTTTCATTGCCTGCTAAAGCACCATCTCACATTCCTTCCTGCTGTGTAAGCGACGGTCATCTAATATCTCCGGATAAGCACGAAAGTGGATGATGGCAATTCTAGTGGGTAGGGAATGTGTGTTCGTGTAGTATCGAGCTTCTCTCGACAGTTGGTTCCCAGTGGTGTTCAGCAGGGATTTGTCCTCGATCGATCGCTATTCGCCTTGTATATTACTGACTTGTATGAGGAGCTGTGGCACTCTTCTATTCTTTTTGTAGACATCAACTTCAGGGAACGGTCAGTGACCCGAATGACTCCCAGTGTCCGCAAGATGCGTTTGATGCTTTCTGGGACTGGTCCATTGTGGCAACTACCCACAAATCTTCCAAAGTTTCACGCCTTGGGAACAGTGGTCCACTAACGACTTAATTTTTATGGGGTAAAATAGTACCACACGTGTCAGAACAGGATAAGTTAGGGGAACTCTGTCATCGAGGTTAAGGTCGAATACCGACTGGACAAATGCTGCTGACAAGGGGTTCAAAATGCTGTGGATGATCCGCAAGTACTTTTAAATCCTAACGAGTGAAATGTTTGTTAAACTTCACACAGCACTTATCATATCTCAATTTGACTACTGCACAGGAGCCATGCCCTTTGGCTTAGTGCGGGACAAGATGGCACTAGAGTGGGTTTTGAGGATTGTCTCCAAGGTGGTGCGTGGGCTAAACGTGTGCTATCATCCGAGAGACAGCTTAGGCTGTCGTTTTTTCCCTACACCATCAGTGGCATCTGGGTAAGCTGATCCTTACCTATGGCATCTTATCAAGTCAGCCGGGTCCGGACTTATCTCACCATTTTTCCCGGGTCGAGGGCCTACTCTTCATGGCATCCATGGAAGCTGCAGCTACCTCGATCCGATCGGGTGAGTGTTGATGTCCGGTTATGGCGTAGGGTGATTGACTCCTGTAACTCCCTACCTAAGGATGTTGTATCGGCATTTGAACACTGAGTTGATCCCCTTGGCTTGCAGCTACAACTCTTCTCATTGGCACTTTAGCCTCCATTACAATTTCCGATTTCTATTTCCTAAGCTTGGTTTCCAGTGCTTTCTCACGTTGCCTGTTTTTTACTTCGGTTTATTTCGCCATTCGTTCCGTTTTGTTTTATTTCTAGTTCATGTGACCGGCACCGCGGCGACTGCTAGTACAGAAAACATGGGCGATGACTAGTTGACCGCGGTGTGACGAGTGTGCCGAGTGCACAACCTTGGGTGACAAACCGATTGGCCGAAACGTACCCAGGATCAACGACGCTATCACAATGGAACATCCGCAGGATAATCTTATTGTTCCTGTCCAACTTGAATTTGAACTGGACTCAAAATTCGAAAATCAGTGTATGTACATGTCAGTCAACTAGATGTCCATGTGATAGTTATGACTTAATAATAGGATGAAGTGAATGAGTTCTTTTTCAGTGGCTCTTCTTTAGCTACTACACCAAGAAGGGGGTTACATAAATCACACTAACCAAATATAATGAATAAGGGGATGGAAATGTCTACTCGATATAACTAACTGTTTTGTCTATCCCACCTCAATTCAGGAAAAACGGCGTGATCGTCATCCTTAGTCGAGGCGGGTTGTGGCCAGCACATCGGTATGTTCTGTATGAGTTCCATTTGAGCACATAACTCCGGGTTGCTGAATCGGATAGTGACTACATCCGACCGTTCTTTCGTAATGTCCAGCCTTTCATTAGATAGGCTGAAAGGCCTCTTACGTGCTGGCCTTTTGTTCGGAAGCAACCAGGAGCGACAACACTGCACACGTTACCGTCTTCCTTAAATCATTATTGAACCAAGCAGGGTGATGCTCCAGAACTCGTTCAGAGCGATGCTTGGTGGTTTTCCAAGTGGATCTCGTTCGACATGAAAATGAGAATTTATACACGTAAAAGGAACACTCAGACTTCGGTACTCTGTCCTTGACTTGTTGGCTCATATTCGGTTTTCTAGGGAAAGATATTCATAAGTCAGGAATGTTCTGGTGGTCGCATTGGAAACATCCGAACTGTCCCTTCTGCTAACAAGTTACACCTGAATGGTAACAAGATGTCCCTTAACAGATTTCAGCGTAAGCGAGTTTCGTTTCTGGGGTTTATACTTTCATGTTCTAGCAGATGATATTATCCTGGCAGCTATTACGTTGGAGCATTCTACGGATGAAACCTAGTTTTTCGAAATCGTGTCTCCTGAGCATATTCTTCTATCTCTGTCTGTTCAACAACGTATGCGTTTTCGTTTCAGGTATAAGAAAACGAAGCTAGCAAACTGGATCTACCGCCTGTTCTACGTTTCTTTCCTGTGAATTCTCCACTGCATTTTCCTTTCCACTATCCTGTTAAACTGGACTCTAAAAAGGTTATGCAATTGTTGCGCCCACTTTCGATAGCAAACGATATATTGTTAGGTACATAGTTGAAATTGGTTAGCAAATATCCAGTGCGTGCCTGATTGTTCTCTACACAAACTTTGTCGTCTACCTTGCGACTGTAATAACCACGAGGCTGACTAGTTTATTCAGTCAGTGTTTCGCTGAATTATTCAAGAAAACCTTCGAGAGCAGCGGCCATAATGTCAAATCCATGCCTCCCTCTCTAGTTGTCGACAAATGGTTCTGTTAAACTGAAACAAGGTGCTTTTGGTACATACCAGAAGAATTTGGTTTATCTGTCTCGTAGCATTGTCGATATCGGTTTAGAGCAGCAGGATATAGTAACATAAACAGTCTGTTACTTTTAGTGGAACAATATTGAAATGATGCAACATGTCTAACACCTGACATTAGTTTGCTTAATTTTGCCACTGAGTAGAGGAAGTTGAAGGTATCTGAAAGTGTACTTAGATAAGGCTTTCTTGTCTAACTAAACTTTCTATAAGCTATTTAACGAGTCGGTGGTGTGGAGAGTTACAAAGGTGTAATATTGGCTTTAATGGCAACCCATCTTTATGGACTTTGTCAGGCCCTGTAGTCTCGGAATCACCGTTCTACAGGGTATGAGGTGCGAACAAATATCCAATTTAATTAAGCCCTATTTTTCAACCGACACAGCAGTCAGGATTTGGAGTTCGATTTTATCAGTGTTTTGTTTTTCACGCTCTTCATTTTGCAAAATCCTGTTGATTCACTAAGAATAGTGTTCCAATTTTTGATATAAACCGATTTATACATCAGAACAATATCGGTTCCACTAACTGCTCCGGATAACGGAACATTTGCCCTGATCTTAAGCTCTTTAAGAGCGTCTAAAGTAGGCGATTAAACGGTTTTCTGAGCTGAGTTTAAAGGCTTGTTCTTATAGAGACAGTTGGTAGTATTTGTTGTTGATTGTAGTAGTTGGTTGTAATTAAGATGTTGGTTACATGTGCAAATTAGAATTAATGTAAGCTACACTGCTACCGTAATTGATGACGGAGTGCGCATGGCAAAGTTAAATCTACCTGCTTAATGTTATTTGTCGGCCAACAGAACTTTGGTCCAAGTGCTAGAACGTCGAGTGACACGTTATATAACCACAAAGACGAAACCTTGTGCAAATCACCTCAGGGTCGGACGGAAATTAGTTCGGTGTCCCAGTCTCAGTAATCTGCAGTCGAAACAAAGAAACTCATAAGTCCATTTGACGTGCTGCCATTCCCTAAACGCAAGATCCATTGATTTGCTCCAGCACAACTAAATAAACACCCAGTTCCAGAATGTGCAAAACCACGGTGTCCAACTTGTTTAACTTGTGATGTCTTAGAGCATTGTAGCTTGATCCGACTATGTCTGAGTATTTTCCGGGAATATCTAGGCCTTTGGTAGTGCACTCATCAAGGAACGGCACAGTAGATTTCGCTACCACAAACTAAGTGATAAATATAACATACAGCGGAGTTGAAAGAAACATGTGATAAAACAGTAAGTTGTGGCGCAAGAAAATGGAAACATTAGTCTTAATAATTCTTCCTGGATGGTGTGAAAAGAGTCAGTTAAAAGCCTTACTAAAAGCCGCCACACATTCCAAAATGCTTAGTCAAAATGCAGTTCGTAATAGACTTTCTAGGAACTAAGCTGCATCCATTGGCAAAATTAATGGAACCTAAAATCAAACTAGTTTTTTAAAGAGGACCTAGAAAGCTCTTTGTGAACGAGTTTGCACACTAAACTGCGGGATACCAAGAGAAACCTGAGGACTAGGGCCCAAAAGCCTACATTACTGCTTTCAAGAAATATTATTGAGCTCGTGTTAAAATGGGCATATTGGTATAAGAAGGAACATGATAAAACAGCGAACAGCGAATGCTTTGGCTATGCCTAGTTTCACGGGATCTGCTACGGGGACCAACGGACAAGCCTGGTTACAAAAAGCACCCACGATTTGTGTGGTGAAATACGACGGCTGTAAGAGGGGTATTTTGTAGTAACTACAACTTAGTTTGACAAGCATTTACTACCGAAGACAGCGATGACTTGGGAACAGTTGACAAAACCCGTAGACTAATATGAAAGCAATATTTACTAGCAGAACGCATGCATGTATGGAGGCTTCGGGAATGCAGCATGACAAAACGAAGCACTAGAAAACTTAAGACAAGTAGACAGAAATAAACGTGGTTCCTTCTAATAACCCAGTCTGCTAGCAAGCATTGTCGGCGTAAATACGAGACAACTAAAAATGTCAAAGAAAATGAACTACTTGTAAATTATCAGTGGCATCAGTCATTTTCGTCAATTACAATTTACGGTGACTGTACGGCCTTAAGGTTTCAGTGATGAAGGTGCAATTTACAGAAAAATATCACTGTTACTGGATAACCGGGCAAAACAGACGGCGTTTGACATATATTTCTTTTTGCTAACTATTTATGACCTGCTCTGAGGCGTTGATTATTCTATACAACTTTATGTCTAATCACTGGCGAATGGAGCGTTAATAGACTATAAGAAGTTTCAACATTCAAAGTCGGCTTTCTGCTTAATTAAGGGGTGAAAACAATTTTCGAATGCATTACTCATATGAGCCGTTTAGTCCACAAAGTGTGCAACCTACCTGACTAAGTTTGTTAACCATTACATTGAAATATAATAAGTATAATTCTTAATTTGGTCGTGCCAGCCAGTGATACTTTGGTCCATGTCCGTTGAAATAACGTTTGCCTGCATGAAGTACAACTTCCCAAAAAAGCAAGTTGACAGCTTTCCATCCTTCTTTTCCTACTTGTTAAAAAAGGGAAATTTCTTATTTCCTATTTCTTCCCTATATATACAATCACCCGCATTATAAAACGAGAAATTGACAAATGCTTATCTATATCACTGTGGTTAAATGAACCACCGTCCAAATGAATCATAATCCTGCATCTCACCGGTCGGACTGTCAAGTTCGCGGGGGCGAGATTTTGAAATTTGGATGTGGTTTTTCAGGTCTACGGGTGAATGCTACTAAGATACTTCACATTTATTATCACTTCTGGTATACAACGGCGCAGTATGTTGCGCTGAGCCGTTTTACAATTAATCTATCTTGTGTTAGAAGTTTTTTCGGTGTGAGTGATAATGCCCCACGCGAATGCCAAAGTACAATCCTAATCCTAACCATGGATGTCTAATTATCCACATTATAACAAAACACTAGGTTTTGAACAAAGAGTATTTCGAATCCAACCCAATCCTAACTTCAGTGCTTACCTGCTATCAGACATCGCTCGCTAATCCGACTCTCCGTTTCCCGTTGACCTACTGGCAATGACTATGCGTATAGTCGCTGTATGAATTTCACTGCTGACCAGGAATACCGACTGAAGGAAAAGTCATGGCTCATTACTGCGCGACTATAATGCTACGACTGCAAACCGATTCGTAAGTCATTACTGTATATTTAGAATCACATTTATAAAGCTGTTTCCAGGTTTCCTTCATGGGAATCAAGCCCTAAATGGAACTAGACTTATAGAGTACACAAATTCATCACGTGATACTTACAAGCTGACTACATATACACAGTTAGTTTACGTACCTGATGTGTGTTACTTCCTGTAGATGACAAAAGAACACAATCGTTTAATCGGGTAGAAGCGTACCTGTAAACGAATTTCAACCGGAGAATAAAACCATTCGTTCTCCTGTCCTGCCAAACACAGTTGGTGCTCTTCATTGCTCTGATCTAAATGCCATCTAATTTTACGTTATGCAACTAAAACTCTGAAAGCGCATGCACAACATCCCACGAAGTTGAATGCGCAAGACCAACAGCAAAACCTCTTTTATAAAAGTTACTCGACAACCGATATCATGCATTCCTTAGTCGTGACTAATCAAACACTGTAGCAAACACTAAATTTTCTGTTACCCAATTAACTGTATCAAGAGGGTGACGCTGTTTCGAGAAGAAAGCGAACTCTCCTCTAGGAAACACCAGCCATAGAATTCAACTATTTATTTATTCAACCATAATTTTATATTTTGTGGCTTAACTAAATTCATCGCTTTTACATTTTATCTACATTTCATTACTGTGTGGTAATAACCATAGTAAAATTTTGAGAACCTGCCTCCAGGTAAAAAGTTTTAGGCTCAAAACACAACCCGAGCTTACAGGAAGGACGTTGGTCAGATGACGATTTATTTTGCACAAACTAAACGAAAAATATCTGATTCAGTTGTCCGGTACTGTGCAAACGGATGCCCAGTAATGACCTGTTCATCCTATTGAACCGACAAAACGTTTCCCCAAGATATCCATTTGCTTGAATAAACGACAGAACTGTTGAAATAATCAGAACTGCCTGGTCAGTCCAGTTTGCTTTGACGTCACTTCAACATTCCTGTCTCGTTGTGCTTGTACTTTGTTGTTGATGGGTGTCTAAATAAGTATCTTCTCAAACACAGGTGATGTTTTCAGGAATGACAGACGCTAGACCTCTCTATGGCGAGCCCCATGAACAAGCCTAAAACTATATAGAATGACTGTGTTGATGCTTGTTATCATGTGCAAAAATTTGCTGCGCTTTCCGCACAAAGAATTTGACAAAGAGTAATAATTCGTTTGACTGAGACCCGCAAATTATGAATTGCAAGCTACTCAAACTTTAAACCCGTTGGACAATCAAGGTGGGACAGCGAAGCAAATAAAATAGGGCAACTTATATATATATATATATACTGGCGCTGAGCTACGTTGATTTTGACTGAAAAGAGCAAAGTATTGGGAATTGCAATCTCTTAAACTGAATTGGCGTATCAGTAGGAGTCATCGGAATCCGAAGAATGAGGACATACTCACATTTGAAACGTCCGGTTATGATTGTTGCTTGTACGAGGTTAATGAGTAACCACTTTGCTGCAATCCTCGTGCCACTGCAAAGCGATGTCTACTTGATATTTCGCCACATGATAATTAATGTGCCCATTTCCAATTCAAGTACTTGCAGTGACATCTCTGGCAGCGCCAGTGAATTTAAAAATGCCGTTGGATACTTAACGGCTTCATCTGCTTCCAACACGGTGTCGATGTATTTGTATGCGGCTGTCTCACTTGGAATGCTTGATTGAATAAAAATGTTGTTTTCGGTGTCTTCCTTCTTGGCCGAGAGAATAGGTTGTTCCCTCAACCAATCGGGATTCTGATAATGGGCTTGAATATTGTGCGTTACTGACAATGTGATTTATTTGATCGCAAATGCCTTTTTGCTCATGTGTTGGCCTAGGAAAATTGCATCGCACATACGACGAAAGATCACTCATGGTTTAGTTTTGTTCAAGATGCTATTCGACCTTGAACGAAGAAGCAACAGATCGATACGGTGATGCCGTTCCCCATTTATTAAGAGCTTTGTCCACGATTTCTAAGCATAATAATTCAGTCACTTTCAAGGTTTCGTTGTATATTTCTGCTGGGAACTCTATGTTCCTATATGCATCGTCTTTGTGTATTCGACCGAAAAATACCTTCAGCCATGCGCGATTTATATTCCTCAACGGTTCTGTTTCAGATGAAGGAGAGTAGGCGGTCAAGGTAATACGCAAACAATGCGCGAATTTGATTGGGTTGTGGTGTGTGGTAGTCATCATCAATGAATAAATTCCAGTGTCGATCTTTTTTGAACAACCTTTTATTAACAACACGCAACGAAGTGTATTTAGCTTAATATACTTGCACGTTGTACAGTCTGCCTGTCGTAGTTTATGTGAAGATACCAGGTTTTCTGTCGACCCGCTCTTGCGGTTTGCGTTGTTCAAATGGTTTGCGACTGGCATTTCATGTGTACTATGTGGGCAGCTTCGAGTAGACAAATAGATTTGCAGACAAGTCATTTTGACATAAAGTGGGGAAAACCGTTAATGTTGTAGCCGTTGGATGCAGGGAAATTTAATGAAAATTTATAGCTATGAACTAAACGCGCTGTCCGTTTTCTAGATGTCCTGTTAAGTGAACAACAGCTGGATTTCGTTCATGTATGGGAACTGGAGAATTACCATACAGATTCACTGCTGCTTACGTATATTCCACACTGATACTAAGCGATTTCCATTTACATAAATATCCGTAATCATAACACTTCATTCACGTATCAAGCTAAAATATGCCTTGGCGCTGCCCTTATTCACGTAGTTGCAGATGCATTTAATCTAGTCGACGAAGTTAAAGTATTACATATTTACGTTGGTCTTGTAAGTTTTTTGATGGGATGGAAAAACCACCACCACTACACACGTCCTTTTGCTCAGATTCGTGTGTAGGACATCTACCAATCGTTATAACCGTAGGTTTTACGTTTTAATTCAGCAGTCTAATTAAACGCAATTTCATTAACAAACACCACGAGTGACAGGTGAGACATGTACAGACGCATGTGCTTTATCGTTTTCTGGTACGTACATTAGGCCGCGAAGATGGGGCTTTTATGCGACAACTTACCCAAGTGAATGCTCAGTTGCGATCGATTTGGTAAAAGGGTGGCAGCACCAACCAACGATACCCACAAACAAAGACTTTTTCGATGGATGGCGGTTGTGCGGTCATCAGTCGCTGATTAACTGGCCAGAGATAGTTGGCGGCATCCCGTTTCGGATTTGCCTGTTACTGTGGCCATCCACAGGACGCCTGCTTTTACAGAGGGACCATGGGTGGACGGCGCTGCACCACCCACATCTTCAACCACACACCTCAAATCCGGTGTAAACCTGAAGGAATAAGACCGGGAGGCAAGTGGATGGGAGCTACGTTTCATCAACGGAGCTGGTCCAGACTCCTTCAGGACAAACACAGGCACTCTGTATTTGAGAACCAATCGAACACAAGGTGGTGCCTGGAGCGTAGTCTGCTTCACACTGGGTGCATAAAACCACTCTCCGAGCCAAGCACAGACACAAGGACCGTGCACCCCGTCCGCTCCAGCAACGACTAATTGCCTTTTGGAGCCAGTATTGACTAGTGGGTAAAATAAAGGTAGGCACATTGTCAACTAGCACAACAAGGGAAACGACACCCGGGATATCATAAAACAGCCAATTAGTTGAGACGAAAATATAAAATAAACTAAGTCGTTTAATGCATACTGTTACGGTGAAATAACTCCACTAAATGAGCGTATAAAATAAATTGGTTATGAACAAACCTGCGATAAGTTCAAGACGCCATAAAATATATTTTAAGCAAATGCCACAAAAGCGAAAATGTTATTGAAATTAGGTACGATTAGCGTAAGCGACATGTTCAAGTTAATAGAAGAGTATTCAGGTAGGCATTAAATTAAGGTAAAAAACATTAGGAATATTTAGCAAAACCACCACCTGAAATAAAGAGACTCAACACGCAAGCACGCGATTAGTAAATCGAATGCAGCGTTCCTATCAAAGCTGCGTCGGTTTTGCCTAAGTTCTCAGCAGAACTCGTCGCCGTTTCTCGGGTGGCCCAGAGTGGCCTCAATTGTGACTCATTAGGCCTGCCTGAGTCAGGCACTAGCGACCGCAAGTGCTACAGCACCATGCGTTCAACGTCGATGGAGTACAACCCGTCGGCGCCTGCCGTTTCCGCACTTGCCGCTTCTTCTTATCCGCATGCATAAAGGCTCTCTTCTGCATCTCGGCAACTGCCTTCGTGATCAGATAGCGCCATACACACTGATCAACCGATCTCGATTCCTATGACCTACAGTCAACATTAGAACGCGATAGGCTTAGTTTAATAATGTCCTGGTAACGAAGGATCTGTTTCCCCACATGCAGCTTTCCCAAACTCAGCTGACCATCTAATAGGTGCTTCGGTATCCGCGTCGAATCCATTGGCCACACACGACCGAGACACTTAAGGTGTCACAGCAAAATTACAGCAATATATATATATATATATAATCAACCGGAGATTGCCTTCTCCACGTCATTGGTTGGCCACCGCGACATCGTTTCCAATCGTCTTCGGGGAGCGCTAATACCGCTGAATAGGAAAGACAACATGTTAGCATACGCAGTACGTGGCCGAGCCAACACTTGCGGGGCAGTAAGAAAAGGTTTTGGAGGCAAAGGCTGTTCGATCCAAGCACCCGACTTCAAACTGCTAGATTGTATACGGGTTGTTGTCGCCTCACACCAGTAGGCTTTCGCAAACCAAACTGGTCATAGACTACCGATCGTTTCATGTTTCCGACCGAGTAGGCCACGTCTCACATCCCTACATCAGGTCTGCACGGACGAAGGCCCCATATACCTTGACCTTGAGTTAAAGACTGATATTGCGACGACGCCGTAAGTGTCTCAGTTTACATATCGCTAGGCGAGCACTTGTGATCAGTTGTGCGACATCTCCAGTAACACCAGCAGTTATGCAGCTCCCTAGATATTTGAAGCAGAGGACTTGTTACGGAACGTCACCAGCAATGGTGAGGGCAGGCACAGGCACCCGCCAATCCTGGAGCAGTGCTTTATATTTGCCTGGCCATACTTAGACGCCTCTATCGCTAAGCGGTTCAAAGCTCTCTAAGCGGCTTGCGGTCGTCCCCCAGCAAAGAGATATCATTAAAAGAATGCAAGCCAATGACCCTGTCTTCAGGGAAAAGCTCAACGTCGCACTTCTGGACAACTTCTGCTACTCCTTGAAGTGCTTCAATGGTAAAACTGAAGAGGAAAGGTGAAATATCGAACGACGTTGGTGACAGCAGATGATAAAATAAGCCTGTCATGAGTCCTTATTTTGCTCATGAAGCTAAATTTATTTCAGCATGGTTATGAACTTATCGGGCACATCTTTCCGTAGTAGGCAGTTCCACAACGCAGATGTATTTACTGAATCAGATGCCGCATGGATGTTCAATAGCACTACGACTGTAGGCCATCATTGGAAGGGGAGGAGTACAAGAATTTAATAAAGATTTCTTTCCGCAATATCTATTGGCGACTCATCGTAGTCGTGTGCATAAACATAAAAGAAGATTTTGTTTCCGCTGATCGCTGTCCCCTTTGGGACTATCTACTCAGGAATGATGTGCCCAAGAAATACGTAAACGTTATCCGAATGCTACACACGCGTAGCTCGGGTTTACGGCAAGTTGACGGTGCCCTTTAATGTTTTCATCGGTGTAACGTTGCCCGCTGTCAACTTTCCTCACTAACTTCGCCAATGAAGCAGTCATGGAAACGGCGTTTGCTGGGCACGAATAAGAAGGTGTGGAGCTACTTCCTGGTAAATGATGTCTCGGCTTGGAGTATGCTGACGACATTGCGCTTAACTGTGACAGCCCAAGAACGTACCAAGTTGCACTGGATAAATTTGCACTGGCTGTCAGCTGTTTCAGGCTATGCTTTGCTCCATCGAAATGAAAAGTTTTCCAAGTTGGTGGGGTCCCACTCCTGCACTGAGTCTTGACAATGATAATTTAGAGCTCCTCAAGAAATTCAAGAACCTAGGCAGCTATATCATTACCCGTGGGATCGAAGATAAAATCACGAATCGTATAACAAATTCTCGATGCGATTTCGCTAATCTCCGCCATCTGTGGCGATGGCGTAACATTATACTCAATCTAAAGGGCAGAGTTTACAATGCAGCCGTACGTTCCACTCTCCTGTACGGTTGCGAAACTTGACTCATCAAGTCGATGGACATAAAGAGGCTAGTTCCCCTCGATCATCCTTGTCTTCACAGCTTAACTGATGCCTACTGGGATCACCGCATGAGTAAGGAATGTCTGGCGTCGCATATTTGGTGCAGGAATAGCGAGTGAACAGCTCAGCAACACTATATCATGCAGTTGGCTCCGATGGCTTGGACACGTGTTGCGCATGCCAGCCAACCGACTCTGGCTACGTTTGCTGTTTGCTTGGCAGCAGTGTGGATGGACGAAGACGGGGAGGAATGAAGTCCCCCGCTTAGAGGATGGCGTCTGTTAGTGTTTCCGGCTGGGTGGCTGGGGACCGAAGGACGGTGAACACGTTAGGTTGGAAATGTGCTGATATGGCGAACAGCCAGCCCCAATGGCGTTTGTGTAGTGAGTTTCTTTGTCCACCCCCTCTTCTTTCGCTCTCCCCTCCAACAAAGATCAAAAATATGATGTTAGCCTTATGTTACTTAATCACAGTTTTTAAGTCTACATTGCTTAATGCCCTACCTTTTGTATTGCTTCACGTAAGCTAAGGTGAGTTTCTCAACCTCAGCTAACGTGTAGTGAAGATGTTGATGAAAATCTGCTTGACAAAACCTCGGCCTGAACGAATACTAACTTCTCCCTCTTGGCGAAGGACCTCTATAGCCAATGAAAGCCTGAGAAGTAGGGCAGACACGAACGGCATGAAAGCAATAGAGATCAACAAAACACCGCGATAACTGGCGCGACCTTCGCATAAGCCTTTATTCCGAAACGAGTAAATGGCCGACACTCCCAATGAGTTTGGAACTTTTTGCTTAATCCAAAACTTCGTGGACAGTGTAGGATTTTGCCGGCAACTACGTTTCCGCCATCTTGGAATATATTCTGGAGCAAGTGGTCAGAGCCGGGAACTTCATTATGCCTCAAAAGTTGTATAGCTCTTCGGATCCTTGCTTCCGTAGGAGGATCTGTGGGGATGGGCCAAGTAAACTGCAGGGGAAATGCAATAATCAAAGGGGGGCCGCCCTGCGTAGTTAAATCGAAGATCAAGTTGCTCTCCCCAGTGACCCAAGCGCCTGTGTAGGTTAGGGTTTTTAGTGCCGTCTGACTCACATATTGTCTGACTGAAAATATGTGAATTGCAACCGGTGGTCTTGATGAGGTAAACTAAACTGCTGAAGTTTCTAGCAAATGCAGCGGCTTCCACCTCACCGACACATTTTTACTACCAGGATTTACAGTCAGAGCGAAGATTAGCCTTCAGCTGGTCCACGATCTAGCAGAGATCCAGCTTTTGGCTGTGTAGCGAGCGAGGCCGCAGCTAGACAAACCAGCGGATAACGTGGCTTGTTGCAGATTTGATCAGAGTTGTTCAACTTCTAGAGTAAATGACAGAGTAAGAATTTCACGAAACATCTGTTGTTAAACCATTCCCACCACTGTGTCCTCCAACTAGAGGTGTTAACTCGGGTTTGTTTGGCCATAGTTAAGCCACCCACAAGCATGCAAAGTGCCGCACACACCAATGAATGGTCGGTTTCAACGCGCGTTGACCAATGTGACCGGCAATCCCGTATGCTGCCATGTCATCTGCGACTTATGACTGTATGATCAATTTGTGACCAGCGCCGTTGATGATGGAGGATGCCAGGTGTTGATGAAGGGCCGTGGTGCAGTGGAAACGTTGGGGGTAGGCTCAGAGACTAAGCAGTCTCACTCCG
The DNA here is from genome assembly GCA_944474145.2 of Dicrocoelium dendriticum. Classification (NCBI taxonomy): domain Eukaryota; kingdom Metazoa; phylum Platyhelminthes; class Trematoda; order Plagiorchiida; family Dicrocoeliidae; genus Dicrocoelium; species Dicrocoelium dendriticum. The sequence continues at coordinate 97,787,839 of OX104067.1, read as the reverse complement.
CTACCAACGCGAATATCATCATATCCATAGAGTTCCCAGAGGTGCCGTTCACATGAGAGTAACCGACCGACAAGTGAGTTGAAGTCCGCCGTAATAACAATGATATTTCTTTTAGGCGCTCTAAGGAGCTAGAGATAAAGCCCATGAAACATATAAGCTGGAAACACCTAAGTGTAGAGCGAATGTAAAGTCCCATGAGTGCGTATTCACTAATATATCATGTCCTGAAGAAACACCGATACAATCCAAATGCAGGCACTAAAATCTTGCCACATAAATTGGGATTATGAGCGACTTACTCCTTTACTTATCGACTAGTGAATAATTGGCTGCATTGAATATGCCAAATAACAACGCCCTGACTACGAAATCATATATGTTGTACTGACGATGGCCTTATTAAAGTGTGCGTTATCTACGTGAAAAACCCCCCACCGTATTCCTTGTTGCCCCCAAATACGAGCATTCTCTACCAAACCTTAAAAGTTACCTATTTGGTGGAATGGATGACGTTAGCTTCGTAGTCTGAAGATCTGCCGATTTATTCGGAATAAGGCCGCATGATGAGGTTAGCTAGCAGTGTTTACAACTAGTCAGCTTCCGAGGCATGTCCAGTTGGCAGAGATGTCTAACAGCTTTTAAGAGAAAAACATAAGTACTGAAGAAATCATGCGCCGTAGCTTTGATTGTTGTTTGCATAAAATACACCATGTCTCTGCAGTTAAATTACATGCCGCAGTAAAAGGCAAAAGAGAAGTGAAACTGCAAAATGTGGTATCTTAATGACTGTAGCAGATAGCGTAGCGACAGTAAGTGTCTTCCATTTTGGCCACGTCGTCCGTGGAAAGCCAAGGCCTAGATAATTGAGTTGCGCTACGTCCGGCACCGCACAATGCGTTTTATCCTTGCCGAACGAATGTTCTCATAAACCGTTTTTTAATACTTCGCTTTACATTTTCCCATTCATTTCGCTACCTATTCTTGGGCCTGCAACCTACGTTGAATTAAAAGGTAGTTATGGAAACTGCCAAACAGGAGACAGGGGGTTGTCAGTCGTCCGCCGCATTCGACTATCGTTGCATCTTTGCGGGGCAAAGTGGGAAATGCGTGGTAAATGGCGTATACTCAAGCGGTACACGCGCGCAAGTAAGGTCGGTGGGCGACCACGATTTCAAAGAACTGAATGTTGCGTGCGGAGTATCAATTGCATATGAAAGTACGTACCCTTTAATCATACAAAGACATTCACGGATTTTGCAATTGTGATGGAAGTATGACAGGCCAATCGATGCAATGCCGACATTCCGCAGCGCAGCTCCAACTTTTGTTCATTAACTTATCAATCTATTTGGGTTACTGCAAGAGCTACGACGGATTGTGCGCGCCTGCGAGAGTTTGGCATTCATCAGAAATGTGATTTTCCACTGGACATGCATGCAATCCTCCGTCTTGTTTGTGGAGTTGATGCAGTGCGGTGAAATCATGAGTGCTATGAGGGGCACTGACAAACCTGTTGACATTCCATCATGAGTAAGTGACAGTAATGCTGTTCCTTTTCATTCACGTTACTTGTCTCTCAAGTTACACGGTACATGTTGCATAGACATGTATTCACATCCTCTTAGAAGGAATCCGCTGCTATTTCCGTGCCAGATGTATGTCACGTTGTATCCAAGTAATGCCATCTCAGCGGTGATGCGAATATTTCCCTGTTAATTATGCGAGATGGCCAGTTGGACGTAACGCAACAATAGGCGTCACTCACTGTGTTAGTTGACACGATGTTTAAGGGCATCACATTCTGATCATCAACCGGCTACCTAACCCTGATATTGAATCTATACAGTGCTCTTAGTGTCAATGATAGCATTTTTGTTCACAAACATGGCGTGCCTCTTTTATTTGTTGAGAATACAACATTTGTCCACAAGTACCGACGAGATGAGCTTCCGAATGTACTACCACTTATTCAAAAATACATTCATTTGCTTGAGACTTGGTGCAATAGGTGGATGATGACGTTTTAAGCATAGCGGTCAAGTATTATATGTCAGCGTCGCTTGACACCCGAAATATCTATTGCAGCTAACAGCGGACGCATCTGTGCACAGATTTCTACCTTTGAATCAGATATTATTGTCTTTTCATGTTCTTAGAACAGATTGAGTACCAGATAGCACGAGCCAGACAATCCTTCGCTAACTTCTCATGACATGCATACAATCACAGTTACAGTTGAACCTTTTAAAATCCTTAATCCTTCCATCCTGGACTATCTTGGAGGCAATATCTCTGAGGCAACATGAGGAAATCAGACAGCACCTCGACAGAAAGCCTGAAAACTGCCATTTAATAGTCACTATTGGGAAAGATTCCATTCTAAACTCTGGGGAGCGATGCCCGCAACTCCATCTCCTTCCGATTTGGCTGCGAAGACTTAGACATAACTGGAGACTGCTGCACAACCTGATTCATGGCAATACCCATTGTAATCGATTTATCCCTAACATCGATGCACAATTACACGCGAGATCTACGTAACAAAGACCTTACCCAGATTGTACCAACATGCAGGAAAGATTCGCGGTTTAGATATTGACTCACCATATATGCCTCGCTGTGAAATCGGCTGTCATTCACCATCTGGTTGTGTTATACTGTACAATCCATTCACAGTTAGTTGGAAAGCTACTTTTACGTGGATACCATTATGTCATTTTTCCGTGGGGCTGTTCATTTGAACATCCATTCAATGACAACCCAGGAAATGTCTAAAGGTTGCAACACCACTACAGCACGCAATGTTATTAGTCCTCAGTTTCTACAACATACTCAAACTACAACTGTGCTTCCTACGATCGCATAAGACAAACATACGGACAAATACCTTGTTAGCAATACAGACAAATATAAGAAGATAACTTGCTATTAATCTTGAAAAAGCATGACATCAACTGTGTGTGTATGTTCTGTGCCAAATATTGTCACAGTTTTACGGTTGATGATGAACGTACCTATTATTATTACTTGGATTATTATTATTACCTTCCTGCGGTGTATTACCTCGACCAGAGAAAATATTAAACTAGAGGTTTAATGTGCCATTTGTACTTTGCACCTTGGTGCGATCACATATTGCAAGTTCGATACGTCACGGAATGTTCGGACAAGCGCTGGAGGTTTGGCACAGGGACACCGGCTACCGGCAGGGTCAGTATACAACCAATAGTAACTTTCTCCCAAAACTTTGTTAAAGAGTTGCTAAGGAAGAAAAATCAAGCACTTCATCCTAGGTTGAGCAGCTACCGTCAAGCATACAGTTAGTGACCTCTAGCACTGACAATCTCATTTCGGTCTGCCGTTCGTTAACCTAAATGTATCAAAACACAGGAGAACAGACATGACCCCAAGGACGCTAAGACCTAACCTGTGATTACATCCATGGAGTCCCATAGAATAACGTCCAAGCCCAATAACAGTGTCACCAGTAGTGGGTACATTAAAACTCTCGGAGAAAGAATGAATGGATGCGTGAGTGAGTTTTATGAATAAAAAGCTATTTTGATTTTTTAACGATCTAAACTATCAGCACTAGGCGAGGAGTTGGCTGCAAAAATCCATAGATGTTGGTTTCTCTCAAAATATACCTCACCCTGTCACATGGGTGTGAACGACCCAGTGGTGGCCGTATGGGTGAGTCTGGGTTCAGGTGTACTTGTCAGACTCGTTCACCGTGAAAACGCTGGATGGGCGCGGATGGTTTAATTGCAGTCAATCTACGGCACACCAAAGGGCAAGCTCACCGATGGAGACATACCGTGTTTCGGGCTTTTGGAACGAGTGCAGGCATGCAACATCAAGTCTGCAGTGAATCAGTACCGGGATATTGCGGCAGAATTGTGGTGACGCTTGGACAGGCCATACTGGCCTGAGCAAGGATTGTTTAATAGGTGTTTAGTGTTATCCTAGCTAGCGACAATAGGGTTATTATAGAATAATAGTAGGGTTATTGGCCATCCTCTTGTAGACTGAAAGTTCGCTTTCAACAACCCGCTATGATAAAAGATGCATTCCATTCCCGTATATGCATGACTTGCCCGTATAAATTGTAACGTTTTGCGAAGAGAGACTTGAAAATCTATGCTGCATCTAGACTACGCGCTACCGCATAGCTTATTCTCCCGTCAGTGTCTTGATCGCAACTGCAGTAAACTAGTGCATTTACGGTGCCTAATTTGTTTCAGCGTGACCGTAATGGGACCGAAAATTTCCTATACTGCCTCACACGAGCGTTCATCGATGAGACAAAATTCCAATAGCATGGGACTGAGAAGCCGCATTTCTAGGCAATATCTAATCCCCGCGGAAAGTGAGATTCACGTATTCCACAAATTGCGAAGCTCATTGGCTCACAAAACTGCTTGACAAATTGTGGGACCACAGCACACGCATGTGGATTCTCACGCACACTGTCCACCACAAGTCAATTACTCCTGTGATAAGTTTTCTGATACATATTGCTGAAAACTCCAAATACCAAATTCATATGGATTGACAAGCCATGATTTCCGGTCTGTATTCGTACTGAAAATTTGTGGGACCATATTACTTTTCCCCTTATGTGACTGGTATATAATGGTTTAGAAGCACTCATCTAACGCCAGAGTCTATATGCCCCATGGAGAGAAAAAGGTACGAAACCGCTCAGCCTATTCTCACATCACTATCACCACATCATTTCCGCATTTCTTAGGCATAATAATAAAAACAAGTATTGGCGTTGTGAACTAAATTGCATAGTAGTGGTCAGTTTAAGTGCCGCCGAATCAGGTTTTCTCGTTGAATGCTGTCTAACCCAAGTCACTTTCGGCACCATTTCCCCACGTACCGATTTAGTCTAGAACTCTGTAATAACGGTGAATACGTATATTATAACATAAATAAGATAAAAGGTGATATTTTCGTCAAGAAATGTGACGCCCAACGTGCCCACCGGCGTTCTTCTTGTAGTAAGGAAATCGTCTGAGGCAATTGGCTATAACCATTTGTAAGATTTCCGTGTTGTTGGCGAGACATGCTTTAAAAATACTGCCTTTCAGTTGTTCCATTGAAAAAGGCATTGTTTTTCAAACACTTTGTTTCAAATGACCTCATAGCAAGAAATGTAATTGGTTTAAATCTGGTGACCGGGCAGGCCAATCCTTTGGACCTCAGCGACCGATCCACCGGTGACTGAACACATCGTAAAGATAATCCCGCACCGTTTTGCATAATGAGCAGGTGCGCATATTGAAACCATAAGAGCTGAAGCGATGTGCCAAAGTCGCCAAGGAGAATTGGCAGTGGAAATATCTTCAACTTGTAGGTAAACATCTTCACTCCATCGCGAAATAACAGCTCCCATTCTATAAACAATAACTCTGTTACCTAAGCAATCATCTACAGAATATTCAGGAGCATAGTTGTTAACTTTGTGACCCCACTGCACTGATCAACCATTCACAGCATGACTTTATCTGAAGCCGCTCCTAGGTTACTTGACAGTTGCTGTTCTTTCACCAAGTGAGAACCAGGACTGACAGAGGAATGGTGGTAATCATAATTGAGTGACATGACAAAAACGAGGTTAAGTTCAGATCTGCATTTCTACTACGTCGACCAAGTATTGGCAATATTGCCCATCGCTTAGAGTGACCACTATTATGCAACTTAGTTCACAATGCCAATGGTGCGGTAGGTATTATTCCTGAGGGTCGCGCTGTATGCATCCATTAACACTTGTGATCCACGGGTCATTTTCATGGCATATCCGGCGGTTGCATAACAGTATTCACTGGCTTGCGCTCACCCTAACTGGTCTCGCTGTCCCATCAAATGGCGCCGGGTGTTAGACCACACTTCAATCAAATGATTGCGGTGCAAGTATGTATGGAACATTGTGGACCAAGAAACCCTACTAGCAGATACTGGCAGATACTAGCAGATAGTTGTCACTGAACAAATCTGGCTAGTCATGCTTTTGATGCCAAATAACATCGGTGACCGTACCAGCAGTGGCAGCTTTGCAACTCAGGGGATGAAATGGAACTACACCTGGATTCACCAACAAAACTCGGTAACACGTTGGTGCATACAGCAACAAACGTCTGCTCCTAACTCCTGGATGTCCGCACAACATGACACCCTTAGTAAATCAGATTTAAGAAAAAGGTATGAGGACAGCGTAAAGAAAATAATTGTTTTAGATTTCTTCATCAGGCGTATTACAGAAATGTAGTATAGGAAGTACTAGTCCGTAGTAGAGTACATAAGTAAATAAATGGTTGGATAAAATCAAACAACTATTGATGTACAGCGGGTAATGTAGTGATAGAAGGCATACAACGTTGTTGAGCAAAGTTCGACTCTCCTCTTGTAGAGGTTGGCCAAAAAAGTTGCAACGCGATAGCGTTTCTTTAGAATACAGAGCCTCCGTTCGGTCAACCTTATGCTTACCGCTTCAGCGTTTCAAGTGTGACGGTATCTTGTATGGTGTCCTGTACTCATCATGTGGTTAGTTGGCGCACTCAAATTAGTTAGGTCCTTTCGGTTAATGCAATAATTCGGTAGATGTTCTTTGTTGCGCTTTTCTAAGTGGTTGATCGTGCTTTCAAGGTAACTAACTCCACAGGACCAGGTGAATTGGTAGATCACCATTGATGAGTTGATCAAGCAATTTATCTTTGAATATAGTGACCAGTAGCATTTCCCTTAGATATATGACGTTAAGATGGACTGCATTTAAGGTCTTTCTACAGGATTGTACCAATCTTCGCGTATATACGTCCGATGCTTTGTCACCTTTAAAGGAGATCTTGTAGAATAGCTGTTTCTCCTCAGCCGTTTGTAGGATAGGCCTCGTGTCTATGGGCTTCATATGGATGTCAAGGAAGCATTTTGGATAACCATTTTAAGAAGGGTGTTTTCTTATTTTCCTCAACATTTTCTTCGCTACAGTTCTTACGTGCACGGATAGTCAATGTATGCACCATTGTTCTTTTTCGACTGGGTGGCACAAAGCTCAAAATCTTTGTACTGTCCCATCCAGTAAAGTTTCCGACAAAACACTAACAGGATTATCTCACTAACTCTTATTTAGACATGCATCCTAGCAACTCAAAAAAGTGTAGCCTTCAGAGATAGTTCATAATGTTCCACTCTTAGTCAGCAGGTTTCTGTAAGTCTGGAAAAGCACCAGAAAGCACTGTTTTTACATTATGGGTTTCGTCAGTGGTACGCCTTCCATTGGTCCCCTGTCACCTTCAGGCTAATGTCTTCCAGATACCAGTAGCTAGTGTTTGCTTTTCCATAAATTCTATGTCGGTAGTTCGATATCCCCTGGGTGGCTGCGCTTGATGTGAAGGTTGACAAGATGTCTACCGTTATCACTGTCCACCTCGATTAGTGCCTCCAGCAGTCGGGGAATCGTTGCTGGAGGGAAGGTTGCACGGTCTTCGTAGCTGTACTATGCTCAAATCTTCTTACCATGCACCTAGTGTGAAGCCGTCTACGGCCCAGCCACCGTCCTGGGTACGTTTGGTACACACGATTGCCTGCATATATAGACAGGAATGCTGCTGCTGTGCATATTGTATGCATATGTGTTGGCTCCGTTGTTGAAAATTGCTCCTTTCCCCGTGCCTCCCAATATTATTCTTTCGGATTTGCGCTGAACATGGGGTGTGTGGATGCAGCTGTGAGGATTGCAGCGCAAGTCACCTATGGTCTGTCTGTTGGCTCAAGCGTCTTTTGGGTGTACTATGGAACTTAACCACAACCAAATCCGGAACCAAATATCGCAAACTCGTATAGATACCATCCACTTAGAAGCTCAGTTTTGTACTTACAGTGAACAGGTACCATTTTGCTTGTAGTTGTGCAACTGTACCAATAATGTCCCCTGAGTCCCATAGCACTCATTATGAATACAAAGTATCTACAAAATATGGTGCCAGCAGATTCTCAAGGGCGTTCAAATCAATTGACTCAACATCGAACTTCGTTAGTGGGATATCTAAATGGATTGTACGGCCTGTAGGTTTGCAGCTGCAACAGAACCACATCACTCTGTTTTCACTGGACAATCAGACTCAATTGGCCATTTACATTAGGTACTTTGCTTCTACGTCCATTGTATTCCGTACCAAGGTACAGGTTTAGCATCATTCATTCTTGCAGTGATTTTGTTTCATTATATCCTTTCCTCAGCCGCGCCCTTTCAATCGTTTGGCCGTTACTGGTTTGCTCGTTCCCATTCCATTCTGTCCTCCACGTATCTTGCACGTCCCTTTATTAATGTTGTCAAGACCAAACTTTCCAACGAAAATAAGCAAATATTTTCAGTGTTTCGATGTAGCATCCACTAAGACGGAGCGCTACTAACTCCGCTACTAGAACTGGACACTTAAACCTGGGGACAGTCAACAACAAGTCAACAGCAAGTAAATCGTTTTGTTCGTTGTATTGACAGCAGCTGTTCTACCTTTCGAGTACCTCCAATGGGAGGAATGGGATGACCACATGCAGTGTCTTGTCCAACCGGATGACCAAGAGGTGGAACGGGCGGTATACGGCAGCTGTGTAATCCTTGACCTGTCTGCAAGTGGGCGAGAGCCAATTCGGCTGACATTGTGATCGAAAAGTTAAAATGCATTTCGTGGATACGCGGTGAATTGCTTGTGCATCCTAGGGCTGTATTGGTGTTTCAGTACGCCCTGTTTCCGTGCTCACCCCTAGCATTGTTAAGGTCCGTTTGATGAAATCCTTACGCCTACAACCAGCCTGACCAACCCATCGACCGAGCAAGTGTACTTCCATGTTTAAGCCCTATCTCGTGACCTCTAGGTCCTTCAATCTTCTGGCATAATAGATCAAGAGTGGAAGAAGGAGATTACGGGTAATTTCAGCAATATGCTCGCTAATGCTTTAGCTCCTTCGAAGTCCGTTACAAAACACTAGATTATAACCCTACCGAGATATCACGAGACCGTATCGTTATGAAGTCCACAATAATCACTGAAAAGCAAACCGAGTCCAGTGAGGATGTGGGAAGCGATAGATGAAGCGATGCACCTACCTGCATCTGCTAGTTTGCTCCTTTCAGTTAGCTTCAGTAATAAAAATGTGGACGCTATGCTTAGGTCTGTATTCAAAGTGTCTGAATGGTTAGCGACAGAGGTGATTGAGTCGTCACATGGGTGGTTATTCGTTCCCGCTACTTCCAAACTAACTTTCACCTTGCATCTGAAGCCCTCAGATTTCGCTTCACGTTGCGAATATACCTCGTTAGAGACCATATTAGCCGAGCTGCTAAAGCTACATGAAGTGGTCAAACTGCTCAAGTTATATATTAGTGACGCAAATATCTGCCTAGCCTTCCTTGTGTTTATAGCTTTTCTGTAATATATTATTACCTGCTAGTGCCGTTTACTAGCCAGTATTACACTGTATTGTTACCATTGTTGACATAGAGACACGATGAATTGCAGCTGGTTTTTCCTTGATTATACAAGTTTCCACCGGTAGCCTAAATACACACCTCGTTACCTAGATGAAATTCCCAGCTTCATTCAGTTACTTAGAGGACCTATATCGCCATACTAATTTGATCCAGATTTCCTGAATAATCTTCCACTGTACAAACCCATGTAACGATGGGATAAAAGCCTAACTGATTGTCTAAAAGTGCAGACATGATCAGAAGTTAAATGCTGACTCGGTCACATCAAGTGGGGTGATGTTATGCTGTAAAAACGTACCAATTAAGAATGGCAAAAAGAATGTATATTGCCTGGGAGCCGTTTTCTTGGTTTCGTCTAGCTGGTAAATACCGTGAGCAGCACAGGAGTTCCTCTATCACTAGCCCTCGTCATGATGCTCGAACTGTATTCCTCATTACAGTAGAGGTCTAATCGTAGTTCAACATAACCGGGGTCGCTAAAGATATCAAACAGGTCAGGTGTAACCACCCGAGATCCCCAACAACTATGCACCCATCCGCACCTCCCATTTGTGCTTGTGTAATTTGTCCTAGTTGACCGCACCAATTTTCAAGCTACGATCATTATTCTATCCACAAAATGTCCATACACAGTTTATTCAGAAATCTTTTGTGCACCATCGGGTTTTTCCATCTAGCTGTCTTTGTAAGAACACGTTAAATTACAGTGCTTCTATTGATTTTGTCCAATCATCTATGCTCACTAACTCATGGTGCCTAATTTCATACATGGCACTCGAGATGCCTGGGTGTTAGCATTGATCCGTAGAGGGTAGTCATGAACCCCATAACACGGACAACTGATGTTCAACCGACCGTGATGAGGGAGACGAGGCATAATGTTCTTGTAGTTTGCGCTGCGAACTATCGTTCCATCTACACCTGCATGCATCAAATGTAACAAGCCTAATGTGGGAGGTGTCTCAGCCTGCGATATGGATTATAGTCATGCGGTTTCACAGCGAATTCCCTAGTTCCCGATTCACACCAGTCGCTCAAACTCACTTTTGGAGGCACATTAACTCAACGAACTTCCAAGCTGTTGGTAGCAAAAATCCTTTCATTCCACAACGTAGACTGTACCGCAACGTTTGTTAACAGGTTTTAACTTTGGCATTGTGCAGCTCCCAGTGCAATGGTCGAAGATTTTCTGTTCAATGAACTGCTGTTTTCATCCCGTATGCACAATGCTTAAACGGCAATGTTTCCTGAAAACGTGGAATTATTGGAATGCGGCTTTTGCCATAGTTTGGTACCAAATTCAGTTCCATTTGCGAGTAGCAGTGACGATGAACTCACCAGTTCCATAATGCATCTGTAAGCAACTCTGACAAAGATGTTTTAGATGAGGAAAACTTTGAAGCTGCATTCTGCATTGGTTACTGTATTGTAGGTCGACAGACTAACACTATGTTACATTATCCCCACAGACAAGGAATTGTCGTCTGTTTGACAAAATACTTGTTTCCCGAAGCATAGTTGCCCTATTAAAGAGCGATTTTATGACTTCAGTACCCCTAGTGAACAAAAGTGCGCTTCCGGTACAGATGGACAAACTGGGGCGTAACACAGAAACTGCCAGGAGTGCTCTGATATCATGATGGAAACATTGGGATAGGACCAAACTTCAGTCGCTGTTTGCGGGCCAGCCAACTTCGTCTGCCCTTAATTTTATCAGCCACTAATTTGAGCAAAATGATCTATTAATAAAGTTCATCAAAAACTATGCTCAGAATTTTTCGAAATGCGTCAATTATTTGGAATCTTGGAGTACTGTTTTCCATATATTGGCAAATATTCCAAAACTGCCTTCTCCGATTTAACTAGTTTTCTAATGATTTGCCACCTCGGAATTACTATAACGGAGTTATTCCTACAAGACCGCGCGGCATGAATTGCACTGCAATGCCACTAGTTTTCTAAAAGTAAATGGCATGTTTGTGGACATTCTGACTGGTATATTCAATGTTCATCTATACGGGATAGTTCCACGTTCACAGGGATGAATTATTACGATTCGGATGCGTATAAGACCCGTGCAACTTTTCAGGTCACATAAAGATCAGACATTTAATTGCACGCTTTCCTGTTACTTGACTCAGATGTTTGTTGTATGGACTTAGCTTTAACACTTGTCGCTAGCCATGCATCGCTATGAACATCAGCTACACAAAGAACAAAGAATTGACATAAAGTACTGATACCTTGAGGGACCAGTAAGGAAGTCCCCACCCCAAGCCCGATCAACCGGTTACTAAACGGCTAACATGAACTAGCAATCCTTGCCCTATAACTGTACAGCTTAATAAATCATCACCTAAGAGGTCACCTCATTCTGTTGTACTAAGTTTAGAAAACCCCATTCAAGTATGCTGCCATCTGCTTAGAATTAGACACAGCACAAAACTGAGGGGACAACAGAAGCAAGTGCTGTCCTAATACGGGACAGAACTTGCTGTAATGGAGCTCTTTCAATTTTGCTGAACACATGCGCTAAGCAGTTGTTTGGGATAGAGATAGGAGAGACAAAGAAAAGAATCCAAATTGCATAGAATACCAAAATACCAATATAACACACTCACTTAACTACAATTGGTATAATGATCATTCAGATATTCGAGAGAGGGAGAGGAAGAAGCCAATAATCACTTGTGATCCCAAAAAACAAATAAAACGGGATAATAGGGGAGTATCAACGGGCGAGCCTTGCGGATAGAGCTGAGAGCGGATCACCAGTTGCATCTGGTAACGATCCTGGGCCCAGAACAACGGAGGAGGTATTTGTTGAGAACGCAGTTAATCAGACACACGCCGCTAGCGTGGCCTACAGGCATGAACGCAGGTCGATTGGTGTAGTCACGGGAGAGCAAATCGCGGGCTTTCTTTCGATTACTGGCTGTCCAGGATCGGATATAGAGAAGTGGAAATACGGGATAGAATCCTGGAGGTATTGTTTCGTAGCTCAACCTCGTAGGCATCTGGAATGGATCGTCACACAGATCCTCATCCGTGTTGCGTCTTGGGAAGGAAATGTTGTTGTCGTATACAGGACCCAAACAACACGGAGTGCTGTCATCCAATCAGACCATACAACTGTCCAGCCAATCACCACCAAGCTGGAACCAACAAAACCGATATATGCCAATGAGTCTGGTAAACACGTGAACTTCCTGTTGACACTTTGTTGACTCTGCTTGTCAGTATCTCTTGATCCGCTGTATCAATACTACCGGTCATTTCCACGATCTAGTATTCTATCCACCTACTAGAACAGTAACGGGTTATATCAACTGGCGACGGAACTGGTAATTAAAATGGCAATTTCAGCAGACGATCTCCGTGCAATTCTTCAACAACAGCAGTCGCAGTTTGAGGCCGCTCAGCTCCGTTTACTCGATACTCTAACGCGTAACCTCTCACTGGTTTCCAAGGAAAAGGCACCGCAGGATGAACATACCAACATTTAATCAATTGTTTCTACGATTCAGATTTTCCCGCATGACGTTGCATCGGGTGTTACTTTTGAGTCCTGGTTCAAGCGCTATGAGGACATTTTTCGTGCTGAGTTCGTTGGGAAGGAGGATTAATGGCGATCACGAACACTGCTTCGTAAGTTGGGGATCACGGAGCATGATCGTTTCGTAAACTATTTTTTGCCCAAACACCCACTCGAATTTTCTTTTGATGACACGGTTCAGTGCCTTACACAGATTTTTGGCGAACGTTCCTCGCACTTCGGCACACGTTATCATTGCTTAAAAATCGTCAAGCACTCCATGGACGACTACATTCCCTACGCAGGTGTCGTTAACCGCGAGTGTGAGCGTTTTAAACTTGCATGCATGACCGAGACACAGTTCAAGTGTCTCTTGTTTATTTGTGGTCTACAATCTCCGTCAGACGTGGACATCCGCACACGTCTTCTCACCAGACTGGAGCAAGACCCAGACATAGCGTTGCAGAAAATGGCTGAGGAATGTCAGCGCCTCATCAATTTGAAGCATGGTTCCCGTATGGTGGAACAGCAGCAGATCAATATGGCAGATGTCAGACCGGTCAGAGCACACAAACAGGAGTCCAAAAAGCCACCAACAGCATGTTGGAACTGTGGCGCTTGGCACTACGCCTCACAGTGCACTTTTCGCCGACATCGGTGCAATCAGTGTCAACGCTTTGGTCACAAAGATGGTTTCTGCAAGCCACGCAACTCAACTAAAGCTGACAATTCCAACAAATGGTTTCCGAAACCACCGCAGAAGGCTTGTCGCAGCATTGTTGCTAGCTATCAAGTCAACGCGACATCGCGAAGACGCTATCTAACAGTGAGTGTAAACGGGTATCCCGCGACTCTCCAGGTAGACACAGGATCGGACATCACGATTATTTCGCAAACGATCTGGGAATCCATCGGACGTCCTCCAGTTATGCCCACTCAACAGACAGCCCTCAGTGCTTCCGGAACAACTCTCGGTTTGGTTGGTGAGTTACGTTGCTTGGTATCTTATAATGGTCAAAAAGTTGAGTTTATATGCTACCTCACTAACCAACCAGGATTGAATATTCTCGGCATTGACTGGTTAGATAACTTCAATCTTTGGAGTATTCCGTTTGATAAAGTCTGCAAACTGACACTGGGCATCAGCATTCCTCCCGTAATAATTGATGCAGGGTTACAGCAGTCCATTTCACAACGGTTATTTCAGTGATATGCACTAGTTTTCCAGGAAGGACTTAGTCTTTGTAGCGAAATGAAGGCTCAATTACAGCTGAGAGCAGATGCTAAACCCGTTTTTCGTCCTAAACGTCCGGTACCTTATTCTGCATTAACCAGTATAGAGCTAGAGCTGGATCGCCTACAGCTAGCAGATGTCATACAACCAGTCGATTACTCGGACTGGGCTGCTCCAATCGTAGTGGTACGAAAGGCCAATGGCTCAATTCGTGTGTGTGCAGATTTTTCAACAGGTCTCAATGACGCTCTTCAGACACACAGTTATCCACTACCAGTCCTAGAAGACATTTTTGCCAAACTTTCAGGCGGTAGACTGTTTCCCAAACTTGACCTAGCTGATGCATATCTACAAATCGCCATTGACGATGAGTCAAAGGAATTGTTGAAGATTAACACACACCGTGGATTGTTTCAGTTTAACCGATTGCCATTCAGGGTTAAAACAGCACCAGCTATTTTTCATAAGCTTATGGATACCATGCTCACGGGCATTGACGGCGTTGCAGGTTACTTATATGATATCTTAGTGGTCAGAACAAGTCCAGAAGAGCTAGCATTGAGGCTCGACCAAGTTTTGGATCGTATAAAAGAGTACGGATTGCGCTTGCTACCAGACAAATGCAGCTTATTTTTGCCACAACTTAAATATCTGGGGTTCCTTATTGATCAGAATGGACGTCGTCCCGACCCAGCCAATATTTCAGCTATTGTTAACATGCCAGCACCAACAGACGTCAGTACGCTACGCTCTTTTCTTGGCATGGTTAGCCACTATTCTAATTTTCTCCCGGAAATGCATCAACTGCGAGCACCTCTAAACGCGTTACTCAGGAAAGAGGTCAAGTTTACTTGGTCAGCAGAGTGTCAAGCAGCGGTAGATCGGATTAAAGATATGCTGACTTCCGATCTCCTTCTCACGCATTACGATCCCAAACTTCCAATCGTGGTAGCTGCCGATGCAAGCAACTATGGCATCGGAGCTGTGTTGTCCCACACTTTCCCAGACGGTTCTGAGAAAGCAGTTATCCACGTGGCATGGTCATTAACATCAGCAGAGAAAAATTATTCCCAGGTTGAAAAGGAAGGCCTGGCTATCATATTTGCTGTCAATAAATTTCACAAAATGCTATTTGGTAGACGTTTCAAGTTACTGACGGATCACAAACCGTTGCTGACCATATTTGGTTCACATAAAGGCATCCCGGCAACTACAGCCAGCCGTCTACAGAGAAGGGCTCTATCCTTACTGGCCTACGATTTTAGCATCCATTACCAAACGACCACAGATTTTGCGCAAGCCGATGTGTTGTCTCGATTAATTGCGGATCATCCAGCAGACAACAACGAGGCAGTGATTGCTAGTGTTAAAGTGGATCAGGAGATCAATCGGGTAATTCTCGACACCGCGAAATCCCTACCAGTCTCGCTAAAATCCATCCAGCAGCACACATCGCAGGATGCCGTACTACGTAAGGTGATGAAGCACGTGAAAGAAGGTTGGCCATCGAGGGTATCAGATGTAGAACTCATCCCCTATCACCGGCGCCAAAACAGCTTATCAATCGTTGACTCATGTTTGCTTTTCGCTGAACGTGTAGTTGTTCCCTTAGCTTTACAACGGCCCATTCTCACCCAACTTCATAAAGGCCATCAAGGAATCACCCGCACTAAAGCATTAGCTAGAAGTTACGTGTATTGGCCAGGGATGGATGATGATATCTCACACCTGTGTACGCGGTGTGAAAACTGTGCTTGGACGCAAAAATCACCAAACAAATTGGCCCCCGTGCCATGGTCAACAGCGACCACGCCGTGGTCAAGAGTACATGTAGATTTCGCCGGCCCAGTAGATGGTAAATCTTATCTCATCGTGATTGACGCTCATAGTAAATGGCCAGAGGTTGTAACAATGCCGACGACCATTGCAGTCGCAACGATTAGACAGTTGCATCAAATATTCAGCCGATTCGGAATGCCGGAGACATTAGTCAGCGATAATGGCCCACAATTTATTAGCAAAGAATTCGCAACATTTTGTCGTTCTAACGGGGTGACTCACATACGCACACCACCTTTACACCCGCAATCGAACCGTCAGGTTGGGCGATTCGTCGACACGTTCAAGCGTGCACTTATCAAAGGGTGAGGCGACGGCCCCAGGGACGATTGCATACACACATTCCTAATGATGTATCGAATCACACCACAGCCCTCTTGTAACGGAAGGTCACCGTCGGGAATGTTGTTTAACCGTCAGATCAGGTCAATTTGGGACATAATCGTTCCGGAGGTTAGAGAATTAGCCAATCCGGAAACAACAGAATCTGCGCAACCCAAACAGCACGTAATAGCGAGAACATTAAAACCAGGTGACTTGGTATGGACAAGAGACTTCCGGCCGTCGCAAAACAGATGGACGCCAGGTGTAATTACCAGACGGATTGGTAGAGTCACGTACGTAGTAGAGGTCAACGGTCAGACATGGCACAGGCATATGAACCAGCTCAGACACCGCTCTGATAACAATCAGTATTTACCTCGTCACAATTCCCAGTTTGATTTTCAGTTATTACTGGAGGAGTTCTCATTGCCGAAACCGACAAATGCAAATTCGGATCGAGTGGAAAACGAAAGCCAAGCGTTGATGTCAGATTTGGATGCCGACCACCCGATCGTTTCATATATACCCAACGGTTGGCAACTACAGGCAGACGTGTCAAAAGAAGAGGGAGGTGTCGTATACAGGAGCCAACCAACACGGAGTGCTGTCATCCAATCAGACCATAAAAATGTCCAGCCAATCACCACTAAGCTGGAACCAACGAAACCGATTTATGCCAGTGAGTCTGGTAAACACGTGAACTTCCTGTTGACACTTTGTTGACTCTGCTTGTCAGTATCTCTTGATCCGCTGTATCAATACTACCGGTCATTTCCACGATCTAGTATTCTATCCACCTACTAGAACAGTAACGGGTTATATCAGTTGTCTTCATCTGCACCGGTTCGTGGTTTGTCAGTTGCATGTAGTTGTGACAATACAAGTTTCGCCATCATTCTGGGTTGTTCTGTCTTCACTGGTGTCGTGATCAATTAGGATGAGGCAGATCTGGCAGATGAGGCAGATCTGGCCTCAATGAATTTGAGGCTGTCGCCATATGCAACGGGGTCAAAAGTGACGCCAATTCGCTAACTGCTTTGTGCACCCTGTTGGAAGGAAGAGCGAAGGCAATGTATTTGCTTACTCGGAAGGGCAATTCCGGCTGTGCGTTCGTTGTGATAATGGCTGCATTCTGTGCATAATATACGAAGAAAGACGTTAGACAGCGAACAACAGAGCAATTTCACCCAGCCAGCTGGAATGAACAGGAGCATTTGGTGGCGTTTTTCCAGCAGCTGTACATACGTTTGGTGACTGGGCTCCCCGAGTTAGAGTGTTAGGCAAACGACCGGCTGTTCAAACAGCAATTTGTGTGAAGTCTGCCGGACCCACTCCATTACAAGGTAAAATTAGCAGCGATGACTGGAGATAGCAGGACGGAGGATCTGGTGAAGCTTGCCCAGAATTTTTCGGAGCTAGTGACAATGAGGAGAGTCCAGCGTTTGGAGTTAGAGCACAGAGTAATCTAACTGTCTGAAATAGTGGAGAAGTTGCTGTCGATGGAGACTCAGAGCGGTTACACAATTTAATAAACATGGAAGCCGGAGCTGTCGCCGTTGTTTTCGATACAGTCAGATGGGTCATGTGACCGGATCCTGTAGCAACTTCAATGTGTGCCACTGTTTCTCTCTATCCTGGCCCAGTAGGTGGCGAGTACCCGTTGTCATGGTTATTGTTGAAGGTGTGTCGGTCCGGGCCACAGTGAACACGGGAGTAGGGGTGTCTATTACGAAGAGTTGTGAAGGAGTTCCAGTAACACAGTCCTCGATCTTGACGCAGACCGTCGGTATACATCGATTAACGGTGACGGCCACCCAGCGGTTGCGTATCAGTATAAGGCAAATGCTTATCTGTTATCCTATGCTCATCGGGAAGGAGACAACAGAAACAATCATCGGCAACAACATCCTCAAACGGCTCGGTGCCGAAATTGATCTGAGATACGACTTTGTAATCGTGGGTAACGAGACAATTGAGATGAACACTAGAGGAGCCGACGGAATGGGTGCCGTTAAGACCTTGACTGATTGCCAGAACCCTGGTATATGTAGTGTACTGAGCAAGTATACCCACCTATACACGGACGCAGATGATGATTAGGTATTCTGCAGCTTGGTGGAACATCAAATACCGTAAATCCCTGGAGGGTTCTGCAATCCGATCTTCAGTGGAATAACGCAGATTACGCTGAAAGAGATACCGAAACGGGTAGCACAGATGGGAACGAAAGGAATCATCAGACGAACGCAAAGGCGGTATTCATCAACCGTGCTACTGACGAAAAAGGCCGACCAATGTATCGATTTTACATTGCTTTAAGAGAACTGAACAAAGGGATAGTAAAGGATGCGTTTCCTGTGCCCTAGACGGAAGAAATTTTCTCCGGGCTTCAGAGTGCAAAGCGTATATCCTTGATGGACCGCCGATCGGGAACTTAGCACCCGCTTATCTCAGAGGAAGATCGCTTCAAGGCAGTTTTCATTGTGAATGGTCAGCAGTACGAGTTTCTAAGAACGCCATCTTGATTATGTAGCACTCCAGCTACCTTCAGACGCCTGTTGCTGATGGTCCTGGACAACCTACAAGGAGTGGTTGTCTACGGTGATGACATCCTCGTCTTCTCCGAGTCAAAGGACGAACATGGTACCAAACTTACAGCAGTACTACAAAGACTGGAAGAAGCTGGTCTGAAACGCAGTCGCAAGAAGTCACAGGTTACTCGGGAGTTGATTTTAAGTCTAGGTTACATTGTGGGTAATGAATGGTCAAGTTTATCTGCTATCAAAGTTCTAAAACCAGAGCTGTGCAAACAGCGCACACTGCTACAGGCCCTGAAACTGCCTTGGCCTTGACCTTCCTTGATCACCTGCTTCCTAACTTGACCTTCCTTGATCACCTGCTTCCTAATGCGACAATCCGATTGATCAAACCATTGATTTAGTTTTCATATTGCCTAGTTAATTAGTTGATTGCTCTCTGTACAGGCCTCTACGGGCTTTATTCTCTCCAAACTTTTTGCTTCATAATTGTATTCGCCTGATGAGAATTATCGAAAAGAATATTCTTCGCGCACTCGCTTATCTGCTTTCGGAGAAAGGCGAGATGACCGGGACCATTGCAGTGCTAAAATCCATGCGTCAGCTCCGTAATTTCCTTGGATTGGTGGCTTGTGGCTCGAACTTTGTGTCCTATTTTGCAGACGAGATCAGCCCGTTGTTAAAGATGCAGCAAAAAGACGAACTCTTCGTGAGGACAGCGGAAACGGATCAAGCCTCTAACTACCTAAAGGCATGCAAAGCTGGAACCCCAATATGCCTACGGCTACCCAAACTTGATGGGAGATTCACTGTTGCACTCGACGCAAAAAAGTTGGCCATCAGAGCGGTATTGTCCCAACCAGCTGGTGTGGTGCAATATGCGAGTTGAGTACTGACAGTGGCGGAACAGAAGTGTTCCACGACGGAGCAAGTATGTCTAGCCATCGTGTAGGCCTTGGATAAATGGAGAGCTTACCTTCTAGCAAGTGAATTGCGGGTCAGCACTGACCGTTAACAGCTTTCATGGTTGATGACAGTAAAAGACCCACGGTGACGCCTTGCGTGGTGGGCTTCGGGACTGCAATGATTAAACTGCAATATTGAGTAAGTAGGGAAAATGCGGAACATACTACTCGAAATGTTGTCACACCCGTCGTTGAACGACCACATGCAGGACAACTCTATACCGGTGCGCGCGGTCACAGTGGAGGATATGGACTTGCTGAGAGGTCAAAGAACAGATAATATCTGTGAAGGTCCTGTGTTCACACTTACAGCCTGACACCAAGCCGGAGGCAACATCAGAAAAGGTAGAGGACCTCCTTAGTACCTGGGACAGACGGAGGGTCGAAAAAGATACTGTGGTGGTTGCCATAGTCGGAAGGATACTACCTCTTGTTCCGCCGACTCTGCGAGAGCGGTTGATGCGAAGAACGCATACTGGCGCCCATCTGGGATTCGAAGGTGTCTTTGAATTACTACCGAATAAATTGTATTGGCTTACCATGAAGAAGAACGCCGCACCCTTCATTCTGGATGCCCAAACTGCCAAACGAGTCGCAAGGTGGTTGCACCGTGACCACCGATGGGATTGATGGATGTCAAAGAGGCACTTCAGTGTTTGGGCTGGATACCTTCGGGCCGTTACCAGGGAGTCGATCAGCAAATAGATATGTTCTGTTGATGGTCGACCAGTTCACGCGTTAGGCGGAAGCCATACCAGTCAATGATCAGAGAGGCGAAGCCGTAACGCAGGCATTCGATTACAATATGCCAGCAAGGTATGAAATACCTCGATGTGTTCTCACCGATCAAGGGCTCAGATTCTAGTCTAAAACGTTTAAGGCGGTTTTGGAGAATTAAGGCATTCAGAGCAATGCACTCCAACGTACTACCCGCAGGCCAACGTAATAACAGAGCGCTTCGTCCGGACCATGAAGAGGTGGATAAACCGCATGAAGTTGGCATGTTAGGAAGCATGGCCTGATGTGCTTCTTGCGGTTCGGACTGGCATGCAGTCGACCACCAAGGTTTCGCCATTGGAATCACAATTTGGCCGAGAACCACGAATTAGCTAGATACGTGCTTAGCGAAACCGAGTTAGTGAGAACATCCGGCACTGCATCCCGGACCACTGCAAGCGACTGCTAGAAGAGGAACTAAAGCCCAACAGGCACGCCATAAGAAAAACTATAACGTCATGGATAGGGCGCTCAAGAGGATGCCATTCAGGATTGGAGAACAAGTCAAGGTACGGAACAACAATCGGCCAGATCACGATGGACCAGACTCAAAAAATGTTCAGGGAACAGTGGAAAAGCTCCTACATCATACTGGACCGGAAACTAGCAGAGTTGCAAAATCGACAATAGAGGCATGAAAGGCTAGACAAATGCCGCCCATTTACGACAATGGTACGAGAGGGAAAAACTTCAAGAAGGGGCGGGAACAAGGCGGCCTCAGCCAAAAACTACCTGTGATCCGGAAAAATAAATAAAACCGGATAGTAGGGGAGTATCAACGGGCGAGCCTTGCGGATAGAGCTGAGAGCGGATCACCAGTTGCATCTGGTAACGATCCTGGGCCCAGAACAACGGAGGAGGTATTTGTTGAGAACGCAGTTAATCAGACACACGCCGCTAGCGTGGCCTACAGGCATGAACGCAGGTCGATTGGTGTAGTCACGGGAGAGCAAATCGCGGGCTTTCTTTCGATTACTGGCTGTTCAGGATCGGATATAGCGAAGTGGAAATACGGGATAGAATCCTGGAGGTATTGTTTCGTAGCTCAACCTCATAGACATCTGGAATGAATCGTCACACAGATCCTCATCCGTGTTGCGACGTGGGAAGGAAACACGGTCTATATCTGTACGGGTTGGTGGTTTGTCAGTTGTATGTTTTTGTGACAGTACTCATTCTGCCCCCTTTCGACTCGTTTTCTGTACACTATAACCAATGTAATTGTGATAGCATTACCAAGTAGCTAATGAGATACTCTCTTTTTCTTGCTTGCTTTACTCGCTGCTCTAAGGCAAATTTCGAAGCATTCAGTTTTTGCAAACTGGAATTGAACCCAAGCTTGGTAAGCGGTATGATCTACAATCATTTCTTTAACTTATACATCGGTACTAGTCGATGAAGCGCAACTAGCTTAAAGTAAATCTTCTTGTTTATTCGCTACACTGTTTTGTGTAACAAGCAACCGCGGAGTTTGAGAAATCGCAAGAAAAAGGAATCTTACGTATCTGATGTACAGAGTAATGATAGAGAAATTATTGAGATTTAAGCTGAACCTAAGTCTAAGTATAAGCGCGTAATATATGTGCATCGCCCAAACGGCATGTAATGAACATTAAATTTACTTATACATAGGGCCATTCCAGCTGTACAATGTGTCCGATGGGACAACGAAGCACAATAAACTGGTGAAAAGACGCGTCCACTTATATATTCCTATCACAAAACAACATTGTTTAGTTTCACTTTGCATATTTATTTGTGCTGGAAGGCTCGTTGTGCACCTATGAGATTATTGAGCACAATCACGATTTGGACAGCTAGATGTAAGACTTGCCTTGTGTTTTGCCACTTTTCCAACGTTTCACATGACTTCTGTTAGAACAACGGACTGATATGTCTCGGAGTAAGAATTGTACCTTCATTCTGTTTCTTATTATATTTCACAATTTACTTCCATCCAGCATTTAGTTATTTTTAATTCAGGCCAATATTTCAGCTATCCCTTACACACAAGAGTTCCAAGTTATGGTTATTCGCAAGTATTCCTTCCGCATTTTGATGCTTATTCTATTAGCCTTATATATATGGTTGGCTGCATCCGGTTTCGGATTTGCCTGTCACTTTGGCAAGCCACAGGACGCCTGCGCCTACAGAGGGACCATAAGTGGCTTGCGCTGCACCACCCACAGCTCCAACCACACACCCCACATCCAGTGTAAACCTGAAGGAATAAGCCCGGGAGGCATGCGGATGGGAGCCACGTTTCATCAACGGAGCCGGCCCACACTCCTTCACAGACAAACACAAGCACACTGTATTTGGGAATCAAGCGCACACAAGGCGGTGGCTGGACCGTAGTCCGCTCCACACTGAGTGCATGGAACCACTCTTCGAGCCTAGCGCGGCCACAAGGACCGTGCACCCTGTCCCCTCCAGCAACGACCAACTGTCTCCTGGAGCCAGTATGGACGAGGTAGCGGGTAATAGACAGGTAGGCACCTTGTCAACATGCACATCAAGCGCAGCCACACCGGGGATATCAAACAACAGTTAATCATTTGAGAGAGAGACAAGAAAATAACTCGATTAATGCATAAGGAAACGGTGACATAAACCTTAAGTTAATGAACATATGTAATAAGTTGTTTACAAACGAATGCCAGATAAGTTCGCGAGGTCAGAAAGCATACTTTACGGAATACCTCAAACACCGAATGCTATGGAAATCGACTACATCTGAAGCAAGTTGTTTACAGAAGAACGCCAGATAAGTTCACGATGTCAGAAGGCAAACTTTACGGAAATGCCACAAACACAAAAATGTTTTCGTAAAGGACTAGAATTGGCTTAAGTGACGTGTGCACGTTTATAGAAGAAAGTACTGGTAGACATTTATACGAGAAAGCAAAGCATTGGGACAACATTGAATACCCACCACCTGAAATAAACAGACCTAGTACGCAAGCAAACGGTGACATAAATCTTAAATTAGTGCGCATATGAAATAAGTTGTTTACAAAAGAATACGTTTACGAAAGAATACGAGGTAAGTTCACGAGGTCAGGAGGTTTATTTTACGGAAATGCTACAAACAAGACAATGTTATCGAAATAACTACAAGTGGCTTAAGCGACGTGTGCAAGGGTATAGAAGAGAGTATAACTAGGCATTTATATGGGAAAGAAAAGCGTTAGGGCAAAATTGAAAACCCACCACCTGACATAAAGAGACTTAGCATGCAAGCACGCGGTTAGTAAATCGAACGCAGCGTACCTACAAACGTTGCAGCGGTTCTGCCTACGTTCTCTGCAGAACCCGTCGGCGTTTCGGTAGTAGTACCGAGTGGCCTCGCTCATGGCTTACTAGGCGTGCCTGACTCAGGCACTCGCGACCGCATATGCTACAGCACCATGCTCTCGATGTCGATGAACTACAATGCATCGGTGCTTGCCGCTTCCGAACTTGCCGCTTCTTCTCTGCATGCGTGAGGTCTTTCTCCCACACTTCAGCAACTGCCTTCGTGACGAGATCGCGCCATACGCGCCGATCAACCGCTTTCGATTCCCATGACCTGAAATCAAGATTAGAACGTATGTGGCTCACTTTAATCATGTCCTGGTAACGTAACTTTGGTTTCCCCACGTGCCGCTTCCTAATACTCGACTGACCGTATAAGAGTTGTTTCGGTATCCTAGTCGAATCCACACATGACCGAGCCATCTCAGGTGTCTCAGTAAAAGTATGCAGTCCACTGCATACATCCCACTTCGGCGCAACACTTCCGTGTCTGCAACTCTAGCGCACCAACCGATGCGCAAAATTCGTCGCAGGCACTGCTGATGGAACCGCTCAAGTCATCGCACATTCCGACGGTACATCGTCCACTTTTCACTGCCGTATAGAACGGACAGTACCATGGATTTGTACACCCTCAGCTTCATGCCCATGGTAAGCTGGTGATTATTCCGCACTCGGTACTCAAGCTTCCCGAAGGATGCTTCTGCCTTCGACAAGCGGATACGCAGCTCACTGTGTAGCTGCTGATCCGTCGACATCATACTCCCAAGGTAGCAAAAGTAGGGGGTAGTTTCCAATAGTTCTTCACCAATGCTGATTTCTGGCAAGACTGCAGGTTAGACTTCCCGCTAAAGGCTGAAAGAGACAAACAGTTGTGCTTATCTTGATCGTGCGCCCGAGGTTGCCTGCTGTCGAAGCAAGAGCACTAATCATTTCCTGCAACTCACGTACGCTGTGTATAAACAACGTACAGTCTTACAGCAAACAGCAGCCTACGGATAGCTATTTCACAGACTAAAGTTCTCGCATCAAAAAGACGGGCGTTCAGCAACCCACCGTCAATACAGTGTTCCACACGAACATCTTACCCAAGCGACATCAAAAGCAAAAGACATCATTGCATGTATATATGAAACAGAGCAGGATTTAAGACACAGCACTGTTTCACACCAGGAACAACTGCAAATTCCTCCGAGGTCTCTACACTCAGCTGCACCGTGACACGCATACCACTGTGCAGACATTCAGTTAAACGTACAAACTTACTCGGACAACCAAACTGACCCAACACCAGCCACATGGCCTAGCTGTTCACCATACCAATTGCTTTAGTAAAATCAACAAACTGCCTGTATAACGGCAAGTGTCGTTCTCTGCACTTCTCCTGCGACTGACGAGCCGCAAACATCATATCAATGGTGTTTCGACCCACACGGAATCCACATTGCTCTGCTGCCACCATTAGTTCCACATCCTGACTGACGAGGCGATTGAGCAGGATTCGGGCGTTCAAATTGCCAACACAACGCAGCAAGTTGCTACCACAATAATTCGTGCAATATTGCTTGCTCCCTTTGCTCTTATCCAGTGATAGCACAAGGGCATCCTTCGGCTCAGAAGGCACCTCCTCCTCAAACTATACGCGTTGAACCAAGTAGTGAAGCTCAGTCACGTACGCGGGTCCGCCGTGCTTCACTACTTCAAGCGGGATCGCGTGCGCCCAGGCACACTTGTCGTTTCGCACCCGAGCCAGTGCTCTCTGCCTCTCATCCAGTGTCGGCGTACCCACCAGATCCGCCTTCACATCGTGATGCTACAGGCCGTACAAATAAGTTCAGCCAATCTTTAAACTGTTGTTTAAGATTTAGGCAAAGTGAGTTCGCCAGATCTGCATTGTGTCTGCAGTCTGTGTGCCGGTAGCGCATGAACTAATATCGATTAGCTTCATCAGTGGCGTCAAACTCGGTCGATACACCGCCTTCAATGAGTCAAAGAATTCCTTGTGTTGGCGGCGTCCGGCGTAGTATTCCTTTTGCTGCGTCTTCTACGTCCACCATGCATTTCTAACGCAATGGAGGTCTCATGTCAGTCGCCGTCAAAGTTTGCGTAACTAACTCTTCTTCTCCGTGGTATTGGGGTCTGCCACATGTGCAGCAAATGCTCATCTTTTTCAGAAACTTTGGCTCCTGTTTTAATTTAGATGCTCTGGTTAACACGCACGCTTTAGTTACGCATTAACGCGCATCTTTTCATCCCTATAAGCATTCGCGTCTGCACTCATTAGAACGTGTCACAGGGTTCTCAATAAAAACCGAAACTGGGGTGAACGGAACCGCGGCTACTGATCTATATGGTAGCGCAGCTGCATGCTAGCGGGCGCCTCCCCAGGTTGCGGACTGGGGCAATGTCTTCCTTGTGGAGGTAACTGCGAATAACTCTTGTCTGCCAAGCAAGCAATATGAATAATCCGTCGCGGACAATCACCAGCAGCATCCCAGAGCATGGGGAGTTCTGGGCTGGTCACCCAGTTCTCCATCAAATACCACAAGGGATTGTGCAACCCTATGTTAAATGCAATGTGATCGGCTATATGGTCACTGACCTATCATTACTGTACCAAGATGTGCGTACTTATTGGAGGGTGGATGAACAACCTTAGTGGTCACCGCCTTCTGTGTGGACTGCAACCGAACACAAAGAAGGCGAATGAGAACCGGCTTTTGTATTCAGAAACCTGTATGAATCGCTCCGCTGCCTCGCGGATCAGGCCTTTAAGACCAAAGGCTCGGGGTTGGGTTCATTAAGTCAACGCTGTTCCTTGGTCTGGACAACCGGGAAGCTCAATGTCCACGCAATACATGCACCATGTTAACCTTTGTGTTGACAGTTTAGTTTCACCTTCTTGTTGTTTGTACTCATGTGTTATGGCACTGCCAGTTGTTTTATGACCAAATATTAAATGCATTATTAAATACATACACAATGATTGCAAGCCGCAGGAGCGATATTGGCAAATGAAAATCTTACGTCGATATTTGCGGAATCATAAACTTATGGATTTCTGGTATTTGTGCTTTATTGATGGCTGCGAGGCACAATCCCACTATTTGTGCGTAATGACAACTTACACGAGGATAAGCTACTACTACGTACGCGTTATGGGCGCGGGCATTTGTTAAACCGAGGAAATAAATAGATATTTATTCACTTGTCGTGTCCGATCCGTTATGGTTGAATTCTTATATGGTCAAGTCACGCCAAGCTGGTCTAAATTGCTATATACATACATATATATATATATACATACATATATATATATATACAAATATATTTATATAGTCGAACCCGTTTCATTGCCCACCATCGGAGTATTTCAAAAGTGGGCAATAAAGCGGGTGAGCAATTAATCGATATTGTCTTTTTTCCAAAAGTGGAACAGTCATTGCGTTCTTGTACCGCATATCACTTGAAGTGTAACGTGCAAAAATTGTAAATGATGTACTTGTAACTGAAGCTTACAAAGGACGTTCCTACAGCAGAGCAAAACCTATAATTGAATATTAGAACATAAAGCATCCTACCTGGATATCTACGGAAACTGAGGTTACGGCATAAGTTTGCTGAGAAAACAATCCAAGGTCAATTTTAAACAATTTTAGCTGATACTCCAGTCCCTGTTGCACTGTTCGAATAAAATTTGGACAATAACTCGTTGCCATACCCATGCAAAATTTCGTACCTATGCAGATCATTCAAACAGCCCGTTGATTTTGAAGGCGGCACGCCCTGATAGCTGTTATTCAACAAGGCATTCGACACGTCATCCTCTGAGTCGCTGTCTTCCTTCTGCTCTTGTCTGTTCTCAAAACTTTTACTGACGATTTTCTCTTCAACAGCTGTCAGTTCTGAGGTACACTCCGCGTCGTTGTCAATGACGCCGTAATCTGCATTGATAAATGAGATCGTCCAAGCCTTGATCTCGTCTTCATCCATGATGGTGTCATCAGAAATGGCACTGGATGCTAGTCGACTAAAGTAGCATGCCGTAAGCAACCTTTTATTATTGCACCGGTAACCTGTCTCCAACATTTTGCAGCGAACTGAATTACATCAAGCACAAAAATCTTGACGCTGACATTCAACGAGGAAGACAACTCAAATAACACGTTGTTTTCGAGGTGTTAAAGAATTCGTTCCTCAATTTTCTTTCTTTAACAAACTAGCAGATCCATAATCATACGTTTGTCTACGGGTGGAATAAAGTTGGTATTGTTGGCCGACAAAAATTTCCTATGCATTTTTTCCAGACCTTCTACATGTGGATGCAATGTGTAATTATCCGAGAATAATGTTATTTTTCGACAACATCGGCGTAGCGCATTGTTTCTTTTGTGGATAAAAGGTGAAATGTTCTTTGTTCATCCACACATTGTTCTTAGCTCTGTAAGTTACGGGAAGTGTGTCTACATTCACGCCATTAAAATATCGCGTTTGCATAATTTTTCTACTAAGAATATTTCGTTTATCCCTGCCTGACGTATTCGCAAGGTACAGAATATTGATTCTATTCACAGGTTTTTTCAATCTGCTAAGCTTGTCGACAGAATACACCAAGAGCCCTCTGAATTTATTCAATACAAAAGATCTGTTTCATCCGCATTGTAAACGTTGCCATCAGCAAATTTATTTACATGTTAGGCAATCGAGCTTTCAGATCGTTTTCATCTACTGCACTTACCGCGGAACTCTTTTTCTCCGTGCGTATGTTTATGCAAAATTTGATTTCTGTTATGCCCTCTTCGTAACCGTCCTTCTGTGGCAGCAAAGATTTTCCAAGACCATCCCCAAATATGCGGCCATTTTCTCTAGAAGTGGGCTTGCAACTCTTTACTTGTGCTCACCATCCGACTTCATCTATTCTTTCAATGCAGTTTCAACTTCTACATTTGTTCCACTTCCACATTTGTTCCATTTGTTTCTGAGAGCTTTCAGTGCCACGGGACAAATTCTGCCGAAGTTCCTTTTCGCTAGCAATCAACCTGACTAAGGTACGAGGCGAAATGTGTAAACCATGCTCTATCTTAGCTTGCAAGTTTCCTGGTGGAAACGTTTGCGTTTTGTCCCTAAACGTCCAACTGTTCTGCTAAAAACAAATCCTTTCAGTTACTGGCCGCACTTGTGTGTAATCCATAGGGTATTGTTAATGTGGAGCGGAAAGATGACACGACTTTGCTCAGTCCACGCTTTTTGAATAGAACCGCTGGTTTGCCCCAGGCCATCTTCACATTTAGTTTGCGCGTGTATTGAATAAGGTTTTCCACTTTTTTCATTACGCCGCTGACATGTTTGTTGTTCCTGACGCCTTTAATGTGACGAATTGTCTGATATCCAGTTTATCCTCGCCCTACCTTGCTTTTACTAGTACACTCAAGTGTCCCTATGTTAAATCTAATGGCAGAGTTTCCCCGTTATTTGATCAATTTATCTTACTCTTACAGCTTTGTAAAAATAGGTATGCCAGACCTTACCGCAGTACGTTTTCATTGTCGGACACATACCTAGTACCATTGACAGATTTTGATATTTACCGTAAACCATTTGTCACACATTGATTCCATTGTTAATTTGTTCGCTCGTAGATCTGAACGAGAATTGTTGGCATACATTTGAGTTTGGAAACCGCTAAGGTAATTGATAAGGTCATTAGTCGTTCCAAATCCATCCACTGCTATTCAGCCGGAAAGCCTGCTGATTGGGAGGGTGTGTGCGTTTGTGCATCCTTTTTTGTGTGACAAGCAATCAGGGTCCGCTATCGATTCGCTTCGAACAGGAACTCCTTCTAGTGCTCAAGTAAGGATCGTGTCAGACGTATTTTACGCGCTGACCTGTGCTGAGTAGAGTGTATCGTTTCACGCTTGCTACTAACGTTTTCCTACTAACATACAGCGGTTCTGATTTCGCTTGGGTGTAACATGGTGGCGACGAACGTTATCGGATTACTCATGACAAATTCACGTACGGCCACCCTACTATTTTGGGAGTATTCTACTGAAATACCTACTAGCCAGCAATGGACACAGTGGGAAACTACTTTCATTAATTACATTGAGCTACGCTTGCTGCTTGGCGGCGAAAACACACTAGACGATGCATCACAAATCTAACTACTACGCCACAATCTCAGTATTGTCGGCCAGCGACATTTCGACATTTTCTATACGCATACCAATAGAGAATAACGAGCTGTGTTCTATTCCCTGTATCATGTT
The DNA here is from genome assembly GCA_944474145.2 of Dicrocoelium dendriticum. Taxonomy (NCBI): domain Eukaryota; kingdom Metazoa; phylum Platyhelminthes; class Trematoda; order Plagiorchiida; family Dicrocoeliidae; genus Dicrocoelium; species Dicrocoelium dendriticum. The sequence goes on along the minus strand of OX104067.1, from coordinate 97,757,563 downwards.
TTATGGGATAAGCTACATGTGTTCACAGCACGCTACAAATTCAACACCATGCAACAACAATCGAATGAGAGCGTAAATGAGTTTATCTCTCGATTTCATCCTGCCGTTCGTGATTGTGCCTATAATCAGATGCTACCGAAAGGTTTATAAGATGCAACGCTACTACATGCTTTAATTTTGGTTGATCTTGATGAGAAGGCACGATGGCGTTGCTATTCGTAAACGAAACGCTACTGGCTTGGAGAAAAGTCTGTGATATTGTCAGACGGCATGAAAACCTCGTTCAAGAACTAGCTGCTTTTTCTTTTTCCAATCCGTTAATCTCACAGGATGTTAACGGATTTCCTCAGACTAACTGTGACGAAATTGCAACTCAACTTGTGCAGCGTAAAGAATTTCGTTTTTATTGCCGCGGAGAACGTCATTTGTCTCCAACTGACTTTCAACAGTTTCATCCAGTGTACAGAGTTTGCGGTTAAAAAAATCATGTACAGAAAGTATATCTTTCCGAGCGGAAATCATTTGCATCTGAACAACTTAAAGTTCCAAACTGCACCACCAAGAATTTACATAAGAATTGGAGCAATACCACCACCGTTTTAATCGCAACATTTCGTCGAAAAACCCGTTGTCGTGTCTGTCAAGCTAAACGGGCAACTTGTAGATTTTAAAATGGCAACGTGTTCCGCATTTACCCTGATACAATCGGATGCCTTATCACAACTTCCAAAATGAGTTCCACCAAATATACAATTGCATCTTACACGGGACAGCTGGTCAAGGTGCTAAGCACACTTATAACAGGCATCTCCTATCGAAATTCAAAGGATCATGGATATGTGCATTTTTCTGGAGGATCTGGCCCAAACATACCTGGTGGTGATGGAATTAAACTTCTTCCTAGCGTCGTCTTGAACGTCAACTTTTTGGATACCCATGTACAAGTATATGATATGTTGCAGAAGCATGTTGTTTTGTTTGATGAGTCTAGACGACGCATTTTGGCAAATTATACTGCTCATCTAGTGTCGAAACCACAGGCGATACCAAAGTGTTAGAAAGCTCAATCTGTTCCCTATGCCCTTCGTGATAATGTCGAGAGTGTTTCGCCCACTCCAGCTGGAGTGTACGATTGAACCTGTTCAATATTCGGACTGAGTAGCCCCTATTGTGCCAATATTCAACTTTAAGTTCAAGTGGGACCGGAACAATAGGGAAATCCCGTGAATGTTCCACATTGGAAAACGTGGTTAACCCAACTGGGAAACCGGTGCATTGACGTGCCAAAGAGCGCCAAATTAACACACGATGCATATGGACAACCAAACAGTGCCCACGTGCCCTGCACAACCAGTCCCCGCTGTGCCGGCCACGAAAATATCAATAGAAAACAGTAATATTAGTAAAAGAAAGGAAGTAGAGAAGAAGCCAAGTTATGGAATTTCGTGAGCAATATTAAGATGTACTTTAAATGGAGTTAAAGATCGGTAGACCGCAGTAGACGAGTGAAAGGTTAAAGCATAAAGAGGAAGACTTCAAACTGCAGGCCAAGATCGTCTGGTCAATGCTCGAACTCTTTCACCATCGGTGCCAGCACGACGTTTGCAGGCAGGGCGTTCAAATAAGCCATGGTGCCATAGGAATCTGAGGAGACTAAAAAATTACCAGCAACCAAGCATTAGAGCTAGACAGTTATCTGCTGCCAGACTGAAGACATTTACGCATGCTTCCCTGTGACGAGCGTTTACCAAGCTGAAGATGACCCCCGCCTACCAGCACATTGAACTCGATGAGGAATCACGTGCATACAGCATTAGTACTCACCTTGGAGTAATCCGCTATAAACGCATGCCATTTGGGATAAGCTTGGCCCCGGCTACTTTTCAGCGTATTATTGACACACTGGTGAAGGACATAACAAACATAGGTGCATACGTATCTGACATCCTGGTTACTGGAAGTACTACCATTGAACACATGCAAAGTTTGGATGTCCTCCTGAAGCGATTATTCGACGCCAGGTTGGTTAAAAAACAGTGTTACTTTATTGTGTCGACTGTGCCTTACCTTGGGTGTGGGTTATCATGAGAATGATTGCATTCATTAAAAGCAAACTCAAATGCACTTTTTGAAGCGCCTGGACCCAAAAGTGTTCATGAACCGTGGTCATTCTTGGGTGCCGTCACCCAGTTTTCAAGATTCATACCATCCGCAACAACCCATCAACACTCACTGCATCAACTCCTACGTATAAATTGAGGTTAGAATAGGAACGTTATGCAAGAAAATGCTTTAACCGCGGTTCAAATGCTTCTGGCATCAGCAGATGTGCTTGTTCATTATGACCCCAAAAGCCTGTTGTTCTCTCTTGGCATGCTTCACCATACGGACTGGAAGCTGTTTTACTTCACCAATTCCAGGAAGTATACCAGCGACAAATTGCCTATGCCTCAAGAACACTGAAAACTGCGGAAGGAATTTATTCTCACCTTGGTCGAGAAGCGGCAGCTGTGCGCTTCCGTACTAGCCGATTTCATAAATAGTTACTTGGCCTACTGTTCGTGATCTATACGGATCACAATACTCTAATTTACTTCCCTGACCAAGAGAAGGGGATTCAACAAATGTCCTCACACAGAATGATTCTTTGATCCCTCATTCTATCTCTATATAGATATAAAAGTAGGAAACATCCCAGACAACAAAATACCACAGGGGATGTGTCTAGTCGACTTCCTTTACCAGAGAAATCTTCGAAGGAATTCACTCCACAAGTGCTTGTGAACTTGATTCAGCATCTCAATGATTCCCCGATCACGTCGACGGACATCCATTAGGAGACTGATAGGGATCCAGTTTGATCGCTGGTGAAACGCTACGCTCAAGTCGGATGGCCAAATAACATGTTCGACGTCGGGTACCGTAGGTGAATGTGTCACGACTAGGACTCGCGTACACGGATTTTGACTATCTTTTTGATCCACACTGCTACCTATAGGACAGGGTGTTCAAAGCTCGGCACGCGGGCGAAATGTGGATGGCGTTAAGGTTTCAATTGACCGCGGCGTTATTATGAAATAATACATTCAGGCTTTGACTTCATTGGTACATATTTATTTTTTTGTTATTATCTTACTGCCAGACTGTACCTGGCACGACAAAATTTTACCAAATTTGGCTCTCCTGTTAATCAAAATTTGGACACACTTGCCTTAGAACAAAGCTGTTGGAATGGGCTTGTAGTGGGTGGATGTCAGCCAAAAGTGCTGGCGATGGGTGAATGCAATCGAAAGCACAGCTTGAGTAGTAGCTTCATTAGAAATGATTGTATGGATGTAATTATAGGGCCAATAGTTAGCGCAGAGAATCCTTGATTGGTCGCAGTGTAGTGGCAATGAAAAGGGTTAAAAACAAGAGTGGCGCGTGTTGGGTGGAGCCTGAGCTACTAGTCGGTACTCAGTGACACGTAAGAGACTGGGAAATAAGGGACAGTATAGCAGTTGGAGGCGACTGAAGGCAATGTATTTTGTGCAGGCTCCAATAATAAGAAGCGAATCAACCAGAGCGAGAAACGGTGCAGCAAGATACTCATCAAAAAGATTTGTGTCAATAGATGTGCCGTCAGTAGAATATGTGGAAGTTTTGAAAGTTAAAACAACCGTAAAATCCAATGTTACAGAAAGTACTGAAAGAACATGTTTTCCGGTACACTACACACGTTTGGATAGAAGCACAAAACACGGTAGTCAAACTGGTTAGCACTAACCAATTTTCGTGGGAAATAATTCCGTAAAAATAAGCCAACTGAACATGGGGTTAATCCGATTCGAATGAGCGTATGATGACTGTGCTAGCAAAAGTAAGAGACGTGGAACTCTGTGGCAGAGTGGAGCACGTTTACTTTGCGATCGATCAGGGCACACCACACCTCACAGATAGAAAACAGATTAATGACTGCATTTCTTATTTTGATAAATTAATAATACACCCTTACCCTCATTACTGTGATTTCAAAATCTATGATTTGGAAACTCCAGAGATCGAGAGGGAATAGTTTTAGGATTATTTGCAAGAGCTAGCACACAATTATACAACCATGTCATCGCTCCCACCAAGTTCATAACAGCGAACAAGTCATCAAGGTTGGATCTAATGCTCATTAGCGAGGAAATCATCTTTGGAACAATGGAACAATGGTTTATTACGGGTAAAAAAGCATTCCTTAACAAGTCCCGTAGTATGGAAATTATTGCCAAAATCAATTGCATGATAAAGCGAAAAGCGTTGTGGTGGACTCATCATCATCATCATCATACACGTTAGCTAGAGGTGGGGCACACCTCAGCTACTGTGCTGCAATACATAGAAAAAAAGGAGAAAGAAAAGCAACTGGTGCAAGCTGGTTGAGCTAACGGTAACGGATGGGCATCGTTCCGGTAAGCTACCAGTCAGCTGCTGTGCACCAAAAAATAACTATGCAAATTTATGTGGGGCTAAAAAGTTAGCTCGTGTTTGGAGGGGAGAATAAGAGGGATGGGGTGGGACAAAGAAACTCACAGCACGTGTAACGCTACAAGGCGTTTGGAAATTTAAGCTACGCGTTCCCCACCGGAAAATTCAACAAAAGACCAGATCCAGACCTGGGAAAACGGTGCTATTTGTACAATTTCATCGTACCGAAGTAGAAATTACCTTAACGGTTTTCCAAACACAAAAGTTTACCAACAGATTTCAATCAGTTCCACAAAAGGTCCGTAAGCCAAGGTGCACACGAGACAAATGAACACAGAGGTGAGACCGAAGTTATGATAAGGCAATTGAGCCAATTGTAAGCGTCCGCCAACGGGAACGGGCTGAGGACAGACAGACCTGCTACACTGGATACATGAGTTGTGGGAACACAAAGTCGCTTTTGTCAAGAGAACAATGACAGGTCCGTGGGGGCGGGGTGAAGTTAAGATGAGTCACAGGGGTCACTCGCTAAGAGCATCGGGGCAGAGAACAAAGGAATGGAAAGTAAGGGAGTTAGCAAACATACTCGATCCAGACGGCCGAGCAATGTAGAATTGGGCATTCAACATGGGAGAGACGAAGGTGGTCAAAGTTCTTTCTACAGAACGAACGCCAATGAGGTCGGCTCCTATCCATATCAGCAAGTGTGTCCAACCAAACGTGTTCATCGTCTTTCGGACCCCAACCAGGGAGCCGAGACTTTCCAACCGAGGCCAGCTCAGAAGTGAGGGTCTTTCATTCCTCTCGACCAAGTCATCGCTTGGCCACCCCTCCTCTTCCTTCATCCACACCCCCAGTGCACAAACAACACACGTCGCAGGAGTCGGTGGGCTGTCATGCGTAACACGTGGCCAAGCCATCGGAGCCTGATGCGTGAAATAACGGTGCTGAGCGGTTCATTTCCTCTTTCTGTGCCATAAACAAGGCGCCGAACACGCTCGTTGCTCATGCGGTGTTCCCACCAAATGTGAGCTAAAGTACGAAGGCACCGGTGGTCGAACGTAACTAGCCTCTTCAGGTCCGATGCTTTAAGCGGCCAGGTTTCACAACCATACAATAAGGTCGAACGTACTGCTGCATTGTACACTCTACCCTTTAAGGCAATTTTGATGTCGCGCCGGCGCCATAAGTGGCGTAGGTTAGCAAATGCGCACCGAGATTTTGCTATACGGTTCGTGATCTCATCTTCAATCCCACGGGCGCTGACAAAACTTCCCAGGTAGTTGAATTTTTGAACGACTTCTAGCTGATCCCCACCAAGGGTCAGCGTAGGAGGCGGTCCAGAGCAATCTTGGGAAACGCTTTGCACTTCGAGGGTGCGAAACATAGTCCGAATTGACTGACAGCTATTGTTACTATGTCCAGTGCCGATTGGCACATTTGTGAGCTGTCACAGATTGGGGCAATATCATCAGCATACTCCAAGTCAAGAAGTCGTTCTCATGGGAGTAGCTACGCACATTCTAAGTCGTGTCCTGTGAACGCGATTTCCATGAAAAATTCAATAGCCAAGTTGAAGAGGAAAGGTGACAGCGGGCATCCTTCTCTCACGCCGCTAGAGATATTAAAGGGCGACGACAACTTGCCGTTAGCCATCACTCTACCCGAGCTACGCGCATATAATGCTCAGATAATATTCACATATTTTTCAGGTACACCTTTCCTGAGTAGACAGTCCAAAAGTGCATGTCTATCCACTGAATCGAATGCACCTTTGAAATCGAGGAACACGACAACGGTGGGCCGCCAATATGTGTGGCGGTGCTCCAACAACTGACGCAAGGTGAAGATGTGGTCAATGCAGCCACGACCTCGACGAAATCCAGCTTGCTCTTCACGAATCTGGCTTTCACGGGTGCCAGTCAGTCTGTGAAAGATAACAGAGGCAAGCAATTTGGAGGCGTTGAAGATCAGACTGATTCCTCTATGGCTTCCGCATTCCGATCGTGAGCCTGCCTTAAAAATTGGGACTATGTTGGAGCGGCTTCAATCGGTTGGGGCAGTTTCCTGCTCCCACAGTTTGACTAATTTTTCGTGTAAATCATCCACAAGAGCAGGTCCCCCGAATTTGAAGGGGGCTGGAAGAAGGTCATCAGGTCCCGCGGCTTTATTCAACTTCAACAGTGCGATCTCACGTTCGACTTCTGAGCGAGAGGTTGGATCCAAAGAACAGCCCACGGAGCAGGGCGAGCACTGGTCGGCAAGAAATCTAACCATTCCGACTGATTAAATTGCCTTTCAAATGCTCAGCCCAACGTTTCAAGCATTTTGACAAGTTGTGGATAGGCTGTCCACTCTCGTCGGGTATAATTTCACTAACACCAGGTCTCCTGCTGCCCCGATTAGTTACCAACGGCAGCGGCCATTTCCATCTCTGTTGCACGATGAAACCACCGGCATTCGCGGTCTCTCTTCAGGCTAGCACGGAGTTTCGCCTGGAGCTCTTTGTGAGTTTCATTGTGTTCGCTTCCAGCCGGAATATGTCGGCGAGCATCTATAATTTACAGAGACTGTGAAGAGGCCCAATGTTCATGTTGGCTATTAGACATACTATATGAGGATTTGCCTGCTGCTAGTAAGGCCTGGTGAATATGAGACCAGTGAGCTTCACTTGCATCCAATGAGCATTTATCCAACTCGGATGACAGCGTAATTTGATAGGCATTCAGAACAGCTGTCTATGCCAGCCTGCCGGTGTCAGTGCGCTCACAACATCGTCGTGGGCGTCCGCCAAAGTGCATCCGCAGGTCAGCACATACAAGTGCGTGATCGGTGTCAATACCTGTGCTCCAAATCGAGCGACAGTTCTGGACGTAGCCTCTCCATCGGTAACTTATCGCAATGTGATCGATTTGCGTCCATAGCTGGTTCGAGACTGGTGGGCGCCAAGTCACTCTCCGGCGGGTGCTGTGTCGGAAATTAGTGCTCGCAAGAAATAAGCGAGCATACTCACACAAATGAAGTAATCGCTCACCGTTATCATTACGGGAGCCTATACCATGTTGGCCGCCCAGATGCAGCTCATCTGCGGATAATTTTCCAGCTTGAGCATTCCGATCCCCGACCAGCACTACAGTGTCCAAGCTTCTTTAGGGCTGAAGGAGTTCGTTCAATTGGCCACAGAAGTCGTCCTTTACCGAGTCATAGCTACAGTTTGTCGGTGCATAAACAGCGATAACGAATAGACACCTGTTGGTCCCATGCGACTTCGAAGCTTTGAACGAGCCAGCCAATCGGACCGCACACATCCGGCTACTGATTGGAATCCAGTCAACCATAGCAGGTTCAGCCCGAGGACTCAGGGCAATACAAACACCGGTGCTAGAAGCTGCATCGTCACCGGGTAAGCGCAATGAGAAAGTGCTTCTAGTGACACCTGAAGGGGATCGCAGAGTGAGTACAGAGCTCGAGTCTTACAAGCGAGTCTCCGATAAGCAGCAGATATCGATCGAGAGGGTCTCTAATATTCGGGCAAGTGCTGCCTGTTGACCGATCTGAAGCAATGTGCGAACATTGAGGTATGCCAGTCTGAAGGAGGATCGAGGGCTTCAAATGGAAGCCGATGAACTGGAATGGGCCGCTAGCTTGGACATGGGCCTGTTGACAGTGCAGGAATGACGCTCCGCGTTCACCTGTGAGTTGAAACTAAAAGACAAGCGACTATTGAAGCAAGGTGGGGGAGGGCCGAGAATTTGGGGGGTTGAAAACAGGGGGGATAAAATTGAAACTGAAACGGGACTATAAGGGTGAAAATGCGCAAGCGGGAAATAAGAAGACTGGAAGGCTTGAACAGTAGCATCCAAACCCCTATCCACCCTGCCTGATGCAGCAGATAGGGCACCGTTGGTTATCCTCTGCGGTGGCCAGAGCATCAGAAATTTGTTTGTGGTGGACTCACCATAAACTTATGTGAAATGACGGAGCTGTTCGCGTATTAAACGTATAACTCCATAATTCCACTGGGTAGGCGTTTGGCAAGACACCGTTTGATTGCGTTTTGTAGCCCCTGGCTAACAAGTCATAAAATGAAATATAAGTGAGACAATGCATCGTCAACACGTTTTTTAAATATCATTAAATTGGGAGCAGAGACCACATAATTAGGCTGGCCCACGCGGAGCGAAAAGAGATTTTTACGGCATTCAAGCCTGCTATACTGAATTGTCAATTTCAGAAGGTGGCCTCTTAGTTTAGTGTTAGGGTTCAATTCCAGCAGCGGACGGCAAATGTGGTTTGCGTTCTTCAGAATCTGGTAAACCATTATGTGATCCCCCGCAAAAGCTGATATCGACTGCTGTACATCCTTAGAGATTTCAGTCTAAGCTGATAGGGCAGATGAAAGAGACCACTGACGTTCTTGGTTGCCCTTCGTTGAGGAGTCTCGAGAGCAACGAGGTCCTGTTTCTGCCAAGGCTGCTCCGCCTGAATAGCATATTCCACCTGAGGTCGCACGTAGGTGTTAAGCATTTGGGAAAAGATTGAGGGTTCAAACCGACAGAAGGCTCTGCGAAGAAAGCCGAAGTGTTGATTGCCGATTCTCGTCGCCATTTCTGCCTGTTTTGAACACCAGGGATCTTCCTGTACCAATACACCCAGGTCACGCTCCTGATGGGACCAACAAATGCAATCCTTTAGGTCGAAACCATTACTTTATTTTACTGTTCTATCATAGTTGCTGCGCCGAATGCCGCGTTGCAGTCTGTTGCGTAGTACCAAGTGTAGTCCGCATTTGTTGAAAACACTATTTGAACAATCATAACTGAGTGTAGACTAGAAAAAATTTTGAAATCATACATTAAAACTTTTATGTCGCTAGTCGCAAAAGTGTCAAGGTCTAAGTTTTCCATCGTCTTTTCAAACCAAAATCCTTCTTGTGTAGCCAAATTCGAAGATTCGTGGCATTGAGATATTGAATATGGTGCGCTCACAATACAATTCTAGCGCAGAAATTTGGACAGCGTACGTAGCTCAGCCCAACCACATTTTGCAGTTGGTTCGTAAGGACAGGGTAGCACACTAACAGTAGTTGGGGACACCATTTTGTTCAAACCGCAAGCTCCTTTACGGATACGCGATTAGACTTTGTATGGTGCGGCGCAGAATCCTTACGCTCACTGCACTAGGGGGTATGTATACACAACAGAGGCGACAGCCAAAGTCTAACGGGGTAATTTTCACCTCATTTCCAATGGGCACTAGCCGCGAATGTTATACTTGCTCCTGACACTATGCCATCTTTTATATCCAGCATGGCATTCACAGCACAATTAGTGCTAAAGATAGCTATCATCCTTGCGTACAAACAGCTCTCTTGGAGTGGATAACATTCACCCTAATGAACTGCAGGTAGCAGTCAGGCACCTAGCCCAACCACATGCAGGATATTCGCAACATTGCCTTTGTTAAGAAATTGTTCCATAGAAGTGGAAACGGGGTTTCTAATCTCCATTCACATGTGAATAAGTCCATCTGATCTTGCCAATTCCTGCCGTTTAACGCATCTCCTTGAACTCGATATATTCATGGAAGTGATTATCGCGGACGTACAGTTAAGCTAACTGGACAACAACGGAAAGATTGCGTCTGAGCAGCACGTGTTTCGTCAACATCAATCATGTACCACGCATCGGCTGATAGCACGTGAAAACTGGACCAAAGTAGTCGACAAAGGAACAGAAACCGATGTCATTTACATGGGATTTGCGAAAGCATTTCATCTCTTGGATCATCGATTCCTGCTTCACAAAATTCAGCGCTCCGGCATCGGAGATCCAGTATAGGTATGGATTGTTAACGTTGTCTGCAAACGGTAACTGGTTAGCTTATGAACAGAACTGTCCGACCAGATTTGACTAAAATGTGGTGTACCTCATGGTTTGGTATTTGGATAACCGTGCTCTTAGTTTTCATTAATGGTCTAGCGACAGTAATCACTTCAGAGATTTATCTCTTCGCGGACGAGGTTAAGGTTTGTCGACAATCAAGGGAATGGACCATCATGCGGACATGCCGCAAGACGTCGATTAGGTTTTGCCTCGATCAGTGAGGAACGTAGAGCCAATCAATGTGGGCAAGTGTTGCGTTGTCGACATCAGCCATCGACGCACCTGCATCTACAACCTCGGGGCGCACAATCTGCAAACATCCTCTCAGGAAAGTGACTTCGTTGTGCTGGTACAGAAAGAAGTTGGTTGTTTCAGATAGTCAAATTCCTTAACAAAAGGATGTAATCAGCAGACGGAAGGCATTAGGGAGTTTGGATTCACCCAACTACTCTCTAATACTCAATACCCAGGTGCGTCCCCAAGTCGAATACGCAATCCGTGCTTGGCAAATTTGGCGAAGGCGTGACCTTGCAGCACTCGAAACTCGCCAACGTCGAGCATCAAAACATGCCAATGAATTGCGGCGACTACGGTGCCAGCAACAACTGAAGACACTTGGAGTGTTCAGTGGACGTTACCGGCGGCTGCGTAGGAACGTAATATTAATGTACCAACTACCGAGCTACCCCAGTCACGTATGCAGCCACCTTTTGCAACTCAGCCCAAACTCCAAGCTCGGATGTAGTAGCCTGAAATTGAGTCAAGACAACAGTCGTTTAGAAAATGTGCGAACCTATATCTCCCTCAGGGTTTGCAAACTATGGAACGCACTTCCAAATTCAGTTGCTTGTGCCCCAACTTAGATGTTTACAGAAGCGTTGGTTATCAAACTCAACACCCTTTATTTTGCAACATGAACGGATATCCTGGCTACATTCAGGCTAACTAGCCCCTTTGAAATCATGGCACACGTTATAAATAAATAAATAAATAAATGAATGATATATTTCTCGACATGCGAGACACAGGCAGACTACGAGCCTGATCATGTGGCACAACAAACTCGGGTAGTGGAGAGGGATATTCAGTGATCTATTGTGTTCACATAGGGATGTTTCAGTGCTAAATCAAATAAAAATAGTAAAGGAGTAGGAGTAGTAGAAGTTGAGAGTAAGAATAAAAGTGGATATAAACTGTCAGTTTAATTGGAGTATTACGACACATCATGAAGCAGGTCTCCCGGAGACCTGCTTCCACACTTCTCTTCCACATCTCATCTGGCCATGTGCTATTGTGGCGTTATATGTATACAGTTATGTGGGGGCCTGTGATATATATTAAGCTCTCCCCATCGTATAGCCATCTTTTATCTGATTTTTTCCAGCACTGTATGGTGGGGGCCTGCGTTCAATGAAAAGCTCTCCCCATCATACAGCTATCTTTTAGCTGATTCAATTCCAGCACTGTACTGTGGGGGCCTGTGTTTCATATTAAGCTCTCCCCATCGCACAGCCATCATTTGGCTGATTAGAATCAAGCACTTGTAATATGAGCCAGTGAGTTTGTGATAACTCATTCTGCATGAGGGTGTTGCATTTTTTTCGGAAACATTTATCCATAGCCTCGGGAGATCGGCCCAATCCTGGCCAACACTGGAAGGAGAGAAATAAGCAAATAAAAGTGGGTGGACGTACAGTAACGTGAAATGCTAGATGTTCGTCCGACTTTGTTCGCTTAAGATTGCACAAGTTTCACTGGTAACTGATAACCTCAGGAATATACATGCTTTTTACAGAAAAGGAGAAGAATTTTCGAAGGAAATAGTAAGAAAGCTCCAGCAGTTGTCGGAGATCAAAATGGGAAAATTGGTGATGCGAAATAATTTTGTGTGGTAGTGAGAAATCTTGTATGTACGCATGGTATTTTCCAGGGTGGGAGAGAAAACTGTACGCAGAGTAAAGTAAGTTAACTGTCGTTCCATCTGTTCAGCTGTGTGCGGTAAGAGGAGAAGCTGATTTTGTTGAAGGGATTTGTTCAGAGTGAATGTAAGCGTGGAAGATCATGGTAGGTTTTCGGAAGGTGTTATCAAATGGATCCAGTCCAAAAGCAGAAGGATTAAATCAACATTGATTTCGCTGAGCACGTAACACAGCAGCTCGTACCTAAGGGAGGGGTCCAGTGGAAAAGATAAGCAGAAAATAATTAGCGTCGCAGAACAAATGCGAAATAATTAGCTCGAGAGGAACTCTAGGGCACATTTTCGTCTTAGTGAGTGTGAACTTCATTGTTAATCACGTTATTGCTACTGATAAATTTGGGGAGGGCAGTAAGATCGGGAAACAGGAGAATGAAAAGATCCCTGATATTGATACTATATCCATCTTGCTCCTATTTGGTACGGGGATTCACTTGTCAAGGTAGGTTGCAATATACCGATCGCTGTTTCGAAGGTTTAGAAAGGAATGTATGACGTGTCGGAACTTCATCCCTGACTGGATTGCACGTATCTCAGATGGAAGCCTGTTCCACGATATGGAGTATCGATTTAGGAAAATGTTGTCAGACAGTTTCATTCGTGATCTTTGCACTTTTACTTATTGTGATTGTTATTTCGGGTGCGATAATTTGATAATTCTGCTCGTTGTACCGATGGGCGTGAAGAATATATTTTTTGGGTAATTGTATCAAAGAAGATGAAAAGGTTAAGTTTCATTCTTCGCAGCCACAGTGGGTCAAGTTTTAAGGCAACGCAACGATCCATGTATGATAGGGTGGTGGAATAGCCTAGAAGACGCTTAGTAAATGATCGTTGAACACATTCCAATGCCATACGATCACTCACTCTAGAATTACAGTAGGTGATGGAGCCATATTCAAGCAGCGGGCGCGTTTTTATTCTATACATGGTGTTAATGGATTCTTTTAAGTTAAATGTTTTGAACAAAAGCCCAATGCTTCGGCGGGCTTGAGCTGCGGTGTGCCCTGCGTGTTCGGAAATGTTAAGGGTGCTCGAGTAGTGGATCCCTAGGTCACGGATAGTGTGACAGTGAGATAATGGTTTACCATCTATAGTTAGCGAACCTGGTGTGATGTCACATCTGTAGGATACCACGTGGCATTTATCAGTAGAGAATGTCATCATCCATTTGGAACTCCATGAGTCCAGTGTACGTAAGTCATGCTGGATTTCGCTAAGCGTATCACTGACCTCAGTTGGATTAAAAGTGTAAACAATTTTGATGTCATCGACAAACAGGAAAGGTTTGCCGGAGGCAAAGACATCAAAAATATCATTTACGTAAAGTAGGAATAAAAAGGGTCCCAGAACACTACCTTGTATCACACCACTGGTGACAGGCTTTGGCGTGCTTGTTTCGTGCTCGCTCTGAACAGCCTGGGTTCTATTAGTTAGGTAAGAATCAAACCATGAAAGCAGAGGGTTGTCTATGCCATATGCAGTTAGTTTGGATAAGAGGTGGTTATGAGGGACACGATCAAATGCTTTGCGCATATCGAGGTAGATGACTATCGCTGAAGAACCCTCATCGAACGAACTAGTCAGGAGACTGAGAAAGTCTATCTGACATGTTATGTAGGATCGCGTGCTTAGGAAGCCGTGTTGTGAGGTGTTGATAAGATTTCGCGACACCATGAAGTCCACGGTTTTGGACTTTATGTGACGCTCCATTATTTTAGAGAGGATAGAAGTATGGCTTATTGGGCGGTAGTTGCTCATTTCATGCACGGAGCCTGACTTGTAGCGAGGAATGACTACAGCCGTCTTCAACTGTGATGGCACGGTACCGGTGTTCATGAATAGAGAAAAAAGATTCAAAAGTAGTACAGGGAAGTCAGATCCACCGTATTTTATAAGCGTTGGTGGTAATTTATCAGGTCCGGCATAACATGATGACTTCGTAGAGGTGATAAGTCAATTTATGTCACGAAGTTCAAAATCAACTGTGCAGATCTAGTCATCAGTAAGCAGAGGGATAATGTGCGAGGGAGCCGTAGCAGCGGTGTTAAAAGTAGAACAAAAGTAATTATTGAAATCCCTGCTTATTTTAGCTGGATTGTTAGTTATTTGGTCACCAGAAATCAGGATGGATGGGGTTTTCGTATTGTTGTTTCTATATTTCATCAGCTTGGTGAGTTCTAGGTTTTTATTCATGCTATTTAGCGCCCGTCTTTCTACATCCATAAGGCTTATATGCCGAAGTCTGTCAAGTTGAGCAAGGATTTTTTGTTGTAACAATACTAGGGAGAAGTCATTTGTTTTCAAGTAGTGATTTCGGAGTAGTGTAAGTTTGCGTGAAAAATTATAGGGGGTGGACACTAATTTTATTTTTCTGGAATGACGGCAATAATTCAGTGGTGTTGGAGCATCTACACACATTTCAATGTTCTTGTAGAACTCATCGGCTGCCACTTGTGGATCATTGGTTAGGAAGAAATTTTCCCAGTGCAAGGATCTCAGAAGGGCGGAAAGCGATTCCATGTGTAACAAATTGGATGGTCGGTAGAGGACGGCAGGTTTAGTCGGGGTAGGATCAGAAAATGGTTTATCAAAGGTGAGTTGGACCATCTTGTGATCGCTTCCAGGGAAATTGTCTAGAACAACAGCACGTTGACACCAGTAAAGCTGTACAGATGTATGATCATCGGCTAGTAATTTGCGATTACTATTAAACAAAACAATTGCTATTTTGTTTTTTCCGGTATTAACCCACTTCCATAACCCTCTTTCTATAAGACACTACTCTTACCATTCATTGATGCGTGCTTTATTTCGTCCACTTACGTAGTATTCGTCCTTTTATTTCTTTAATTCTCAACCTAAGGTAGACGTTAAGCTTGTGATTTTACTGCTTATACACCATTGTTCCATTTGCACAACTGTTGGCGCCCAAACTGTACTACAGCTGTATCTCAGACTGCTGTCGCCATAATCAAAAGTAAAAGCGGTGTGCAAATTCTGCTCGCTTCTACTACCGCCAACAAGTTTCTACTCATTGCCGCTTTCTTAGACGCGGGTCCAGTAGAAAACATCTATCTAACAGCTACGTGGCAAATTCATTGGAGTCCTGTGAATAAAGCCTAGCTAATTCTTCAAATCTGAATCCATGGCGAAGCCGTTTTGCAATACATTCCAAAGCGAATGACGCAAGCACCTCGCTTCATGTGCTCCACCTACTCTTACACTCCAAGTGACTTCGGCCTGCTTTTTCACCCTCATCCGTTCAAAGTAACATCACGCAATCAGAAAGTACACATATGGAAATTCAAGAACACGCTTTTGCGGTGCACTGCCCAGCGGGTTTGCGGAAAGGCATCATCAGTCACCCCAACAGTTCCATCCTGGAACATCTGGTGGAAAGCTGACTCCAGATTATGACCGCTGATACCTTGCAGGTACTTATGTATTACAGCAACGGTACAATAAATGTTTTGAAAAGAAAATCTTACGGACGGCCGAAGCGATCGCGATTAGGACAGTTCAACCGGAATTAGAAACCGAAGTCTTTGCTGCAAGGGCTTCTTCTACCTTGGCCCTTGTTAGCTTAATAAATTTCATCACATCCTGCGCCTACAGTGATCAGATAATGCGCTTGGCATTAGAACGATCAACCAACACGTGCTCTGTCACAGGTGTTATTAGTCGACTTTATTGATCAAGACTTTTGAGTTTCTGTTTGTCGTGATTCTACTATTTCCACCTCTTTGGCATCATCAGCCATTTGTGCTTCGCTCTTCCAAGTTATACTTGTAAATGCCGGAGGAGATTTGTCGAAAAGAATACTAAACGCAAAAGTGTGTTCTTGCGCTCAGAAATGTCACGCGATCCGTCGACACGTTGGCTTGGTTTCGTGCTCTCACTGCAATGTTTCTATCATGCGCAACGAGTCATCGGACCGTCAGCATCTCACATGCGCTAGTGACTGTATTCCTTCACATGAACTCATTACTACGACTGTTCTCACAATCCTCACGTAGCACCCCATCCTCATCTGAGCGACAGAGCCGCACATTAATCGTCAGGGCGCGCTGTCGCTATCACTTTTGAATGGCTTCTTGTGCTACTGCTCTGTGCGAACGCAACTTGCTTTTGCACAGTTTGGACGTCATCGAGGTTTATTAGAACAAATATTGGAATACCTCTACAACAGCCCCGAAGTACTCCTTTGTCTTTTACATTTGGGTTGTCAAGGAACAAGAACGAGATACTTGTGGTTCAAAGACGGTTCGGGGTTTGCGCGGTTCGACGTCTACGTTGACAATCAGCTGGACCATATCAATTAATAGAACAATGGTGTATTACAAGTAAAGAAGTAATGTCTATCAAGTCCCATGTGTTGGAAATGATCGAGAAAATACATGCTAAATTGAAAATACCTTGGTGGACTCACCACAGTATTTGTTACCGGCATTTGTTGTGTAGTCGGGATGATCGCGTGATAGAAGTAGAAATCCACTGGACAGGACCGTGGAAACATACCATTTCTTTGCGTTACGTAACCATTAGTTAACACGTCATAAAATAGAATACAAACGAGCAAACGTTTCCTCAAGTCGTTTTATTAATATCGTTAGTTTGGGGGCAGAGAAAACATAATTTGGGAGAGCGTGCCACTTTTGACACACTCGAAATGAGGAGAAATGTTAAAGGAATTCCAGGTGTGAGTGATGCTTTGTCAAATACAACTAGACTAATTCTTAACGTACCAGTTGTGTCCTCAATCGATAGAAGAGTGCAGTTATAGGAAACTTGTTGTTTAAGCTTTACGCTTTGTTAACTACCAGCACTGTAGAACGAAACGAGTAAAATACTGTTGAATAGGATGCGCTGGAATATGACTAGAGTAAGCGGAAGAAACCCACTTGCAACACTTTACAAGGAAATGCAAATAGCACACGTTATACAAACTCGGTGGGGTTCCACAAGTTCATAGAGTAATAAGCAACGCACTCTACCCGAACTAACTGTTAGTGGTTAATAGGTTTCAATAAATATTCTACCTAGTTTTGGTGGACTGAATACAACACTACTGCATTCGTTATCAGTAGCGTGGAACGACCATGAGGCGAAAGGGCAGAGAGCAAATAGCAGGCCGTACTGAATTTCCCGAAGTAGGGGAACACTTTAGAATCCAAGTTGTATGCGCGCAAGGAACGGACACAAAAGTACTGCACACCGAGCAAACTCTAGACACAGAAAGAAACTCACGCCATGCAACCTCCAAAAGGGAAAGCGAGGGTGAATGAATGTCTCGTTTGTTGGGACTGTGGCACCGTTTTATCTAGATTTGTTACAATAAACCGTTTCACTTTTACCTCGGGTTCTTACATTGATGCAGTGTACAACCAAGGTGCTTCATGAAGATCCCCTGGCCAGTGCGAATTCAAGGTGGGTTAATGCGGAATTTCGGAGGAATGCGAGGATGCGACAGAGGCGGTCAGAGTCAAGACTGACCGGGCGAAGGTAGGAGTCCAACGAAATATCCTCAAGAGCAGGGCGAAGGAGGTCTTGGAGGTGGCACGGAAAGGCCCAGTAACGTTGGAGTGACAGCCGCGAAGGAATCGTTGGTCTCTGGACTAGACACCCTGGCCGAGCGTTAGGAGGCGATGCAACAGTTCAACTCGGCACGGCTTAGGTTATGGGCGGTTTCTCTTGTGTTTTCAGTCCATATCAGCATGCCAAGAATGGTGGAACCGTCCAATAGCAATTATTGGTGGATCAGTTTATGTGCGGTCCATCATGGCCAACCTCGGAACGGGCCCGGGTTTTGAATGCTACTCGCCGAATGCGACTGGAAGATTAGGCGCAAATACTCGAGACCTAGACAACGCAGCACTTGCTACCCTAAAGGTGAAAACCCATGTGGGCTTGGAGCGGGTGGCTAAATTGGAACCGATGATGGAACAGCTTGCTGAAAATCTTAAAGGTCTTCGTACTCAGCCGTTGGAGGAGCGAACAAGTTGATGTTGCTACTTTTGCGGGAAAGCGGGACGCAAGAAAAGACGATGTCCGGTGACGCGCGCTACTACCCTTGTGCCAATTAATCGCATTCAACTTTTATTTCTGCTGTGATCGAGAGTTGTTTATTCGAGGTGCTGAGTGGTGGGGATCATAGCGATGGTAGAAGTAGACGGAACGATGTAACGGTGTCTATTCGATACGCTTACCTTGGTGTCGATGATCAGCAATCGGCGGGGCGAAAACTGCAATCGTGTTCCATCGTCGTGAAAGCTGCTGGCCGTTACACAGTGGATATAGGCGAAGATAAAATACAGCACCAACAGAATCTAGATGAGAAATTCCTTTATAATCCCAAGCTCTTGTACAGACACATTAACCAGCTCATCAAAGTGCAGCGAGGAATTCCTGCCTTACACTCGTTATGTGGACTCGCCGAAACCGCAACCTAGGCGGCCAACGCCCTAGGTCAACAATTTGCCCCGAACCTCCAGAGCACGATATCGCCACATACACTGTTCCTACTCGTTGAACCCCACCAGGACTTAGCCACATTGTGTTTACGAAAGCGGATGTTATGAGAAGGCTAATTAACCTGCGTGAGCATACTTATCCCGGCGTTGATAATATTCGTCCAAAAGCGTTGAAATTTTCTGCGGGAAACCTGGAAGACCCACTCTGCAAGTTCTTCCAAAGATGCCTCGATTAGATGCGGATGGCAACAATGTGGAAGCACGGCATCGTCACTCCTATCCATAAGGGCGGAAGTCGTACAGATCGGGCCAACTATCGCCCGGTAACACTACTTCCGGTGCTCTCCAAAACCATGGAAGCGATCATTGTGGAAGCGCTGATGAACTTCTTGGAGGAACGCAATATCAAAGCACAAGAACAACATGGAATTCACAAGAACCGACCTCGCACTTCAAACTTGCTGCTTGCTAGATCCAGTTGGTCTGAGACGGTTGACAGCGGAGTAGGTGTTGACGCAGTATAGCTGGACTTCTTAAAGACTTTCGATCGTCTGAACCACTGTATCCTCCTTCACAAGCAGCAGTATTGTGGAATCGGTGTCCCAATCCTCGAGTGGATAGGTAACTTCTTGCTTCAACGACATCTTAGTGTGAGAGTTCGCGGCGTCATCTCTGACTTAGTCGACGGTAAGTGCGGAGTGCCCTAGGGCTCAGTACT
This sequence comes from Dicrocoelium dendriticum, assembly GCA_944474145.2. NCBI lineage: Eukaryota > Metazoa > Platyhelminthes > Trematoda > Plagiorchiida > Dicrocoeliidae > Dicrocoelium > Dicrocoelium dendriticum. The sequence continues at coordinate 97,738,060 of OX104067.1, read as the reverse complement.
TGGTCCACGACTCTTCCTGATTCACATAAACGACCTAGCGACAGTAATCACCTCCAAGTCCTTACTTTTCGCTGATGATCTCAAGATATGGCGAACCATAAGAACAACCAGCGGCGATGAAGCACTTCAGGATGATCTTGACATAGTCTACAAATGGTCGGCTCAGAACCTGCTTATGTTCAACGCTACAAAGTGGAAGATTTGAGCATACGCCATAAAACTATTTGCGAATACAGGCTGGGGGATCAAATATTGTAATGCACTTCAACGGAATGCCATCCAGGCGTGGTAGTGCAGAAAGATCTGGGCTGTTCCCCTCAGGCCAAGAAAGACTCAAAAATGCAAACAGACACCTTGGCCCTTTGCGTAGGGCATATGGGCGGTTCGCTCCCTTCATGTTTTCTATGATGCTTAACGCGTACATTCGCTTGCATTCTGAGTACGCCATCCACGCCTAGCAGCCATGGCAAAAGCAAGACCTTACCGCTCTGGAACTGCCACGACGAAGAGCGGCCAAGAATGCAAAGGGTCTGTTTACTCTCCCTTACCGATTGAGGCTGAAAACCATTGGGGTCTACAGTGGACAATATCGACGCCAGCGTGGCGACTTGATAATGACTTATATGATCCTGAGAAACCTAAACCATACTCGTCGTCAGCTATCAAAGCTGAATAGCAATACCACACCCAGTGGACACCATCTAAAGCTGGACACACTATACAGCTGGTTGGAATGCCGCCGGAAGTTCTTATCCCTTCGTGTGTGTCAACACTGTAACGCTCTTCCCACGTACGTTGTTTCTTCTCCCACGCTAACGGTATTCAAAAGACGTTTGGATGATTCGCTTATCCACTTACATTACGCTATATAAACAGAGAGGTCTACGTCAGCCAAACACGAACAAACGGTGCTCACTCTGAGCTTTGTGCCTCACTACTTACACCCTGCTGTTGCGGAATATAGTTCGGGATATATTACAAATTAGTCCTTACGGATGCCATGAATGCCATGTAGATTCATAGCTACCGTAACCGAGAAGTCCTGACGCCGGAAGGCCAACCGCTGTCATCTGCAAGGCAGGTATCTGCATGGCAGTGGAGGATGGGTTGGGCTATATCCCAGTTAGCTACCAATTCGTGGTGGTCGGCTAGCGCCCTCCATGGCGCAGTTGCATAATTTGCGGGTCAGTTGGCACGAGCAACTCGCAGTCATGGATTCGATCCTCCGTAGAGGATCAGGAGATGCGCACCATTGACGAGCTCCAATAAGGCGAAACGGCCGCCTGGTGCTTTTCCGGATAGGTAGTTGACTTGACTTAACTGTCGGCTGATTGCGACAAACAAAAATCCTCACCAAAATCCTTCTACTCATAACTAATATAACTACATTCATCAAATACCTTAGTCCAAGAAAGCGGCGCACGAGGAAACGTTGTCGTTTCTTTTATTCTTAAGACATACCTTTCCCTTATTAATTCACCATATTAATCGACAGTAACAATATCGTACACATTCGAATATATTTTTAGGAATAAGGACACCTGAATCGCTAGCTGCTGAAATTGACCATTTCCACTTATGTTTACTTTCAATTCTACCATCCTACGAGACTTGTAAAGCAAGCGCTTTTTTACCTGTAATATGTCCCTGTTCATTGTTCATTGAACATCACAGGCCAGACCGATAAGAAGTGAGCATTTTACTGGAAGCAGATTGGTCAGCCCATCAGTAAATAGTTGGCCCGTAATCATGAACACCATGCAAATACCCGCTGAACGTGCAAGAGACCAATCAGGCGCAAGCAGACGAAGGAGCGCATATTTGGGCACCCTTGAGCCAAGGCTTGTGACATTAGACAAAGGGAAGAAGCTCGCAAGCTGAATCCCGCCAATCGTATATCGACTAAGAAAGTCAAGATGGATTAGACATAGTGAACGTCGCGAACAAGCATAAACCAATGGAAAGGGAGTCAGCAAGACCATGCAAATAACAGGGATAAGCCATTGGGACGGACTGTTGTAAATAGTGTATATGCCCTCTAAATATTCGAAAGTAATTTTAATAAATGACTTCGTCATTGCGGCCTAGTCTTCTTGCTTCTTGGAGGGCTACACGACCATCAGCACAAGAATTTCTCCACTAATAGCCTTCTTCATCATGCAGGCACTAATTAATTTTGGTTACCTCCTTGTAGGCATAAGTGCCCAATCGGAGTGCAACGTAACCACCTCGCTGGCAATGTCATACAAGCAACATGCAACCACTGGCCCTCCTCTAAGAACCACGCAGTCCCTCCCCAACTGTGTTTGTGAATCGGAGCATTTCTCAGGACAGCCTTCTCTGATTTTTTTTCTGACTATCTATGTAATAAAATACTGAGGGACGGTGCTTCCTCCCTTTTATGAGTTATAAATTATGCTTAGCAGATCTCATATATTTATGCGTGCTATCCACGAGGCATATATGTGTGGTTACGTTGGTTTTCAATACATGCACAAGGATTCATGAGCCCATAAGACTGACAACTTAAATCCGGCCGACCGTGCAGAGGGGAGGCAATGTCAACAACCGTACTAATACTCACACCGTAAAATTTACAGCGTAAGTTCGCTTGTACAAATATACATTAACGAACCTCCACTGCTTTGGCCTGTGGTGGCGTATTTGCACGTCTAACTTCCTGTTTCACATCTATGTAACTCTTTGAAGTCACTTCGTGGGGCTTTTCGTGTCCGAGAACTGCCAAGCTGGGATGGCTCCCGTTCCAAAAAATGAGCATAACCGCGAAAACTTGGATCCTAACCTGCGATGGTGAGTGCAAATTCTGATGATATTTCAACTTTGAATTCACGCTTTTGTAACTACTTGGGTCGGCTTCCTCTGGTCAAATTACTGTTACTTCATCCACGTGTACATTAGGTTAAGGCAATAATGCTGCCTCATATAGAGGGTCATTGCTATGAGTCGTACACCATGACTCGGTATAAAATTTGCTTCCATTTGAGAAGAGTAATTTGGTAAAATTGCTCCCATTTAATTCACCAACTTTATAATGTCCATGGTCAACGCAGCCACAACTGTTTTGGACGTGAAAAGCATTATTACAGCAATCTGCATGCAGTACTGTGGTGTAGTTCATTTGGATTAGATAATCTGCGTCTGCAGGCGAGCATTGTTGCACTATCGATGCCGAAGAAGAAAAGCCGTCTGTCTGATACCATATATTTTGCCCAAAACATTGTCGCTCCCTGTTGGGAGAGATTTCATAAGCGCAGTACGCTTAGTATATTGGTGTATGTTTGCGCATGCATGCCGGTGTCCGGAATGCAATGAACGCTCTCGAGTTGGATCAAAGCCCACTTGGACTTTAACACAAATCACTTTTTTCTCCAGGGCAATGTCTACCGCAACAGACGCATCCCACCAGTGATTTCGCCGTTATTTCTGTGCTTCACGTACGCAAAGCCAAGCCGCGAAGAGAGACTTGGACAGCCGCATTTCATGGCTTAGGAACCATGGACAAGCAGCAGAATGCAGTCACTGCTAGCGGGCCAGGTATCATCGTACCCAGTTAATTCATGACTGCAGTAATCCGTGTGAATTATTGTACGTGTGCAAGTGAAAAATAAGCAGCGGTCAATGTTGACATGAACCGTTCTTACTTTATAGCCAACCCATGAAATTTTTATTAACGGAGCGGTATTTGACGCAGATATACACGGGGCGTCGCTTATTTCAACAGCTGCACAACTGATGGTGTGCGTAGAAAAAGAGCAAGCCGCTATTAGCGAAAGTTTGGTTACGGTTGCTTCCAAGAAGGGCCTTCATTTAAAATTAACATCACCTCAACTGGATCGGTAACTGAGGAGCTGAGGAACTGAGGAGTTTTTCTACTGCAAGCACCACCGGTTTCCTGCAGTACATCTCCGAGTATTCCAATCACTAACCGCGACATATCGAGAGGTGTAAAGAAACAGAATCTGTACAAAGCGTACTGCTCTAATATCCCAGAATGAAAGTCGAGCAAAATAAGAGTCAGGCATTTGGAGGACCTCAACTAGTGGGACATTATTAGTGACTTAATCGGAGTTGTACTGAAACCGGTACAGGTCTTGCGTATTGCGCGACACCCCATCTCAAAACATTCCAAAAAGCCAAGACTTTCTGCACGTTGTGCTGACACCCATTACTGGAGTAGAAGCAGTATTACTGTCAACAGATTCATAGAAATGAACATTGCTCTATCCGTATGTTTCCAGACATCCCATAGGGCTAGCGTTATCGAGTTAACCACAACTTAGAGGACTAACTGAAGGAAAATTCAACCAGAACCATTCTTCTTCACCGGGTTCCTGAACCTGAAGCATGTGCTGAGCATGAAATAACAACCCATGATAAAGAACAGTGGTGTTATATTCGTGAAACACTCTGTTTGGATGATGAGTTAGCGAACTTCGTGTCACGGCTACGTACCTCACTGAACTACCAAGGAAGTTCCCCGATAGTAGTGAAGGTGGTCCTGCAGTCAAAAATATGGTAGCACGGATGCTAAAAAGCTGGTACTTATTACTTTGAAGGCTACCATTTGAGCTTCGGTTGAGGACGGTCAGCGATATGCCTCATAAAGATGATATGTCACGCAAAGAACCCAACGCGATGGGATCCATGAAAGAACAATGCACCAGTAGTGTGTCGAGTGAGCCCGTACGACCTGTAGAAGATGATATCGATCAGACACCTTAAACTGTACGTAGAAGATTAGATACGGGACTAACTATGCGGATGATGAATACGAGGTTAAACCCTTCAACAAGTACACCTCAGAAATATGAGTAGTCGCCGGGCACTCACTTGTCGGCGAAACTTCATGTATACATTGCACAACATGTGAAACATTGCGTAAACCTTAGAAACCTTCATGTATGTACACTAACGCCCAAGGGCTCCTCAGTAAACTTACCGAACTTCGGTTACGTCAGGTTGCGAATGCATGAGACCTAATTACAGCTACTGAAACTTGGTTACAGCAAGAGGTGATAGATGCTGAGGTTGAGATACCCGCAATCTCACTCAACTGGAACGACCGTTCCATCAGAGGAGATGGGGTCCCACTCTACTAGGGCACTGACCTGCAATGTGTTTTAGTTGATGGTCTGGAAACTCACGTTTCCGTCTCTGACAAAGACACAACGACGCTCGACTCATGGCTCTCGTTTACGGTCCCCCATCGTCCACCCCGAAAATGAATTTCCGCTTGATACTTGTCCTGAACAGAGTAGCACGCACTAGGTGCAGCCACATCCTCACCTCCGGGGACTAAAATCCATAGATCTGGAGGTAACGGCATCATCCAGTCAGCAGTTCAATGCAGACTAGCATAAACTACTCGCTAGTATTCCCTTGTACAATCATGTCACCACACCGGTTAGATTCCCGACAGCAAACAAAACCTCAATATTGGGTCATTTGCTCCCGAAAGAATAGCTCACGACTGAGAAGTTATGGATGAATAGTCCGGAAAGTCTCGGTGATCATGTAGTGATAACATGAAGCGGTGTGTTATGCAGCATATCCATCTGAACACACGAAACTAATTCATATACTTACACGCTACCGCGTATTGAAAGAGCTCGCTGACGCATCTGCTTGAGTATCCTCAAACAACCGTCCCCTTGACAACCTTTGGACAGAGTTCGTTAATAGGCACAGTGACATCCCCAACAGAGCATCAGAGACCAAGCCCGTTGGTCCCACAAAAACGCCTTCAATCCTAACGAGCAGGACTCGAAGATGCCTGACAATAAAGGATGTAGCGTGGCGTGCCTACAAGGTTAACCCTGACTCAGAGACTTTGGACAATTTCCTGGCGCATCGCGAACATTGCACTGCACTTGTCCGTGAGGACAAAGTAACTTATCATCAGTGCCTAGCCAAAAGGTTCTTGGCAAACAACAGACGGCTGTATGGGCATGTCAACAATCTTCGTAAAGTAAAGCATGGCATCCATCTACTTTGCACGACAGGCGGTAGAGTACAAAGCGCCGAAGAAGCAGCTAATGCCCTGTGGCTATAATACGCTACGATTTTCGAAATCGCAACCTCTACCTGCCCATAAATGTCATGCACATTATCAACTCCATTGTTTGCACATGTAATTGTCAACCGACCAATCGTGCGAAGGAAGTTACTCCCACTGCGCGTTCATAGGTATCTGGGAGCAGAAAACATCCGCCCGAAGGCACTAAAGGCTGCGGCCAACCAGCTAGCTGAATCACTGTCAAAGTTCTTTCAAAGGTGCTTTGATGAACTACAGGTCCCCACTATGTGGAAGCGTGGCATTATCATCCCAATGTTTAAAGGCGGTAGCCGTTCAAATCCTGCCAACTATCGCCCAGTGACTTTCCTCCCTGTTCTCGCGAAGGTGATCGAATAGTTCGTCGCTGAGGCTGTAATGGATTACCTGAAATAATGCTACAGCTTGACACCGGAGCAGCATGGCTTCCGTCAACACTGGTCGTGCACCACCAACCTGCTGATTGCAGCAGGTAGTTGGACGGAAGTGACTGATGAAGGAGCTGGTGTTGACGTCATCTGTCTGGACTTCTCCAACTCTTTTGAACGCCTAGTTCACCGCATTGCACTTCACCGGCTACAGAGCTACATAATAGAAGACCATGTGCTTGGTTGGATTAGCAACTTTCTTCACCAACGGAAGCTTCAAATAGGTGTCAGGGGATAACTTACCCGCGTGAGGTGGAATGTTGTGTCTCACAAGGCTCAATACTGAAACCACGCATATTCCTGGTGTTTATCAACAACATAACAATAGTTAGCTTCTAGAATCTGCTTTTCGCCGATGACACCAAGATATGGCAGATGATTAATAACAATGAAAATCATTGTATAATGCAACCTGACCTAGCTTGCATTTATGAATGGTCAACAAGGAACCTGCTTCAGTTGAAGATGACTAAGTGAAAGGTGATCCATCTGCGTCAAGCGGCTAAGAGCTTACAAGCTTGGAGACCACATCTTGGATATGGCCTCCCAGGAACCTGAACTGAATGTACTGGTACAGGAAGATCCCGGGTGTACAAAATACGCAGAGGAGGCAACGAGAACGGCAATCAACACTTCGGCCTTCTTCGCAGATCCTTCGGTCGGTTTGAAACATCAGCCTTTTCCCAAATGCGTAACGCCTACTTGCGACCGCAAGTGGAATATGCTATCCAGGCGTGCCAGCTGTGGCAGAAACAGGATCTCTTTACTCTCGTGACTCCTCAAGAAAAGAAAACCAAGGATGTCAGGGGCCTCTTTCATCTGCACTATCAGCTTAGTCTGAAATCTCTAAGAATGTACAGCAGTCGACATCGGTTTCTGCGGAGGGACCTCATAATGGTTTACCAGATTCTGAAGAACCCAAACCACATTTGCCTTCCCTGCTGCTAGAATAGAACCAAAACACTAACCTAAGAGGTAATCCTCTGAAACTGAAAATACAGTATTGCCGGCTTGTATGTCCTAGAAATTTCTCTTCCCTTCGCGTGTGCCAGCCTTGGAACGACCTCCATCATTACGTCATCACTGCTCGCAATCTGGCGATATTTAAACATCGAGTTGACGATGCGGTGTCTCATTTGCATTTCATTTTATGAATTGTCAGCCAGCGGCTACGAAACGCAATCAAACGGTGTCTTGCCAATTCCCCACCAATGGGTTTATGGTTTTATACTATTAATACGCGAACATCTCCGCTATTCTACATATGTCTATTGTGAGTATACCAAAAAGCTTTTCACTTTAGCATGCATTTTACATTTCGCAATAAGCTCTATCCCACGGGAGTCGTTTACCATTGCATTTTTATTCGGAATACACGTTTGTTCCATAATCATGCAGCGAATGGACTCGTTGAACAATTTAATCGTAATTTGAGCGAATCTCTAAAACGTTCGGCTTTTCCGGAGAATCCTGGATTGACGCGTTGGCATCGACATAGGAAGTGTGCAGAAACACTCCACACAATGGCAACGCCCCCCCCCCCCCCGAGCCAATGCTATGGCAAACAATTCGAAATCGATTGAATGCAGTCTGTACATCCGAATAAACCGCCGATCACAGAAAAACGAAAGACGGGCAATTTATCATGCCAAGCATAGACGCGCTGGATGAACGTAAACCCTAGGGACAGTTGTTCGTGTGAGACTACCCTATTCCCGATAAAATAGGTAGTACAGAAGAGTAGTAGGGGGAGTTGAATGGTATAGGTAGAATTTCGTCACATCTAGGCTCACTCAGACAGCCGCCACAAGCCCGGAAAAGCACTGTATGCGCAATGCTGATGATTCCCGAAAGGATGAAACGCACGTACAGTGCTTTTCCGGGATTGTGGCGGCTGTCTGAGTGAGCCTAGATGTGACGAAATTCTACCTATACCATTCAACTCCCCCTACTACTCTTCTGTAATCAGTACACAGAACAAACTGCTTATAATGCCATAAGATAATTGGCGGCTTAAGTTTGTTAAGCTCGTCGCTTGGTGAGGGGGCTACCCTGTCCTCTGCACGGCAGTAACGTGTAAGTCAGTGGATAGTGAGCGGCGCTATATCACATCTAGTAACTTATTCACGATGGTCGTTACCGTCCCCCGTAGCTCAGTGGTCTCAATCACGGACTGGCAACAGTCGAGTTGCGGTTTCGAGCCCTACCTACCTGAGTGAGCCTAGATGTGACGAAAAATAGGTAGGGTTCGGACCCCGGCCCGTGTGGAATCTGTGTGTACCCCAGGAACTTACAGGTTGACTGATGGAACAAGGGTGAATGCAAGACGACTGTATATAGCGCTTTCCCAACAGGTTATTGAACAGACGAACACACCTACAACACAGCACCCGGTGCAAAATAATAAAAACCTGCGACGTTTCGGTCGGTTACGCCGTCCTGCTTACCGATCCGCTTTAACGCGTAACACTATATGGCAATTCTTCGGGATGCCGACATTAAACTAGATTGTTCATAGACATGTAATGCTTATAATTTTAAGAAACAGAGGAAGGGGCAATGTCGTGTTCAAATACTTTGTTTTGTTTTGCCCTGGATTCGCTTATCATACGTACACTTCTATTTAGCATTCCTTGGCCAATCAAATCATCTTGCATTTGATTGCTTGAAATTCGAAAGTCTGTCGATTTAATTGTAACGCGCATACGTGCGGACGGTTTTGATATGTATAAGTTCCGGTGCTGCTCTAGTTTGCTGAATTTTCGGATACAACAGTGAGAAAAGCGCGTTATCTCAATTGTCCCATTAGATGCATGCGTAGTAGCTGATGTTTACTCTGAAGTTGATGGCAGTGGACAAAAACGTCGAAGCTCAATAGACTGCCTTAGGCGCTCCTTGCAAGCCATGGTCGAGTTATTCCGTTGCAGATATGATGTTAACCTTCCGTTTATCAAGTCTCATAATTATGAATGCCGCCATTCCTTGTCCATCACGGTTCTCAAATGGTAAAGAAACCTTCGCCGGCAAGTAAAGTAAGAGCTACGATATATAAATGTTTTCTCCACCGATTCTACTTGGCGACTTCGGCACTTCACTTCAACCGTTATAGTTTCAATATGTCGCTTCTGTCAATTATGTACAAACGGTGCGGGACTATCTTAACCTTGTGTTCGGTCACTGGTGGATCGGTCGCGGATGTCCAAAAGATTTGTCCTGCCTGGTTTTCAGATTTGAACCCCTTACTGTTGTTCCTATGCGGGTTATTTGAAAGGAAGAGTTACAAGACAACGCCTATTTCACTGAAACAACTGAAAGCTCGTATTGTCAAGGATCTCGCGCCATTAACACGGATACTTCGCAACATGTTCCAGCTAATTGCGTCAAACGATTTCTGCACTGCAAGCAGAACGCCGGTGTGAACACTGAGCATCTTCTTCGTTGACGAAAATATCACCGTTTTATGTTGTTATGTTATTATGTACGTGTTCTCCGTTATTACTGATTTCTGGACTAAATTGGTTCACGGGCAAATGGTGTCGAAGGTGCGCCGGGCCAGAATGTATACAACGAGCCAAGCAGATTCGACAGCGCTTAGACTGACAATTTCTATACAATTTGGTTAACAATGCCGATACTTGTTTTTCATTATTATGCCTAAGGAATACGGGGAGGATGTAAACGAGATGGTGCTGGGAGAAAAGGCCACGCGGTTACGAACGTTTTTTTCTGCATCGACGTATAGACTCTGGCGTGGGATGAGTGTTTCTAAACAATAACATACCGATCACGTAAAGAGGAAAAACGATTGTCCCACGAATCTTTAGTATGAATACAGACCGAGAAAGCGTGGGAGGTCAATCCATCCGTATTTGGTATGCGGATTTTAGCGTACTCTGTGTCAGGAAAGTTACCACAGGAATAATTGACTTGCGGTGGACAGTATGCTTGAGAATCCACATGTTTGTGCTCTGTTCCCACGAGTTGTCAAACAGTTTTGCAAGCCAATGACCTTCGCGCTTTGTGAAAACGTGAATACCAGTATCTGCGGGGATTAGATATTGTCTAGAATTGCAGTTTTTCATCTTTATCAATAGTCTGCGAGTGGCGCTGAAAAATGTTATCGTGCTTGAACTCATATGTTGACTAGATTGTATGTTATCACGCATTTCTTCGTAGGAGTACGGTCATTCCCTCCGTAGGGCAAGCACGATGACGTGCGTTCCAGTTGTCTATCTGAAAATCTCAGTTTGGACGATGATGGGAGTAAGGCTCACACAGGCGTCATCGAGTATTTGGATGACGGCAAGTATTTGGAACACTGATGCGAGCGAAGATCGTGTGAGCAAACACACACCTGCAAGCAGCTAGATCCAGGTGTGTGTTTTGAACAGTGTTTGTAAGGTGCGTTGTTAGATCAAGTGAGTTTGCCGGGTGAAGTAACCACCACATATATCACAGTATCGGATAACCGCGTGGATGGTTAAATACTTGGTTGGTTTATCGTCACCAGCAAAAGTGGAATCAGTTAGTTCCTGCACAGTATTCGTCACTCATAAAATAAATCTGACCAGGCAACATAGAAAGCTGCCTTCACGACGTTACTGACCAGCGATTATGCTTTGACAATCAACGTCGTAATAAAATATTTTGACAGATTTTTCAACCCAGTGTGAACACAGAAATTGATTCGAGGTCACTAGGCCTCAGCACAACCATTTATACATAAGATGCTCCGAAATGTAAGGTGCAGTGACGATTATTTAGCAAATGTAAGAATTTTAAATGCACATTATAGTCCGATTAATACGGCACATGGTTTGGCAGCATCCTTGTCCGGATTTGCCCACGTGACGTGGCCGTACTAAAACTGTATGGATATTCTTCTCGAATTCCTTCGGTATGCATATAGACATGTATTGGCGTCATCCGTGACCGACGGCCGTCCGAATGCAACATATGCACATGCGTTTGTCCAAACTGAAGTATGACTTAACACTACATAGATAGAGACGCATTAAACCACATGCACAAAATAACACTACAAATGTGCATAGATTTGGATTGGAAGTAATGCCAGCAGCCATTTTCGCAGGCTTGAGAATAAATACCTAATACGAACTATTGATGCTTTCGTTAACATTTAGACGAGAACATAAAGGACAGTCGTAAAATATTGGCATCCATAGTTAAACGAAAGCGACTTAGGAATAGTGATGCAACTGTCATCATTACGGTTACCAGGTGGAATGGGTAATAAAAAAGTGTTACAGTAAAATAGTGTGCCCACCGTATGTACACTCTAATTCGCGTAGCTGATGGGGGAGATCGCACAGCTTGCGAATGCAATAAGTTGTTAACTTTAGGCGCTCCTTGTCGCCCAACTTTTCCGATCATCTGCTGCCCGAGGTAAGTGCGGATTCTCAACTAAGTTTTCCTTTTTGCGCGGCCATAAGCTTTAACTGGTGGCAACAGCACGCTGACACATACTCACCGCTTATAGCCTCTTTGACACTTCAACAACCGCAGTACTACGTAAACTAAATTCTACTGCCCACTGTCAAACATGCGGTTTTCAAAACAATGTTGGCACTGTTTTGCAAATGTCCAAGGCGCAGGATGGCTTTCATCCAACTACTCATCCGTTTGTATATATCACTGTCTATCCTGCTGTGGCTATAAGCCATTCGATAATGATCTGCATTGTGCGTCTCGGGTGCAGCCATTCGGTGTTCCTAAAATAAACAATTGTCGCTATTCGTCAATTCATTTTCAATAAAATACACTACGACACCGACGTACCATTACATTTGTCATTACCTTCTTCTTAGTTTACCAGAAGATTGGCCTTGTCTAATTCAATTTCTAGCAGGTGCCTCTTAGACAGATGCAATAAAGATACTGCATTGCACCAAGTCATTAGTTAATCCACCTAGATAGCAGCAGTACCCAAGCGATACTTACATTAGCGATGGAATAAGGAGGACATAAAGAAGCTGTCGGAGCGTGAATAGGCAACTTTTCAACTTTGCATGGTAATGATGCGATGGAGTCAACTGATTTTTATACTCTCCGTTAAGATAAGGTTGTCGGATGAAGAACGTGAATTATACCTCTAATCATTCTAACAAATAACATGTGAAAAATAGCATGAAACATCAACATCAGCATGATAATCGCTAGTCAGTTACTTGCCCGGACTGTTGAATTTCCACAGGTTCCGTAGCGATTAATCATTTTATCCATGGTCTAATTTGGACATTTCCTTCAGATTACAAAATTTCCACCAAAGCTACTAATCACTGCTTTTGGATGCTGTAATAAGGAAAGTGTTTGAAAACGTTGGCAATGATAAGGTAAAGATAAGATGAAGTAAGTCAGTGTAGTCCAACTACGGTGAAGAAACACGGTATATACAACATCAAACCTCAGCATAGCGGCACTAGTAGGTTGACGTCTGTGTTCGGATTACCAGTAAGGCAAATACAGAGTACCTGCGTTTTTGCCAAAACTATGGGTGGTTGTCGCTGCGCTGGAACACTCGATGAATTAGGGCGGTATCAGTGCAAAAATCCTCCCGTCCAACGTTGCCTACGGACGGGTTTTCAGATCTGACTCATTTCGCACCATCGAGTTTGGCCGAGTTAACCTGCATCGTCCCTTCTCAGTTGCGTAGCAACAAGTGACACGTCCGTGGTGTTTGGTCTCACAGACCGACGGTTCGGTATAGCCCCAATCGTGGTCTAGTTGGTGACTGGCCTGACCAGTTTGGTTAAGACACACACGGCCACGTGCACTACAGCTGCATGTGAAACTAACCGAGAGATTGTTGTCCGCAGGCAGCTGGTGTTTGTGTTCTGCACGTTTAATTTATTGATGCACCAGCTGTCTTTCTTGCGCGTGGGCAACGGTACACGTGATGAGATCGCGCCAGGTGCGGAGATTGGTTGCCACCTCCTGCCAACCCCTTAGGTCAGTATTTACTCGGGAGAAACTAGCTTTGATATGGTCTTGGTAGCAGAACTTTGGTTTGCGTGCATTCCAGCCGCCTGCTCTCAGTAGCACATACAGCAGTTGGTTCGGGATTCTCGTTCCATCCATCCGGGGCGCATATCCAAGCCACCGGAGGTGTCGCAGCAGTAGCATGCAGTCCACAGTGTACACTTCGCTCCGGCGGATCACATCAGTGTCCGGCACATTGTTTCGCCAGTGGATATGCAGAATCCGACAAAGGCACTTTGGCTGGAATCGTTCCAGAAACCGGATTTCCTTTCTGTACATTGTCCACGTTTCCGATCTATAGATAAGGATCGAGAGATTTATAGATTTGCACACCATCAGCTTGGTTCTAACAGTGAGATACTGACTCTTCCACATGCGATGTTCCAGTTTCCTGAATGCCGCACTTGTCGTCGCAACACGAGCGCGCAGTTCGTCGGTGGTTGGCAGATCGGTTAACAATGTGTTTCCGAGGTAGCACAAGGCTGAGGTGTTCTGTAGTACTTCATCCGCAATCCGTATTTCTGGCCTGGATATGGGTTCCACTCTTGGTGACGGCTGAAATAGGCATACGGTCTTGCTTGTGTTTATGCTGAGTCCAAATTTGTTCGCAGGCTTCATGCAATGCAATTCTTCTTCGGTATCAGCAAACAATGCATAGTTGTCAGCAAAAACCAGCATACTCATGGTTGTCTCACACACTAGGCTTCTTGATCCAAAGCGACGGACGTTAAGCAAATCCACATCTATGCGGTACTCCAGATGTACACCGTATTCACAAGTATTGAATGCGCACCACGTCACCGCCATCCAATAGATAGTGAAGAGTGTGGGGTTAAGGCGCATCCTTGATTCACATCGGAGATAACGGCAAGGCCATCTGAAGTCTCTCCACTCAGCTGCACCCATGCTCGTACACCAGTATATCGGCATTCAATCAGAAAAATAAATTTAGCCTGACATTCAAACTTTGAGAGAATCAGCCACAACGCATCAAGTATCGAACGCATCTTATCGAACACTCTGGTGAAGTCAACAAAGCGCGAATACAACTTTTGATTGCGTTCACGATCTTTTTCCGAAGTTGACTTGCTGCGAACATCATGTCGATGGTGCTTCAGCCCAGAGCGGAATCCACATTTCCCCCCGGCTACATTCGGTTACAGTATATGTGTCACAGCGCGATTGAGTAGGATGCGCGCAAAAGCATTACCGACGCAGCTAAGTAAGTTTATGCCAGCATAATTGTTGGTGTATTGTATACTACCCGTTCCCTTGTACAATAGAAGCACGACAGCATCCTTCAAAGCTGCAGGCACTTTCTCTTCTATCCAAACGACTTGCACCAAAAGATGCCGCGCGCGCATCAATACTGGTCCGCCATTCTTCAGTATTTCCGGAGGGATGCCATCAGCACCAGCGCATTTCCCATTCCGTTGTGTCCAGTGTGTCCGCTGTGTTGTTGCAGCCCATGTAGTGTGTTCCAGTCAACCTCAGACCGATTCTTCAGGAAGGTGTAAAAGTGTCTGTGCCACATCTGCAAGCTGTCATCAGATTGTGTGTATATGGCACCAGTCCCCAAGTCCTTCAGTTGCTCCAAGATGAGCACGTATACTACCTTCAAGTAGTCGTAGAAATCTTTTTGTTGACAGTGTTCAGCGTAGGATTCCATCTGCTCAGCCTCCTTGTCCACCAAGCATTTTGCCGCTGACAGAGATCTCCATCTAGCTGCCTTCGAAAATGACGAAAATTATTGCTCTTCTTTGCGTTGTTAGGGCCAACCTCAGATTCAGTGAATGTTGCGTTTATCGCTAATATTAATGTCCCACTCGTCATACCGTTTTCGTCAAAGCAGTCGGGCCGCTTACATTTTGTACACCAAATCGTCTCCTCCGTAGCAATGGTCACCTGTTCTCCACGTGATCCCATAGGACGCTGACAGAAGCCGAGGAGTCTTCTTCGGCTTGGCAGGTTCCTATAGAAGCCACCAGTGCTTATTTCTTTTCTGCATTCGAAAGGGCGCGTACGTTGCATTTCCTCCGATTGGTACTCGCTTTGTAGACATTTATGTAGAACTTTATGTGCACCAACTTATGATTAGTCTCACATTCAACTCCACACATTACCCACGTTATGTGCGCTTCACGCAAATCCCGTTGACGTACGATGACGTAGTCCAATAGGTGAGCATGCCCACTCTGTGGGTGGGTCCATGTAGCAATGTCACTTGCACACAGAGCGAACCGAGTGTTCCTGATCATCAAGCCATGCGTGGCACGCAACGAAAGGCACCGCTCGCCGTTTCTATTGACTACTCAAATCCCATGCGGCCCAATCACTTCAGCCCACCTTGTGGCATCACGCCCTACAAGTGCATTGAATCGTCTAGCAGGAATAGTCGGTCCGACAACGGCACCGACCTTATAACAGTGACCGATTGTGAGTAAAACTGATATTTCATGTCACCCGGATAACTCATGGTAGGACCATACATGCTAATTAATGTCGTGAACTTACCACACAAAGCGACAACAACCGTGGGTTGATACCCATCCGCTCCCCCGTCAAGCAGCCATTCAGACGGTCAGCAATTGCAAATCAGACGCCTCGTTCACTTGGTGCTGCGTCTGGACTTCTAACCTAGTATAAAGTGTAAGCAGCGCCACCTTCTCGCAATGTATATATATATATACATAAATATTATAGTGGCACTAATCAATAGTTGGTGCAGACCAAGCTGTACATATACTTGCAAAACTCTTTGTATTGCACTCCTACCATAAACCGGCTGAAATGTACCTTTCTTCCCTTCGGTACCATAGAGACCGTTATTGAGCTAGAGAAGGCGATGGCTTCACGCCTCTCAGATGGGAATGAGTAGCCACAGTGGGCGAACTGTGCCACCATATTCGCAACCCGGTGGCAGATGCTGCCGAGGAGACCATCTGGCAGGCAAAGTGTAAGGGGTCCGATTGGTTTGATGAGAGCAATGCGACGATTGAAGCATTAGTGTCTGAAGTGTATGCGCATTTGCTACACATGTGGCAGACCCCAATACCTCGGGGAAGTAGTGTTAGTTTCGCAAAATTCGACGGCGACTGGTTTGAGAGTTCCGTTGTGTTAGAAATGTATGGTGGAAGGAGAAGGCACCTAGCAGGAGGAATGCTACGCCGAACTTCGCCAACACAAGAAATTCTTTGACACTTTGAAGGCTGTGTATGGACCGAATTTGCCTCCACAGTGGAAGCTAGTCGATATTAGTTCAGGCGCTACCGGCACGCAGACTGCGGACACAACGCAGATCTGGCGAAATCAATTTGACTGACTCTTGAGAAACTGTTTAAAAATTGGCTGGTCTAATTTAAACGGCTAGTAGCAGCACGATGTGAAAGTGAGTCTGGCGGGCACGCCGCCAGCGGATGAGACGCAGAGAGCACCTGCTCGGTGCGAAACGGTAAGTGTGCCGGCAATTGCTGGGCTGTGAATCGTGGCTGGGAGGACGGGTGCACAGTTCTCGTAGCTGTGCTGAGCTCAAAGATTGGTTCCATTAAGTGTGAAGCGGACTAGATTCCAGCTACCATTTTGTGTGCGTTTGATTCCCCAAATAGAGCGTGCAAGTGTTTGTCTGTGAAGGAGTGTGGGCCGGCTCCGTTGATGGAACTTGTCACCCATCCACATGTCTCACATTCTTATTCCTTCTGATTTACGCTGGATATGGGGTGTGTGATTGGACCTGTGGGTAGTGCAGCGCAAGCCACCCATAGTCCCTCTGTAGGCGCAGGCGCCATGTGGCTGTCCTATGGAGGTCACAGTGCCAGATCCATCCGGAACCTGATGCCGACAAACATATTTGTAACCCCGAACGCAATCGATGGTAACTTTGTGTTATATTTCAAAGCATCGGTGAACAATTGTCGGAGATTACTGGTTAGTAACTAATTTGTGATGTAGCCATTCTTTTACATAGATTAAAGGACTGAGCATTACTGCAACTCTTACTAAATCCACAAGTATACACGGATGGTGATATACAGTTTGATTTGGCATTGATTTACGGAGGGTTTTTTGGTTGGATGTACCAGCAAGTTACGATTTCGGTAACTGACCATACGTCGCGTAACATAATTTCTCGGCGTAAAAATGATGAAGCTTTTTGATGTTTTCAACACAGCGATCATTTCTAATACAACTCGATAGTGATCTTTTGCTTGACCGCCGTATGCACTAAGTCCTTTGACCTCTCTGTTAGCTGTGTTTATCTATTCATCTGCGTGTGTAAGCAACCACCGTGAGTGTTGTTGTAATTATGTAGCTTGTCAACCAGACAATCAAGTTAGCAAATCAGTCTAGCGGGGCCAAATATTGTTTGCACCGCATTGGTGTGTAGCTTGTGAAATACCGGTATTGGACAGACCATGAAGTTTCTGCAATTGGACCCATTCTTGAATCCGTCATCCCTGCGTTTAATAACGCTGTCCAAGTATGGCAGACAGTTCATCTTTTCCACTTCGCGGGTGACCCGCATGTGCACTAGTAAGTTGCTGCATCATCAAATATTCTGAAGGGCTGACGAAGAAAACCACTATGTCACACAAATCAAAATTATAGTACGGTTATTTCTGTACTTATGATTCTTTCAATCATCTACTTGAAGAAAGTGACAAGTACAAAGCCTAGCACGTCATTCATTACTAGTCTAATCTGCATCTTTAAAACTGTAATCTACTAATTCCTATGGCAAGATCGAATAGTTCCTTAAAGGTTCAATGATGATACATCAGACGGGTCATGAGCATTCCTTAAACCTTATTTCCCATAATCCTTGTTATATTATCCGGCTTCGGCGAAGTAAAACAAGTCCTTCAATTTAACACGGTAGACAACATGGTATTACTAGACAGTACCGCTATTGAATTGAGGCAACCGCTATTTACTGTAGTTGTAATGGTGGCGAAGGTTGCGATCACTAGCTGCAAATGGTAAAATCTCATCGATCAAATTCTTATTGTGTGGTGGTGAGCATGAGGGCTTCCTTTGAAATCGAGGTTCTCAGTGGTGGTTCCACTTTGTACCATTTATTGGCTTATTCCTTAATGTTTTTGTTTCGGTGGATTTATGCGTCCCTTGTGACTGCTTGATCAAGAATGTTGTACCCAAGAAATGCACAAACTTCAAAGGGCTATACGCTGGCACCCATGGAAAATTGATGGGTTATGCGAAACAATCATCGTCCTCAAATTTCAGTGTTGTGAAAGAGGCAAGTCTTTTGTCAACTTATTGGACTTGGTCAACGAAAAAGTTATGAAAAATACGGTCACTGAATACAGCTTTCAAAGTGAGTGAGCTGATTCAAAATAATCGAGAATGTTTAGAGTATGCAGATAACATTACCAACATCGCAAACACAACAAACGTACTAAGCTGTATTGTCAAATGTTTTCGCATGTGTTTCCCACCTTCTGCTTGCCACTCTTTCCTTCAAGATGAGCAGACTCAACTCTTTGAGTATCAGCTGGGAGCCTTTAAATATTTCAACTACCTGTAGATGTCATCTGTCAATTATTTGGTGTACAAGTAAATCCGTCAGTTATGAGGCGTGTCCTCCATCATCCACGTCTGGCTCACTCGAGTTATCAGGACTAATCCAAGTAATGCTTTGGTCAGGAGATGCTGCAGACACAGTTATCGTGTCAGGCACTCGCCTCTGTACAACCAAATGCATTGTTTGCATATTTTCCATATATTCCCTAGAGCGAACACCATTATCTTATACTAAATACAGACGCTTATCGCTAACGAAAAGTTGTTAAATCAGTCTTTGTCCACATTGTCCTTGAGCATCACACTCCAAAGTGGTCAAAGGTAAAACTACGTGACTGAGATTAATGGCGCTTTATTCGCGTAGTAATCGCCCTCTAAAATGTGCTCGCCAATTCGATCACAGTGTGGGTATCCTCACATAACTACAGCGAGAGCGGTCCGCGAGTGAAAACCAACCCCTACACTGGATAGGTGATGAAAATGTGGCTTAAAATACGCAAGAGGCTGTCATCCAAAATGCATTTAACGTCAATGGACCACCAGCCAAAGTCTAATGAGCTGACAGTGATCATGCAAATTTTGTGTGCGCCCCGTCAGCGTACACGTCAGAACCGGAATAAATTCAAAACATTATGTTAGCTGAAGGAGTTCTACATTTGCACATCCGTACTGACCATGAGAACTCTATATGCCAATGCGGAATAGCAACCGGGCAATGTTTTACGGGCCAATAAAAGAAGACCGGCATCGAACTCCACAAGCGTCCCCATAATCTCCGCCCAGAAACAGAATCAGCAAATACACTGCAAATTTCTGAGACAGTCACTTGCTTGTATACCAGAAATAGTGTTCTCATTTCATCGAGAATAAAACTATTTCTTTATTTATGATAACTGTAACATGGCTAAGTAATGAGATCACAGATGACGAGATAGCCCTTTGGGTCAAATATCCCACGAAATGATTGACCCAACAGAGGATACGGAGCGTAATTTTACTATCGATTTGACTTATACACCGATATCATTGAGCATCCAGCTGCCCAACATTGTCGATCCTTTCTGGTGCTGTATGCAAGGAAACGTGCTGATCTGTGCTTACTTGCAAGTACACACAGTAGTATCAGCTCCAACTGTTATATGGATCACCTCCTGGCGTCTTCTATGAAGCTAATCTTAACACGGTCATATTATGACATCCTTTTAATGGTGGATTTCAGCCTGCCTACAATCGAAACCCCAGTTTCGCTTAGGAAACACTTCAAAGTAGACCCGTATGATGTAATCGTCCATAAACCCCTAAATATCTATGTCATCGCACCCACGAGATTCATAACTGGCGACAAACCATCTGTTTTGGACATTGTGTTCACTATCGGGGAAATGATAAACTGCAACGATTGTCCGTAACGTTCACGCGACGCACCTGTTCCGCTACACCTTTTATGCGGATTACATATGTGAAAATAGCGCGAAAGTTTACGTTGTCACGCATAAAGGAGACTCTAATCTAGATTAGGAATCAAACTATCCTCTCTTTACTGAGCAGTCTGCCGATGTCGTTTAGAAGAAAATTGTTACCATGGACAGCGGGCTATTGGCAAACGCGTCTGAAACCAGCCCTTTGCCCGAAGCCAATGAAGTATTTATTGAGGAGCCGGATACGAAAATGCATGGCCCTAAGGGACTCGGCCTGTTGTGCTTAGAAAGCCTGTACGGATGCGCAGGCCTACAATGCCTTATTAAAAATGAAAGTACTGTTAAATTGGTCCATGAAAATAAACTCGAACACGAACAGGACTTAGTGATGAAAATCTCGACTAATCTTCAGATGTTCTATAAGCAGGTCAACCGGCGCGGGATCCTAGGTCTACGTGCGGCAGAAATTCTGGTGATGACCACAAAAAATGCGAGGAACACGCTTCGGTAACGTTATACGTGCACCTTCCAAAGAGAATCGTCACTTCTCCCGTTCATGACACAGTTCACGCCCCGCCCCCCCCCAGGATCAAGCCGCATATCCCACCTGCTGTAGAAAACATTAGACCGAATGCAGTAAAAGCAGTAGCGACGAACTTTTTTGAACCACTGGCTCGGTTCTTCTGAAGAAGCATTGAAGAGGTGCAGGTTCCGACTATGCAGAAATAGGGAATAGTTACTCTCATTTTCACATTTGGGAATCATTAGGAGCTTTCCAACTACCGTCCGATTAGCCTCCTGCCAGTGTTATCTAAGCTTATGGGAAGTATAAACGCAGATGTACCTATGGGATATCTTAAGGTAACAATATGATAGTGACACTTCATCGTGGATTATACAGAAAACGGTCTTGCAGCACAAAGAACAGTGATTTACGCCGGGTAACATATCAGTTGCTTGACAAGTCCCGCAGGTTGGTGAGGGTAAAACTGCCATATCAAAATATCCATGTTGTCTTCTTAAGCTTTAATCTAGAAGATACGCCGCTGGATAACAGTAATGTACTTGGGAAGCGAATGCGAACGACGAGGTAAAATGGGGACAGTTATATTTGAGATACTCCTTGAGAAAAGTAAAAACGAAATACTTAATTCTATACCGCATCCTCAGGTTCACATGATATAATAATCCGGTTTGAAGGGGTAATTAATATATTCCAAAGTAACCCAATTCAGGAAACGACGTAAAAGAGGCTAAGTGATAGATGCAATCCTTTTTTGAAACTATCTAATGTGGGGGACGGAACAACTAAGTTTGGGAGAAAGTTCCAAGATTGGCAAAACCGAAGAGAAAAATAATTCTGCCAGCATTCTACGCGGCTATACTGTGCAGAAAATTTTACCGAGTTAACTCTGAGATTGCTCTTATGGCTGAGATATTAGGGTAATTCAATATTTGGTAGACTAATATGGGATGGCCGCGCAGGCATCGATAGCGGCCACTGAAACTTCCCTTGGCTTCAGCCTTTGACGGCAGGACGGATTTCGTAGGCCCGTAACATTCTTTGTGGCCCTGCGTTGTGGTTTCATTGGCACTTCTAAATGGCGCTTCAGCAGATTTTGTCAAGTTTGGATGGCCTAATCAACGTGAGAACTCACGTAAAGATTGTGCACCATTGGGAATATGGATTGGTGGACTCTTCCGAATGCTCTCCGCAGCAGGCCGACGTGCTGGTTGGCTCTCTTTGCATCTGCCTCTGATTACTTTGAACAGTTAAGGTAACTTTGAATGACTACACCCAGTTCCCGTTATGGGACGTTGTTTGTAGTATGTGACCGAATCCTATAGATGTTGTCACGCCTACGGCCTAATTGAACAGTGTGACATTTTGCCACCTTGAACGGTAGTGTATTGGATATTGTCCAATTTGAAATCGTCTTGTGATCACCCTGGAGCTTTTTGTGGTTATTGGGGTCTGTGATCGCTCGCCATAACTTGATAGCATCAGTAAAAATAGGAAATCGGAAGTAATTTCCGTTTGCAATATCGTTTATAAAATTCAAAAATAGCCAGGACAAGAGCACTGAGCTTTGTGATTCGCCGCACTCCACCTCAATTACTTTGGACATGGATTCTCATACTTCCACATCAAATCGATGTTCGTACAGCAAGCTGCCTATCCAACGTAGCAGTGGGTCGCCAGTCCCATAGAGCCCAATATTGTTTAGCAGAATTCAATGTAAATGATTTGTCACGGAAAAAAGCAATTGCTTGGCAGGTCCCATAGGGTGGTTGGGGTGAATACGATGAAATCAAAATCTAGGTGGGTCATCTAGTGAGCCTCTACCGAGATGAATGCATAGATAAATAACGTCAGGGTAAAATAACAATCAAGCGTAAGCATGTAAAAAAGATACACGGCTTGCATTGGTCGGTGATATAAATGGCTAGCAAAGTCCATCACTTATGGGTCTGTTTCTGGGGTCCATGTGACACATAAATCCTGTAGAAGGGCATAAATGTCGTAATCCAAAATGGAGGAATTCAGTTAACAAAAGGTCGGGAGCTAAGTACAAGATTCAATCGTGTTTTGAAAATAGCCGAAGGAAGTGTGGATACAACTGTGTCCGGGAGTGGGTCCCAAGTTTGGCGAACACGAAGGGAAAAGTAATTCCTTCGACAGTCTAGACGCCTAGATCATTTCCGCAATATACAGGCGTTGACCTTGAGCTGTGTGTTGTGTGGCTGTTTTAGCAAATGACGACATACATGGCTGGTGTCGCTGAACGTTTGGTAGGCTTATATGAGACCCCTGCGAAGCCTTCGTTAGCGTCCGCTGAAAACTCCCAGCAAATTCAAGCATCGGTAGTAAGAGTGATAACGCAGGTCCTTTACTTTCTTCGTTACTTTCCATCGTTGTGACTCTAATGCCTCTACGTCGTGATTCAATTAAGGCTGCGAAGATTGAATAGAGCATTTAACGTCTGGGCGCACAGGAATGGCGCATGACTAGGAAGATTGATTAGCCAAATCTCCCGAAAGCCCTTCGCAGCACGCCTCCATGCTGATCGATTCTTATGGCATTTACCACATCCTTTTTGAACAGTTGAGTTCACTCTGTATGTGTAAATCAAGGTCACGTTCCTGGGAGCTGGTCTGTAATCCCTAGGCCCCAAGGAAATGCATGTTGTCATGTCTACGGCGTAATTGCAGAACGCGACATTTGTCTACATTGAACGGTAGGGTGCAGTGAACTGACCAGTTCGGCACAGTGTTAAGGTCGCCCTGGAGCAGTTTCTGGTCGTCCGGTCCTCTGATCGTCCCCAAAACATAAAACAATCATAAGAAAATGATCCCGCCAAATGTTTAATGAACCGGATGAATAGTCGTGGCTCAAGCACCGAACCTTTTGCTACACCACACTCCACATCAAATGTAACGGGCAGAAATTCCCGGGCTCTCACCTCCGACTGAGGTTCGTGTAGAAAAGGGCTTATCCAACTAAGCATTAGCCCGCCAATATCGTAGTTTGATGGTCTTAGCGATCAAAGGTTTTGGAGAACTCCAGGTAACTGACATTGACTCCTGCTCCGCCATTAACTGTTTTAATCCAAGTATTGAGTGAAATTAGCAGGTTCGTAATGCGTGAGCGTTTCTGTTGGAAGCCATGTTGCTCTGGTGATATCAGAGTGTGATTTTCCAGATATTGCATGTGTGCATCAACGATGATCAACTCCATAAACTTGGAAAGCACAGGAAGCAGCGTTATCGGACGGTACTTGGTTGAGTTGGTACGACTACCTCTCTCATGAATAGAAGTGATGACCATTAGCTTCCGTATTGTTGGAATATGGTTCTCCTCTATAAAGCCCTGATAGAATATAGCCAGAGCTTCCGTCATAAAACTGGATTTTGCCTTTAAAGCATTTGGTGGAGTGTTATCACAGCCAAGACTACAATTTGTAGACAGTTTCTTCAGCAGATGTTGGATGTTGCTGACAGTGGGACAATAGAAACAGGGATAACCATTGAGTCCGTTACTCCTGAAACGTAAGTGAGAAATCGAACCCCAAAAGTGGCTGCTTCCGTCGCTGATAGAGTGCCCCAGTCAATCGTCACCAGTGCTTGAATTCCGCGTTGTACACGCAACTATATGTTACTTGACAGAGCAAGCTGAACCAAATCAGCCGATGTCGGACATTGCGGTTACGTCGTTTACTGGGGCTCTTATGCAGCATTCGATCCCTTGGACCTCTGAATTCTTTTTTAAAAAACCTCGAAGATATGGAACTGGTGACCATGTGATAGGCTGGATAGGCAACTTCCTCATTCAACCTCAGCTGAATGGGGAGTTCGCAGATCCGTCTTCGTCCCAACTGAAGCCCGGTGTAGCTCTTCTCAAGGATCGGTGATAAGACCCCTTCTGTTCCTTGTATTCATGGATGCCACCGTTAGGATGCTCCAATAAAAATACGTACTATTTACAGATCTGTTATCAGATTAATGTAGTGGGTGAAGACGTGGCACTGCAAGGAATTCCCGATTGAGCGTACACATGGTCCTCCGAAAAGCGACTCCAGTTTAACCTGGGGAAGTGCAAATTTCAAAGCAAACGCCATCTGTGTACTCACATAGATCGTTTGGGTGAGCAACAGTAGCAACCTATTACGCAGGAAATAGATCAAGATGTACTCGTGTAGGCTGATCTTGGCTGCGTAAATGTGGCCGAACTGGTATCGAGAAGAGCCAGAGAGCACCTTTACTTCCTATAAAATACGTACGGGAAGTTCAAACCATCAATACTTAACAAATGCTAAAAGCCTGGTTGGGGCCCAACGTGGAATAACCGATCTAGGCATGTGGACCTGGCTGCGTTTGAAGCTCCAAAAGGTAGGGCGACGAAAATCTTTAGATGACCATTCCACCTATCTTACCAACGTAGAACGCAAGCTCTAAGCTTATACAGCCGCGAATAGCGGTGTCTTCGATAAGTTATTTTCATAGTGTACCAACTTTTGACTAATCCGAATCACGCTAGTCGAGATCTGTTGAAGTCGGCGACAAAACAAAGCTGTGGGTGCACCGGCTCAAACTGACCACACAGCCCAGTCGACTTGAGTGCTGACAAACCGTTTTCTCTCTCTTCGGGCATCCAGAAGGTGAAATGCGCTTTCTTCTCACTAAGTTTTGTTCAACATTAAGGCTGCTTAAAAAAGCGATGAGACCAGTTTGACTAATTAGACTAGTTTGCATCCATAGAACGACCCATTAACGTACACAATTTGCATACCAGCCGTCACCGTTAGATATAAGTGAGCAGACCGGAGAGTGTTCATATGAATAACTCGGCGATTCACTGAAAAGGGTAATTTTCCTGTTTTCCTCTTACTTTAAAAGAGCATTTATACTCCCTATTCCAGTCGTCCTACGGGACTTGCCCGCGAATGCTTATCTACCTGTTATAACTCATCTTCATTAGGCAGATGTATCACTGCCTATAGAACAGAATATTAAGTTACAAGCCGCATAGCAACGACTTGAGACGTTTTTGCCCAAATTTGCCACCTTTGGCTGCGGTGCGACCTCTACCACTCTCTCAGTTTTAGGTATTATCATGGCGCCTTTCCATTAACCCCACCGTACGATTGCAAAACACAACGCATAGATAGACAGATTTAAAAGCGCCAGTTACATCTGGTCATCGTTAACTGCGCAATTTAGATGATATCTGGTAGGGGCACTGCTTGAGCAATGAGCATGTTCAGCGTTCGGATTATAGCACAGGTAGAAGAAGCGAACCACAAATAACGATTATCTAACATACCAGACTCATGTCGTTGAGTCACACGTTATACATCCCAGCACACCGATTCCTGCCATGTGCGTTTTATACGCCACCAGGTTGTGGATAGAAGGACAGGAGCAGAGAAGAATTGATGACTTGATCGAAAGGAATTTAGCCCCTCACTTTGAAGATAACCTCAGTTAGTGCCTCACGACTTTCTGGTTTTGGTACAAACTATGATGAACACGTTTACTTGGATGCAGTTGTTGGCATGACTGGGAGCGGATCGTAATATAATTTGTGCACACAAAGTTTTGTAGAAGCCTGTGAATTCCATCGATCTTAGTATGTTTCAGCAGCTCCATCTCACGTTCGATTTCTAGGCGAAATGGCAGCACCAAAAAGTCACCGAAGGGAATATAGTGACCACTGTTCGGCAGCGAACCTGTTAGTTCACTCCGAGTAAATTGCTCTTCAGAGTTCTTACTAAGGTCAGGTTAGGATGAAACCGCTTGCTGTCGTCGCTTATAAGTTCGCTAACGCAGGGGTTTGCTGTTGTTGGTTTCCCGGATCAAATAGAATAAATTACGACTGTTACCAATAGAAGCGGCTGTTTCCCTTTCTTTTGAACCATTTGGCCACCGGCTTTAACAAAATAACTTTATATTTAGAAATTCATCATATCTAGAATCACTCAGACAGCCGTCACACGCTCGAAAAAGCACTGTACTCGTGTTTCATCCTTTCGGGAAGCGTCAGCAGTGCGCTTTCCGTCAGAAGATGGTAGGGATCGAAACCGCAACTCGACTGTTGCTAGTCCGTGGTTGAGACCATCGAACTACGGGGGACGGTAACGACCCTCATGTATAAATTTCTAGGTATGAGATAGCTTCGCTCACTAGCCACTGATTTATACTTTACTGTCGTGCAGAGGACAGCGCAGCCCTCCTCACCAAGCGACGAGCTTACCAAACTTAAACAGCCAATTAATTTATTTCATTATATGCAGTTTGGTCTGCGTACTGATTACATAGGAGGGCCACCCTGTCTTCTGCAAGTCAGTAACCTGTAAATCTGTGGATAGTGAGCTGGGCTATATCACATCTACTAACTTATGTACGGTGGTCGTTGCCGCCCCCCTTAGCTCAGTAGTCTCAACCAGGGACTGGCTACATCAAGTTGCGGGTTCCAGCCCTACCATGGTCTGACGGAATGCGCACTGCTGACGCTTCCCGAAAGGATGAAACACGAGTACAGTGATTTTCCGGGCGTGTGACAGCTGTATAAGTGAGTCTAGATGTGGTCAATTTCTACCTATACCATTCAACTCCTCCTATTACTCCTTTGTAATAATAATTTTAATCTTATGCCCAATCATGCCCTGAATTGTTTACGAATTTCGATGCATTCGCTTCCGTAGAGACGCGGTCTTAATTGGCGGCCAGGTTTGTCTCGTGAAGGCATACTTGCCTCTGGTATTGTTTGGTGTAAAAGCAGCTATTGCCAGTCGGGCATCCGTTAATTAGCTCGGATGGTATCGTAATTTGATGTGTAGTTACAACATACGGCTTAAGCATATGGTGGATGTCAATGCGCTCACAACATTCTCCGAGGTGTTCAAGTTCAAGTTCAAGCGGGACTGGAACGGTAGGATTATCCCGTAAGTGTTCCTTCTTCAGAAAGTCGTCGAACCAGGAGCTGATGATGGGCTTTGAAATACAGATGGACATAAAACAAAGACCGCATCACAGCCTGTTCAACCAATTGATGCCCACGTATCCTGCTCTAACAGTCCCTGCTGGGCCAGTTATGTGAATTGCGAAAGAGAAAAGTGAACTCAGAAGGCAAAATAGAAGATGGAAAGAGCCAAGCAAATGGAATACCAAGATATTTGAGTCATTAAAATAAAGAACTGAATAGTGAAGGTGGGTCAGCTAGGAAAAAGGAAAGGTTTGCTGTTGCCACCCAAGAACATCGAACTGGCGCGCAAAACCCTTAACCTTAGGTTTCCTAACCACCTGATCTGGAAGCGAATTCAAGCGATCTATTACTCGGCGCGACAGACTAGTTTCCGTCCTAATCCTATCAGACCGTGTTTTATGCAGTTTCAGTGGGTGACCGCGGAAGTTAGGCCGGTGAAAAGTTTGGGCCAATCATACCTGTCAAAATACGATAAGTGAGAATCATGTTCCCACTTAGCCTTCGGTAATGCTTTGAGTACATACCCAAACTGAGCAAGCGTTCAGGATACGTTTGTCCCTGTAGACACTGCACTAACCGAGTGCCCAAAAAGCACGACACGCGTGTTTCATCCTTTTGGGAATCGTCAACAGTGCGCATTCCATCAGATCATGGTAGGGCTCGAACCCGCAACTCGACTGTTGCCAGTCTGTGGTTGAGATCACTGAGCTACGGAAGACTAGAACACTGAGCTACACTAAAACACACTTGCGGATCAGTAAATGAAAGGACTTGGTCGGATTCCGCGCTTTTACTCCAAAACTAGCTACATTTTTGGAAGCATACTCTGCACCTGTAACTTACGTCTATTGCTGTAATGATGATGTTTGTCGCGAAGTATCCACTCGCCGAACACTGCTCCAAAGTTAGTGGGTGCAAGAACTAGATGAGCATTTTCACATAGGCCTAACTGACACTCACCTTTAGCACAACGAGATCATACACCGTGTTGGCCGACCAGATTTAGCTCATCAGTGGATAAGTTTCCAGTTTGAACGCTGAGGTCAGCAAGCCGCAATACAACCTTCCTAATTTCCTGGTGAAAATGTACGTGTTTAATTGAGGAAAGTTATCCTTCACTGGGTCTGTTGTACAGTTTGTGGACACGTAGGATGTGATAACAAACAGGTGCCGTGTGTAGTTGCTGGAGGTCGAGGTTTTAATGGGCTAACCAATGTGAGCGCGCATCCAGTTGTGGACTGGGATCCAATCTATTAAGATAGTTTAAGCCTGAATGCTCATAACAAGCTTACATCAGAGACCCGCATAAATAACTGTCTCTTAAGATAGCTGAATTTGCCAACTTTTGCACTTTTGGAACAACTCTTATATTATTCATCCATATATCGAAGTGAAGATGGATAGAAGGCACTGAAGTTAGTTTAAAACAAATTTCCAAGACTTTGACGATGGCTGGCTAAAAAACATATAAAAAGTCAAAGGTAAACAGTTAATTTACCCTTTCTTTATTGTTACCAACGCATCAAATCTTGAGACTGTAGCACGTACTCTTCAACAACCAACATTAGTGTTCTATTACTCCGTTGTGCGGTAACGATTTAACAGGTGAAAGGAAATAAGCAACAAAATGAATATGGAAAACACGCGTTACAAAATTTCATGCTATGAAACTATGAGGAAAATAATAATACAATGATTTTACCACAATACTTCTGTATTCTCATACAGACAGTATACGGCGAGTTAACTTATATACAAAGTAGCTTATTTAGTACCGAATCCCTTCTAGATAGCTTATCTCTCCGAAAGTTTCTTAACAAGCCATATTTGCTGTTTACTTTTGTTGCCGCCTTTAGTATGCATTAGATAAAATGAAACATTTTATCACGTCGGTTGTAACTGACCGCTAGTGTGATTATTGGGTGAGTCTGATTGTGGTCAGACGGCCTACTAACATTTTCCCGTGAGCAAATATTGTACCTAATGGAAAGCAAAGATAACCTCGTTTTGTGTGTTGCCTTATCCGAGAAATCCATCTTACTATCGTAATCAAATCGATAATATATGCAATGGTTTATTTGTTTACTCATTCAAAGTAGCTCTGGATAGGCTTTGTACGAAAAAGTCAATCCCTTACTACACAGACAGCTAGCAGTTTAACGCCAGCACGACGTTGGATTTATAAAGCAATTTATTGATTATTTTTTAACGGTTGCTACTTCAAAATACAATTAATATAATCCCTGTAGTCTGTGAACTTGAGATTGCATTATGAATTGTAAACTACAAAGACTGCCTCCTACTTCAGTGCTGTTTGCTCGTTGATGTCAGTCTCATACTTGGAGAAATGGGTAACAGCAACAACAACACTAGCAGAGAGCTAATTTATTAACCTTATTTGAATGACGTAATAATGAAAGTATTATTTCTCTCCTTATTGCATATATCAAGACAATAGTTTACAATGCGACCAATAGTTGTTAGTTGGATGGTACTAACTCTGATCAAAAAGATAATTGGATGTCGGCGATAAACAAAGCCGAGGGAAGGCCATGTAATCAAAGCCATCGTAACACGCTCTAACGGTGTTAGGTGAGAAAATCAGTTAGTTTGAATTTTAGTGGTGTTGTCCTGAGTGGGAAAAGTGTTTAGCCGACATTAGTGGCTTTTTTGGCAGATATCACCACGACGTATCAGGTAACGACGACTTTGATTTAACGCCCGTCTACGTGCGTCGTTCTTGTGGACACCTAATTCTCTTTCGATAAGAAATGGTGTCATTCTGCTCATAGTAGTTTGTCGCATTGTCAACCTCTGCTTTGTTACTGACAATACGTACAGAGGTATCACGTTCACTTTAACCCTCTTTATGTAAGATTGGTAATTCAGCTCTCTGAATAACGGAATTTACCATTATTTTGCCCAAATTTATGAACAGTGGATTTCTTCAAATAAGCAAATTGCACTGAACTAGGCAGCCATTTGGTCAGTTTACAATTTGCAACGCAATGTTGAATTCCTACTTTAAATGAGTGCACTTGTTGTGTCTCGAAATAACAAAGTTTCTAAAGAGGGTTTTTACTTGAAAATGCGATTTATTTTGTAAGCTGACATTTGGGCCACTGCTGTACTGATCAGAGGATAAGAAGTTTAGTGCATGTCGAACATAGAAAGAATGAACGTTAAGGTACTTGATTTACTTGATAGTCTCTGTTAATTTTATATCAGATAGTGAACCTCTGACTAAATATTCCATTGAAGCAATGAGATCAATGAGGTAGAAAAGTTGTGTTTTACCTAGATCAACATTGGTTCGAAACAACGACGTGCATGGTTCGGATGGGCATGAACACAATGATCGATGGCGTGTTAACAAATATATTTCTATGTGAACGTTGGTGAGACTGTGCAATCTAATTGCATCTTTGATCGATCAATTTAGCCTCTATGCGTTTCTGATAAACGGAGCAAATGTTTCAATCCAACTGAAACTATGTTTTATTGCACATTCGACGGTTATTCTTGTTCAAATCATTGTAACCCTAACAAGCTCTTCAACAAATAGCCTCTGAACAGCCTTTGAAAGATTGCATACATATTATTCACTCCAAGTCCCTATTAAACAACTAAATAAGATAAAGGCTGTACAAGTACCAAAACGATATATATTTAACTAGGTGGGGAAAAATTACTAATCTTTTTATAAAATTTTACGTTTGCTCGGTCTTATCCTCTACAGTTATCGGGTTGGTAACCTGAGCTAATCTCCCTGTTACTGGCTCTTTTCCCCTAAGCTACGCTTTGAAGTTTCATTTCTTCGCTTCTCTGTGCTCTAGATCTCTCTTCACTCCATTCTTACTAAGCTAGTCCCTATCATGAAAGTCTCTGGAGTGTCGCGACAACTGTAAGCAGTCTATTGTCGCTTATTGTTCTTTCAATGTGCTTAATAATAGGACTGCTACAAAATTATTCAAACTGTACTGATCATAGATGACACCATTTTCGTGCTCACCCATGGGTAGAATTCACCTACGTTTATGCATTTGTTTGTTTACGTCAACTAGGATGTTTGAGAGTATGTTATCGATCTGGCGTCAAGAGAGATAGTAATCCGGTATTAAGTAAAAAGCAAGCAATTAAGTTTGCGGTTGTCGAGAGTTTTCTAATAGGGATGCAGTTTACAGCTTTATCTCTGTGCGAATATTCGGTCAATCTCTCACTAACGACGAGTAAATCGTCTTATCGATGGGTAAAAACGTGTTCTTTAGCTTACCTAGCATCAAAAAGCGTTATACTAGCTCAGCATTTAGTTTTTTAATAACGAATCTATATTCCCGGTTTATTGCAATGAAAATTTTTTCATACAATGCTGAATATGGTATAGTTACTAGTGGTTAGTAACGCCCCAATACAAAGGGAATCCCTTCCGATCATCACAGCTTTTTATCTAAGAGGCAATCACGTATACTCTCTTTATTAGAGGATGTCTTAACTGATCAGTAGTGTACATAGAGATTGTGATCCCAAATGTGCAGCCAAGGTATTGTTCCTGCTTTCTTCCCATGATTCAGAAGATGATATATTATTAATTGACTAATGCATAATGGTATCGTCTAGCGATGGTTAATCATACTAGAATGAAAAGGTAGAAAAAAGAGAAAACTGCTATTTTATAGAGTTATCTAGGTGACAAATGCTTGACTCTCCAATGAGCGGTGAATTTGTTTCGTGTACAGACCGAAAGCCATTCCGGAGATGAGGTGATGAATTTTCATCATTGTAAATCAATATGATGGCTTGTCCCATAGTAAGAAGGAATAATAAGAATTAAGAGTTGTGCTCAACACTATTCAACGTTTGTCACACGCCTAGAATCGTTACTTAGACTGAGTTAAGTTACCAACAGATGAAAGTGGAAGTACGGTAGCTCAAAACTACTGGTGTTATGCCAAGAGACCAACTTTGCAAAATGAAGAGCAGTGACTCCAGTGCAGAAGGTCAAGCATGGGTATTTCAATATATCTGTTATATATAGTATTACAAACGCGGTGTACTGGCGCACGCGTTTTTTTATCAAACATCAATTTCCATTTATCCTTGTGAATATTGTTTCAAATAATCAACACAACATCCAGTCAATTCAAATAGCTAGGTTCTCGCAGAATAAGTCTAGCATTTTAAATTACCTTTGGCTTCAATGACCACGGTAGCCATTGCGCTGAAACCCACTAGTGAAAAAATAATTGTTGACCTCTTTCAGTGTGTTGGCGCTTTTGAATAATTAACACATTAGGGATACGAAATAAGGATAAAATCAGTCTGTGCGCCATCGTACACCAGAGCTGGACAAATGGATTTCACTCTACATTCTTTGAGAAAATTAGAGCCATGTATCTTGATCTGGAATAATCAGAAAAAGGCTATGACAATGTGTAACCCACATGTCGAGCTTTTGCGAGGGGTATTCGGATAAATAGACATCCTTTTTTCGACAAACGCTAAATGTGTGCTTTCGCCTGTAAGTCAATACGAAATACACTGAACTGGAGCAAACTTAATGTTAGGCTTCTAGATTTTTCATCGAAAGGCAAAGTCGACCAATTGAGCAAAGGCCGAAAATGTTTGGCAGTATTCAGCAAACGCTAATTCCCATTACGAATCGATTTGACAATGTCTTGCTTGATCAAAAACAATCCGAATAATGTTTGCTACTCATATTGAAACTCAGTAGAAATTCAAAATAGGGTAGTCACTCCTTGCAACTAACAGAACAGTACAGCTGCCTAGTGGGCTGCCTACTTATGTCTCCTGTCCGCATTTGTCCCTTGTGGATCGCTCTCCTTTACTCGGTTGTTACTGCATCTACATTAGCCATATTTAAAAGTCGCTTGGATACGGCGCACAAGCACTTACATATTGTTACTTAACATTATCTCTCCGTACTGCTCCCGGGAATACCCCAGATTTGTAACTTTCATCTATACGTACTGTGAAAAGACAGAGTGCGGAACTACTGGGTTGCGAACCATATGGCGGTTTATTTGAAAACAAAGTGCTAACTGTTTTTCACGTTTTTGATAACGCCACCAAACCATCCAGAGGCTTGTAAAGCCATGTATTTGAACCCGTACAATGTCATTGCTTATTGTTCAAAGCTTCTAATACATGTTTCATAGGCTACACGTTGTAGTCGACCACGGTACGGCCTCTAGGAGCCGTTAAAGCGGTAAGACCATCGACAAAAGCAAACCACCTGCTTTTGAGTTAAAACACAAAAGCACATTGTCTAAATCAAGAGTCTTACAATGACGAATATAAAGTGTATTGGTTAGACTGCACATTGTTTTATCTTTGCACAGAATACCGTCTGTGGAAAGACTTATACATGGAGAGGATGATTGAAAGATTCATTCAATCTCTAGAAGCTGATGCGTTTTGGGAAAACATTAGTTGTAAGGCGGTAAGTCAACTAAGTTACACCCTAAAAACGTTCTTCTAAAATAGACAAAGCAGTAGGGTAGGGTATTTTCAAATGACATTTGACTATCATCTGAGGGTATATTTTACAATGAATTGGTTGCCTGCGAATAAATTTGTGGTAGTTATCACTGGTTTATTTCATTAGACTTGTTTAATCAGTGGGGATATGTAAACGGCTTCTTACAACACTGTGAAGCCAACATTGACACTTTTCAGATTGCTACTATCCGTATCAACAACTGCAATACTAAGTGGTATCATTAATGAATTCACTGGCTAAGCAGACCAAAGTTTAACAACACGTGGTCTACAGACTAATGATGTGATGAGCTCACGATGGATAAAGAACTGGACCATTAGATAGCTACTCTTAATCACAGCAA
Organism: Dicrocoelium dendriticum; assembly: GCA_944474145.2. Classification (NCBI taxonomy): domain Eukaryota; kingdom Metazoa; phylum Platyhelminthes; class Trematoda; order Plagiorchiida; family Dicrocoeliidae; genus Dicrocoelium; species Dicrocoelium dendriticum. The sequence continues at coordinate 97,703,255 of OX104067.1, read as the reverse complement.
TATCGTTGGCGCTTAAGTGAGCTCACCTGCGTGAAAACTGCTAAGAGCGCCACCTAAGCAAAGTGCTGTAAAGAGGGAGGATTTGAAATCAAAGATTCACGTTTACATTATAATTATTTGGTCATTATTTTAAGTGGCATCATCCATCAGCAACAAATGCATTACAGTTCATAGTGATGATATCGTAAGGCTTGCTAATGACAAATTCGTTGATAAGCACTTTAGCTCGGTACGTAACCAGCCATCCTTACTTCTTGAGACACAGCTGTTATCATTATGTGCGCATCGTGTCATACACGCATGCACGAATCTAATTCATTTGCCATCACGTAAAATGAAACCGTATCATCCAGCAGTCATGTTCAGATAAATAGGTGGGTCAATAATATGCCCTGAATTAGTGATCAGGGATCATTCAGTTTGGTCTATTCATGATGAAACTACGTTTTAACGGTGAGGAGGTTAAGTAATTCAGCTTACGGCCAACAAGGAATACGTTTTAGTCAGCATACTGAACACGTAGAAGCAACAGTACGCAAAAGAATACGTCTTTCGTTAAAAGTTTGCGTAAGGTTCAAACCACCTATTAATTGCAAGGATTATTTACAAAATAACCCGATAGGTAAGATCGGGAAAACTTGACGAGGTAAAAATGGAAATATTTTTCCAAAAAACCTAAGTTTCTGCAAATTCATGAAAATGCTCCCACAATAATTCGTCTATGTCCCACCGTCACTCCTTGTTTTGGAAATCCCACAAATTCCTTTTTTAGGCACCATATCCCCAACATTACACCCCCACCACTGGCGTTTCAACAACTAGGCCCCATGAATCTACAGATGATTTCTAGAACATCCAGAACAACTTCGTTGGAGTTAATACAACCTAGAGATCTCCAAATCCCGAATGCCACATGGTGGCACACCAACAAAACTGATGCAAACAGCCCCTCTTAACCGTCCCTGCAGCCCCTCTTTTTATATATTTGCTAGATTCCGCTGTTATAACTACCTATATTGCTACCTACATTGGATCTTTTACAATTTCTTCTTTCTTAAAACCCCATGTATTTATGCCGGAAATAGGGTGGAACTCAGACATAAGTGACTCTCAGCTTGGCTACCAAGCGTTTCGGAAAGATCGCCTGAGCAAATTAGCAGGAGGATGCGCTATCTACGTTCGAAGTGATATAACAGTGATGCCTGTTGAGCTTTTGACCCTCTAAGACTTAAATGATTCATTGTGATTATCAATCCCTTCCAGTGACCTACTGAGTTGCATCCATAGATCACCAAGCGCTATCAATAACCATAGTGAACAACTAATTGATGTTCTCATAACTGCCTCAAAGATTTCCTACCGACATAATTTTGTATGTGGAGAGTTAAATTTACCGCATATTGGCTGGACGACGCCCACACTTAAAGTGTCTTGGGGTTTCATGGGAATAATCCATAGCATTCAGATCAGTGGTTGGACTCCACAAATTAATCAACCTTCAAGAAGAGCCAACACATTAGAGCTGATATTTACCATGGGCATTTCGTCCGTACTCGTTACTATTTACAGCCTTTTAATAGGCTGCGAGTACAATACTGTGCTGTGCAACATGAATATAAATATAGCACACAACCTACTAGAGACTGACAAGCCTAATCACTGCATCTATCACATTTACTGGATCATATTTGACAATCGCCTCAGTACCCCGATTTGGACAAATTCCTCTTAACACAGGATTCAACCTTAGCCACGAAAGCATTTATAAACAATCTTACTACTTGTGACGGCGCAGTAGCCCGCACACTGTTTAAAAACATCCCTAACAGTAATAGTCCACGCAAGCCGTTTCAAAACTGCCGCAAAATTGCAAAAACTCGTCTTATTATCGCAAAAACAACAACTTTAAAACATTACCGTAAGTGCATGAGGCTCTATTGAACCAAAAACATCAGGCGCTGCAAGTGGAATTCACCGAATAAAAAAGCGCTAAATAACCAGCAAAAGATACGAACTTGGATGAAACTTCTCAACAGCAGGATTCTAAAGCAGAACCATCCAATCAGAAATCTGCCGTTAGAGGATGCCTCAATAACTGATGACGTTAGCCAAGTGTGTGAAGCACTGAACACCTACTATGCAACCTCATTCAAACAGATATCAGTATTTCCCATCCTCTTCTAAAACCGAAGACGGATGAAGAACTCTCGAGTTTTCCCGTGATTCTGAGTGATGTTCAACGAGTATACTCCATAAAACCGTCTTGTCAACCAAGATAAGTTGGTATCCCTCCGATTTTTATTAGGTAGGGACGCAACATCTTTCTTCTGCTGATGTGAAACGTAGTTACATTATCCTAAAACAGTAAGTTTTTTTCATCCACAATGGAAGAACTCGATAATGGCACAAAACTCCTTACCTGCAGCAATGAATTGTCGCCCTGGTAATCATACTGTTGCAGCCTCAAAGACACTGGAGCCAATAGTCAAGAATAGCCTTGTTCTATTCTTAACAGGATAAGACCTGATAAACAAAGCCAATACTGCTTTCTCAGGATGCGATCCTGCGTAACATGTCAAATACAATGCTAAGACCACTTAACATCGGTTGCTGACACTGGCATGGCAGTTCTTGTTTTTCTACTGGACATGCACAAAGCCTTCCATGGTGTGAAACATAAAACTTTTCTGTCCGTACTGCAGTATCATGAAGTCGACAAACAACTGCTGAGCTTATTTAATTCCTACTTAGAAGATCGGTTAAGAAACGTTAAAATAGGCCAACAACTCTCCTCCTCAAGGGAAGTTACTAGCAGAGTTGTCCAAGGCTGTGCCTTTGGACAACTTCTCTTCCTAATATATATAAATGTCATATGTGATTACATTGAACATGGACCACCATACCTCTATGCTGACGACAGTAAACTCCTCTACTCATTTCCACACGAAAGCCTTGTGTCTAGCCTTAAGTACATGCATGAGAACTTATCTGCGCTGGCACCTGGAGTAAAATTGGTCTATTAAATTCACCATTAAAAAATCGCAAATGCTTGGGTATGGACATTACTTACCGGATGGCTCCATCATACTAACAAGTAAAAACATCCCACACTCCTCTTTAGTTAGGGAACTTGGTGTGATATATTCTGCATCGCTATACTTTTCCGAATATGCCTCAAATCAGAGAGCAAAACTCCAGGAGATTGAATGCCTATACCACGGAATCATTTATTCTACCTGACGCGAGACAGGAAATGCTTAATATTAGCGTGAGACCCATGCTGGAGTACTGCACAATTACCCATAGCCACCTGCGTAAAGCGGATAGCTTTAGAAAACATTCAGCGTTCTTTCACCAAACTTCTTAGTTGCCGGTACACCACTTTGAACTAAGAAGACCGCTGTCGCCGCCTTAAACTATACCCTCCAAGGCTGCGCCGCCTGAGAAATCACCTAGTTCCCATTTACAACATTATATATTGCCGCGTATACACGATCGGAATAGATCGGAAGTTGCAAAATTCCTAAACTTATCCCACAAGAATCAAGGGATAATCACCGCTTGTAAAATAGAGAAACTTAAAGATCCGCTCCAACATATTCCTGGTAAGTTATACTCACATATGGAACAAACAACCGTTGAAAGTACAGGCAAGTGAGCACCTAACCAAATTTAAAATGAACTTGGGAATTTTTCTCATTATGCAAAACAATAAAACCATTTGATGTTCAAGTGTCTACCGATGTGTTACTTTCATAAGGTCTAAACAATATATGATCATTAATGCAAGTTCACCACACTCCAGAATACCTTAAATTTGTGCTCGAAAATGCCGCCCTAGAAGTCCCACTTGCAGGTGGACCAACAAATATTTATCTATTGTTTTATCTCACCTTCGTATATTGTAAGATTTATACTGCCTAATGACATCCGGATAATTTGCATCACCCAGTACGTAGTGAAAGCAAAAGATAACTCATTAATAACACTACGGTTATTGTCAACTTCTGCAAACTTTTATCACATGCAAATTTATGGCATCACACAGTGTCACGAGATATGCTATTGGGCTACTTATTTTCTTGCTACTTCTACCTACTATTTTAACCATTTCATCTTTTTCCTGTTATGCTGTTGGTCAAGAGTGGGCCGATCTCCCGATATGATGGTTGGAAGCTTCTAAGCAACATGTTTACCCACGACAAAATATCCACTTGTGAATATAAAAATTGTGCACGCCTTAAAAAGACAGTCCAGTCTGAACTGCTGAACACAGTTAATGGCATATGACACAAGCCATTGATCTAGGTCATCATGCACGCGAAAAAGGTATGAATGACGAAACGGCTGACTGGATTGAGTAACTAGCTCACCAAAGAAAAGAAACAATTGCCTAAATGATGAAAAAAATCGGAAGGGGCCAGCATGCTTTTAAACCACACCGATGCATGACCAGATGTGATGTGAAGGTGCAGTGAAATTTCTCGAGGGACTACTCCACATGGAATCAGGTTCCCGGGAGACGGTTCTACGAAAGACCGTATTACTTCGCTTGTTCTTCCTTACCACACTTCATTATGCAATGAGCCTTTTGTGCTACTGGTTCAAAGTTACTTCATCTTTACAGTCCTACTGTCTTACGGAGATTTCCATTTACTTATTATTTTAACCATAGTCTTGCTCTTAGTTATGGTGCATTTCCTCGCTAACTCTACACTAAGAATCGGGTAACTAGTGCACACTTTCCTGATCACCTTGTTTTGGCGTCTTCTACATGACAACGATCCACTGAATAAATCATGACTGCAGTGATTAAGCGCTTATTTCTTTATCCACTATCTGTTTACGTCAATCTCTTCAACATTACATTTACTGTGCATAGTCACGCGCGCCCTAATTATCTACCCACAACTGACTGCTAGAAGAAATACAGCTGAGGTCACCCAACATCTCAACCATCTGACAGCCCAAAACACATGTTGATTTATTCAACTTTATAATTAGACCAAATAATGTCTAGGCACCACGCTATGTCTTAAATCCCTACAAGGTTAATACTCTCTATATTATTCTGATAAAGCAACTTGAGTTTGATCACCAACAGTTTACCTCAATAAAGCCTTCTCTCTATTTTGCAACTCCCTAACTTGCTACTCACAAACAGGTCCAACTCTATTACTCCAGTCTATTAAGTAAGATTGTGTATTAATCACTGGATTTTGATTAGTGACTCTAACTGTTTCCTCTATGCACACTCTTTCCGCCCATCTAAGCTCCGCCAGCATGGTACCACCGAGCTGCACCGAAAACAAGCATATGAGAATGCCTGCGAACTGTTAGCATGCGGCGATGAAAGTCCCAAATGAAAATATTCGCAAAAACATCAATATTGAAACCCTATAAAAACTCAAACAATTGATAGCCTCGCATGCCTAGCATTTTGCATCGTAAATATGATCAGTCCATTTGTGGGCTCCGTTTCTTGATACCACGAGTAATATACCTGATTAATTAACTTGAATCTATATGAAAGGTAGCCACAATCACTTGAACAATTACAGTCCAATGAAGCCACTTCCTGTGTTATCCAAAGTTACGAAAGTAATCAACGCAGATTTCCTGAGGCAGCATCTGGAATACCACGGCCGGATAGACTTAGAGCAACATGGCTTCCGTCAAAAGCTTTCATGTACTACGAACAATTTTAGTTCACGCATTAGTTGAACTGAAACAGTTGATGATGAAGCAGGGGTCGGTGTAATCTATCTGGATTTCTAGAACATTTGCTCGCTCAGACCATCGAATTCTACTTTACAAGCTTCAGTAGTACGGCATTGTCGACTGAATCCTGAGTTGGATAAAAGAAGTTTCTGCACGAACGTCTTTCGGACGTGAGGGTTCGGGAATCCCTGTCAGATGCAATTGATGTAGAGTGCAGTGTACCAAAGGCTGGGTATTCATAGACGATCTAGCAGGATCAATCGCTTCCGATTTCCTACTTTTCGCAGAGGCTATCAAGATATGGCAAGCGACAAGTGTACCGGGCGTCCACGGAAGGCTACAGTGTGATAACACGGTTTCGAACTGATTAGTGCGGAATTCCATACCATTCAATGAAAACAAATGTCACGTTGTTCAATCACCCTACACTATTCGTATAGGGCACACGGATTTCAAATCAGAGCCCAGGAATTTGACAATGGTGTATTCGTGCAGAGTGAACACAACTGTGCCAAACAGGCTGTATTTGAGGAAATAAGCAACCAGTAATTCCGCCTGCTGTGGGAGGCATACTGGAGATTTGGCCCATCAATCTTACCAGTGATGCAAAATTCCTACATGTGTCCTCACGTTATATAAGCTATCTGATCTTGGCAACCTTGAGTGAAGTTGGGTCTATAGGCGTAGGGCACCACAAAGAAGGGCAACGAAAATGTCGAGGACCTACGCGATCAATCTTACCAATGAAAATACAGCTTTCCGAGAGCTTTCAGTTGAGGCTAATAAAGCTTGCGTGGCGATCTCACATCAGTGTACTATATACTGAGTGACCCAAATCACGTACATTACTATTTTGCTGAAACAGCCACAAGCTAAAATTCAGAGGTAAATGTTTGAAACTGAGTAAACAATGCGTCCGTCTAGAGTGTCAATGGAATCACTTTTTCCCTCGAAATTTTAGCCCTGGAATTTTCTCCCAAACTCAGTTTGTCATTCCATAATTGCAAATTTCAAATACCGATTGAATGTTGCGTTTAACTCACAGCATATTGTTGCTTAAACTATGCAATGTTGGATAACCATAATAATGCCATTCTAAAGCATTATTGTGTTACATGGACTCAAGGAGGCGGCGAATAAGTGAGCGACTATATTTTAAGCTTGACTGAATCAAGAGGAATGCTGGTCTTTAGTAATCCAAACATTCCCATTTAACAGACTGGATCAAGTGAGGCAGAAGCTGAGTAGAAAGTTCTTTTAGTAATTCTCATCAGACTCAAAAATTACATGATGACGACAAAGTGCTAAATGTTCCGGATAAAGCTGCATATTTATCAGAATGTTCATTTATAATAAGAACAAATCAATAACTCACCAGGTCGTTGAGAGTGGCAAATATGTACATAAGAATTCACAGCAGAAATTGTAGGCCATGGTGGAAGTAAAGAACGTAAAAACTGCTTAAGGACGCCAAATTCTGGCTTACGGTAGCGGATGTAGATAGCATCCACGACATACAGGATTTGCTTCCAGAATCCGCGGGGAAACGTTCAGGCATAGTATAGAGGACTCTGAAATCGTTTTCCGCCCTTGCATGACCGTAGTCTAGAAGCTGCAACAAGATGGAGCTGATACTAGACCTTTCTTCGCCTTTATAAAACCACTTCAGGATGTGTTCGTTAATCCTACGCGACAGGCACCTCGTTGTACCGCCCACGTATCTTACGCCACAGCAACACGAATACAGAAAACTGGCATTGATTGAATCGCTTGATTTTCTCACATGATAAATCATTTTTCAAAGTTTATTGATTAGTGAACAGTGAAATGGGGTGTTTAAGGCGCTGTCCCCGCTCAGAAAATAGTTCCAATTAAGCAGCTCCAAGCAGATACTATGGGTGAATGTTCCATGACGAAAAGTGAATACATTATTAAGAGTTAACGAAAGGATATTTTTAAAATGGGAAGTGAATTTATAACTGCGTCAGCATATATCGCAATTTGCGGTGCGCTATCCGGTCAAACGCTGCTTCGGGTAAAACCACACGACAAGAGGCATCGAAGATCTTACGGGTCTAGGCTTATCTAAATAAGGTAAGATGCCATGTTTACAATCTTTTCCTGTTTCTGCTAGCATAAACACAGTTTTAGACAATGTGCAAAAAGCCGCCACCTTTGCCTCTGTACCGACTTTCCGGAGTTTAAAAAATTTACTTGAAAGCGTTACGCATAGCAGACACGACGCTGAAAGAGCAACCGACTTGTAGCTTTTTCTAATAGTGTAAATAGTAGTAGTAAGTGTATAGCACAATACTATAGTACGGTAATCTTATCAGTATAAATTACCTGTTGCCACTTTAATCTGCAGAGGATAACTTCCATCTAACCCTGCTAATTTTGGTCCAATAGCAATTTCTGATGAGCTGATCAAATTTGTGGAAGCAATCATCTCAGCTGCACTAAAGTTCTAACTAGAACACCATGCTACCCCACTAGAACTGCATGTATTTCGTAACACCTACTTGTAATTTTACGAGGCAGTTGGATTGAAGCAGTGGAGGAAGTACAATCCAAGGTAGCCTATTGGAACCTTTAAAAGTATCCGACCACTGGGATACTCATTCGATCAATGCTTTGTAAGTTCAGAATCATTTCATCGGCGGGCAATTGTTATGATGGATGGATAAATGCATCAATAGTCGAAATTCTTTGATCTGCTTATTTTGAATTAAGTGTGATGCACCGCAAAGCTCGGGTCATGGGACCAGGCTTTTCTTAGGTTTGAACAACTATATGGCGATTGTTATCATTACAGACTTTTACACTCCTTGTATAAGATACAGTTTAAGCAAGCAAACGGTGGATTACCCAAACACGCAATTCTCCAGTTAGATCTTAGTGTAGCATCGAAATACTCCATGGGAAAAGCGTAGGATCCAATGTCATGCAACAACTCTGCATCATTGTTGTAGCAGTATACTAGCACGGTGCCTCTCAGTAAAGGTATCTCAATGTGGTTGTACATGACAACTTCAATTTTCCAGTCGGGGTCCACCGGATAGTGTTTGAGCTGCATAGTAGTGTTATGAGATTCGGTAGTTGGTATTCAACCCTTTGTGCGTTTCCACGTCAAAAACGTTAATTGGGCTTAACAAACATGGATAAAAATCTTTTCGAGACACCGTACATCGCGTTACCATGAATGTCGTGGGATTACGCCGCCATTCGTACCACCACAGACTGAAGAAACTGATTACATTAACTGTTTACCAACGGCGCCCATACAGAAACCAGATGCAGACACACCAAGCAATACCGGCACAAGCACGCATGCCGCCAAATTCTAAAGCACAACCAGAAAAACAATGGGAAAAAATTAGTCTAGTTCAGATCGGCAATAAAGCGATCCGTATTACCGATAAATTTCGCAATTGTTTATTGCAAAACTTGAGAGCTCTTCCTAACTGAGTTGATTATGCCCCGAAGTTTAGCACATCTGCGTCAGAATACGCGCATGTCATTGTGTAACATCAACAAACAACTACTGACGTTGTCTTATTGTAGAATGAAACTAGGAAGAAGCTACTTCTCACCAAGCTATCATGCACACCTCCGTCTCACAACACAATAGGCATACTAACATTGCCTTTAACTTCCGTGTTTTATTTCGTCACAATTTGGCGAATGTTTCCTGAATATCTGTCCCTGTATCTTCACCTACATAGGTCGCATTCCGACCAACCTAGCATAGTTTTAAGATTAAGTAATTGTCGGACAAGGGTCGCATTATTCTGCTTAGAGTTACTCCTACAGGCAAGAAAACTTACTCATTTGCCTTAGGTATTAGCTCTTCGAGCAATGCATTCTCAGTTCTTCTTGCACAAATCTGATAGCTTTTAGAGCCCACGGTCCACCCACATCTCATTCTGGGGACATGCATTGCACCGTCTAACGCAGTCATAAACTTATTTGCTTTAATAACGTCTTTATTTGATATCAGACTACCCTATTCGTCTCAGTTACTGTGTTATTTGGTGGGTCAACTGCCAGCTGTAATTGAACACGTCGGGAGGGCGAACGGAATTTTCTGCAAGCATTGCACGCAGGTCACAAGAGGAGAGGTATGACGTAGCATTTTTGTTGGAATGGATAGATTTGTTCCCTGGTTTCCAATATTTAAAATCTCTCTGTGAACTTTTGATACTGATCGAAAATTAGATATTTTTCGCTTAAAGCCGGTTTAGTCGTCTATATTAACTGTTTGTGTATAGAAGGCTTGTCAAAAGAAATGGTGGCATCATCAGTAAAATATCGACTTCCGTTTCGATGAGGTTCGCTTATTTATCTTGACTAGGTTTAATGATGAAGAGCCATTAGATAACCAAACTTGCAATCAATTGCTATGAGAAATTCCATGTTATGATTATGTTGAGACCTTTGTGTCTTAAGGCCATATCGTGCCGCCGGCAGGCCATATCAGCCGCTTTTGTCGTCGCGCGAATACCGAATGCTGAATGATGCAATTAGAGAAAGAAAACATAAATCTGAGTCTCTCCATCGAAGTAGTATCGTCCACCAGAACGAAATAGCCTCACACATTCTGCACAGTAGCAGCCTACTACAGCTGCACTACATCCTGTCCCCGCGCGATACGCTCCCCATACCTGTATTCACCACGGGGCGTCAAGGAATCACGCGAATTCCGACACAGATTTCGCCTCAGCTATTGTCTCCGGCACCTTGTTGCAATATTTCACCACATGACGCTCGGACAAAATGGGATAAGTGATACGCTTCATATCTAGTACCAGCATTTTGTACAGGTATACGCGTATGCTGGGTGATGCTCGAACGTGCGGCAGCAGCATCAACATAGCGAAGTGGACCTGGTGCGTCAGAAATTGATCAACGCGAAGACGACGATATGACAGGGTAAAAAGCCCTGGTATGTTACATCGGTCCTCTAGCGGCACACCACGTGAATTGGAGATGAGCCGTGAAGCTACAAGCTGAAGCTGTTCCAGTCTTGGCACCTCACTTATCGCGATTGGGCAATAAGCGAGCGAGCCGTATCCAGCACCGGCCTAATCCTGAAAGAGCAAAGACACGTGGCAACATTTTTGGACCAAGTGCAAAAGCGGCGTTTAAGTGTTCAAAGCAAGTGTAGTCGGTCTCCGTACAGTCTGTTCATGTTATCGACAGACTTCAGGTCACAGTGTGATAGTATAGGTAAATGCTTTTTGGGACTAATGTGATGAAGCCTTTGGTTGCTTATGGTGTATAAACCCTTATAGCCATCTTCACTAGACTCATAAATGACGGCTTAAATTGCAGAGCAACTTATGCAAACCGCATGGATAAGCGGTCGAGATTCTGCTGAATTACTTCACAGTCATAGGGGGAATCGATAATCCTCCAAATCTTCAGCACGCCTGAATACATTGAACAGGCGACCGAAGAAACAGAGCTAATTCGTTGATGTGGATCAGGAACAAAATGGGCCCAGTACTGTGCCTTATAGCATACCGCTAGTAGTGGGATACCTTTCCGTTAAGTGGTCATTCACCTGTACCCGCCATCAGTGACGGCGAATAAAACCTATCGCAGCGGGCAAACTTCTTGCAATCAATACTGGCGTGTAGGCTGCGGATATCTTCCACATTGCAATTCAGGCACTTAAGTTCCGTAGGAGGTTCGCACGTCGAGTTAGGCATACGCTCATGCCCACTTGTAAATACGGAAGCGCATTGTGCAGTCAATGCGGACTTAAATTTGGTGCTGGAATGTCAACTATTGTCCACTGGAGTAATCTAACACTGCTAGGTCACCTGCGGTCCTCAGGCCTCGCTTTACGTAAGGAAATATCTTCTTAAGTTCCGATGTTGCGGATAGTGTGAGCTCCTCGTCATACTGTCGACGCTTTCCTGGTTTTGCGCGGTTGCATAGATTCTGCTGCCTATTGTAATCCTCATAGTTATCGCTAGAGCCGGACACGAGGGATATATTCCATACTACGCGTTGCCTACGAGCTAAATAGCCATACTCATTGTCGAACCAATGTCGCTTCACTGGTCCAGCTTTCTTATATTTGAGGGAAATGAAACAAGCGCGTAGTGATTACACACGGTCTTTTATAATAGACAAACTGGCTTCAATAGATGAATTCTGCGGCATCGACAAGTCGACTTCACTGGCTGCTCTAGAGTAGGGCAGCAGCAACTCTAGGCTGGCTAAGACCATCGAGTGGTCGCTAGCTGCCAGAGGCTCAAATAGTTGAATGTCACTTACATGTTGCTCGTAACTAACTAATAGTAGGTCCAAACACGCTGGAGTGCAATGCGTTGTAACGCGCGTCAGTTAGTAGACGCGTTGTGCTTCCCCGGTCTGAAATATCCTCCATTCAAATTGCGCCTTGATTTCACAGTACCACGGGAGAAGTTGGAGCTCAGGCCACAGTATTCGAGAGAAGTTAAAGTGACCCATAAGCAGAAAGCGGGGCCGGCTCCTATAGCCTCTGACATGCGGCAACCAATCCAGTTATCCATATAGTTGGATGTGATAATCTACAATTACAAACAAGCCAACCAGCCTCAGACGGATCGAGCACCATAGGTGTTCGCACACGCCATGCTGTCTTCGGTATACGTTTAACTGTCTCCAGCACCGCGAGGACCGCATGCATAACAGCAAGCCACTGCGCACGTTTGGTAATCTGTCGCGCAGGAATCACGAATAGCCACTTATCTCGCATTCTTGTGTAGTAATCAGATGATTAAACCAGGGTTTTGCTGGTCCCAATATGTCCGGACAACGAGAGTCAACAAGGTGCTATGGCTGGTTACGTATGTTCATGAAAATGAAAACATTTGTGAAGGCTACGTGCAGGTCGTAGTTAAAACCGCCAGGCGCGTATGAGGCGTAATTAACCTGTTGATCCGTGTTTGGCTGACCCGGGGGAATTACTAGAAAATGTACAATGCGGTAATTAATTTCCCCGCTATTGTTATCCGGTTCAACATAATGATAGTAGATTTCATTTTCTCTCGGTCTGACGGATCCATAACTGTACGAATATGAATCTTCAACCCTTTTAGCTTACCGAGATGGGATAGTACAAGCGTTGGACTCACGTTATCTGAAAAGCTGACACGTAGAGGTCGAATCTTCTCTCTTTTCTTAAGAATAATGCGTTGCTTCACTCTCAACCCCGGTTTACCTACTTCAAAGAATCTGTAAAGCAGGCCGTGTAAAATCTCGGCGTCTTGATCATAACTAGCCTGAGGATTCAAATCCGTTGACTCAGGCACGTTAAATACCATAAATCTGCTGGCCTCTGATTGCTGGTAGTTGCTTTGTCCTTCTTATTACGTTATGTTCGTTATTCGCCTCCTCCGCTTAAAATATCGAGATTGCTGGTGTCCATCGGATACAACCCAGACACAGACAGATCACTTCTGTCTCCAGAAACGGATCGATATTGGGCTTGCGTGTTTTATCGAATGCAAATGATCGCACATGGTTTTGACTCTTTTACACAACATTTGGACAACATCGTGGTTGAGAGCATGCACCAGTTTAACGGTCAATAAATAAGCTGATGCCCCGAGCGGGAGGAGTACAGAAACAAAAATACAGATCCGCTGTCAAAAGTAACCATCAGTACTCATCGCAATGACAATCACCCGCGGAACTATCTTGAAGGAGGACTCTAACAATTCAAGGCCAGTACCTTCGGATGCCGTTTCCCACTCTTTCTCTCGGGTTAACTCTAGGAAAACAACTAGTAGTACGGCTTACAACTCTTGCTTGCTGAGTTGAAGGAAAACCAACTCAAGGTGAGCTAGAACGTAAAGCCAAGGAACAGCAACGATGCAAAGAGCATGCACAATTGAAGGCTAGACAGCAGGTCGAATTCGCTCAATATAATGCCTTGTTAGAAGACCAACAAGGTGATGTGGACCTACACACACTTCAAAACTATTGAAGAAACGTAGTTGACGAATTTGTCACAGAATGTTTTGCGGTGACTGCAAATCAATCATCCGATGCTGTTACGCCGATTTGTCGTTTGACTCTCCCGTAGCTACGTTGGGAAATGCATTAAATTGGCTGTTGTCCCGCTACTTCCAGAAACAGAGTTTTCCAAATTAGACCAGGTTTATTTTGATAGCCACTCGACTGATTACTGGAGGTTCATAAAGCAATTTGATTTATACCTAAAGTGTAAGCTGGTAAACGTCTGAAGAATTTTACACTACCTTATTAATTACTGTAAGGAGCGAGCAAGATTGGCTATAGGCAATTGCGTAAAGCTGCCGACCCATCAGGGTTGTAATAGAGCCCGGCTAATCCGACGAGACCTTTTCGGGCAACACTACCATGTTGCTACGGCATCGTTAGAAGTCTCACTACAAGACCCTAAGTTACTTCTCAAAAATTCAGTAGCGTCGTCGCAGTTGGCTCTTTAGCTGGAGAACTGCAAAAACTGGTAAAAACTATCAGGCAGATGTAGGCTCTTCCACCAGTCCAGAAGAAGTAGTTCATTCCTCACCGAAACCCCTGCAGTACAATTAAGCCGAAATCGTTGATCAGCTAACGCATAGCGATCATCAGTTCAGTATTTTACTCTAACGACTTGCGCTTCTTCGCGGGCGCAAATTGCTAGCAGCCGATTTGGAAGTTGGCCGATAAATCACCCCGTGTCGCCGAAACAACATTTACTAGAGCTCTTCAAAAGAAGATTATCCGGTGACAATAGTCATTTTGCTAGACAGAGAACTACTTCTCCAGTGTCTCCAACACACTAGTGACCTTTCTGTTCGGAAAACCACTTGGCCACATAATGCGGAAGTTTCAGATGGCTGTAGTTGCCGCAAGGGTGGGAAATATTGTAAACCAATGGCGTACACTATGGCTGCATAAAACCTGACCATATTGACAAAGACAGTGGTATTTTCGGAGCCAGCAACACGGCCGGGTGCAATTCTCACCATCACGGCCTGCTTCATGATGGCGGCTTCCCCAAGCCAACCCACGCAGCAGCACCACAGTATGCACGCTGAGAATTCAATGACGTGGGCTATCGTGTCGCACTTGGAGTGGTTCCGGCGTTAATTGTTAGTCCGTTTGGATTGATAGGAACCTATGCCATTTACTGTAACGGTTCAGATAAAACGATAATCATCCAGGATCACGATGGCCGCCTTCGATTGGAGACAAAGCCATCGTCGTTGACGATCAAAACGAGTAACGGAAACTTCTTTGTGGATAGTTCTGTGGTTTGCTTCCACCTGCTTTCGCCAGACGGTCTATAAACTATTGAGGTAGAGCGCACATTCGAGTACCTGGCTTACCCTTCGAAGAATTTGCTTATGGAACGCAAGCAGAGCCGCCTCAATTGTCTTACTCCAGTTAGAAAATGTTCGCGACCAGCGAATATCGTTTTTGGTTCGTTGCAATGTTTTGGAATCTCGTTGGGTTTTAAACCAACGACTTTGTGTATAAAAACTGTACCCTATCAAAAACGTTTTAGGGTGGATTTCGTTGGCCCCCTGGAATCCGCAATGCATCGAGTCGCATCATTTACTGGGGGACATTTCTATTGCTAGCCTAGTTCATATGTTATAAAACACTATGTCTCCAGATGTAAATGCTGTCGAATTATCAATGTCGATTGAGGACTCGGTGATAGTTTCCAAGAAGGAAGCCGCGACGCATTTCGTGCATGAACACTACACTTTTCTGCTCCCTTGACGAGACAGGAGCAAACGGATGTCCAGTGACATGATTATTATCGTTTGTGCAATTCCTCCTAATATACTCAAGCTATAAACTCAGTCTTGAGCAAGGGATGTGCAAGCACAGGTCCGGCATGTATGGCCGTGAATAATGGTCACCGGCGCTGGTACCTACCTTATCACGAGGTATTTACTCACAAAATACCGGAAAATCTTCGAGTGATGCATGTTGGTGCAGCAAGGCTTCGAGGTCTGTCCCCAAATGACCAACTGTGTCATTGCCCTGATGTCATTGTGAGCTAGACCAAGACACTTGTTCAGCTCTGGAGTAAAATATTGGCTTTAGCAGCCGACGTAGCGGAAATATGCGTGTAGGTCAAGGTACCGGAGTATGACCAAGGAGAACCGCGACTTTCATGGCGACCAGGTATATGTTGAACACACTCAAGTGTCCTGAGAAGAGGTGTCAGAAGGATGTGCCGTCTAGAGAGCGATGGATAAGAGAGCTTAAGTCTAGCTCAAATTGTAGGGCGGTAGCCATGGAAAACGGCTTCTACCCAAGCACTTCGATGCCAAGAGGCGTTCATGAGTTGTGCTTGGTGGTAGTCATGGAAAACGGCTTTTCCAAAGACGCACTTGTTTGCTTGCACTACTTTCTTTTCTATTTTCTAGTGAGCGCTGCTGTAGATATTAGTAGTGCAGAGCGCCAGAGTGGTGCTGGTGACGTTCGAGATGTCAATCGCAGGAAAATATCTGAAGCCGGCCAAACATGAACAACTACGTAAGGAATTCTCCTACTATTCCCACTCTCGAACTGAGGTCGTATCTTATGTATGTGTGCGCGCGGTTGCCTATTCACATCTAACAACGTACTGTGCATGTCGTTTATCGCGTATCCTACGTTAGAATGTAAGCACTGTATCCATTGTGTGACCCTCCCATACCCATTACTTCGCCAGCCACCTGAGGACAAAGCATGCGCTTGGTTGTGTGCATGTCTGCATATCAAAATGTCCGCACGTCCTTGTATTGCGTGTATGGGCGTGACCCCACAATGGCCATGGCCGCCCTAATCCACCATTTGCCAGACAGCCATCGGTACCTCACCCCACTCGACATCCGCGACCATTCACCGCTCCGCGGTGTGTCGCATTCCACAATGTGTTTGTCTACACATGGTATCAGTTATATAATTTGTTCAAATACCCATATGCATTCGTTAAGAATGAAAACCGGAAAATGATACCCTCTTGTTGAGCGTTTCTCTAACGCATTTATTGCTAAGCAGGATTGCTTACAGTTGTGGTTCCTTGTGTTATGTAATTAATGTTATGTAAATGGCACCGTTTACCTTGGATCCATCTTGTCTTTTGAAATATTCGGGATCGATCTATACGCGTAGATCAACGGCTGCGTTTTTGTCGTTACATACGACGCAAGAATTCCCTAGCTGCACAATTTTACTTGAATTTTAGCCAAAAAACGAATCCATGCCATTCAATTGGAGAGGGGAATAAAAAGCCTGTTATACATAAACGGCGAACATAGTATCTTTTCCCAAATCTGGTAACTCGAACAAACTGTGCGCTTAGTTGCAGACGAAAGCAAAATTTTGGGTAAAACCAGAAAACTCAAAAATGTCATCTACCCGATCTGATAACTCAATCGAAATCGTTGGCTTTATTAAGCAGGATATACTAATTTTACTTCACTGCATTTCCCAACAAAATTAATTTTTAGATATCAGTATTTTCAGTATATGTTAAATATACTTTAACGCCGATCCTTAATCGTAATATTTTAGTGATATGATTTCATCGTGTAATAGCAACTGCTAATATCTCACTGTAGAATATACCATCCACTGATGGCAAATCTTAAAGGGGCAGTCAGACGTGCGATTAGCGAAACCTGGTCACACTGTATAGTCGGTACCAATGTGTAGGGAAATTTATCTCCCTTTGAGATTAACGCCTTGCATCCTTACACCACAAAGTTAGTGTATTTGACGACATTCCTAAATGAGCGAAAAAGTGATGATGACAGAAAGCTATCGATAACGGACTGTCGCGATGTAACAGTTAAATCAGCCTCCTGACGGACAAACCACATGGCCGCAAAAATACCAGATGTTATATTCGTCCGTAATTTTTTGCCATATTTCCATGTAATTTAAAATATCCTAGAATTGCTAACTTTCATATAGAAACATCCTTTTTGAATTATCTAGTTTGAAATGACAATGGTCAATGAAATCACTAAAATAAGCAATTTTAAGTATCCTCCGTCGATAAGTTTTGACGCTTAAAAGCTTTCTTGTAAGAATAAATAAGATGGAAAAAGGGGAATTATTTATAATCATTACAATTTTACTTTTATGTACTTTACTGGTTAGCTCGTGCGTGATTTTTTCCTTTCAGCTCAAATAAATTGAAGACGCCGTTGACATTTATGTATTTTATGGCAAGCCAAAACAAATGAATTTTAAAAGTATATTTCAACACACGCTGTCACCAATCACAAAAAAACATTAGGTTAGCATGGATTAATTTCTTAGTGGCAAAATGTCATCTTTTTGCTTAGTTACCGATTAAGCAGTTACTTTGTAGTATTCTATAATTTTCCTCCTCCACGCTTCTACATTATGCCTTAGCTGCACTAGTGCCCGATTGATTTTCTTTTCGCTCATGTAAACCTGTGGTGTTAACTGAAACTGATACCGCGCCTATGACTAACGTGACGGTAAAACACACTATATTTTAGTATTGAAGGATACTGAATAGCGCGGCAGAACTGAAGGTCAATTTTGGTAGCTCAAACACTGGTAAATAAAGAGTCAAAAGTGCCAACATTACTATATTGCATAGCTGAGCTTTTGATCAAGTTTCGTTACATTTGATTTATTAACCTCCTCATTATAGGTCTCTAGGACGCTGCACTATTCGAAATAAAATGTGCTTTACAAAACATGCTAAGTGGCTTTATTATTAGTTCCAAACACATCGTCACCAATGTGCTAAATACCAACGAAAGATATTCATTAAATCATTTCGTAGTGTGATGCAGATAATATCCCATTATTGGGTCTTGGCCTACTCTCCGTATGCATGGATTGTGACACTGGATCTCCATGGAGGCTACGGTTTGGTTTGAAGCAAACTCATGCAACATTGACCGCATCTGAAGCGGTGAGATTTGGAGCTGCAGTGTTGGGTGAAAACTGCTCCGAATGTCTTCATCCCAAAGGCTGTCGTGACAAACAGTTTGTGGAAACTATTTGACTAAATTAGCTACGACGTATTTCTCTACAACCAGTAAACCAACTCACCTAGCTCTAAGTTAATAGCAATGTATTAGGACATTATAACTTAGATGGTTGGGTTGAAATTCGGAAACGATTAGTCTCGACACTACATTCGGTAGTAACTCTACGTTTATTCAGGCGAGTCAGTATGTGTATATTCCATCTAGCCCAGAAAGAATAGAACCCCAGGTACTTCGCTTTAGTTTGATAGATGAATCCATTTGGGTCACTAGGGTGGGCGGTTGTCACCGTGAACAAAATGAACGTGTAATATGCGCTGAAACCTGTACTCTACTACAGAGTCTTTTAATAAATTCAGTGGGATCTTGTTGATCTATTAAAGCGTAGCTTTCTAAATTTAATATAAGCAAGTTACGAACGGATTATTGAACACAGCTTTGTCTTCTGTCCAGTGTTTTCCTGCAATTTATTATATTTCTCAAGTCGACATGACGAAATTTTTCTGGCAGAAATAACATGTCACAAGGATGAAGGCAAAGAGCCTACTGCATTTATCGTCTAAGTGTTGACAACGGAACCCAGAACCGAAACATTCAAAGTATGTCTTGTAATATTTAAACTATCTTTATATCCGTCCAAATCTTGTTGCGCGCTGAGTAAGCATCCCCTGACGTCCTTACTTGTGAAAGTAATGTATGCATGTCTAGGCTTAGTCTGTAGGCTTAGTCTGTCATTGTTATTGGTTCTTAGGAATTAAGTAATCCACTTGCAGCTGCTTCTATTTTATGGATAACTTGATATTCATTGCATCGTTAATATATATATATATATATGTACCTAAATTTGGCTTGCCAATTTTTCCTAATCTAGGATCTCGATCATTTGTTACTCTTAATCCTTTTTCGTTCTATCAAGACCCATGATACACGTACGAATATGCAAAGTCTCAATAAATGTATTTTCGCCTGTTGTTGCTTAAACGTTCACTTTCTCTGTAGAATAAATATTAAACCATCATAAAACTGGTCATACTTGTGCTGTTGGACATATTATAGACAACAATAAGTATTCTATAAAGTAAGCACTTATACTTATTCATTAGGCGCCGTATTATTGCTTGTAGGTTTGCTTGTTCTGCCCTATTTAAAATTTCCAAATATTAGCTGCCACTATTTCTTATCATTGTGTTGCTACCATTGAAATCAAGTTCTCCGGAAGTGCTGTACCAGATAGACCCCGCATATAGAACCCGTCCTATATCGGTTGATTTTATCCTTACTGAGGAAGAAGAAGGCACAATTGCTAACGGTGTCCCCCACCAACAGATTATTAGAGCGCACTGAGCTTATCTGCTCCTATGTTCATTGGCTGATGCTCAGTGTTAATGGTAGGATACTGAGTGTGTTTAATTATTAACAATTATAAATTGTTGCTAATATATGTGTAGAAGAATCCCGAGTGTCCTCTCTCATTATATCTTCATCTCGCTCAATGATAACCTTGTGGTGCTTCTACCATTTACCCAGCCTTTCCTTCTTCCAAACGTTTTGTTTCCCTGACTCAATACATATTCTGGTCCTGGTATCAGATTGACCGCGCTTTTATATTGCATTTTGTGAATGTGGATGACATACATTTCATTTTCACTTTTAATCCACTTTGATTACTTCGGAACAGACTGCACTATCGTTTCACACACTAACACCGGATATGTTATCGGTTCACTTATAATGTTTCAATCTATCCACTGTGCTCACTTTACTTCGCACCACATATGACTTGACAATATTACAGTGCTTTCTGATTGAAAGTCACACTTTGCCGCCATTTGATTCGATAGGCTCACTGTCATATGCCACTTGTGTAGATTTGACACACAATACCATCACTGGTTATTATACGTAGTATCACACCCACGGCTTTTGGTAGCCTCCCTTCATTCGGATTGGTCCTGTGTAAGCCAGAGTAAAGTCACAAATAACTGAAAGCAATTTACTTCAAGTGGGACGTGAAGCCAGATTTATTGGCTATTTTGACCATTGCGGTTTTTGAAACGTCGGTGCTGGCGGTGCAGATTAGTGAAGTATTGGAAATGTATTGTTTATAATTGCTTGTTAATAGTACCGTATTCCGGTTCCGGCTTTGATTCGTGGATTCTGGTGGAATCGCGTTCTCTCAAGACTTCCAAGCGATTTGTCGCTTACAACATGTGTAAGGGACCGACCGAAGAATGCTACATCATAAATTACGGCGGCTTTAATTCGGTAGCGAATAGGCAGAGGATAAAGTTCTCTCGGATGGTCCTTCAGAATGGACAATATAATTAGCATGATATCCAAAAAATCTGAGTCTTGCATTTGTATAAAAAATATTGATTCTTAAATAATTCGATTACTAGCTTACGTTTTTGTTGCATCTTGTAAGCAAACGTTTTCATCCATCTGGAAGAAAATGTGATTGCCTCCGCAACTTTCGAATACATTCGTCCCAAATTGACGGCAATCCTGATACCCTACGGCTTACCAAAGGTACATAGATAGTGATTTCCTATAAGGTCCGTATTGGATATGTGCAAATAACCCTACAACGCAGCAGCCAACTTAGCTTAGCCTTTAATGTTAGTGAGAAAATTGATGTCCAGATGTCCTGATTCAGATTCTATGATAGCATAAGACAGCTTCAGCTAACCGAAAGAAAGAGGTTTTTGTTGGTTGTCAGAAGAGACAATCGACTTTATGTATGACATCGCTCAAGATCATCAAATAGGTGTCAGCCTTTCGAACAATCGGTTGAAACAGCTACTCATGCTGTCTACTAGTAAAATCCAAGTTCATTTTAAAGGTTCATATGCAGAAATCGGATGTAATACCTATGGGTTCAACACTTGAACCACTACATGTAGATTTAATCCTAGGCAAATTAGAGAATACCTATCTGATTGGAGTCAATATCCGTCTACCCTGTTACGGACGATATGTGGATTTTAAATTTTGCGTGACAGATAGCCATTGTTTCCCAGAGAACTTTTTATCCAATTTAATTCAGATCACGCTAACACCAAGTTCCCTCTAGAATTGGAACAAACTGGAACGGTGTATTTCCTAAACGTCCAGGTTAGTAGAAACCCATATGGATCCGTCCAATGGGGGTTGCGCAGAGAAGCAACGTGGAATATTCAGTATATACATTTTGCCAGCTTTGTCATACATAGCAACTTGATTAGATGTCTAACCAGAAGGACCAGAAGCATTTGCAGTGAGGACACGCTTGCGGACGAACTGAGTTAATTAAGTAGCCTTTTCGAGAGAAATGGCTACCCAGAAAAGTATGTTGGGAAAAAGATATGGAGTGCCGAGAATTGGGAGCTAAACCAGTTTCAGTAGAAAAGAAACCGATTTATTTGTTACTGCCCTTCAAGGGCGATGGAATAACCTCGCCAACGTCTAGGATCTGCTATGCGTTATACTTACTAAGCAGCAAACTTCCGGCTAAGGTTTATTTCGACAGCAAATGTGAAACAACAATGCAAAGACGTACTTTCTTGGTCGAGTGCTTCGTTCTCTTGTTCACGTCGAACAAGTTACACCTGAAGAATCAACAGGCTATCTGAGAGAATACGTGAGTACCACCCAGCTAGTCTGCGCAATGGCAGGACTAAAACTGTGATAAGCGCCGTTTGGCACATTTGACTGATTCTAACCACTAAAACGGCACCTGAAAATCCTTACATATATGTCTAACCATGCATCATAGAAGCACTAAATTTCAAGGAGGCAAGTAGGACGAGAGTGCAACTTTCCACAGAAAACACAGTGACCCAAATAGTTAGTTATGTTGACAGGATTAGCTGCGTTATAGTACTTTCTAATACATGGACGATGGCCTGTAGCTGAATTTGAGCACTTTTATTACCACGGTATTTGCTGTTTGGAATTTTAATATAAGTAAAACCAAGCAACATTTGCTGATCAGAAGCGTTATGAATTTTTAAAATTTGTAGACGTCTCGGTGATGTTCACAAGATAGTTTTACACCGTCAAATTTCAGATAAAAATTGAAATCAACTAACCATACAGTTCGGTTCTCTCCGATGCCTAGCAAGTTCATACCAAAATAGAGCCGATAAGATTAGCTTGCAGCAGCAAAATTATATCACTTACCTTCTGGTTCGGTTCAGTTTGCAGATTAATAAAATTGACATTTTTTGATGCGGCAACAGATTTAAACAGCAACAGATGGAGTAATAATGTTCTCTGGTCATCGCACCATAGGTGCTATGGTGAACTGAGATGTGCCAACTTCTACAAAATTGGATGCGTGTTATATCCTTTTGTATACCGGGAATGTACTGTTTTCATACTTTCTCGTAATTCTATCACTGTTGACCCAACCTAACGCTAACAGCCGCAGATTCTCCACAGTTTCCTGATTTCCAATTTAATATTAGTGCCGCTTGTGAATCTAGCTCTGACTGAGAAGCCAGTTTTAGCACATATTGAAGGTGAAACAACGCATACCGGAACTAAATTTGTTTTGGAAACACAGGAAGCACAACTGACTGGTAACTTTGAAATATGCCGTCTATATAATTTAGTGCCGTTAAAGTACAACATTAGAACTACCAGCTGGAACGATATTTACAGTCACCACAACTTACGCTCAGGTACACGAGTGGTTTTGGTAAATGATATGACCGACAAATTTGTGTTTGGGTAATACATATTGATTTTCTAAAGGAGCATAGACAGTTTTGCATTTTTGCAAAGGGAAATAGTCCATATGTCACCGCAAATATTTGATAATTTGTAGCGCACTTCAACCTCTGTAGTACGATTAATGATTTTAGTACCCTAAATGTTTGCATCACTGCAACTGGAATTTCTAAATTCTACAGAATTTATCATGGTCTGTGTTACGGCAGAGTGTATGAGGCTAATCGTATCACCTAACTAACGCACGGTCTGGGCAGTTAAAATGCAGGGCAGTGGGCGGAATGAGTATACTGAATAACCGTGGTTCTACAATAGCAGTGATAAACAAAAAAAGAATACAATTAACTCACGAATAGGTAATGCGACTCGCTAATTCGGGCAGCAATTATTCCACGTCAGCAGTTAATTCTGCGCAAATGGCGAATAGTCCGTAAAATTGGCACAGTAAAACAAATTACAACCGATGAGACGCAAACCGTAAATTCACAACAATTAAGCAAAGAAAAAAGAGATAATAAATGCAGAAAAATCGCAGGGTTTTATCAGTTTGTTAAAGCCGAACATTTGTGCATGAACAGGTAAACTCGAGTACCATACCGTCCAACGGGAAAAATATAAAGAAATTGAACTACCGGTAAATGTGCAGTAGTATAGTTCAGAATCGTGAATTTAGAATTCACACTTCCCCAGCGTCTTTGGCCTCCTCGCTGAATTCTTCGTCCAAAGTCTCCTCTAATAGACACACTTGTCGTACGTCTCTCCGTAATGTTCCTTTGTTTGTACGTATCAGAACTTCCCGGACCAGTCCATCGCGCCCAGCCTTCGCTTCTTCTATTATGCCCTTTGGCCACAGACCTCTTGGCGTGCGTTATTTCTATGTGTACCGCTCTTACTGAGAGGCAAGTAAATATACAACCGTACCGTTTCCCCGTTTGAACTCCATCACACACCCGTAATCCGCGAGAGGTTATGTCGGCTGGATTCGCAGATGTTTCGACGTATCTCCACTGCTTCGGGTCGGAGAACTGATGTATCTCGGACAGTCTGTTCGCGATGAACGTTGTAAATCTCTTGGTCGTGCACCGGATCAACTGCAGCACCACCATCGAGTCAGTCCAAAATATCAGAGGTTTGTCTAGCTGCAACTCCTCAACTGCATGAATGGCTAACCGGACGGCAAGGACCGCGGCGGTTAATTCTGGACGCGGTATTGTAACTGCTGTTATCGGCGATACACTCGAATTTCCCATAATGAGAGTAGACCAAATCTGATTATTTCGGCCAACAATCCTGACGTAAACTGCCGCTCCGTATCCATGTTCTGAAACGTCTGAGAAACAATGCAGCTGCATGTCGTCGTCGGTGTATGGCTTCGGTCTAACACACCGAGGAATCCTCAGTCGCTCTAGTAGCTGGGTGTCCCGCAGGAAGCAATACCATTCCTCCCGTTCCGGTCCGTCCACCTGTATATCCCAAGCAAATCCTCTTCGTACGAAGGATTGCAACAGCTGCTTGGCACGCAACAGTACCGGTGCTATCAGACCTAGTGGGTCATAAATCGCGGCGATGAAGGACAGAATCGATCTTCGAGTGCAATCCCCTTCGAACTTTCTCAGGCTAAATGTTATGCAATCGTCTGACAAGTGCCATTTTAGTCCCAACGTAGGTTGTACATTCTCGGACTGTAAAGTCAACTGGACTGATTCGTTGGCAGACGCACTCGTCATCATTTGTTGCAGAATTTGATCATCGTTACACTTCCATTTCCGTAAGTGAAACCCACCCTTGGATGCAATCGCTTCAAATTGTGTAATGAGGAGACTAGCTTCTTCCCGGCTACCACAGCTAAACAGGCAATCGTCGACATAGAAACATCGCTGCATCAGGTTCAGCGTCGATTCCGGATACTCAGTTCTGCAATCTTCTATGGTCCTTCTGAGTGCAAATGACGCGCAGCATGGCGAGGAGGTTGCACCGAAGGGATGGACCGTCATGCGGAACGCTTTCGGTGATTCGTGCAATCGGCCCTTTGGCCACCACAAGAAACGCAAATAGTCTCTATCTTTCTGTGTCACCATTACCTGGTGAAACATGGCTTCTATATCGGCAGTTACCGCCACTTTATCCATTCTGAATCTCAGTAAAATGCCAACCAGACTGTTCACTAAGTCGGGCCCTTTCAACAATTGTTGGTTTAATGAAGTACCCTTGTAGGTGCTGGCACAGTCGAAAACGACACGGACTTTCCCGGGCATGTTGGGGTGCGCCACAGCGTGATGTGGCATTTACTAAATGCCTTTTTTATCACCAAGCGGCCCTAGGTCAATCATTTCGACAAACCCACTCGACGAGTACTCTTCAACGGCAGCTGTGTACATCTGATGTAACTCTGGGTTGGCAACGAGCCTTTTGCGCAATGACATCAGTCTTCGGTAAGCGACAGGATAGTTGTTTGGCAAATTTGGGCATGCGCTTTTCCATGGTAAATTGAGTTGATAATGTGAACCACATTTAACAATAGATGACTCCATCTGCTCTAATGCGTGTTTATCCTCAACAGACATTCCGCGTCTTGAGCTACATGGCTCAGTGAATTCCAACTCATACATCCTTTCAAGAAAGCTCGAAGTAGAGTCTTCTACACTGATTGAGTTGGTGTAAATGTTCGTTACGCCTTTCCCCCCCCACCGGACCGAGCAGGATCCAACCTAACGGTGTTCGTATGGCAAACGGGTCTGACGGTTTTCCATACCGATGCTCAAGCACCCAGTGGGCTTCCGGGACATTCATGCCAATAAGCACTCCGACTCCTTCATCACAACCATCGATAAACGGTAGGTCCTTTAAGTGTTC
Source organism: Dicrocoelium dendriticum (assembly GCA_944474145.2). Lineage (NCBI taxonomy): Eukaryota > Metazoa > Platyhelminthes > Trematoda > Plagiorchiida > Dicrocoeliidae > Dicrocoelium > Dicrocoelium dendriticum. The sequence goes on along the minus strand of OX104067.1, from coordinate 97,676,967 downwards.
CCAACTGCGCAGGCGTTCTGGCTCCGGTATTATCCTCTGTACCTTAGGCATCCTTTTGACGGCCCACGCATGATCCACATGCAGTGATTTACCTCCTTCTAGCGGTTGCAACTCTAGGCGTACAACTTGCGAGCACATCGTTGAATCACCGTTAACCGTTGCTATTTGTACCACTGACGGTCTGGCTGGTAAGTCAAGCCTTTGCAACAGCTGTTCATCGACCAGTGACGAATCAGATCCTGGGTCAAGTAAAGCATTGGTCACCAGTGACTTGGTTTTTCCACGCAGCAGAATTGGAATAATTCCTAAAGCTATTCGACCCCACGACACATTCGTTTCGTTTACCACAGCTCTGGGTGAAGTTAGTTGGTTCGTCTTGGCTTCGTGTAGTAAAGGATGATGTTTCAACTGGCAACCGTTGAATCCGCACGTGACTCGGGATCTGCAAAGCTCAGACGTGTGGTTAGCTTTGAGGCACAGTTCACATAGACTCTTTCCAGAAACGAGCAGCAAGCGTTCGGAATGATCAAAGGCTTGGAATCGAGGGCACTGATCAAGGTAATGGTGCGCTGTGCACGCGACCCAAGAGGGCGCGCGTCTCTGAGTCTGCGGCACTGTTCCTCCGGTTGCCAAGGTAGTTATGCGATTGCCACCGCTTTGAGGTCTTTCTGCCGTGTAGGGTCCTTCAGTCCTTCTAATGATTTCATTCGAGTACATAGCCTGAGTAGTAACAATCTCAGCCACGTCACAAACAAACTGGTACAGGTCTTTAAAGGCGGGCTCTCTACAAGTGCGGAGGATACTGGTAGCTTTCTTTGACCAATCGAGCTGAAGTGAGTAAGGCAGTCGCCTAATCACCGCCGACACCGTCACAGTCGCGTTCAGATCGGCCTCGTAATTTAGTTGTTGCAGCGTATTTAAGCAAGTTTTCATCTGCCCGGCTAATCTGTGGAGCGCTTCCGAATCATTCGCCTTGATCGATGGTCCTTTGACTAGACTTTCGATGTAAGCTCTGGCAATCAAGTGAGGGCGGCCGAACCTCAATTTGAGCGTCTCCATGGCATCAAGAAAACCCTCTTCCGGATCCAATATAACACAATTCTCAATAGCCTTGCGTGCCTGGCCTTCACAGTAACTAATCAGATATGAAAGTCTCACACAAGGGTTAGAAGTAATACTCATGACATTGGGTTGGAAACTTCGTATAAACAACCAAGATTTCATCGGATCCCAGTCGAAACGTACAACTTCCCTTTTTGGTAGACCTGCGATAGCATCCGGAGCAGATGGAACCAATTAGTTGAACTCAGGCGGCGGGATTCGAACTTGTGAAAACCGGACGGAATCCCGCGACGTATCCGACAACACCATCCATCAATGTCCCCCACTCCTTTCCGTGAGGCCTTCAGCATAATTATTAGACACGGGAAATCCAGATAACTCAGGCAGAACAAGCGTCGATTTACCGTCCAGCATAACTGCTTCAGCACGTACCTTATTTGCATTATTGAAGCTTAAAGCTTCCAGACGACTTTCCAGTTCCGCAATTCTACGCATTGCAACAGAGAGCTGATCAGACGTTGTCATAGCTGCGTTATCCTCGCTGTGCTGGGAATGCTCTGACAAAGAATGCCTCCTTAATTCGTTCATCGGAGCGCGAGTTCACTATTCAACTTGTGTTACGGCAGAGAGTTTGAGGCTAATCGTATCACCTAACTAACGCACGGTCTGGGCAGTTAAAATGCAGGGCAGTGGGCGGAATGAGTATACTGAATAACCGTGGTTCTACAATAGCAGTGATAAACAAAAAAAGAATACAATTAACTCACGAATAGGTAATGCGACTCGCTAATTCGGGCAGCAATTATTCCACGTCAGCAGTTAATTCTGCGCAAATGGCGAATAGTCCGTAAAATTGGCACAGTAAAACAAATTACAACCGATGAGACGCAAACCGTAAATTCACAACAATTAAGCAAAGAAAAAAGATAATAAATGCAGAAAAATCGCAGGGTTTTATCAGTTTGTTAAAGCCGAACATTTGTGCATGAACAGGTAAACTCGAGTACCATACCGTCCAACGGGAAAAATATAAAGAAATTGGACTACCGGTAAATGTGTAGTAGTATAGTTCAGAATCGTGAATTTAGAATTCACAGTCTGTAAGTTTAAACTACGAGGTCAACCGTTGCATATATGAGGCTCATGTCCAAGTATATTTAACTTGAAGCTTCAGATCGTTCGAGGCGAAACATATTTGCACTTTGCGTTGTAATACCAGTCCTATTAGCAAAAGTAATTTTCGCTCATCCGTCCAGAATTCTTGTACCTATTTGTACCAGATTCTTAGCACTACGAATACTGGGTTTTGTAGCCCAGCATAACTTAAGCCATACTGTATACTGTTTCCGATTTTGAACACATAATGCACAGTTATGAAAGCGTTGCGGTACTAATTATGTAACTGATTGTAACCTGAATATTATAGATTTTGGCTTCTGTAGACGAGTCCGCCAGTGACAAAATACTAAGCAGTAATTCTGCTTAATTAAGTCTACTATTTTACTAAAATAATATCTTTATCCATCTTTCGATTGTTTTTCAACCCTAGGCATATTTCGATATATATTTATGGGAGAAACCTAAAGGGACATGGCTAACCAAGAATTTTAAACAGCTCTAACAGAATAAAACGACGCAGTCTCTTGGTTTACTCATGCTGTCATGTGTACTACATCCATAACCGCTGACTCATTGTAAGATTCGATTTACTTGCTTACATACTGCCGAATTAACCGTGCGTTGTTCGACTTTCGCAAGCAACAGAGTCGGGATGGCAATAATTATTTCATAAATTTTGAAGGATTAAGTCTTTGGACTAGTACCAGTGATCCTGGGAAATTTTTATCTTGTTTTCCGTGCTCATGTTAACTATTTCTAGATAAGACAAGATGACGTCAGCGCACTTCTATGCTCCACAGCCTGTTTCCTCTTTAGAGTATACCAGTGTCTCTGTGTAACGATTATGATATAAAGTGACATTAGCTTTGCAATTTCATGTGAAACCTTGGTGTTACTATTTGCGAAAAACTTGGAAGGTAGGGATAGCAGTGCACAAAAGTGTTGTGTGCTTTGATTTGTATGTCTTTAAACTATGTACGTGCAATGGTCGGCGTTAAACTTTCTACTGTAAAACATACTAATGAGTATTTGAGCAACAGTATATATTTAAAACGCAAAAATCCTATATTCATCCGAGCTTCCATATAATACTCTTTATTTGACCAAATTAAGCGTGTCCGTAATTTTGCTATTTGCGTACCTCTTACCAATCATCCACATACCTCAGGCTTGAGGTCTCCAATATCTTAACGATCGAGGTAGGTGCCGTTGTATTCATGAAAATGTTTATTGGCTTTGAACGGGTTTCACCTCATTAAAGCCAACTGCGTAATTAAGGGAATTTTTGTTAAGCGTTTCTGCGGCACTGATCTAGATACAAAAGTCACCGCCATATTAATACTTTCCAGCTTGTGGTGAGATGCAGCTATTTACCAAAGAGTTCCTTTCAAGTTCGTGATGGTGGGCATTTTCATGGTACACACCGTTCAGAATGTATAGCTGGTTCAGTCAGCGCAAGTAACGTACAAAGATTTTCCACAACCTTATCTCAATTGTCTCAGAACATGAAGCTCCTTTTCTGCTATAAATAGGCAAATATTTAGCGGCAGTCCAACAGTTTGTTCCAATTATTTTGCGCATATTTTTAAAATAGAAATACTTAATAACATTTCACGATTCCTGGTTATTCAGTAATCAGGAGTCGACATGCATAAATTAGCTAACCCAAGAAAGTTCCAATTTTCCATAACAATCTCCTCTTTATTTGTGATGATGCTACTATTTTTAAAAAGAATCTAAAACTTCTGCGTACATATCGTTTACTATCCTAGCATAAAGCCTGTACATCGTAAAAGGTGCGATATGTCCAAGTCTATGGGACCACGGAGTAAAGCACTGCGGATTGACGGGGATGACAGATATCATTGCATATCAATGATTAAAAACTACATTGAAAAAAATTCTCTGGCTTTTTGTAGTGGCTAAATTATCTGACAAGTTCATTGTATTCATGAAAATCAGTAAGTGCTGACATGGACCCTGGGCAGTATAAGTTCGTCCTATATGTGATAGCACAGTATTGCTGAAAGATATTATATTATTATGCACCCGGAACAGCAAAGAGATAGAAGTGCACAAGGAAATCACTGTAAAGTATCCAGCGAATTCAGTGCTGATTTTTACCAATACTGCCACCAGTAACAGTTTTTGTCCCCTTTTGTATTCACCAGTTTGAGATTGGCAGCATGGAGTAGAACGCCATACATAATGTTTCACTGCTCACGCCTGGATTACTCAGCCATTGAGTTCTGTGAGCAACATTCGGAATGTCGGTTAGGAATCCACGTCCGATTGGATGTGGACACACAGTCTCTTTTCTGTTATTAATTTACGTTAAAGCCCACGTCTGTCAGTCTGATTACTAGGACTACCTTTAATCATGCTTGGTTTTCAACCTTATGGCTTCCATTGCTATGCTGTCTTCCGAGTAAGTAAACGACTAGCATTGCTATTAGGAAAAAATAATACGTAACAACAAATTCTGCCGTCTGTATATTGCCTTAGTGTCCTGGGATCGAATTTGGGAAAGACACTTCAGTGACCTCAAGCAGTGAGATGTTGTCACTAACCTACTAGATGCTACTTTTAAAACTCAAATGTGATACGGGTCCTGCGTCACCCCAACGCTGAGCATTATGGCAAGCGAAGACATGCGTGTAAGGCTGAACTTCATAATCAAGTAGCATCAGTTCGGCTGTCAACAGTTGGACTCAGAAATGAACACCGTTCCACCTCTGTCTTTTCTGAAACCCCATGAGGTGAGCGTTGTAGAAGTAACCTCAGCTTAGAAGACTATCAGTGAGGCGATGGAACAGTGGTACATTACAGATAAATAAGGAAATACATAACAAGCGCCTTGCGATGGCCAGAATTAGAACTATAATATGGTGAAAGGGATACAAAGTGTTGAATTGAAGATCGTTTTGGTAGACTCTGCACAGTGGTATTACAACTTCATGCGGACGAAAGACAACCTAACTACTTTAGGTTGGTGTTTAACTTTAGCATGTGATGAACATGAAATAACAATGTGTGGTAAAGAACGACGTTTTTACTTTGTGTAACTCTCTATTAGCATGACCTAGTGGTCAGATCGTAGTCCCAGCTACTACATGACCAAACTACAATGATGCTGCTCAAGAGTAAATAACATAGTCCTGCAGTCGAAACAAGTGCCACACGGCTGCTGAAGAGTTGACACATTAGCTCCGATTAAACGCACTGGGTGATATTTTACCAAAGAAAAATGCAATTGGATATTTACTAAAAATGCATTAACATGGTGTTTGACGAGTCCAGAAACATAATAATAAAGAGCATGACCATGCACTTTACGCTGTACGTGGCAGGTCCGATTGTGGCTAACTTAAGAAACCGAAAATTATGATCCTGAATCACTAGCACAATATTCATTGAAAACAGTTTAGATACTGGCCATTCACTGATCGGTGAAACTTCACAGTCTGCGAGTTATTGACGAAACCCGAAAAGCTTTCATCTTTTTTACCATTGCCCAAGGGCTCCGCAATAAACTGACCGAATTTTGACCCGTCGAGTTGCACATTTTTGAGACTACATTTCCATAACAAAAAACCGGTTACACAAGGAAGTTCTTGAAGATGAGACCGATATACCAGGAACAGCACCGATCCGGAACGACCGTTCCAGATGCTAAGTTAGGGTTCTGCTGCAGTACTGCCATCACCTACAAAGTGGAATGTTTGGTGATCAATAATCCTATGTACATTTCTCGCTCTGGTGCCGTCTCAGACTCAGATATAACAAGGTTTGTCATTTAGTAGGGTGTATCTGCAACCATCGTCCAACCAAAAAATGGATTCCCCTCTGCTACTCACCCAAGCATCGTAACTAACAATAGCTACAGTCACATCCGTAACCCGGGAACTACAAAGTACACGATCTCGAATTTTAGGGATCTCCTAACGAATAATTCAAAGCCTAGTTGCATGAATATAATAATTCTATTCACTCATACAACAATGCTACTTCTCCCAGAAATTCCCGGTAAAAAGCAAGCCTTCCGTACGGAGTAGTAAATAAACCGAGTAGTACATACTTTATTAGGGAGCAAGTAGAAATGAATTCTATAAAACGTCGAAATTTGGTGAAAAAGGTTGTAAAAATTATCACCTGTGAATGTCGGTATCGTTCTCATGTAACAATTAAGATATCTGACTCAGAGTATTGCGGGACTCATAAAGTCTATTATGTCATTGTAAATTTTCAAGCGTTCTCTGAATCGACTGCTGGTGAAAACAACGCTTTGAACTGTTACACTTATCTGGCGTCCAACGCACGTGCAGGCACAATGCTCCACATATTTACCACTCTCCGTATAAAGCGCAGTGGGCAGGGAACTCGCTTCACTTCCGCCTCCATAAGGGTTTACCTGTGTTCGCATGTGCTGTGTGGTCCTCGTTAGTGCAACAATGGTCTCACCGTGGGGAAGTCATAGATACACAGAATACGAGAGGCCGTAATGAGGTCGACCGGCGCCAGATGGTAGGACCGTTTATGGATTCCTAATCTGTCGCACCGGCCTTCATACCGCAAGCCAAGTAAACTCGGGATGAGCCTAGTAACAGGGTGTGGGACCCATTCTGTCTTCTGTGCCTTGCCTCGGGTACTCGGAAAGTAGGCACTTGAACCGTGCTTTATCGTTGCTTTAACGATGAAAGCGAAGAGGCGAGCAGCAACCTCATCAGCAATGTGTCGAAGCTAGGGTTGCGCGCGCAAAACAAACGCAGTCCATTACGATGGATTCTGTTCGTCTAGTCCACGGGCTTCAAACCGCAACGTAAGAGTACACCTAGGTTCTTCACGGTGGGTGTGGGATAAAGCGGTTGGCCGTCAAGGGGTTAGGTTCGGCCGTCAGCGCACTTCCCGAGCTTCATAAATACAGACTTGGCTAGGTTGACCGGGAGATGCACTTGTACAGACCAGGTAGATAGGCGGTTGTGGTCTTGTTGAAGAACGCCACCGTCCTCCGGTGCGTCAATGTTTCCATATCATTCGCAAACAAGTCACTTGGAGACCGGAGAAGCTGAGGTAGATCGTTTATGGGGATCAGGAACATGGTGGACACAACACAGTGCCTTGAGGTTCGCCATTTGTAGTGGGATGCCAGTTAGTTAGATAGTCGTCAACCTGTACCCTAAGCTTTCGTCCAAAAAGAAACTCATGCATCCACTGGTGCACTGAGCCACCGATACGCACATCCTGAGTTTGTGAAGCAGGACCTCATGTGAACGAAGTCGAAGACTTTAATAATATCGATGAATACTGATATAACCCGATCTGTTCTAGTAGGTGGATAGAATACTAGATCGTGAAAATGACAGGTAGTACTGATATAGCGGATCAAGAGATACTGACAGGCAGAGTCAACAAAGTGTCAACAGGAAGTTCACGTGTTTACCAGAATCACTGGGGTATATCTTTTGGTTGGTTTCAGCTTAGTGGTGATTGGCTGGACAGTTATATGGTCTGATTAGATGACAGCACTCAATGTTGGGTTGGGTCCCGTAAACGACAAATACAGCATCGACAGACTTCCCCGTGCTTAGTTTCTGAAACTACAAATGCGTCGTCACAAGCAAGTAAGTACTGCCGTAGCCGCTTTGCATATAACCGTGGTTTTCAGATGGGACGACCACTTTTGACTGTTGCAATCGCAGCAATACTTCTTCACGATCTAAAAGCAAAGTTTGAAATATAGTTGTCAGACAAACTGGCCTGTAGTAGTCGAATTAGCTAGGGTCGATGCCTTTCAGAATAGGCTTTACCACCGAACATTTCCGGTCAACAGGCAAGGGACTTTTGGACAGCGACCTATTGAAAAGGTGAGTCACTGCAAGAGTGATAATGGTTGAATGTGACTTGAGCATCACTGGTGGAGTACATCAGGTACTGCAACTTTGGAGCCTTCAAGACTTGCGAGTAGTTGACATATTTCTGCCATGCCACGGTCTAGACTTTGGAGTTAGATAAATACGGTACACGTCCAGCTCGTACAAACACCTGGTCATCTGCAAATACAGTAGCAGAGTGCTTGGCCAATGCGGACGCACCCTCAGTTCTGGAGGTTAGGGGTTGTCCTTCCGGGCCATCCAACACTGGCACAGCAACTGGCGTCTTCAGCCTTCGCCTCAGGTAAATAAAGATTCGCATAAAGCGGTCTTCGCTGTGATTGCAAACTGCTCTTCGAAATGTCGGCGATTTTTCTCTCTGCACTGTAGTAGATGTTCCGTTGACCTTTATAAGCTTCGTAGTCATTGGCGGATCCAGAGAGGAGCAATTTGTCCCACATTATCAGTCGCCTCCGAGCTAGATTTCCAAACTCCTTTTTAAACCAATGAGGCTTAATCGGTCCAAACTCCCGACATTCCAAAGACATTAAATGGGAAAACGATGACGTCAGTCTCCCTTTCTTAAATGTCCAACAGTCTTCCACCGATGCAGCTCGCGACAGAGACCAATCCAGTTGACTGGCAGCTAAAGTTAGAACGTCGAAGGCCGTTTACCACTAGTTGTAAGCTGGCTCCCGCTGACATGAATACGGCAAACCTAGTTCCACATAAATTATGAGCACTGAGTGGTCGCTTGTAGCCAGAGGCTCCAGGATCTGAACGGCACACACTCCTTGTTCGTAGCTCCTTAGCAACAGGTCGATACAGGACTGGTTGAGCGTGGCGTTATGCGTGTTGACTAGCATATGTATTAGGATGCGCCAGTTTCAAGTACCAAATACACGAACCTTGCTCCAGCCTCACAATGTCCAGACATAAAGTAGCGCAACAGGCCGTCGTCTTGAGGACCATCAAAACGCCCGTAAGTAGCGTATGTAGACGAATCATGTGGGTTCGAAAGTAAGCCAGCTAATCCAAACAACGACACAAGGTTTGCGATTGATTGACCCTTCAAGTTGTTTTTCACAACTAAGGTTTACGGAGCACCGCAGTAGCTCATACAAACCGGCGTCACTTCGGTCGGTGCTCACAACTCTGCTACGCAGAGAAGACCAGGTATAGAGCACAACGCCATCGCTGGCATTCTTTAGTCTATGGCAGCGGAAGCACGAGTAACTGCTGAATTTCATTTCCATGGTGATTACCCCTGCATGCAATCATGTCTCTGCTAGTTCCACTATGTCTGGCAGCTCAGACGCAACGAAACGTCAAAGCTCCTCGAACTTGTTCATAACACTGCGAACGTTGGTAAAGGCTAAACGCGGGCCGCATCAGGAATTGTAGGGCAGACTTGAAGAGTGATCAACCTGTTTTTCCTAATTTGCAGATTCTTGGAAACCACCGGGAAAGTTGTGATCCGAAGCTTTGTTTTCCCTTCACCAGTACGTCTTTTCAGTTCAATGCTGCCACATTTAAGCCGCTTCTGTGTAACTGGGTACACGTCTGGACGAACATGGAACTTCAATACTTTCAAGCCACTTGGGTGGGATAAGATCAGTCTTGGACTGGGTTCAAGCGCAAAAGTGACTTCCATAGGCCGATTTTTGAGCATGTTGCTTTTCAAAAAGGGGAATTTGCCTCACGTTTATCTAATTCTCAACGGCGTAGAGGTGTCTGTCAATTAGACTCTGTGAAACCTTGGCATCCATATAGCGGCGAAATTGGGTTGTTCGATCACTGGACTCCGACGCATGGAGTAACACGAGATTCTAACGCCTCTGGTCGGACGAGGCCGAGCTTGCATGGTGAAGCATATTACAAGCCTTACGTGGTTCATCTATATGTAGTTTTATAGAAGATATACTCCTAAAATTCTTTCACAGTTTCGTTTGTTTTTACTTCCGCTGCTCTTCAGCACGCAGGCTTCCACCTACTGGGACATCAGTGCTCGTATGACACAACATACTTAAACAATTTATGAGGGTTAAACTGGGCTTCTCACAGCGGTTGGACTTTCTACCGGTGAGTTTTCAAGAGTAGGGGAGTAAGACTGAGCAAGAACATAAAGGCTTTTCGGGCTATGTTGTTTGGCCAAAACACACGACACTGTTCGTAACAGAATGATGAAGCGTACAGGTCAGCTTTTGGCTTGTATTGTTTTTGACAATTTTCACATAATCTTTGAACGAAATCGTGTTCGATTTCAGGAAGACGACGAAAATATTCAACAGATAATTCAACACATGAAATACCGTATTTAACTTGGTGCAAAACACACGTGGGGGTATTTGCACGAGATCTGACTATCTTAGAACAATACCAAAGGATGATTGTATCGGCATGGTGAATAATCCGGAAACAACATAACCCATTGTTTGAGAAATGGTGATAGCAAGTTTTCCGAGAACCAAACGGTGATGGCACAAGTAATTATAGTCGATATATTCTGAATCATAAATAAAAGTTAATGGTATGTGAATTTCTACCGAATAATTCCAATGAATGGTGAAATCTAACAAGGAGTGATCTTGTCAATACAGGCAATATTAACCGACCGGAGGCCGTTATCCGTACTGGAATTTGTGCTCACAAATGAAGAGCCTATGTCCGATCTATTATTGATAGATATACCATTAGGTCACAATAGTGCAGTAATTATAACATAACTGTGTTAGCTATACACATCATCCTTCTGAGTCTACGGAATTGACTCCAACGGTCACACATTTCCACGTTCTGGAAGAACTTGTCTAGGCGTCCACTTTGGACAACCTTTGGCCATACATGGTTAAAAAGAAGGCAACTAAATGACCACTAGTTTGTTGCTAGATAAAACAGGCTTAAACATAGGGTAAAAACTGGCGATCTACCAAAGCTCTCATTTTCCAAAATAATCAATCCAACATGTATATCGGCACCCATCTTGCATATTGAAATGGGAGAAAGAGTGAGCTCAGGCGGATTAAAGTCCGTAGTTCAACGAAACTAGCACATCATTCAGGCGATGGACACAGCAGTCAGTATGTTCTGGAGTTCTCAGTTATGTTCCCTGCAATAAACACGCTTGTCAAAACAGCATATTTTCATCGTAGGATATGAACCAAAACACAATCGCCAAAAGTCGACAAATGAGCCACTGAAACGAAGCAGATATACTAACTCAAATTACCTACAAAAGGGGTGGATCATGGGTTGGTGACATCCAACCTTTCATTTGACTTCTAATAGCGCCTGTCTCGCAAATGTTATTACTTCTGCGCAGTGGATATCACTCTTAATCTTGATGTTTGCAATTAAATTGACGAGTGTTACACATGTTTGGTTTATAGTTGATTGATATGACGTTGCTTTTTCTTGCGGCATTTGAGAATATTTGCTCTGGGTGTAATAACGTCCGAGTTAGGTAACATTGCTGCTAGATCTAAGGGGCTGTAAAATAGACGTATTGCCGCGTCAAACATAAAGGCCGTACACTATTATAGGTCCTTGAGTGCAGGTACTTTCATATTTGTCCTGCCCAGATGCTGGCCACTCAGTATAATACCCATTGGGATATTCTTTGCTGTGACATCCATCGAAAAGCTTTCTTTATAAGCTAAGTTCAATATTTATGCGCACAAATAGGAAAATGTGCTAAATATGGTCTACAAGGATCTGATAATTGACAGTGCCTTTAGTGATTCATACTCGGTGATAAGTAGCGCACTCGTGTAGCGGATGTTTTGCCTATATGTTCTCCACATCGATTGAACTTATAGAGTTCCAGGTTAGATTTACGCTTAGAACTTAACCTTATAGTTGAACGATACTTTCGACTATTTAAACCAGCAGTTAAGCTTAACGTTATGACATGAAACGGAAAATAAAACACAGATATAAGGTGACATACACGTTAACCTGATTTACACATAAAAGGTCAGGTAATTGTTTCTTTCGAGTACTTGTGGTTTTGATTTGATGCATCCGTCTCCTATGATGAAAGAATGCAATACAAGCTTGCAGCATACAATGATTCTAGCCAAATTTTATGCGCTCGTTAGAACCTAATACGTCATCTAATGATTTTCTCCAGTATAGTTTTTGAAGTTAGAAGCGCCGGATGTGACTTTTCATTAAGAAAAAAGGTAGTGCATTGGGAACAAAACACTGGATCGGAGTTCAACTATAATAAACATAAATGTGGCAATGTTATGCGCTGCCACTATACCATCAGTGTTCCGGGAACAGATTACTTAGCAAAAAAAACACTAGTCAACAAAAGGTTGGCTTAGCTTTCCGCCTTCACATGTTTATTTGTAGCCAGATGGTAAATTTGGTCTCAAATATCTCGTGAAGTTCAAAGAAGTAACAAAGAATTTCCGTAACATAAGAGTACCTGGTACCAAACTTAGTAGGCCTAAGAAGCAAAATTCAGTAAAAAAGCGCAATTGCCAATTCGAAACGTATAGGAATAACTTAAGTACGGATTTTGGATGGAAGATGACTAGTTTGCAGATAAAAGACATTAAATTCCAAAATTCCCTTAATTGATATTCCTTCGTCCTCAATAACTAATAAATGTTATATATATGTGGACGCTAATTGCGCTTTGCCACTGGGCAACATGCGCGGAGAAATAGCTAATGCTGCCTGTATATTGATAGAAATGGGGTAGAAAACAGATGGTTGTTTTTTCGTAGTACTTGCTTATTCACTCATCGAAAAACAGATGCTTCATAGTTAATCATACACTGATACCAGTGGAGCAATGCAAGCGTTCCTAGAAAATGTTGTGCATTACACCGTAGCTCAATTTTGCGCCAAGTCTATTCAGGCTAGAATTATGCTCTATGCTACCAAAACAATCCGCACCCATTAACCGACAAAATTTGTTATAAGACGTAATACGTTCGTTAAGCTCATAGTATGATAATAGTTTTATTGGTAGGATTACTTCTGCACATGAAGAATGAGAATGCGGTTTTGAATAAACTTTATATTGCGTCCTAAGAAATGTGGCGTATAAAGAATGCAACAAACTTATGCACTGCAGAGTACAATGGGGTATTTGCTGTTATTTCAAAACGCTGCCCGGCCAAAAGTAGGCGGTTACTTGAAAATCACATTTCTATGCTAACATGAAAAGTAGATTTCGTCTTAGTATCTGAATGCATGGTTTATGTTTCAAAATATTATGAATAACTTTTAAAAGCTAATGCACGTAATCAAGTATTGCATGCCTTTCAGCTCGATTATGTTGTAGCTGTGACGTTTGATTGTGTGTGGGACTGAGTGATTCTGCTTAGGAAAAATATAGACAGAACTTTTCTGTCGATAGAGAGTCCCGGTGTTTCACTCCTCTTAAGACCAGTTGGTCCGCTACCGTAACGTAAGAAGATATTGTAGTGTTCATAGCTTTTTCATTTTTGCGCTTTTCTCATTTCGCTTTTATATGCATGTTGTACAGTTGTTTTAATTCACCGTTTATAATACACATAATTCTCGACCTCGAACGGCGCGTTCTGCTTTCCTGCGGCGGCGTGTTGAGATTTTGCCTGTGTGCTTGGAAAAGTCCGAGCTTCGCGGAACCAACACGGGAATATCGTATCAGGGAGTGTGCAATATCAGTGGAGTTAGTCCAACCGTCACTACTGAAGGTCAGCGTGTTGATACTTTTATCTGACACTAATCCTTTCCTTCTGGTGCGGTAGTGTAAGACTAGTTTTCACTCCACTACAATATGTACAGGAAACCTATGCCTATTTTATTACTAGAATGTGGAAACATGTAGTCAAAGTACTTTTGCACGTTTGTAGGTATTTTGTATAGCTTCGTCTTACTCAGACTCAAGCGGACAGTCACCACATCTCCAGGAAAGCGTTAGACGGCCGTTTCTACTGTTAGTACTTGCCAGTAGCGTCCACCATGCGAATCCTGTCGGATTCAAAACCAAGACAATAATCTTGCCAACCATCAGTTAATGCCACTAAGCGATGTGAGACGGCAGTGGACTGCCGTGGCCGATATGTAACTGTCATATAATGCAACTGAAACTCCGCTGGCATTCATGTTATGAACGTGAAGATTACATGCCTGGCCCCCAGAGCCAAAACGTGCTTGGCAAACCGCCAAGAATAGAGATGACATATAAGCTGCTCACATGACTACTGGTTAGATGTAAGTAGCAGGGGATTACTAACCATTTTGTTTTGATTGATGCGCGCTACTGACGCGTCCCAATATGGCGAAACGGCTGTCCAGCAAATTGTTGCATTTCGGGTGTCTGACTGCTTGAGTCTAACTGCATCGAACCTTCAAAAATTCTTGTGCGCTGCTTTCCCTGTAGCGGTTGTTGGTGGAAAACTGTCATATGATCACTAACTTGAGCGATACCATTTGGAGGCGGCTTCCGATATTTTCCACCCGAAAACAGAGTAAAGAGTTAAAGTCGTTTCAACAGCAAACCAGTGCTTTTTTCCTATCTAACCGAAAGCAAAGCTTATATTCACACGAACACTATCATTGCAATGCAACTAGGCAAATGCATTCTTGATACAAAATAATCGGCTTATGCTAACCAGCATCTCACTTGCAAAATAATGCTGCATTCAGGTGCAAATTGGACAGTTGTGTCAACCCGACAATGAGAGAGCTATGTACATTGTGTATTCGACTGTACGGCTACTAGACGATTGTATGGCATTTTTACGAAACGTACCACTTCACAGTTTGTGGGATTAACGAATGGGTTAGTTACGACGCGCAAACATTAAAAATTCATGGAAAAATTATTAATACTTAAAATAAAATCTGGTAATAATTACACAAAGTACTCGGTGCTGCCATTTAATCATGCGATGCAGTCGGGAGGAATATAACTGCGGTTTGCTGAATCTCTATTAAGTGAGTCTAAATGATAGGTGGACACTTGAGATCCAGATATAAACTAAATAGTTGAAGTGTATGAATGCGGCCGCCACAAGACGATTGAAAAACACGTTTCTGTGGTGTGTCCTGACATTTATGAGTACAACTGAGATCACAGATTATGTCAAATCTACGCGGTGGCCTGCTTACCGCTTACGGAATGAAGAATTATTGATAGGCCTTAACCGGGTACTCAATGGAGTCAATGTTAGCGGGACAAATGGAGTTCAAACGACCACCATACGGGCAGCAACACGATGGTTTTCATTCATGGGATACCCAGGTTGACTGTAACTTGTGTTGAATATACCTACGTCCATTACCTAGAAAAACAGTGACAACTACGTGAAACACTGCAATTGACGTTATACTTCAATTAATTTCAAGGATATATGTTTCGCTTAACAAGAAAAGCCAGTAGCCAAAGATTATCGAAATTCATTGTCAAGTAGTCTGTGCTTATGAGGAGCCTACGCTGGCCATGTAGCACCCATGTACCATCATAAATCTTCCATGCCCAATGTGTCCTTTTTCTGGTATGCTAGCAGTATAATCAACCACAATGTGGAATCAAAAACTCCCGTTGGAGAACAGTTCAAATCAGATTTGCAAGGGCTTATAACCAGTTTTCCGCTTAGTTGATAAACAATAATTCACCCCGAATACGGAAGACAGCGAAGCCGTGTATATGAAACTGAATATTCACCCATGATGACGTTACCATCATGATATTTATTGCCTACGTCCTTCCGTGCTATAGTCTTTCTCTTTGGATGAATCTGTGATGCATACTATCCTGTGGAAAGTACCGTGATCACGATAAGTATCAGACGCGAGCACACATTGGTTTGGATTTTTGAAACTACTAACTGTGCTTGTCAGCATACAAAGCAACCACTATTGTATGGCCACAATTTCTCTGTTTTTTTAAACGTATGTTTGAAAAAGCATCATAAGCCAAGGATATCCACACGAGATACCTGGTCATGTTTTACGAAGGAGGACAAGTCTGTGTATTGGGGCACGGAACTCTGCCTGTTAAACATATATATATATATATATATATATGAACAATTAACAGTGAATTTATACGGGTTAAGAAGCGCTGCTTTATAAGTCCTGCCGGCTAGTTGGTGGGGATATAAACATAATATTAATGATGATAAGGATAGTAAAATAGTTAATAATTTAAATATGAAAATGAGGACTTATCGTTTGCTCCGCTGTAGTCATGTGATCCGCTTAGTTTCACAGCCCCCACAGTTAACAACAAATAACTCAACGGTAAACTCCAATTGTAGGATGGAGACGTAGCGCTAAGTACCAAAGTGTAAGTGGATGAGTGCATTTAGAACCATCTTTTAAATACTTTAACTGTCGATGCACAGACGATCAGTTCTGGGGCGGAGGGGCTTTCCAAAGGTGACAGACACGAATGAAAAGAGAACTTCTGTGGCACTCCAGACGACTGTATTTTTCTACGAGTTTTAATGAGTGGCCCCTCAGACTTGTATTGCTGCTGAGTTGCAGTAAAGGGCGGCACACATTATGTGGGTCTCGCAGAATCAAGTATGCCGTAATCAGGTCGCCTCGTAGTCTGCGATAGCTTCCACTGAACATCCCCAATAGTTGCAGCCTCTCCTGGTAGGAAAGATTGCGCATTCCAATTACGTTCTTGGATGCCCGGCGTTTTAGTTGCTCCGGTGTATTAATATCCTGTTAGCCATGGATGCCAGGGTTGAATTGCGTATACGACATGGGGGCGAGCATACGCACTGAGCATTTGTCGAAATATGGAGCTGTTTATTTGTCCAAACTCCCGCCTCAACAGCCCAACGTGTTGGTTCCCGGTCTTCGAGGCCTTTTCGGATTGCCTGGAGCAACCGAAGTCATAGTGAACCAGGACAACCAAGTCACGTTCGAGAGTTGCTTGTTGTAATATATTCAATCCAAGCCGGTATGAGTAGGTGCCCTGAAGTCGGATGGAAAGCACCTAGCATTTACTAACGTTGAAATGCAATAAGTTTTGGGTCGACCATTGATACACCCTATATAGGTCAATCTGAAGAACATGTTGGTCGGCGTTCGCCTGGATCCTGCGCCAGATCTGGATATCGTCGGCAAACATAAGGAAGTTTGAAGCGATTCCCTGTGTAAGGTCATTAATGAACACCAAAAACAAATGTGGACCTAGAACTGAGCCTTGCGGCACACCACACTCAACATGTATGGGGTTCGATAAAGAGCTTCGAACTCTGAACACTAATTGCCGTTGAATTAGAAATTTGGCGATGCAGCTTAAAATAGGGTCACCGATCCCGTAATGCTGCGGCTTGGATAGTAGTATCCGATGGTCTAGACGATGGACAGCCTTAGAAAAATCCAGGAAGATCACATAAACACCTTCTCCAACGTCAGCTACCTCGGTCCAACTACTGCATGCAATTAGAAAATTCGTCTTACATTACCGCTGTCGATGGAAACCGTGCTACTCAGGGGTGATGATTTTGCAATTTTCCATATATATGTATATATATATGCGCCAAAGTGGAATGTATGTAGTGTACTGCATACTTTTACTAAAACACCTGCTTTGACTCGATCATGTGAATCGTTTGGATCCGACGCGGATACCGAAACAACTATTATGTGGCCAGCTGACTGTGGGGAATCGGCATGTGGGGAAACCAAAGCTTCGACACCAGGACATGATCAAAGTAAGCCTCTCAGGTTCTAAGCTTGATTGCAGGTCATGTAAATCGAAGCCGTCTGATCGGCGTGCATAGAGCGATCTGGTCACGAAGGCAGTTGCCGAAGTGTTGGATAAAGACCTCATGGATGCAGAGAAGAAGCGGCTATTGCGGAAGCGGCAAGCACCCATGGCTTGTACTCCATCGACATCGAGTGCATGGGGCTGTAGTACATGTTATCGTGAGTGCCTGTGTCAGGCAGGTTTATTGAGCCATGAGCGAGGCCACTCGACGCCACCACCGAAGCGACAACGGGACCCCCAGAAAAAGCAGGCAGAACCGGCGCAGCGTTTGAATGATAAGCTACATTCGATTTACTAACTGTGTGCTTGCATGCTGTCTCTTTGTTTCATGTTGTGGGTTTACTAATTTGTCCCAATCTTTTTATCTTAATAATGTCTAACTTAACTATCTTCTATAAACTTGCACACGTCGATTAAGCTAATGTAGGTAACTTCGATAAAATTTTCGCGCTTGTGCCATTTTCTTAAAATATATTTTTTGAAGTATTGCACTTATCGTGGTTTTTTTCTTAACTAATTTATTACGTAGGTATATTTAGTAAAGAGATATCACCGTATCTGTATGCAGAATTCGATTGATTTACTTGGTATTCACGTTTCAAGTGATTGGCTGTTGCTTGATGTCCCCGGTGTGGGTGCGATGGCTGTGCATGTTGACAACGTGCCTACCTGTCTATTACCCAGTAGTTCGTCCATACTGGCTCCAAAAGACAGTTGCTCGTTGCTGCGGGGGACAGAGTGCACGTTCTTTGTGGCCGTGCTAGGCTTGAAGAGTGGTTCCATGAACTTAGTGCGAAGCGGACCACGGTCCAGCCACCGCCTTGTGTGCGCTTGCTTCACAAATACAGCATGTTTGTGTTTGCCTGTGGAGGTGGGTGCGCCGGCTCCGTTGATAAGATGTGGTTCACATCCGCATGCGTACTGCCCATTCCTTCCGGGTTTACACTGTATATGTGGTGTGTGGATGGAGGTTTAGGCGGTGCAGCGCAAGCAACCCACGGTCCCTCTGTAGGCACAAGTGTCCTGTGGCGGGCCACGGTGACAGGCGAATCCGAAACCGGATGCCGCCAAACAGATATATATATATATATATTTATATATTTATGTATATGTATATAATCCCATCCGGGTATAGTTAATTGGATGGCTCACGTTGCTCAAAGTAACCAATGTACTCATTTTCCGGGAGGAATGAAGGGAATACATATGGTCTCAAATAACGAACTGCTGCATATACTTGCAAACAATCGTAAGTAAAAACGGGGAAGTTTTTCTAAGCAAACTGAGGACTAAATAACATTGACCACTTAGCGCGCGGCTCGGATCTTGCGGCTGTAATATTATTTTAACTTTGGGCACACTAACCTCCCGCCTTGAAAGATACCAGTTGTTGTCGTTCCAACAACTGTCACACGTATGGCGTTGACGAAAATATGTACTGAAATGTTTGCATAAACTTATCGTTAGCTCGCTGCAGTCAATTGCAGCAGCAGTAGAGGACTCAGCATTGTGTTTTCAAGATACTTCTAGTGTTGTTTTAACGAGATAGTTTTACTCAACCTCTGGGGACAAAGGAAGTCAACAATCATATTAAGTGAGGTAATCTTTCCTATTCAAATAACGGCCGTCCTGTAACCCTTTTATCTATTATTTCAATAATCATTGCAGCGAGTGCTGCCGCTGTTCTACCGGAATACATTTAAGCAGTTACCAATCGTGCACAAGAAGATCACGCATTTGGATAAAATAGATCGTGCTCTACACATATACCGCTGCTACGATCGAAATGGATCGAGGCAGATGACACAGATGTAGGATTTGAGCTTCTCAAAAGCAGTCAACCTGATAGGACCTAGTGCCCATCTCTCCAAATGCTGGAGCTTCGACACTAGTTATTCTCACGTATGGTGGATTAGAATTATTCTTCGTAATCGCACCTAAATGAAAAAGTTTGTGGAACCCAGTCAGATCACACGCAATTCGGATGCGGATTAATATATATAGCGATATAATACATATACATGTATAGATAAAACGCAGCTCATAATCTTGAATTTTATACTATATGTTAAGTATATCAGTATATGGAGAGATACTGAAAAATCTAATTATCCGAAAACACTTTAAGTTTAATTATACGGGAATTAGGAATTAGCATTTTATAATCTATTTCGTTTTAATTGGAACAATTTTGTTTACTAAACGTACAATAGAGCTAACCTACTGCGACAGACTTAGTAATGAGGAGCATAAAGCGTTTCAAGAAGAAGCATTTAAAACGTGAGCCTCTTGAGGCATGTGTTCAAGCGTTTCGACCCCTAAATTCTTATCAGCTTCTCGGCAAATGCATAAATTCACAAGTGGCATATTCAGTGCAGATCAAAAAGCCATGGTTGGAGAGAGATCACAGCGTTTTAGAACTACGTCACCACTATACAACCAAGAATTAAAAGGCTTGTAAAGTTTACCCTCCTTGCAAAGGCTGCAAGTTCGCAGAGTCTGCTATGAGCCATACCGGTCTCTGCATGGAGATCTTAATACGCGTAGCCATATTTGGAGAAACGCTAACCAAGTGTGCTGCCCCCAACTGGAGCTCATTCATGGCAGCAACCTGAGAGTTCATATTCTTTTGCTGCAAGTGTATTGCATTGGTTTTGGAATGCGGCCAGAGTTATTTTTAGTAGGTTCTTGTCCAGCATAGGATGTCCTGCCGGAATTTGTCAGCTGTGCTTCAACGATGATTTCGATCAAAGGAGATTTGGCTGAGCACTTAGTATACTGCAAAAACTAACAGTGCTCATTGCCTATTGACAACTAAGAATGTCCGCAATGGAGTCTCTCGTTGGTCAGGTCAAATAAGGCGTTCTACATTTTTCGCCACTTTTACGTGTTCAGAATTTGAGATATTAAAGCAAAAGTCGCATTTTTCATCATCACTTTCGAGTGATGTTTAAATGCGTATACCTCAGTGAGTTCATTGTTGCTGGCACTTTTTCATTATTTTGAGATATTCAAACTGACCACAATGCCTGAACTAGTAAGCTTTTTATAGATTTCACCCCAACAAACAATTTTGCCATTCAACTGATTCATCATCGTCACTACCAATAAGCAGGATTAGGCTAGTCTGGAAAAGCAACAGACGCCGGCGTTTCGACCTTCTGGGTCTCGTCATTCGTGAGCTCCCCATCTTCCGCAGCCATGCCAGTCACGAACTGTGCAGTGGACAATGTCTAGCCTCACTAGCTAGGACTTTCCGTGTATGGTCTATGTACGACATAGAACTTAGAAGCTATACGGAGAGATAATATTATTGATGAGTAGTTGTATGAGCCGGGCTATATCATGGTCAACTGTCAATCACGCAGGTCCGTGGTCGTCACATATAGTGAAGTGGCACTAGCTGCTGGCATCCTGGTCATGGGGGGCGGAACCCGGCAGGTGTCCGTTGGGAGCCGCACCAATAACGGCGCTCAAAAGGTCAAAATGCTGACGTCTGGTGCTTTTCCAGACAAGCCTAAGCCTGCTGATTGAGAGTGACGATGATGAATCAGTTGAATTATACCAAAACTCCTCACTACTACTCATCAGCACTTCTAGCATTGCCTCATTTATAACTTTGTCGCCTTGGCTGAACAAGCAGCCAGCGTTGTTTTAGTGTCATTTTCATACAAATGGTGTTTAGGCGTATAAATGACTCCATTTAATCAAACACCCTTGTGCTTCGCATTGTGTCTGCTCTTGATATTTTATTTTGTAACTAAACACGTTTGCGGATGCATGGAGCTCTATTCTTTGAGCTTTTGACAGCGCAACTTATCAGATACATACACCGCTTTGCTTGTTACCTGATAGGGAAGTAAATATCTTAATGTCCCTTGGGTTAGTTAGTTTTTGAACAAATAAATATTCCTTTAGATACTATGGATTAATATGCTTACTTAGGATGAAAATTTGATACAATAATCACCCAGCGCTATTTAGAATACCGCAACGATTTTATCTGTGTATTCACTGCGCCACATAATAGTGATAATTTTGGGAGATTCTCATGTGGTGGATGCAGGGAATTTTGATTGACTACTAATCTCAGCTTAAGATATACGCCTGTGTTGAAGTATATGATGCAGTATTTATAGGGTGCAGAAGGCAGGCCAATTGATGTTTCTTCCTAAGGTTAAGAACTGATGAGCATTTCCATTGGCGCGGTAGGTTTTAGTGTCGGACGAATCAAAACGCATATTTGTGTACGATACCATCAAGTTTATTCATCATCAAGTTTCCCTAGACCATATATCGTCGACCAAATTCCTACAGCTCATGTCTAGCATCATTTTCGTACTAAATTTGCTTGACAATCTGGCTAGCAAGGGAAGTTAGTAAAATGTGACAAGCGCGTAGGTGGAACATTTATTAGAGACATTTAATGTAAGTCTAAAATTTAACGATGAAACACTGCAACATATTACTTATTTGCACTAAAGATCGTCATAGTTCAATAGTTGAATTGTATGTTCTGGGATAAAAATATAACGTTACAAGACACACAGGTTTCTAAATGCACAAGAAAATTAAAATTAAGTAGGTTCCAATCCATAACCTGAATCATCAGCAATAAAGGCATCGTACTTTATCACATTGTTTCGTAGTATTTATTATTAAGATGGAAGTCTATTTGTCGCTCGAATGTTGCGATGTCTGGTGCGTTCATCACATGTTTTACGTAGTGCATTCCAGTGGGAACAACTTCAAAGACATTACAAATATATTCTGCAATAAAAACGGTTGTGCCGCTTTCTCTAATAGTAGGCGGTGGCCTCGGTGCCTTGCGCAATAGGCTAGGGTCAGCAGTGGTTTACATGGGTGCTCGCTTTCAGTTGGTATCCAGTTTGTGAGAAAGAGATACGCTCGAAGCCGTCGGCATTCTGAGGACAGCGCGTCGAGTAATCTAGGAATTGCCTTGATGGCTCGTGTAAGGGCTGCTCCAAGTGACTACTATTTCGTTTTAACCAAGGACACCAAGCTCGAACAGCATGTTTAACAGGGGGAAGAAGAAATATGTCGTTCAACGGTTGTGCTATCAGGCGCCCAAATGTGCAACAGCTTGTCCCTTAAATCCTCATTTTCAAGTTCACCACATACTCTGCTGCCGAGCGTTGTAGCCAATTGCCAAGAGTTAATTAGACGATGAAAACTTCGTCTCGTTCACTAGTCTTCTGTTGCAAGAGGTGATTTTGCAGATAAGGTTTTCCTGAATCTGCTTCGCACCTTCAGCAGGTAGCCATTGGTAGGGTTAACTGGGAGCGGGTTTCCTACTGCACATATGCTATTCCGGTCCAGATCGTTCGGGGTATAGGCAAGGTTAGAGGCCTACGGAGTGGTTGCCCCCGTTGAATGCCTTAGAACGATCTAAGTAAACCGCATCTATGCGGATTCCTTCATCAGCTATCCTACCCCATAAAAAATCTGATAAAAGTGCAGATTGGTGAGAAGATCTCCGCGTCTGAAACTAGGTTAGATATTGGAAAATATTTGCAAACTCAAAATATCACGTTGGTTAGTCTGCGATTACTGATTCTAAAACTTCAGAAAACAGGCATAAAAATATTAGGTCGATCGTTGGCAGGATCCGAAATCTTACCTCCTTTGTATATCTAAGTGATGATTCCACGTTTCCACTCGGAAGGGAGTGTATGATAGTCAAACAGATCCTTGAAAATACCACTAGATACATCACTATGGAGGAGGGAAAATCTTTAATTACATGTGGGCAGATGCTGCAGTTTCCCCAGGCACTGTTTTCTCGGAGAGCCTGTAATTTGCTTACGCAGCCGCTGGGGTAAAGGTGACCCTGGATAACCCGACGATATTTTCGGGAGTTGATAGAAAGAAGGTTCCATGGTATTTGTAGCCACTAAGTCAAACTGCAGGAATTATGCTTTAGCGGTATTCAGATCAGCAGTCGTTAAGCAACTGGCCGTTATGTGTGGTGGTATTCCAAATGTAACTGTCCTTTAGATGTTCACTTCCGCGTATAATATTTATTGGTTACTCGCGAACTTAAACACCATGGTTTCCTGCCATAAATACCTGATTGATCTACTAACTAATGTGCACTAACTTATGGTTGATTTGTATTTCGGCCATGTGTTAGCATATGGGCTCAACGTATGTTGCCTCTAAATTGCATTTTCTGTGCTGATCCAGTTACCTTATCTGATTCGAATCCAACTGTTAGTCCAGCGTGATACCCGAATTAATACATCTTTTGAAGCTGTTCGTATTATACAGTTAAGGTTTCCTCCCTTTACATTCTATGCGCCGTTTGCTGAACTACGAGTCCGCAGGTACTAGTCAACGGTTGTCGCCAGGCTGTGAGTCATGCAAGTTAGTAATAGTTCGCTGAGTTGCACGTTCTTCATCAACTATACTGTCATAATATACAACCAAATGCTGAGACTAAAAGGTCGCTAGAGCCTAGTGAAGAATTGTGTGAGACTGACTCAACCATTAAGTAAGTCATCTTGTAGTGATGGCTTGTTTGTTCCGCGGTGGACGCAAAAAGTTATAAAATATTTCCGTCTATAAAAATTTAAGGAGATTGGTTTAATTTATGTTCTATTTGGGGGCAAGGAGACTATCGAATGCACACTGAAATCGCCCATTAACACGTATTGATAGTATATTGGGAAACAGATTAGTAGACTGCGCTTAATAGAAGCTATCACTGTCTGCGAAGAAATTCGGTGACAATTCAAATATTGCTAACTGGTAAAAATCACGCGACTTCTTCTGTAATCCACCATCGCTTCCTGCTAGCCAACTAATTGCAAATTAGAAGATGAAACATTGTATCGATACAAATTGCTTACCGTGATTTTCGTAATGAGATCTACAGAATCCCAAGCGTATGTCTTTCGCGTTTTTGGAGGAGTCTGACGACACATCATCTATTTTTACCAAGGAAGATTTCTAAGTAAAACGGTTGGTCATTTAGAACCGAACATATATCAGAATAATAGGAGTAAACGAATTTAATGTCTTCAATAAATATGCATATCTGTTAGTTGGAAGAGGCGCCTGCATTACCAGTTCTAATTCAAATCTGATTTTTCATCAAAATACACAGGTTTCCTTCTTTACTCGCAGCGCCTCTTGTTTCTTAAACCACGAACGGGACAATAAAGGAACTGTTTATTGATTTGCTAAGTTGAAGTCGAATTCAAAGTTGTCCCATGAGAATTGACAGATAACACAAAGCCATTTATGCATAGTTATCTTTTCCGGCAGAATGCTTCTGAACCGCTTTGTTGTCAACTCACAGATGACCATAATGAGGTACGTCCCCATGGAGCTGGACGCCAACAATTACTAGTTAAAATTAGAGCGACCCATTTGCTGGAGAGATGTGAGCTACTTCTGAGAGTCCATAAAGTAGCAGCGAATAATAAATTAAAAAGATTATTTGAAAATTGTTGAAGAATCGACTTAAATACGTAAATACAGCGCGCTTTAAAACGACAGTTAGAAGTGACAAAGAAGTCAAATTTTATAAGGCTGCGGTATAGTAAGTTAAATCACCTAGCGCCATCCGATTAAACAGAAGAATATGGTTCTCCCGTAGACACATATATATGTTTTTGTAAGCCTTGCCGATGTATTTGAAAGTTTAGTTTGCACATATATCCTACAGGTACTGCTCAGCAAAACGAACGTGTCCACAGTCACTTTCCCGGGTACCGAGATATACCTAGTCGACAAGGATTTCAACCGTGTTGCGCCTTAAGAGAATTTTTGCATATGATGGCAGCTGTGATATGCGGGTTGTTTCACCTGGACGAAATGTCACAATGGGGACTTATGGAAACATTTAAATCATAATACGTAAAACAAGTTGCTTACCGAAGTTATTTTCGACGAAATGAGATCGTTACTATGAAGGTATGTATAAGTAATCAATTAAGGCAACTACTTAATTATTAATATTACTTCAGCAAGATAGAATAGGATTTAGCGTGGTTACCATAATTGTTAAGGAGCGGACAACACCTACATTTATGTTGCGTTTATTCTAGAAAGATATTATATGTTTCGGCTACGATCTCTCCTCTTATATATATATATTTGGCTTTCTCAGAAGAAATCTAGTTTTCCTAACATTAATCGCTGCAGCATATCTACAAACAAATCAAGAGATTCCTTGCAAGTGCGTTGTTTGCAAACGTGTTTGAGCACACTTGATTGCTTCCAGGTCATCTTATTCCTGATGATTTAGAGCCACAACATTCTGCTGTCGTGAAAGTTCTGGTGTAAACCGTTCGGATAAAGCGTTGTACAAGCAAATGATAATAAAAATTTGAATGTGGAACATTTTGCTGAGACAGGGCTCACGTATAGCACCCCTGCAAATCCTGCATTTTAACTTACTGCTACGGTTGTCCTTTCCTCTTTTAAATTTATATAGATATGAATGTAGAAAATAGCCGATCCAAATCGATCCAGCTTATTTTACCGGTTTCGCCTTTTTAGTTAATTCAGAGAAGCATGATTTATTTAGTTGGTGATCTTAAATGTTCAACTCCTACACCTTATTTGTTAATCAAACCATTTAGTACAAAACTGTTTACAGCAAACAATGTATATTAACCCACGCGTGGGGTAAGCTTTATTAGTTAAGCCAAAAAGCCTCATGCCTTTGAGTGGATATTTGAATCAGCACGTCATGGATTCCTTAGTTTTAACTTGCTGTATTCAACGGTGTCTATTTTTTAGCATTTGTGATCAATGATTCGGTTCAACGAAATATAGAGAGCATTAGGAGAGGCTCTTTCATCTCCGTTGATTTTGATTCTTTGCAGAGTTGACACAACTAGCTGTTAGACGGCATTCCCCTTGGGATCGTTGCATTTGCAGTAGGAGCGGCACACTACTGCCGCACTTTAGCAGCTTGTTAAAACCAGCCCTGTTCTCTGTATCATAAGTGGTCACCGGTATTTTAATCCAGTTATTCACCACATGGGTTATTAGGGCAGTGTCAAGAAATATTCTTCTCAAGCAATTTTGCCCTTGTGGTCCTGTGTCGAGCTGCCTGCTTTGAGCCGTAAGTTCTTCTTTAGCTCATCCCCAATGACAATCTTGGTGTCTACTTGGTTTATGAGATCACCACAGCAACCATGCTCCATGCAGAACAAGTTCAGTCGATTTTCTTATATCAAAAATTGATTCCAAATAAATCCGGTGTCCCTGTACACAAATATAGTTGCGGTAAAAAGTTATACTAATTAATCACAACGCAATCACCAAGGCTAGCTTTGTTTTTCCCCTAGAGCATGTATTGTCGCGACGTCTGTGTGTTTGTAATTTTGTTTTGCCTTCCATTATATCGTCTCTAAAATAACGGGAATGGTCATGACACTAAGAATTATAGCCGGAAATACAGGTTTATATCAGGTAAGCATTTACGATTTATGCGTCATACAACGAACGTTTGATATATACAAACGTTTAAAAGCATCTCATTAAAAATTGCTTGCTAAATTAAAAGTGGTTGGGTGTCCCTCTTCTACACCCTGTGACCCATAACCGGTTTCGTCCTGCCTTAGACTCATCGGATGAAAATTGCCTGAGCCGGCGTGGACCTAGAGGTCTGGTGATTAAAGGCTGACGCCTTGATAACTATGGATCTAAGATCCGTGAACAACGCGTAGCACAGCGGTAAAGAATCCAAAATTGCATTTGACGCACCAGCTGTGTGGTTGAATTGCCATTCGCAAGTTCCATTTAGACCTTGGTTAAATTTGTAGTAGACCTCCGTCATTACAATCATAAGGACCGTATCCAAATTGGAGGTGGTTCGGTATTGCTTCAAGCGTTGCTCATGGGCCTTAGAGCCATAGTGATCTAGGATTTTGCGTTTAACCAGTATGCCTCGAGGCCTGCACCAGAACACGCAATCTCCATCTTATGAGTCCAAACCAGGACGAAATCTGTTACGGGGTGTCAGATCTGGGAGGAGCAAAACCGAACCATCTCCAATTCAGATATGTCTTGTGATCGTAATGAGCGAGGTATATTTCAAACTGTACCTAGTTTTGTATAGAGATTGCGAGTCGCAATCCAACCGCACAGCTGGTACAACAAATGCAATGTTGAATCCCTTCTAAGTGAATCACACATTTGCTTTTCATTGTTGGCTTTCGTTATGCGTTATGGTGCACTTTTGTTTTACCCAGTATTTTGTCAAAAATTTACAACAGTTAAGAAATCTTGTCTAAACGATGCATACTTGATATATTTAAATTCCTATAACTGTTATTAAATTATGGAGTATTTAAAGTATATTTCTAGCGTTTAAGCTAATGCAGCTCATTTCAAACTATGTATAAAGCCATAATTTTAACTGTCGCCTACCTATCCGGCATGTGTTGAAATACGGTAGGCGCCTGTGCATCTCAATATTTTAAAGTTAACACGTCAATAGCAAACGGAAAATTGCGACACTGTAAACAATTACGAGGGCCACTTCCAACTTACTCGTCTATTACCCTGTTAAAACTAAACGTGCCAAAGTGAAAATGGGTGAGAAACACTCGCAATGCTTTTAAATGTTAAAATGTTTTAAGTTACTTTTGTTTTCCACAATTAGCACTATATTTAGCCATATGCACTTGATGAAAATCAGCAAAATACCACAATATCTTGCTTGAGCTAGATATCAGAACACTGTACCACAAATTGTTTGGTGTACAGAAGAGGGACTATCCTGTTTTGGTAAAAGAGGTACCACGTTTATACACCTAACGGTTCTTGCTACCAAATTATTAAAAATAACTACCTGGCTAACCCTGGTTAACAAGGATTTGTACGGTTATCTACGCAGTTTTATCTAGATGTCATAAACCAGTTCCGTGACTAAACAGGTTTTGCGACATGTAATTTATTAAAGAACGGAAGTGAACATTATCACTACAAGACAATTGCTTTAAAATGGCTTTATATGCAAGCGCTGATATTCATGATATGAACGCATCTATACCGAAACGGCGAACCTGCTCTCTGGTGCATTTCTGAAATAATAGCTCTGATCAAACAGAAACCAACTATAATGAATCACATTGTTCATATTTGCGAATGAAACAAAATACGTTAGATTAAAAGTTGAAACAGTTTCATCTGGCCATGTATGCGGAGCACGGCCACAGTATATTTATGTATGCAGGATAAATACCACGCAGTACAAAGCTCATAATTTCGCACTTGCATACTTGAATTTCAGCCTAGCTCACAGCAAAAATGGGGCTGTTCATTATTCATCAAAACAATCCTCAGATAAGCAGTAGAAAATATGAGGTCCCCGGGTGTATTTTCTATGAGCCATAAGCAGGTAAAGAAAGCGGTTAGCAAATTAATTTCAATGGTCCACTTGTAAGTAGATATATCAAATATGTAAGCAGTAAATATTAATTTGGGTTTAAACAAATCATGGGAGCTACGAACAACAATGTAACTTAGGAAACAGCCATCGCCAGCAGTTTACACAAGTGAGTGGGCCAAGCATATACCTGATTAAATGTGTTCGCGCAAGAAATATACATTCTACTAAAGTAATTAAAATGAAATCAAAATTTTATATAGGTTTTGCAGATCGCAACTCGGTTTTGGGTGCATAGTAATCAGAGCATTCAAAGAAAGCAATAACACCTATGGTGGAAGTTATGTGTATGCTGCTATTATGTATTTCTTCTGCCTGTCAGCTAGTACTCACCGAAAATTTGGTAACTCATGCAGTTTGTGTGCTAAGCTCGGATATGAGCACAATGTGTATGTAATCTGTCAGATCGACAGCAACCACCTGTACACATAAGGTGTATTTTTTACCATAAGGAATAGCTGATCCAAAAGGATGAAGTGAGTGCACGGGCACCGCTTTTCATATACTTTCCCCATCTGTTGCGTGCCTTGTTGGTTCGATTCAATCACTTAAACCGTAATCAATTAATACTGCTAATAAAACTACGTTCACAGTTTCTGACATGCAGTTGTCATTACGCTGCTAGGTGACCCTACGTAATTGCGCTCTCCCAAGCGCTCCATGCGAGCAATACCTGCAATCCGTCTGAATGTGAATATTGTCTCCAATGAGTCATTCTGACAAGGGTAATGTTTTGCGCGCTCTAACTGGAACGGTTGCTTACCTGTCCCGTTAGTTGTTAGCCCCGTATCCTAAGCACGAAAATAATCCACACTACCGCCATTAGTATATCCGCGTGATAGCTTACTGTAAGATATTCAAGTGTATTTGAAAAGTTTAACTTGTTCCAGGAGTATTGATTTTCCTATTGTTATGCATTTTCTTAATAAACACACCCAATTTCTGTATGATTCTCAGTTATTTGTATTCGCCATTCTGCAGATGTACCTGTTATTGACAAAAATGGAATCAACTAATGGTAGCTAAGATACCTAGAATGATTCCACATTTCCAAGTGGACAAGCAGTGGGCATTATTCTCCCCAGCAGTAAGTTGTTATAGCTGGTGGATTCATCCTTTGTATAATCTGTTTCAATCAACTCACCTGGATGTCTCAGTTTCCACCTTCTAGGTCATTAGTTTAAGCGTCTTTCATCGATCAGACCAGATAAGGGTTAAGGTAAGAGTTCGGTTTATTCACAGTTTAAAGTGTGATAACCATGGATACTCATAACACTTCTGTGTTTTGCTGCTTTAGTAATCAAACACATTTTCATACCTTTCGTTTTTAATAATTTGTAATCCATCTATATTGTCTGTGCATAATTATATTTACCGTTGTATCCTTACTCTGTGTCTGTCTTAGAATCCCTTATAAGCCTAAGAATTTTCAACAAGTGTGCATTATTGATGATATGACGACATTTAGATAATCACTGGAAAAATACTTTTTGGACATAAATTTTTGTCGTTAAATTTGATCTCGAGCTTTTCAAATTACGTGGTATATGCACTGAATATGACTTGCTGAACATTAGAGGAAAAGTCATTCCTAGGCTGTAAATTGTACAAACATTTATTGGCTACCTAGGTTTTACTAGCCATGATGCACAGGTGAAGGCACATAAGTGGCTTTCCAGCTTTGACTTATTTATCGGTTAAAAAATTAAATGCGAGTTGATAGAACTGAGTAACCACTTTGATATCAATCTAATACTGGAAGTTACATCATTCGAAAATTACTGGACCTAGTAACATGCATAACAAAAGGCAAACCAAAGATTTTTACATGGGACCAACAAATAATTGCTGAAAGTCGACGCCAAGGTTTATAACCAAGTATCAGGCATTATTTCGAATTTCAATATATATTTAGGTTGTGAAATTAATGGAGAAAAGTTATCTTATAAGCAGCAGATGTCAAGGTTTTGTAACCTTAGACGTAACAATGTACTCTTAACGCATTATGTAGTACAAAAAGCCGACATATTATCCTAAAATCTGGAATTCCATATACTTGAAAAGGAACGTTGTCAGACTGATGCTTGTGGATGTACTGATATAAAAACCTGAATTTCTAGCGGAACCCAACTCTAAATGTTGTCCACTGTAGGTGGTCAGCGGAATTCACAATGTTCCATAGAGTGTCTGTGCTCCAGATACGCAGATAAAGGCTTAAATAGCACTTCACTGTTGGTATAACGTGTGCACCAACGTCCACACACCGACCGCTTTTACATACAGCTGTTACATTTTTATGGATATACGAACGTGAATTAGTTCTACGCGCGAAAGCAGTTTCGTTGGTGTTATAACATGCTTTCAAAACTTTTAAATGTGGTTGCTAGAATACAGGGTGAACCCTTCTTTGGTTTGTTCCAATACATTACAGACGACACGCAGATTCCATAATGCAGCAGTATAAGATTAATATTTTATTTACTACAACCTAATAATGCGAAACCAACAAAATCATTACCCGTTAAACCTACTATTGATTTTTTGTAAAAGCAATTATTTAGCATCAGAAGCATATGGCGTATTCAGTTGAACAAAGAAACTAATTCTGCCATGAACGTCATGCACTCCAAGTGACTCAGTTGATCGTGGAATTTATCTTGGCGATGTATTCAGATATACCTCTAAAGGCGTTATTCGTCCATGTCACTACAAACATTTACATAAACATATCCGTGGAACTGTGCTGTTATTTACCTTGGTAAGTAACCCATCCCACCTTACCAAGGTAACTAAATGCGATTTTACTCTGACCCGATTTAAAGGACGGAATTGTATGTTCTTCAGACGCTGTAAGAATTACTTCCTGATGTATTTGTGTATATACTGCACTGGGTTTAACCGCTGTCGCGCAGAGCAAATGGATTTAATTGTTGTTGTTACGAAGGTTTTATATATTTACGTAGCCTATGGAATGTGGCACTTTTTCAAATAATTAGAAAAACGTTTTGTTGCGCGTTGAGATGAATGATCAATGCAATGTTTAATTTACCCGTGCACACAAGCAAAACACCTTCGAAGGAAGCAAGTTTGCCTAATATTTATGACCATTTAATTTAATGTCCTATATATACAACTGCGTTCAAATGAAACAAAACCTTGCCAGAATTATGATATTCTTATGGACGTTAATGGGTTAACAATACCATGTGTACAATTTGTAATATGAGTATGTGGCTATGCATTATTCCTCCAATATTTATGCTGTAATAAACGGATATGGTTACTTGTCTATTCCATAAACATTATATAGACTGTAATCCTGCCTATTATTCAAGCGTCTGCTGCTTGAACTCCATCGTCATTAACCAGATTTCCCCGGTTACATGTAAACTTTTACTGTTGGCAGAACGTGCATAATATAATGCGAAATTTACGTTCGGTGGTAGTCAGTACAGAAAGACTTAACTTTCATTATTAACTTTGCTAATTAGTAGTTTGTGTGTATCTGAAGCCTGGTGTTTTGCAAGCTGCAAGTTTTCCTGTGAAAACTGGGCTTGAAAACAGCAGAATCACATTTAGTGAAATATGCTATTGTTTATTCACTGCTTTCTATATATGCACTCTGCTTCCATTAATATATTAGTTGGAGGTAATTTAAATTTCTCAAAATGCGCGTCAGCCATCAGCAGTAATTTATTATCCTTATCAAACCTGATAAGCGGAATATATGATCGCTACATTCTAGAAAAAAATAGCAGAAATCACTTAAGAATTTATGCAACATTAGCCGATAATTACGCAGGTATAAATATATATTGTCCGAACGTATGTTTTTACCATTTGGAGCACATATCCGCAATAGGTCATGCATGTCCGTGAAAACCTACAAATTCCAAGCTGCAAATATAGTCTACGTGTCTGGATCAGGCCAGAAGTAAAAAGTAACTTAAATGCCCATTGCCTTCCTGACCCTACTGTAGTTTGCAGCATACATGTTCCTGTTTGGCGACCTTCACAATATATTTGAAGCAAAAACGGCACATATTTCTAATCTCTTTAGGTCAGGCCCAAGGTTTTGAATTGCATACTGGCGCTTGGATCCCAGATACCTATAGTCATTATAGTTAGTTGACGGCTTACTTAGTAGGTGACACATTATACCCTTTGCGGAGCTGCACCAATGTCACCACTTTCTACAAGTTCAACACAGGCCAATTTCTCCATGACCTCAAACTGTTAATTCATGGGAGTTTGCTGTATATGTTGTTCTTACCAAGTGCATTTATCGCAAGTCTCCATATTTTGAACATAATTGGTGCATCAGCATTTGTATACAAGCCATTTACACATTTGTTTTTGTTTGGTCTAGCATTCAAATATACGCCAAACTAACTGTTGACTACGCATGCTTGCAGATCCTGCTGCTTAATAGATTGGGAGTGTCTCGTAATCAGTCGCGAGAAAGACACACCAAACGTTTGCTATACGGGAAAATTTATTATGCTACGTCTTCGCCAAGGAATGCTGACCGAGAGTCAAAGATCTGCTGCATTTCAGCTTTTAATAGCTTGAAGCCTTTAATCAGTTGATGGAGAAACGGGGTTTGTCCGTATGACGTGGATCCTTTTGATGTCATATTTGCTAATAAACTATTAGTTTTCTACCGCCTACAAGTAGAGCTTGTTCCGGTTCAGCGTATGTAAAGATGCGAATCAAAAACCATTACGCTTATGTGGTCCTACCAATGCTCTTTGTGTGCAAGTGGTAAGTAACCACGTAGAAATTCCGAAATACACTTATTTCTGCGTGACCCACTTGCATGTTATTAACTGCAAAATACTTTTATTTGTCAATGATATTCTTCTTCTGCCATGTATCAGTTACGTTGCAAAACACCAGGATTAATTGTGTGTTATCAATTACTAAATGTGCCGATATCCACTGATAATCTAACACAAGGCGGGTAGACTTTTGCCAACTTAATAGGAAAACACATTACTAGTCCAATGGGGAAAACTTGCTAGGGTGTTCGAAGAAGAAAAGTATTATTGTGATATTTTAGCACAAGGGATAGATTTCTTCTGTATTTGCGTGGCAAGCAAGTAAAAATACTAAAAGTGATCAAGAGAAGGCAAGCAACTTTATTGCAAAAAGTGCATTAAAACTTGCGCAATTTGCATTGCCCTACTTTACATAAATTAATAAAAACTGATAGATACTTGAGTAAATAAAGGCAGATCATGGAAACCAAGATCAGCTTTATAAATTCACATCTACATTAAACACAATTTGGCTGTACGTTATGGTTGCTACAGAGATGGTGAAGATCGAAAATGTTCTCAGACGTAGTTGAATTCGTTGTGATAATGTTTCGAGATTACATTTCGTTTTCCATTTTAATGAACTCCCTTGCAATTTTATGAATACATACCCGCGGATAATTTAGGACCGCTGTGTCCGTATGCTTGGAAGTTGGTATATGTATAGCAGTTCATGTTACTTTGGTTTTGGTTACTCAGGTTTTGTTTGGATGGGAAGACATGGTCGCGCGCCTTTCCATTCCCCTGTTGATAGACTGGAAGACTGTCGTGTAAATCAGGAAACTAACATCGTTGTTCGGAAATTTAGATTAACCATGGAGGAACTAAATCGGGTTTTTTAGTATTTTTGAATATCGGTTCCGGAGCAAAATCCATGAGCCAGGTAGAAGTTGCATTTATATCCTCTATTATTATACTTGGTGCTAGATACCAACCTTAAGGGAGTCCGAAAAAGAAAGGGTAAATCGATGGGTTGATAAATAGTTTTTAAGGCAACATGGCTATACCAAATAAAAATGGATCACCCAGAAACAAATTCCAAGGGTTAAATTAATCATATAGTGTAACCAGCTGAACACATAAAACGGTTAGTGATTGCCATAATAGCATGTTAGCATTTGAGCTTTTACTAAATGGAATATATACACTAAGCTGCTCAGTTTTGTGCCGAGCGTGACTATTTAGTACATGCTTTCCCAACAAGTTACATCCAAGCCTGCATTTCTGATGTAACTTTAATTTGTGACAAAACGTTGAAAACATATTGCTAGGCTCAGCGAATAAATGATCAACTAAATTGTAAACCCGAATTAGCAGTTTTCAAGAACACACTAAACAGCCGAGTGTTCAACGCTGCGCCCTGCTAGCCTTTAGTATGAATTCGCTCGCAGAAATTCCCCCACAAGATAACAACCACATAAGAGATAATGCACTGACAATTCTCCATTAGATTTAAGCTTATTCTCTGATATCTTACAAACAGCTACATAAAAGAAAGTTGAAATTCAAAAAGTCGGACATCATTGATAACAGGGAATTATTCCCTGAATCTTTTAAAATTGAAAAGCAGTACCCGCAGTACTTTGAACTTAAACAACAATTGGGACTTCAAAATAAACTCTGGTAGGCACCCCCATGCATTGCTAACCCCCAGTCCAAAGTAAGCGGATTAAAATCATGATTGCGTACGTGCCACTTTTCCGTGCTCTGCTCGCAGATACAGCGTCTTTTGCAGTATGGCGATGTATCCAACATGTACAACACAATATTTCGTGAAGCGATCAACTTGCAAGCGACAGGAGGACAGGGTGTAGTCCTAGTCTATCGAACCATTTATTTACAGTAAACTTCGTCATTTGGGAATAAGAAGTCTCTTGATCATGTTTTAGATAAATTCGATTTTCTGTTTTTTGCATCTTATGATGGAAAGGACGAGAGGTTATCGGCACTCTTACATCGCAATTACTAAGGAAGAGTGGAGGCTGCTGTAAAAAGTTTCAGTCTAGATGAACTATTAGAATGTAAGCATTGAAAGCGAGCGCGATTCGCTTTCTATCGTTCTTTTTTCTTGTCCATGGATTTCAGACCACAGCGCATAATTGCGGCTAGAATTTTCACCGGATAGTAGGTAGCCGTTTTCCGTCGAGGAGTTATGCTTGGCCGTCACTAACCCTCGCTAGCTCCAAGTATGCAGATTTGACTGGAATGACGAAGAGGTAAACGTCCGCAGATTACATGCGCATGTGGCGTGTTATTCACCATAAGTAACAACTGTATTCCACATTTTGTTGTTTCTTTGGAGCGACAGATGCAGATCTAATAAGCTGTTTTAAAATCTGTATCGCAATCACCAACAGTATAGGCCTCAGTACCGTGTACATGAGTAGGTTACTTGTTGAATAATACTAAAATATTAGTTAAGTATCAAAATGATATTTTTGATATTATTCAACCGAAAAGTCTCGAATCTACTGGTGAGGATTTACCCAAAAATGCACATTCAGTTAGTGGTAAAACCTCATGATTCACGCAACATAGACAGGCTTTAAGTTTTGGGTGACAGCAAGTAACTTTCTAGTGATATATATATGCGGTCTAGAAGCAATCGGTGCAGCGCCAGAAGCAGGATTTATTAGATTAAATCTTTTGTATAAATGACTTTTACAATAAGAATTTAGCGGTATTCGACAAAAATTGTCAGACGAATCAGTATGTATTTGTTTGGTTTATTATTGTTCTCTAATTTCGCAGTCAACTTTCCGACTAAGATAACAGAATCATCTAGTAATGTACCAGCGGACTGCGGCCTGTTTTACAAGTTGGTTGCAGCAATCCAAGGCAGAAAATAATCAATAAACTACCAAAACGTAAAATTTAGCAGAATCGCCATTTTTTGAGCTGTTAAGAATAATGAGTAGACTATGTATATCTTCCATTGAAGCAGCCAGGCCGTCAAGTTTGGTGAGGGTGGTGCCGCTTGAGGTTATTCCATAGTGCTAGACATTTCTAAACAAAGAAATATTATGAAGGAATATTGGCCACACACTCAATGTTTTATAGTACGTAAAGCGTTAAAAATGCTTAGGACGGTTTGGTAACACGTAGAACATCCGAAATTATTTCGTAACCGACAGGGAGCTTGAACTTAATGCAGTTCAAGGTTTCAAATTTTGCATCTTGAGGGGGGATTTCAGATCGGCTGCTCCAGCTAGGACCACTATGATCCACACAGTTTACGTGGGAGGGATCAGGCATAACGGATATATCATGTGAACTCACGGAATGGGTGTAGTTGACGAAGGACGATCCAGGATATACCATGTGGTCTTCAAACTTTAAAAATTTAGGGAGATTCTCAAGGAACCTCCCAAGTACATTTATTCAGTCTCTATTTTTCAAAAGAGCCAATATTATTTCCCCATTCTCACAGTCCATTTCTCATATCACACGCACTGGCCGAAAGCGTTATTTGTACGTAAATACCGATGTTTTAGTCCATATTTACCTGTTGTTTTCAGTCCACAATTACAGCTGGAAACACTCCACCGCAGTTTTGCATCTCCACATTTGTTTCGTGCTATATTAATCGTTTCCCGGTATTTTTTCTTTGGCACACACGGTAAGCTCTTGTTCGATGTCCAACTCCCGTATCAGTCTTACTACCCACCTCCCCTCATTGACCGACGGTCCACAATCGACGCACCAAATTCCTAGCTCTACTCTTTACGTAACTCTGATTCACCGTGTATTTGCTCGCGTTGTTGTCCTTCCAGACAGAGTAAGCAATACCGGGGTTTTGTGGTGGACATGCTATCCATGCAGCCAACGTTTGGGCAGAACATTCTCTTCCGCACTCTTCTATTAGTTGCGTGATCCTCAACGGCCTATTTTTAACCTAATGTGATTGGAAAACTTAATGTTTGTTTCCTGATTGTTCCATTCGTGTAATCTTGTCGGATTGTATACGCAATTGTCAGCGTTGATGCATTCTATACATCCGGACCGTTGTGATATCAGTGTCAGGAATATCTAAGTAGCCCCTTTTTGTTAGGTGAAGGGTAAAATGATGTGTTCGTTATGAATTCAGATTTTTGCAAAATAGTATGTAGATGGATTCTGACTGGGGCTTCCCGAATGCTTAATGGTTGCATGTACCTCCGGTTGCATAGAGTTTGTTGAATCCTTTTCAAACTTTGCGATTCAGTGTATTACACGTTGTCCATACATCCCGAAATATTGACGCCCAAACTAAATGCTTTCCATCCTTGGGTTGACAGTTTATCTGTATTATCTCGTTGCAGATTCTGTTAGGTAAACATTTTTTAATGCCGCATTCCAGATAGCTTCTAGAAGTTCTCAGAAGTAGCAACAAACGCCTTTTGTCCTACTGTGTCATAAGGATGTCTCTTATAATCTACTTAGCCAGCAATAAAGCTAGGAAAAACAGTTTGTTCCATAGTTAGCGTCACTTTAATATTTGGTATGTTCTTACTGGCATGTCCTACCTCAAGATGATTCATTTGTTCTAACCGAGAACAGGAAATTTACTCCTTTCGCTATAACTGGCCAACACACTTCAGTATATGTAGCCTAGCTCGCTTACTGCTCGAGTTAGCATTTCGATATAATTCTTTCAGTATCAATTTGTTTAGTTTGCTTTGTATTATGCAGCAACCATGGCCCCTTGTTAGCAATGATAAGTGGATGGCTGTTGCTTCCAGGGACACCAGCACCTAAGTATAATGCAGGTGCACAATTTAAGACAAAATTTCGTCCACAAAAGACTAAATTGTGCACAAGGTTACAAGGGTCGGCTAGTAGATATGATTTAGTATGCCTAAAATATCCGTTCCTTACAAAAGTTTCTAACAAAGTCAAGACTCTGGTAAAAGGCTAGGTTTTATTGCGTTGTACTAGACAACGATAATTATTGCTCTTGAATAGAAATCGGGAAATTATTTGACTTTGGATATTTAGAAACGATTCCAATCAGCGGTTCTGGAGATTGCGTTAAATAACATATAAGATAAGCTATCTGCTCCTGCTACAAATCGAGTTTAGACTCTGCTCACCTATTCTGCCGTCTCTCTGGGAGATGGTAGAAGTCTGCTACCTTAAGCTTTCTACAACCTATCACAGTCAATAAACGAGTTGTCGAGGAGCACAAATTCCAAAATATTACTTAATATTCTGTTACGTTTCTGCGAGTTCTCCATCCTGTTCATTTATAGGTAACGTAAAGCTATAACTGATCTTGCTTTTAATACACAGTGGTAATAGCTTTACGAAAAAGGACAGAAACAGCCAGGTTTTTCTTGAATCATTTGTGACCGCTACAGCCGAATTGAGCAAAATTCCTTTAATCACCGAACAGGTAAAAGGAGCTGGTTTGTTGCCCTCACACTGGTTTCCTTTAGATCAATGCAGTTACACTTGAAGATTTTTCCGACAGTAACACAATACCCAGGAGAATGTGCGCGCACTCACTTCCTAAATATTTAGATGGAACTATTTGATCTCAGTTGTGCCTTATTTACAGAATTCACCACACAGGTCTGAAATACGCAGGGGCCTAGCTTTCATTTCATCTTGAGCGATGTCAATGCGTTTTTTAATCATAATTTATAAAAACTCAGGTTTATAATACTAGTGAATCCGAGGGTTGGTATATTGGACTCATGCGTACGTGACCTTCAGATGTGACTTTATTTGATCACGCTTGGCAGGTTCAGCAGGAATAATGAAATATTTAGCGTTGCTGGGTTTGGTTGATCCATGGTTTGCAGCGTTAGGCATAATTTCTTTACCGAGCTATTCGTCTGTTTGCTTAGTATTGCTCTTCGGTCGCCGAAACTCAAATAACTGTTTTAGTAAATTTCTAAACAAATAACCTTTGTTGACCTTTGTATCCGGATACGACCAGAAACTTAAGCAAGTTATCCATAAGTGCGACCGAGGAAGCATGTATTGAAATGAGTGTAATCTAAATCAATTTCAGCGACTATGTGTATATAAATACTCTCCTGTGAACTTTGATGGCCCAAACTGCGTCGGTTATCATTGGGCCGAGTTCCTGACAACAAAGACTGTGACACTTGCTGAACAAAATATTAGAATACATGCAGATTACATAGCACGAAGATGTCCCGAAACGGTTGCTAATCCGATGTACAAAGTACGGACGCTAGAACAGAAAACAAAGCATGTAAGGGAGTTTGCTGAATGTTCAACGGATCTCGGACAAACGCCACAAGCTAACATATTTAGCATCATGATTTATTTGTAGTGATAACTGATCTGAATTAGCAGCAAAATTTGGTAAGAGGAGAATCTGAACCCCACAAATAGTTGGGACATAAACAGAGACCAAGTATTTATTTGCAGATCTAGAATATATATATTTAACTGATGATAACGAAATATAGCGAAGTTACAGAATGTATTTTAGCACTTGCAGTTGTGTGCTATTTAACTCATCTTGACTAATTCATTAGTAATTTAAAATCCAACGATATATATTGGCAATAAAATACCTACGTTGTATAGCTTCCCGTCCTTAATATTTATGCAGAAATAATATCGGGGGGAGTATGTTCCCTACTCAATGGGGAACGGGTATTTAACGGTGCTGTAGCCGGCTATATTGAATGTAAATTGGGGATGGCATTACAACTAATTTGCAGGTTTTAGGATATGTCAAACTCAGAAAATTCCCCGCGTAGGTACAGTTATCCCTCAAAGTAAACGCTTATGTATTCTGAAATGTAGTTCTAGTTGTTTATACCACATTTCCACAACTTCTGCACGCATAAATAAGGCTTCTATTAAAACACGTTGTTCGAATACAGCAAAGGTGAGCTATAACCTCACCAAACAGCGAATAAGGTATTGCAACAGAGCAATAAAAATTTTCCACTTTCCATGTCAACAAAATATAGAACACGAATCATTGCTTCATATAAGTTGCCTAGTGTTTGTGAGGTGCTCACTTAAAATTATATATGCAATATACACTGTGGATTAGAAATGGATAGCAAAAGGTGCGGTACTCGTGGACATTTTGCCCGCTTTTGTCGTTCGGTGCGCATTGCTTAGTCGCACCTCACGGATTGCGTTGCTGGTCAGCAGTTAGATTCCTCTGAAAATGTATTTCCATTGATAACACAGTACTGTATTTAAATATCTTTCCAATGTTCCAGAGCCTAAAATACCTACGCTTGACATCCGTACTGTTACAATTAATAAACGCGATAGAACAACACATGTTGACAAGGAACTTGATTCAGCCTCTCCTATCTCTATGGTACCGAGTAGTTTTTATGTCATTTACCTAAATGACATGTTTTACATTCATCAGCCTATCTGTTTGGCAGTTATACAAAGGTCCCGGTAGAAATATGGGGATTTGTGGTGATTGTGTTGCAACTTTGGTCCGTGAAACCATCATTTGCTGTGTACGTCACCTGCGGAAATAAATGTTCCATAATCGAACACAACGCTATTGTTGCATTGGAGTCACGCCGTCCCTATCTTGTATGGGTATCATAGTAATTAACCTATCAGACCTACAGCTACAGTACCCGGAACTGTTTCACCAGACAATAGGGCGCGCTGCCTCCTCCCTTCACCGCATATGTCTGATGCTAGATGACAAACCAGTAGCTATTGCTATGTCCAATTCCTCTGGCCAGATGAGAAGCTGTTTCGTCAGAATTACGACAAATCAATGCACATGATCCCATTGAACCTATTAACTGTTATGAATTGGTTTACCTTATGGCTACAGTCCTCAAGAAGGACGGCACATTGAGACTATGCAGTGACCTGCAGGCCCTAAATCGTCAAATCGTGGTAGAAAAGTTTGTGATTCCAAATGCGGTTAAACTAATTGTCAAACTAGCCAGCGCCCGACGTTTTTTTTAAAAATTGAACCTTAGGAAGGCTTTCTCTCACATGTCTCTAGTGAAGGAGTCAAGACTGTTGACCGCATTTCTTAATATGGACGGACTCTTTCAGTACAAATACTTACCAATGGGCTTGATTTCAGCCCCAACAGCTTGGCCAGAGTTTATGGTTCTTTCATTTGCCAATGTACCTGGTCAAATGTTTTACATGGACGACATTTGTGTACTCGATATGACTCCAGAAATTCATGATTCATGACTGAATGCTGTGTTACGTCGACAACATAGTCTTAATCTCCGGTTAAACCTTGAAAAGTGCAAATTTAATGCTAGTGAAATCGAGTTCTTGGGCCACATTATAACGCCTGAAGTTATGATGCAGAGTTTAGACAGCGTGCGTGCCATCACCGAGGCTCCTTCTCCACAGTACTCCACTACAGTAAAGCATTTTCTAGGTATATGTTCTTACAACTTACATTACCTGCAGGATTTCTCGAACTTTACTGAGCCACTACGTGAACTGACAAAGAATAAATGTTTTTGTTTGGGATCATCCTCAACAAAAGGCAGTTGACGAGATAAAAAGGCGCATTGCTTCCACACAAGTCATAGCGGTTTTCGATGAGACGTACCCAACTATTGTCTCTACTGATGAATCCAACATTGGGTTGGGTGCTATACTGCACTAAATTCAAAATGGGCATGGAAGCGTCATTGCATACGTTTTTAGAACATGTCGGCGGCATAGCTTTATTACTCTGCCGGGGAGAAAGAAGCCCTTGGATACGTTTGCGCCTGTGAGAAGGGAAATTTATTCTTGTTTGGAAGGCCCTTCACTCCCTTCGTACAGACCATGTAACGCTAATTAGCTTACTTACTCGAGGAACAATTGGCATCACGACACTTCGGATACATCGCTGGTACGCACGATAGTTAACATAAAATTTTCAAAATAAATTCCGTCCTGAACGCAAAAACCAGGTAATGGATGGGCCGTCTCGACTACCACTCAAGGAAACTGAAAATAATAAGGATGATAAGAAGAGGTTACTGGTGACTTCCCCGAGTTATGAACCACTCTCAGCGCTGACTAATGAAGAACTCCAGAAGGCGACTCAGGAAGAAGAGACATCTGCCGCCTTCAGGGGTTGCTGCTAATGCTTGGCCACAAAATAACAAAATCACAGTGGAGTTTTGTCCGCACTACGAGTTGCGTAAGTAACTTACATTTCTAGTTGGATGTTCAATGCGCGTCGAAATATTTGTGGCAGCTCTGAGCTTGATGAAAACGATCATGATATGTGCTCACGAAAGCCATTGGTATCGTTTGTAATAACCCCACATTAAACGCATACTTCTGCTGGCTCATAATGTCACACGAAACACAAATATTGTTCGTGACTGCTCTTCATGTCAAAGGGCAGACAAGAGTTCATGGCGGTTTTCATCCTCTATACAACCCACTGAATATCCTATGCGACCGTGGCCCAAGGTAGAACTTCACATCTTGCGTCCAACTAGCTCAGCGCCTCAGCATCAAAGAGATTGTTTGGTGGCGACCTGCTTTTACAGTAATACATGTTTCCCCTTTCGGATTACCAGAGGAGATAGTGACGGACAACGGCCCTCAGTTAACAAGTCACGAGTTTCTTTTGTTCTTTTAAATTCACGTTATCTGGCAATCACATACAACGTCGTAAAGTACAGCGGTAAGCAGCATGATAGAGCGGTTCAATCGATCCTTGAAAGGGAGTATACAAACTATTCGCTTATCTGGTAAAGGTTGGGATGGTGCAGTTCTACGAGCACTATTTTCCTACCGAACCGCACACCACCGAGCTACAGACCAAACGCCAGCTGAGCTCATGCTTGGGACAGAGTTGATTGCCTCAATTGCGATTCCTGCAACCGATAATTCCGAAGAGTTAGATCGTCGCCATCGATATCCGAGCACTTACCAGAAGCTTACTACTCCGCTGCAGCCCGGAACACTCGTGAGCGTGAATCTAAACGCTGCATCAATAGGACAGCCCCCGTTATCAGATCGGATAAGAATAAGACATGGATGTGGTTCAAATACTTACCGGCTGAAGGATGGCCGCACAGTCAACGCGAGGAGATTCTTCACAAGTATTAGACGAATGGAGCATGTGCCAAAAACCTTCAC
This sequence comes from Dicrocoelium dendriticum, assembly GCA_944474145.2. Classification (NCBI taxonomy): domain Eukaryota; kingdom Metazoa; phylum Platyhelminthes; class Trematoda; order Plagiorchiida; family Dicrocoeliidae; genus Dicrocoelium; species Dicrocoelium dendriticum. Next base: position 97,632,855 of record OX104067.1, on the reverse strand, counting down.
TAACGAAAATACGCAAAGCACGCAGCTCCGCGGGACGGGCACAGAACAAAGACCGTCGAATCGATATGGTATCGATACATCACGTGATTAAGCGTAGAGGTCCTTTTGTGTATTCTATCAGCATGCTTGAATGCTAGTCTGAACAGACGTGCACAAAGCCCCAGACACAAAGGAGTAAGTTTAACCATGCATGTGCGAAAATGTTCTAGACAGCATAACTAATATTTGTTACACCAAAGCATAAGTAGCAAGCCACTTTCGAGTACAAAAGAATGCAAATATTAATACTGTTAGCAGAACCAACTAGAATCTTTATCAAGTGACTTATAATCATGCTTTTCGTTACGACATGCTAATTTATGTACCTGCTAAGCAAAATATTTACCACATCTAAATTCAGCAAAAATTAGACTGGTCTGATAAGGAAACTCTAAAAAAGAAAAGCAATGACATCATCAAGATGCGTATTTTTATCTTACTTATGCAGACTCCCAGCTGTTGTGAATTTTGCCGCTACCTTCAAACGCCTTACTAGATATAGTGAGGATTTGGCGGCGTATTGAAATAAAAACTCAGTGAAGTATTGGATCGACATGAATTTCGCCATTCACTACAGATTAATTTGCCAATCGTTTACGAGATGTTATGAATGCTCAACTGAATTATATGCTAACACGTATGAAATGCAGCCTAACTGAATAAATTCAGGCCTGCAATAATAGGCTAATTAGCATCGGTCAACTAATTATGGATAACGCAATTTCATGCTTAATTTATAATTATATTTGTAAGTACGGATGTGGCAAAATCTTTCATTCAAAGCATTTAAGGATATTCCATTTATTACACGAATGTACATTTAAAATGCACCACGATAAACAGAGTAATCATAAAAGAATTTCAAATTCTTTATAATCTACTGATCAAGTATTACAACAATTGATACGAAGATTTATGCATGCAAATTACTTCCCGGTGTTTGATGCCATTTATATGTATCACTGTAGCTGAATTTTTCATTTAGCAAGTGCATCGTTACATAGTTACATATTTGCGACTAAAATAGCACTTTTAGCTTAATGTTAATGGAACCGCTCATCATTGGATTGTGAAACCAATCTAATCGTTAAGAAGCTGCTCCATCGGGGCAGCCTAATTCTTAGATAATAATAGCAGCTTAGTATATGGAAAAGTATATGAAAAGGGGTTTCAATAGGCCCAAAACCGATAATTTCCAAAGGAACAGAACTACAAAAGGAATGATTATACACAACGTAGCTTTAAAAATGTACGGATCATTGATAAGACCAGACAGTTAGGACTAGTACCTAACCCATCGTAACCAGAGATAAGGCCATTATTACCACCCAGCTGAGCTTCTGCAGAGCTCAGACGCCCTACTTGTGCGTTCATATCCCCTGCAAGTACTATATTATCTGAACTAGTAGTACTGCGTAGTAGCGCATGCAGTTCGTGAAGAATGTGTCCTTGACAGCATTATAACTGCAGTCAGTGGGAGCATAAACGGAAATCACAAACAAACAGCGTTTTGTATTACTTCGCAAATCCACCTTGGCTGATGTTGTCACACGGGCTGCACATAAACGGCTGTTCACCGGAATCCAATCAACCAACGATGGCCCGGCCTTGAAGGTTAGAATGATACCTACACCAGCTTGACCCGTGAGTGCTGCATCGGCGTCTTCGGATGCGTAAAACCAATAACGCGAGGATAAGCCGGGTGCAGTTAACTCAATAACCTCGTTAGGGTCATTGATCCTACTTTCGGACACAAAACACACATCATTACCCAGTGTGTCCAAGATGCGTGCGAAAGCAGCCAGTTGACCTGTTTGGCTTAGAGTGCAAACGTTGAATGTCGCCATGGAAACGGTACAGCGTGGCTCTATAGGGGACTTTTGCCGATAGGCATCCAATAGGGGCGGTGGGATGGTGGATGCAGATGGTTCTACTCCCGTGGCACCTCGGTTGCTGGCTATTAAGCTGGTAATGTTGGAAGGAAGGTTAGTAATGGGGGTCGGGATTGGAGTAAGAGAAAAAGGTGGAAAAGAAAGAAGGGGGCGCCAGCAGTAGCATGTTCTCGCTTATCTGCCATGCTGTATGCAGCAGCTAAGGCGACCCGTGATAATCTGCACGACGGCCGATGCAGGATGTAGATTATGTTTGAAGAAAACGCCATGGTTGTATGTGGGATGAGATACGGCCAGGGCGCCCAGACCTAAACAGGAGAACAACTAGGGTCTTCATCCAAAGCTTTTGGCTCAATAGCCTGTCTGCAAGGCAGCGGGGAGTTGGCAATGATTTAGTTTTACAGAAATGGACGCCATCCCATTTCAAACCCCCAACCTGGAGAACCAGGAGACTAAGTTTGTTTAACCTCTCACCACTCATCAAACTGGTAGAAGTAGCTCTCAATGTGTCCGGAAGCATCACCCAGTATAGCTCAATGGGTCAATGAGGTACGCAAACCGTCACACCAAGTTAAGGTACAGTGTCATTGCGACGCACGCCACTTACATTTAGCTATTTAAAACAGTTAGTTCCCTTTAGTAACTTGAAAAGCACAAGTAGAAGACGAAGTTCGGCAGATGTATGCATTTCGGATCGTCTCATCAGTGCCGATAGCGATAACCGGTAATTTTATATAACAGTTTGTAGGTATAGACATCCATATAAACAAACGCGAGAAAAAGGTGTCTTCCGTCTACAACCAGGGCAGCCTGAGGCTGATCGATAATTGTTTTTGAACACAAAGCACTGGCCTAATCCGACTAATGGCAATCGCATCGGCAAACCGGAGGAGCCGGGAATTAGTATGGCGAAGCAGGATTGTGAACGTCTTGTTGACCTCAATTCGATGACCTGGTGTCAATAAGTGCCTGCCGATGGAAGATGCTGGCGGCCTGCGTACACGCGTAGTCTGATTTGGGCTTGCTTGCTGACTAAGGCCGCATTGAACCCATTTTGGTACGTGCTCCTTTATTCGGGAACTCAGTGTTCTATTGGTTCTGCCTATGTAACTATCCCCGCAGTTACATAGGAATTGATATACACAATGGGAGTTGGCGCTAATAGGCTGAGTTTCCTTCAGTGGAGGCAACGGTAGCTTATGGGTTCGGTCAAGGATTACAACTTCGGCAGCACAGAAAGTGCTCTGTGTGGCGGAAATCAGACGTCTTCTGGTCCTCAAAGACGCAATGTCACCCTTAAAGGGCAGCTCTAGGAATAGCTTCTTCTTAGGCACAGTAGGTAGAGCAACGTTCTTTTCACGGATTTCGCTGTGCTTTCGGATAAAGTTTCGAGGGTAGCCATTAGCAATTAACGTGTTGGTAATTAGTTCTATTTCATCGGCTAGACAATCGGTCGAACATATTCGTCTGGCGCGACTAAACAAGGTCTTCACGAGCGTTCGCTTGTGCCGAATTGGCGTAAAGCTGCTAAAATGCAGATACTGTCCCGACCACGTTGCTTTTCGATAGACAGACCTTTTTACCATTCCGTTATCCCTGCGGCTGACAAGAACATCCAAATATGGAAGAGAGTTCTGTTGTTCGACTTCGCAGGAAACCCTCAAATTGACACGCGATGAGTTAAAACGCGCCACCAGCTCTGCGATCTGCATTTCTGTCGAACTGAACACCAAGATATCGTCCATGTAACGTTTGTAATAGGACAACTGCGCTATTTCTTCGCATAGGCTTCGTTCTATCATCAGCATGAAGAAATCCGCTAGTATGGGACCCAGTGGGCTGCCCATGGCTACCCCATCAATTTGGCGATACGGTATGTTTCGGAAGTGGAAATCGACATTCTCCGTGCATAGAAGTAATGATTCTCTTAAGAATTCAACTGGAATCGGCAACCGACATTCGGAACTTTCTGCTAATTCGCAGATGTAGTCAACGGTCTGGTGTAGCGGCACATTAGTAAATAAAGATTCCACGTCTAAGGAACACATCACCTTATCGGACAAGTTCATTTGATCGAGATCCTCGACAAGCTCGAAGGAATCTTTGAGGCCATATCGATTAAACTGAGCTTTTAGCGGAGAAAGCACATTAACCAACCAGCGAGCTAATTTATGTTGGGGTGCGTTCGTCATCGAGAGGATGGGCCTGAGCGGCACTCCGCTCTTGTGCATTTTTGGAAGTCCATATAGCTGTGGCATAGTTGATCCATTCGGCTTTAAACTGTTATAAGTAACACTGTCGATCACGTAAGTTTGATGAGGCATTTCTAAGTGGCGAATGATTCGGGATTCCAATGTAGTCACATCCCCTGCCTTCTCTAGTCGTTTAAATTTGTTAGTGTCACTGAGTATAATGCTCATCTTCTCAATGTATTCATCTTTGTTCATGACTACAACTCCTAAACCCTTATCCGGCTTCATTACAACGACATCCTTATCACGCAATTCGCGTAACGCTCGCAGGTGTCTGTTCGTAAGCGCGCACTTTTCTTTTATTGGCGCATTTTTACTTCATAGGCAACATCGGTCCGTTTGTTTCTAAACAATATAAGCTTATCGGTACTAGTTGGCTGAAGGTACTTCAACTGATCAAAATAATTCTCAAACTGAGCCTCAATGAACAATCCTATCAATCGTCTAGGTGGCACTCTGTAATCTAGCCCGAAAGACAATGCTTCTAACTGTAGTGCATCAAGGTTCACATTTGACAGATTCACCTAATACTTACTGGGGTCCCGAGTACATGGCTCCTCATCTTGGTTGCTCATCAATGAATTTCAAGCCGTGCTAGTTCCTTCATTTTGGTGCGATCAATTTTGGCTTTACAAAATTGGGTGTATATAATCCGACAGCAGACTGACAACTTTTCGACTACGGGCAACAGGCGTGCATGGGTTTCCAGTAGGCCATCAAGCCTGGCTCGCGCGGTCTCCAACTGGGCAGTTGCGACGCGTCTGAGATTACCTGTAGAAGGCTTAAGCTTGTTTCTACGTAACAGTTTCCAAATCGCCCGAGGATAACGACGTATGCGAATACATTCCGACAAAAAATTAATTTCCACACGTATGCGAGCAATCTTGCACCTCAGATTGACGATACGATGAAGCAGCTTAGTGGAATCAGGGGAAATTCGTCGTTTGAGAAATTTAAAACAGTTAGTTCCCTTTAGCTATTTGATGCTACTCCCCATCCTACTCTCGGCAAATACTTCGGATTTACCTTTATTCGTCGGTTAAAGCTATGGAAAAACTCGAAATGCAGGGCGGTTGCATTACATACGAAAAGTCCATTAATTTGACAATAAATATATTAACTGCATTTTTCGGCAACGTTTTTCGTTAACGCACCAAACCACCCAATAGGGCTTGTGAAACAGTGCACTTTAACGCGTTCAGTGTTCAGTGTTCATTGTTACCCATTCAACGAACTCTGCATGTAGGAGCTAACATTGTCATTTCTGACCCTATGGAAGAAGTTCGGTGCGGAGTGCTGCAGGTCAAAATAATTGGTCTACGCCGTTTTCTGATAAACATAAACAACACTACGAGATCGATCACTTCTTATCTGTTGCACTTTGATGATGATCACAAAATATGAGAAACCATCAAAACAACTGGAGACCACGCATGCAGTCTGGATGTAATTGACAAAGCTTACCAAGGGGTGAGTCCGAACCTGCTTCTTTGTAACACCATTATCGGTAAATATTCGGCATACGCCGTCTGTCATCATGCGATTACAGGTAAGTCAAACACATTTTGCACACGCTTTTACTGATTGCCACCTGGATGTGATATTACAAGATGACCCTGGCTTTCCATTTCAGACATTAAATCTATTCGCGAAAGCCAACCATCACATTAGCTTATTGCTGAAAACATTCGAGCGCTTTAACTCTGCAATCCACACTCAGATGCTCAATGCCTACATTAGGCTTCATTTGCAATGCGTCATTCACGTTTGGCAGCCATAGAACAAACACGACCTCACGGCATTTGAACGGCCACAACAAAGGTCAGTACAGAAAGTAATTAGTCGGAAGTTATAACTTCCGACCTAAGGTAAAGGTCTACAGGGGACACTACAAACGTGTGCTTAGTGATTCTATCACTTAGTTACTTTTGTGGGATATAAATAATGCTTGTCATCGCCATCTCAGGCTGCATCACAAAACCGTTCGAAGAGTTCACCAGCTAAAGTTCTCCGGGAAAAATAGCCAGCAGCTGCATTAAGATGCAGTTTACAGCGAAAGTAAACTCATATAATTATCATCATTATCATTTCAACGTACATTGTGTATAAACTCCTGTTACGATAGGAGAACAATCCAAAGCCGATCTACAAGATCTCGGAACTAGTGTTCCTTTTCACAATAACTTCACTTTGCCCACTCGGTTCAAAACAAGTAACAGGCCATCTGTGCTGGATCTTGTGCTTACCAAGGAGGAGCACATGTTTGATGTGTTAGATCTAGAATGCCTGGTGCGTGACAGTTATCACGCAGTCGTGAGTTACAATTTGTCCGCCATGCCGAATGTCGGAATGAGAAGCATGCGACTGTGCGAACTATCACAAGTTACGCTCGATTAGCCCGGCTCGTCAGAGCTACTACTTTAGCGTTCCCTGCCGAGGAACCCCGGAAGTGGTCTGGCTTGTGTAGGTCAAAAAATACAGTCAGCTGATTGCAGAGGCTTCATATATAAGTATTTACAATAAATGTACAGAATTTCCTTTGTTAGGAGAAAAATTCAAATATAGATGAAAATACGCAACGCTGTACCGCCAGTGTACAGAGAAGTTCCAACACTATGAACTCAGGACAAATACTTAGCCAAAGTAAACACTGCACACAAATGCTTAGAGAAGACAAGCCCGTATGTTAGCAGAACTTGAAAAAAATTCATTGCTAACCAGAAAATGCTGTACAGGCAAGTTATATCACACGAAATATAAGACAAAATTTCATCCACTCAGGATGGCCAATGGCTAAACAGGAACGACTGTGGAAGCAGCAAACGCGCTGCGGATGCAATATGCACCTACGTTTCAGACAGTCTTCCACACCAAGCAATCTACTAACTTAGTCGTCTCCCCGCCAGGACTAACCCCCATCACTTTTATCGCTAAGGGTGTATCGCAAATCTTGACGTCACTACGCAAACACTGCTCTCCACCTTTTGACAACCTTGCCCAGATACACTGAAAGCAAAAACATGCCAACTGCCAGAATATTTAGCTCAGTATTCCAGCGCCGCTTAGATCAGAATCAAGTTACTGCCAACAAGAAGATTGGAGACAAAACCCGAATTCACAAATGTAGAAGCAGAACTGATACCTCGAAATATTGTCCAGTACACCTTCATTTAATACATTCCATGGAATTTATGGTTGTCGATGCACTGGTGTGCTATCTGGAAAACTGTAACATCAGCACGCCTGAGCAGCACTTTTTCCGTCAACAGCGAACATGTACACGAATTTACTAATGACACGCAGTATTTAGTCTGAGTCTGCTGACACTGAAGAAGACGTTGATGTGACCTACCCGGATATCTTAAGGCCTTCGTTCGTCTAGACCACCGAATACTACTCTCCATGCTGCAGCATTACGTGAACGGCGATCCTATTTTAAGCTGGATTCCTTTTTTCTATTCCACGACAACAAGTGGCAAGAGTTCGTGGCTCTTTAGCCGACCCCATACAGGTAGAGTGTAGTGTGCCGCAGGGCTCAGTTTTAGGTCCACGTCTGTTTTGGTGTTGGTAAGGAAAAGAGTATCAACATTCCTAATGTTCGCCGAGGATAAAAAGATTTGGCGAAGGGTCCAGGCGAACGCCGGCCAGCATTTTCTTCAAAGACCTCGATACGGTATGCTAATGATCAACCGAAAGCTTACTGCATTTCAAAGTCAGTAAATGCAAGGTGCTTTCCATCCGACTTTAGAGCAGCTGCTTATGCCGTCTCGGAACGGATATACTACGACGATCAGCTGCCGAACGTGATGTGGGTGTCTGTTTCAAGATGTCTTTGGTTGCTCCAGGTAATCCGATAATGCCTGGAAGTCTGGAAACCAACAAGTCGGGCTGTTGAGATGGACGTTTGTACAAATAAACGGCTCCATATTTTGACAAAGTCTCATTGCGTATATCCGCCGAATGTCGAAAACGCAATTCAGGCCTGGCCTCCATAACTGAAACACGACCTTATTGCACTGGAGCAGCCAATTTGGGCAACTAAGAACGTACTTAGAATGCGCAATCTTTCGTACAGGAGAGGCTACATCGATTGGGGATATTCAGTGGAATCTGTCGAAGACTAGGAGGCGACCTGATTATAGAATACTTGATTCGGCGAGACCCACATCTTGTCTGCCGCCGTTTACTTCGACTGAGCACTAATACAACTGTGAGGGGCCACTCATTGAAACTCTCCTTACAGTATATCTGCCAGGATTGCCGCAGAAATTTAATTTGCATTGGTGTCTGTCACACATGGAATGCTCTCACAGAATCGTTCGTCTCTGCACCGACACTACCAGGATTTAAAAGACGGCTGGGTTATGCACTCATCCACTTACACTTTGTCACTTAGCGCTGCGTCTCCATCATACACCTGAAGTTTACCAGGAAATTATTTGATTTTAACTGCGAGCGCCTTGAATCTAATCAGGTTGCACGACAACGGCAGGGCAAACGATAAATCCTTGTTTTCATATTTAAATTACTATCTGTATTACTATCATGTTTATCAGTATTTTTATTTCGAAACCCAACAATTATCCAACGGAACGTGTAGAGCAACGGTTCTTCACGTGTATAAATTCATTGTTCATTATTTATTTGGGATATCGTAACACTCATGTCATCCTATGCCGTCGCTTTCTCAACATTAGCGGTATTCAGAAAACGTACCCTAAAAAAAGACATTTGATACCTAGTTCTGTTGGCCTATTTACTATCTTGCCACACAGGCACAGAGCCAATTGGAGCATGAAAGTGCGGATGAAACCCATCGTGGAAATACCCTGCATGGAAGCAAGTCCCCCTGGGGACAGTTCCATGGATGACCGTATTACGTTATTTGAACTTTCCGTGAAATCTACATTTATTTTGTTCCCAGTCTCTTTATCTCTGCTAATCAATTCAAAAACCCATACGGGAACCATTGATCAAAAGACGAATAATTAACTATATTATGCGATCACATTGTACATGTTGCTAAAACCAACCAATTGGTCTGTGCCTCACACTTCTTATGAAATAAACGTTTATTTGTTTGTTTTTATATTTCTTTATTTATTCACTTACGCACTATTATTAATCTATCAAACTCTTTATGTCCAAGCGTCCGTCGAACATTACAATTAAAAGGATAATTCTCACTTCTTGCGCTTCATGTCGTATACGGCGTTACTGTGGAAACTGCACTTACGTATCCCATCAGTACATCAATGCAGGAAACGTGTAAGCTTTAAAAATGCAAATTCTTATTTTTTACTCATATTGATTAAATTATAACAGCTCACCAGTATTTTTGTGCCACTCATATTTCATACTTTCGTTATGCATTAGTGTAATCAAGACAGTAGAGGAATAAACTAACGTAATGAGTACCGTTGATCTTTATAATTTTCACTCCAACTATTATGCGGGAATTGAAAAACACCTGCTCTTATGCCCTTGATAACTACCTCTTCATATTCAATAGTTATCTCGTCTGTTCACTAACTTCATGTACCCCAGTGTGATAGTATTAAGGTGTCACTTCCAAAACCAATTAGAAGTGCGTCCATTTTTGATCTAGATGTCTTCCGGCAGCCAATTTCTCAGTGGAATAGAATAGGGCAAGACGATAAGAAAGTTGTAATGGAACGAGGGTCTTAGTAAGTCGAAAGAGTAGAGAAAAATACTTTATGTCACTGAAGCAAATACCAGCCGATGCAATTTTGCAATATGTGTTAGATGTAGAAAGCAGCTGATTCCACTTGCTTCAGCGGCGCTTCTGCGCAGAGATGATATAGCTAAGCTTCTCGGATTTCCTGAATTAACTTCTATTTGGAATGGGCCAAAACAGTTGCGTGCTAACATTCAAAAGGCACAAGTTATTAGGCGCATCCATCTAGAAACAACATACCAGACGAATATTAGGCAGCAATTTTCTACTTAGTAGTGACATTAGTTATCAGAATTAAATGCACATAGTTGTCGTAAAATAATAGACAGCTTCAATGATTGCGCTCAAATAAGGGAAAACACCCCTCTCCTTTGTCAGGAAATTTCCTTAGAAATATAATTTGTGAAATTGCTAGCTAACTCGGTAGTAATTAATTAATATGGGAATATATTTCAAAGGAACAAAGATTTCCGATATTTGTGTTGCAAATGTAGATTTGGAGCTGGGAAATTGGATAAAATCGAATTAAGTTAAAATTAACTTTATAGCTGTTGATTCCCAAAAATCGACCCGTGTAGTGAAATATAACAGAAAACGTAACCAACAAATACACAAATCATGGTAACTTGTACAACAAAATCCCATGTGGTTATAATCACCCGATCACAATCAATAACATTTCGATTACAATGACATGAACCTGTCAGTGACATGCTTGCATTTGTGCATTTCTAAATATCACCACATGTGGATACACATGTGCATCATGCGGTAGATTGAACGAAAATAATGTCATTTGTCCAAACAGCACACAGCGTTGCGAAATCAACTCACGCCTTTCCACCATGTGGTGGCCACATGTGTTGAGCATGAGAGACAGAAGAAAGCTACGACTTACGGTTACACGGAGACACATGTGCACATGTGCTACAGTAGATTTCTTCGTGTGATTTAACGATGGTGGCGGTATTTGTCTTGGACTATCTGAGTACGATAACACAACGTAGGGGTGCTCGCAATTAAGAGAGGTGTAAACACGTGGATGGCTCGCATATCCTCGGTCGTCTCATTTGATAGACCACAGTAATAAATAAATGAGTTATCATGTTAGATATCAAATAAGTAAGTGAAATAAAGTGACCAAATTCTAGTAACCTCGTTACTTCGATATAACTAACACCTCCGATGTCCCCTAGTTTGCAGATTTTGGCATATAACCACAAATATATATATCACTAGGCGACTACTGTTTTTGAGGCGGCATGGAAACTAGCAACTGCGGCGTATAGCCGTTATTTATGACCAAATAATTTTGGATGAGCTGATGATAATATTTTGTTGTTATAGTTATCTATATTATTCTAAAAGCTGTCAGGTTTTTACCAAAGGCAGATTAAGGGCATCTAATCTGATTGTTTTATTCAATTATTCCACTTTCGAGTTTCATATTTGACGGAAATATTGTTTATTTGTTCCAATTTACTTGACAATCATTACAAAATCCATTGCGAACATTAGCACAGAAAGTGTACATCTGCTCTGCCAGACGACCCTTCGTATTTAAACTATATATTAGAGCGTATCAAGCAAAGATTCTGTTGAGCATTGGAAGAAACTTTGTGCCGTTTTTTCTGTGCACCTTCGGAAATAATCAAAAATTTGACACAGCAATCAACACGACTTTAGTACTGTTGATAAAATTTATGCTAACCTTAACACCAATCATTGTCAAGCAACCCCGACGAAATAAAAATAATCAATTCTCTTGATACCCTATGTTGTTATTGGCACGCTGGCCACCACCGGAGATTCGTTATGCGATTTGTTACGATTGCTTGTAAGCTGTCGATTTCATTGTGCCTTGCTCGACTGATTCAAGCAACTGAAGCACAATAACAATGACCGCAGTCAAATTTCTGCTAAATTCTGTCTTGTGAACAGCACTAAAGAACCCTAGGGATTTTTATATCCTGCTGTTGCTGCCTAGCTCAAGAACATTTAATGCAGCATAGATGCAAATTGTAACGAAAATTAATTCTACTCATCAAGGTTTGTGTACACACTCTTTGTACCGAATACTGAATACTGAATACTCAAGGAGTGCCCGTAAAAGCTAAATATCTAACACCGGCTACATAAAGTTCAACAAAAGCAGTTAATTAAATTTTAAATATGCATACAATTATATGAAACGTTTTCAATCCTTTGTGATTAAATATTTCAACCGCAATCTCTGGTCTTATTCCATCACAACGGATGATAATGAGGGATACGGATTATCCTCTACCGCTAGCTGTTTGTTAAACAGCGCCGCGGTACGCATACGGAGTGCCTAAAGGAAGTTCATCTGCGTACTTCAAATGTCCCTAGCAAATGGGAGCATGCGAACAATCAGATACTTCACGGTTTTAAATATACTATCTAACTTACTTCAGAACGAAAAACTTTGTTAAACTTTATCAATCAACTTCGCCTCACTAAAGACATACATGGGGTTATCAAGTTTATTGATCACGTACTTATAGCAAAAGCCGCGCGATTCAACCGAATGGCTAGTAGCCGTTTATAGGTGTCGGTCGAATTCAGAGACATATTAAACATTATATCTTTATATTATTTGAGCATCGTTTCGCTTGTGATACCAACCATCGTTAAACCAAGTGCATGAGCCAATATTTTATAACACTTTTACCATTGCGTAATGATTCAGTTGTGCTGACGAAGTATTTGAGTTAGCAATGAAATGACGACAAAAACAACTATACTGAATGATTATTTCCAAAAGCATTTGCAATCAGGACTTCATGATGGGCTCCAAGTATTCTTCTAGGAAACGAACTCTTTACTAGTAGTGTAGAATGCAAATACCTTCGTAAATGATTAAAAACACGCAGCAGCAATGCGCAGAGAAAATATTGCCAGGTCTGCTTCTTCGTGTTTGTAGAAACATAGCTTGTGCAACTTGGTCGCATTCCCATGAAGTGCATTCCGGTGTTATAATCACGTATCCAGTTAGAAGCCAAAGCAAGGCTACGTAAAGAGTTAGGATTCATTTTTTCTGTAATGCTTGACAAGCCATACAAAAAACCACCAGCTGCTGTCACAAAACATAAAATCAAATTTGCTTTGTGATCAAAGATTAGCATGTTACCTAACTAAGACGTGATATTCGCCGACTTAACCAGAAATCAGGTATAACTTTTTTGACGTTTGTCGTCTCGCAAATTCGGCATTCATTTGTTAAATATCGAAAAAGTAGTCATACTTTATTCATTTTTGTATAGCGATTATCCATGGGAGACAACACATTCTCAGGCACACATGCACGCAGGATTAGCAGGTTATCCATTTTCTTTGCGCTGCATGAAGCCGGGTTTGGTAGGCAGTTTTCTAAATTCATATTTCCGTTCCTGCGTGGTGTACACTAGAATTTCTATGACCACGTGTGCTGCTGATCTTATTATTGACCTACTTCAGCACATAAAGCCTTCATTCTCATTACACGTGACGCACGGAACTTTAAGCCATGGATGAAGAAGCGGCATAATATATAGTGCACGCAGACACGCAAATATGTATTTACTTTGATTGATTTAGCTGTAACGAGCTGGAACATACTAAGGATGGGAGTTGTGGTCATTTTGCTTTAAATACAACGTTGAAACAATTGGTACAGCATCAATAAAAATGGCAGAAGGATCATGTGCAACGAAATAGCAGCATAAGACAGGCTCGTAAAAACAAGTACCTGAATTCTGTAATAAGAGTTTTCAGTTAAGCACTTACACTTCGTCAATGTATTTCTCAGCAAAATATCTTGTGCCTGAGTTCAGTTAATGAGACTGTAAAAACAGATGCCCTGAGTGGTAAGACGGAACCGCTGACCGTGACGCAAAATAGTTTGCGTTGCGCATAATTGCGTTAATACGCTAGGTCGTCACGCCTTGGCTTGGATACAGTATTCCTTGCTGGAACAATGTTTTGGCTAATGTGACAGAATCGTTCGCGAACAAATGACTGATCAACTTCTGCTCGACGTGCCTTAGAGCATTTAGTAATCGGACTGTTCCACCTCATTGTAAAGAGACTAACACGGATGCCGCACACTTAACCAAGACCGCATGAGATAAGAGAATAATTCAAGGATGTGCGTTTTCGACCCAAGTAGTAAGCGGATTTGTTGTGAGCAGCTTTTTTGAACACGGTGCCGTCATCAGCCACTTCCCGGGGGACATGCGTCGCGCCGTCCGACGCACTCATATACTTAATTAATTTAATATGGTGTTTATTTGATTTCAAATTAACTGCGTTATATTTATTTGGTGTATTCTTGAGTCAGGTTCCAGATATACTTGAACATGTCAGAAGGACGAGGGGAATTTCCTAATATGATTGTACGCAAATTGCAAGAGGAGATTTATGGCAAGGCAGTTTTGTGAGAATGGGTGGGTTTGTTCCCTATTTTTGAAAATATATGCTTCAGTATCGATGACGTTGGCTTATTTACCTTGGCAACGTTTGATGAAGAAGATCCGTTGAAAACCAAATTTGCAAACAGGTTGTCTTTGGAGGTAAGATGCGCAGCTTTTCTAACCGGTTGGCAGCAAATCAAACAAACTCAAGGGAACTAAAAAAACCATAATATCTTTGGAATTATATTTTTGGTTACCTGCCACAATTCCATTACTTGCTCATTACAATTTAGAGAAGAACTGTGAGTCTTTTGCAGCCCGATATAGTTCATTTTTGATACTAGTGCTTTGGAACATATACGGCAACTGTCTGTAACACATTTACTACGTACCAGCCTCTGCATAAAATGAACTGGGTGAAGCCGATTCACAGCCAGTTAAAGTGACGGCCTTATTTTACAAAGAGTGAAGGCACGACCAAACTTATTTTTCACGCAGCCACTTTTACTTCCGTCTGTCCTACATAATATGTCATAATGTATATCTTGTCCAAACGGGTATAGGGAGGAAATGTTCATTTTAAAGAGGGCTTCATTTTCTGCGCATAATGTCATTATCACAGGTAACAGACAATAATCATAGGTGATTCGACAAATTCTAAACTAAGAAATAATCACTTCCTCTCTTGGTGGATTTTACGCACTGACCTGCAACAAATAAGTTTGCTACAAACCAATCACAAGAGTCTTTTTGTTCCAGTATTTGTAATTTAATATTGGTTTACTCTGAAATTTCTTTTATGAATTCCTGTAGAACAATCCATCTAAATGAATTCCACGTTGCGCTAAAGGTATATGGTACGTGTTCCATATTTTATTAGGTAGTCCGTCATCTAAGCCTACGGGTTACCGAGTAGTTAATAAAATTCATGCATTTGTCCAATTGTATATCATGGAACGTGTGCTTTTTTGACTATATTTTGTGCGCAGTAACAACTTTACATTTAGGTATTCATGTCATAGTCAAATGCTGGTCGGGGAGAGATAATTTATTTGATGAAATCAGAAAGAAGACATAGATTGCGATATGTCAACATTTCGATTGCTCTCCTCAGTCGCATGCATAATACAAGTAGAAACCCATATACAAACCTATACATGGGAAAATTATTGACACACCAATCAAACGACAAAATCAAGACCGAGGCAATCTGATTCATTGCCTTAAGACTTTCTAGTTTTCACCAACAGCCGATAATTTACTCGCCTGTTAACCACTCTAAGTTCAATTCACCCAAACTAATCGGTCTCTCTTGCTGTGAAACAACAAGGCTCACTTGCATTTTTGGATATCCTCATTAAGAGGCGTGATGCAGGTACATTGCAGCACACCGTTTACCGCAAGACAAGCTGGAGTTTGCAATACTTACACTCTTCCAATTTTGTCCCGGTTACATACAAATGTGGCCTAGTGAAAACGCTGTTCTACAGGGTCAGACAAATTTGTAGTCCGGATAAGCTGGAACCTGAAAAGAAGTTTGTGTATAGGAATTTGATGTCAAATGATTACACTGAAAAGTTCATCCAAATGAACAGCAGAACCCCAAAAAGTAACTGCCGGCGCTAACGGCAGAGAAAAAGGTTGTTTCTCTGTTTCTGCCCTTTAAGGTAGACCATCGGCAAATGATATCGGACACAAGCTCAGGTCCACCCTAACGTGCACATACACGACTGACCAGTTGCGCCTCAAGCAACTACTAGGAAACTCGTTCTTCATGACCGTCAGAGCTACTCTTCGGCTAGTTCGCCCTCTCATGTGGTTTATCAGTTCACCTGCAGTTGCGGTGACGTTTACATAGGCAGGACTAACCGTCGATTGGCTCAGAGTGTGGCTGAACACTTGCCAAAGTGGGTGGAACAAATGATGTCGCAACAAACTGAAGCGCTCCCAGAATGAAGCTGATTCTGTCATAATCTATAACCAAGCACCTTGTGACAACTGGTCGCAGTATGGACCCGAAGACTGCGTTCAAAGTGTTATTAGATAAACGGGATCCGATAATGATGGCAATCAGTACAACGACGCTAATTATGGCCTATCAACCTGTGCTATGTGCACAGAAACTCTTGAGGCAATCAAGCAGATTGTCTTGGTCTTGCTTTTGACGTTTTGATCGGCGTACCAACTTTTTCCCATGTATATATTTGTGCATGTTTTTATATTGTGTATGCGACTGAGAAGAAAAAGCGAAATGTTGACATATCGCAAACTATTCTTCTTTCTGCTTTGATCCAGTGGCTGAAGGCGACCAAATGTTTTACGTTTCTGAATAGATAATTTATTGTCCATCAACCAAGTTTACTATCTTCAGACAATTTTCAGCGTTACAGCACACAGCACATCAGAACTTATGGTGTATATCAGAACAATTGTCAATAGAGCATTCTCACACCGATTACTTTCAATATTTTAATATATTTGCAAAGCTTACATGTTTACATACTGAGGACGGAATGGCGTGTCAGGTGACGTTTTGTGTAACACTTTCAAGCGGTTTCAATAAATTAGATATCAGGAATTACTAGAGAGGCGCGTTCTTCATCAACGAAGGAATTCAAATCTCGTTCCAAAAAAACGTCCTAGTTTTCATATAGGTAAATTTTGTCCAACAACTCAACAGAGGGCATTCATAAACATATATAACCTTTGTTTCTGGGTTACGGTTGCATTCTTTCTGTTCCACTATTGCAAGCTGATTCACCGTTATAATATTCATTGCACACATATGAGCTTGCACTATATCAAATCAGCTCCACAGTCACTATTTATTACACTGATAATGTGTACAAATCCACCACTTTCACTTCTACGTCAAATTGTTTTCCAATATTTATCGCCAAAACGCAGGTGTGAAATTATCTATCTTATCAGTTGTGGTCGCAAAGAAAAGAAAACACCGGGTGACATCCAACGAATAAACAGTGCACTTTCAAATGAGAACTTGAGTCCCTAACATGCATTATGTGCCTTTATCTTTCGGGTTCTTTCATACACTCGTTTAATATAATGACACAAATGCCATAGCTGACTTTTGCGTAAATCGCGTCGCTGCTTGAAAAAGTGATATCAGTATGCACACGCACAGGTAGGCAGTCACACGGAACAATGTTCAGTCGTCCTCTAGCACCAGTCACTCTCCTGCGATCGAAGTGATACTGACCACCAGGAATCATCTTGCAGGAAGGTATGTAGCGATAGGTCTAAAATGGTAGTGACTAGAATATAATAGAAAATCTGCCTTTGTGTTTGCGTTTTTACGATAGAGCTGTGGAAACAAAGGCACCCTGCCTTGTCTCCTAAAATATCTTTTAACTTACATGTGATATACGTAGCACAAGCTAAGTAATGCTAGAATCCGGATCAAGTTTTCTCGGAGTTTACATTCCATTCACAGAAATCCTGTTGCTCGACATCATCTACGAATTATCGCATAACTTACCAAAAACGATTACAATGAGTTATAATTCTGAAACGTCAAAATCACTTCTTTTGAATAAGGCCCGGCATAAGTATAGGCGACTGCTGTTTGGTTGTGACATTTGGATATGATCGGAAGTCAACCATCTGAAGACCACGACTTATACACAATTAGCCTTAACAGGCATTTAAATGAAGGCTACGGAAACTATCAAAGCCGGCGCACCCATGTCTCATCTAGACGGTTTTGGTCATATTGCTCGGCTGCAACATAACTTCCACCAGAATCGTTTGTGCACCACTAACCCAATGTTATCACGGGGACATCCGGACAGAAAAGTTGGATGCAGGTGTAGATGTTTGTGTGGCTTACATTTGTTGGACCGTGGTATCATTTTCGTCAAACTTTAAGGATAGGTTATTGAGGACCTCCTACTCTGGTGGATCTGCAGTTTTCTTTCGCGCAGTCTGCTGGAGGTGATAGTAAGTGAATCCACTTCAGACCCAATCCACGTCGAATGCAGTTGGTCAATGGCTTCTTACCTGGAGCCGCTCCTATTCTTTTTCTTTGCTAACCATAAAGTGAGCAGAGACACGTCAATCTGTGTACTCTGTGCCAGTGACACCAGTGTCTGGTGAGCGACAAGAGCTCCAGAGGACCGTATTAAGCTTCAAAAAATTCTACAAAATATTTTGGGATTAACGATCAAATTTGCTATTAGCCAAGATGACTAATTTTGGAGTACTCCGTTTATGACGCCGAATGATTCACAAAGATTGAAGGCTACAGCTGGCAATATTTTGGTCTAGCGGAAAGTACTCCGTATGCTAGTTCAACAAGATGTCGGCTACCAGGAACGTCTCCAAAATCCATGAAAGATAGGGATTTAAAATATGGTGCTTCTACGGACAACGTTGAGGGCACCGCATATTTTCCGCCTAATAATTCCCGCCTAAATTTACCATAAAAAGAATGATGAGATACAATCACGGCATCCATGTTTCAAGCTGTATTCAAATGCCCTGGAGATTTCGCAATGTCGGGTGATCAAACTGTCAAGGAGCTGTGCACTAATCGTTTGAACGGCGCCACGCAGTGCTAGGCATTTTCAGCGGACGCAATCAGCGTTTGTGTATTAATCTGAGCATGGTTTCTTTCCGAATTTGAAACAACGCTATTAAACAGTGCCATCATACGTTGAAGCTTAGTCACAGAAGCAGACTAACAGGTCATCGTCATAAATTGGCAGAACAAAACAACCATTTGAAGTAAAGAGTAGTAGGGGGAGTGGAATGTTATAGGTAAAAATTCGTCATATTTAAACTCACTCAGACAGCCGCCACACGCTCGAGAAAAATTGAGCGTTCTCAACCAAAGCCTTTGGTTCAAAAACCTGTCCGCAAGGCAGCGGGTTTGGCACTGGGCTGCAAGCAGTCCGTTTTAAGGAATAAGGTGCACACTTTTTCCAACCCTCAACCTGGAGGACCAGGAGGCTGAGTTTGTCTAGCCTCTAACCATTGACTAATCTGGTTTGAGTGACTTTGAAGGTGCAAAAATGCACCACCCAGTATAGCTCAATGGATCACTGAGGAACACAAACCAACGCACCACGGTAAGTTCCAGCCTCATTGCCAGATGAAACCAAACTGTGGCTACCATGACTGCACGCAATTTTGGGTTCCCCATAGTGCGCGACCGCTGTACAGTACGCCACCAATATAAATAGAAACAAGACCACCTTCATGTTAAGAGAACGGACCATTTAGAACATAATCGGCAGTATACTGTTTTTCCTAGTGAAGACATGATGGATGCGTTCGTTTGCGTCTCTGGGAAATATCAGTTATCTTTTGCGGATAACTGTCAGTTCTATTGTTTTTGAAAATTCTCTGAAGACAGTTGGATGCTTGATATGGTCGTGTATCATTTGAGATGTTCAGCTTGTCAAACAATTACGCATTAGTCCTAAGGGAACTTCTCTGTTTTCTTGTAGCCATTTCGCTTGTTACTATATGGCATATTTTTTCGCGTCGCTCAACCAGTGATAAAAGCACTTTGATAAGAGAAGGCTTGGTTTATGGAGCACAATCAGTCAATAAAATGTTGCACACCATCAAATAAAAGTAATGAGTTGAGTAAACTAACACACTTATTGTTTTATAAAACTTTGCAGACGTGTGCCATTCTGCTCGCTGGTCCTTATTTCACATTTAAGGTAAGTACTGTGGTTGATATAAATTATGCCACTTCATCCACATGTTGCTTGATATTGTGCATTCTGACCAGGTGAAGAACACTCAGTGAAGTTAACATTTTCCACACATTTCTTAAGATACATATCAATTAACGTTAGTGTATCCGCAATACATAAGTAAATGACGAAAGCTGTTTTAGCTTGGCTCTAGTTTCTATATAATTTTATTCTATACTGGAGCCCATAAAGATATTTGTCATATTTAACAGCGTGATTCACATTATAAAGCAAAAGTATAAACAAATTTAAGTAAATGTTCCTACAGCCGTCCAATGCCCGAGTACAGTTTTAATAATTTCAAGTGAATAGCTTATGTACAACAATTTTGAGCCTGAGCCGGGGAAAAGGAAAATAACGTATCATTTGAAAACACTCAGCTTTCACATGAATTCAACACTGTTATGCGCAAATAGCTTACATTTTTATTGCTTGCTTAGCTATAGTCGTATTACCTGCCGTTTCTCCATTCTATATTTGCACTACAATTTTAAATCTATAACTTATATTGATTTATTATTTCTTGGCTAGTTATGTAGCTGCTTCGTTACAATTGGATGCAACTTCAGTGCAAAGTTGGGACCAGTATTCATGCTACCGCGCATCGTACTGAATTTAATACAACTAAATATTGTAAGTGTAGGAATAGGCCCCATGGTTTTTCGGTGCAACTTGTTAAGGCTAAGTACTCAATACCTTTGCAAGCTAGCCGCTGACAAACAGCGCTTAAACATCAGTGAATCCACAATTTTATTAACAGCCTCGAATGTGTGGAGCCTTCAAATTGGTCGTTGCTGTCTCCACTTGGAACAATTTTATTGCAAGCTATCTACTGCAGACCTCTAAATTTTAATGTTTATTTTTACCGATTTTTAACCGAATGTTAACCTAGTTACTAGTGTTATCCAAATTTGCCGCTTTTTGAAATCATTTTGAAGTGTGAAACGCAAAACGCCTTTCATCGACTACGTTCCTAAAGCCAATAGCAGTTTCAGGCGAAATGTGCAGAATCAATTTGGCAAAATGAGGGAACAACGCATTGATTGGAAAGTGGGTCTTGGAAGATGCTCTTTTCCGAAAACGCAATCACCACTCATTCTCTCTAGCAATGTGCGTCCACTGCTTGCAAATAATCATTGTCTCACCTCGTTTATCCAACGAAGAAATTTATAAACACAAGTATGTTCACGTTATAAGAATGCTGTTTGTACCCTGAGATTGAAGAAGGAGTCGACATAACTGGATACTATGCAAATAGCTCTGATCGCCCAGCTAAGCCAGGAAATCGTGGTGGGGGTTGCAACATCCATTTTTAACTAAATCTTTTGCAGCTCAGTATATCAACTATTCACTCATTCTATACTTTCTGTTAGCTATCATTTACTTGAATGCAAGTACATATTTCTTAGTGGTTTTATATTGGTTGTTCCCCAAAACGTCTACATTTCTCATGATCCATCATATACCAACTGAATTAACCTGAAGCAGCCTACTTTGTTATAACTGCCGTAACTAGAATGATATGCTTGCATTGTTACCAGTGGATTTGGTACATATGATACAAGGATCTTCAATTCTATTTAAGTGACATATTTAGTAGCTTTCCTAACTTGACAAGACGCAACGGTTTATGTTGCCCACACCAAAATATTCGTTGGTTTTCCATTCAAAATGTGCACCACTAAGAAAAGGACCATTGCATGTGAAAGATTTGACATGCATTGAGGAAACGACAATTCAAGACAATCCCACGACGCAATTGCTCGGTGTGAAATGTCGTACGATTTCAATTAAAGCTTTCTTCAACCTATTTTTCAGTTTTTAAGGAGGAAAATATATCGCTTTAATGCGATTTCTCAAGAATTAGACAAATGTTTGATTCCACCAATGCTGTCATATCAAGCCGATTTACCTGCGAGCAGGTAGAAGTTTTTCACCCCTGCTGAAAGAAATTCGATGAAAAAAGGAACGAGCTTACAAGCTCAAAATGACCACTTGAGTCAAAAACATACTTTAGCAATTAGAAATGAAATAAAAAGACCAGACAGTTTAAACGTTGAAACCGTAACTATCTTGATCTGTAGAGGTTGTTAAGGCGAATCTGTGATAAAAGTAACATCGGATGCATTGGAATCATGAATGAAGACAAACTCAATTCTGGGTTCAGGTCCTCTCCTTTGATGGTTTTTCCATTACAATCCTTCGCTACCTCATGACAGCCGCCTTATATGATTCAGTCAACGTAAACAGAGAACTCAACAAGCTAAATTTAAATTAGCTAGTCCCTCTGAGGATTTATTATTAATGTTTTTGAAGCGGAGCACCGATTCCATTTCAGTAACCCAGACATATAATTTATAACCAGAATCTCACTACTTGGGCCTTCCTCGACGAACGTATTTTAGCCAGAATAACGCCAATTCCTGAAAATATACCTCAAATTATGGACCAAATGTTGCGTACAAAGTACAAAGCTATAAAAGCAATTACTTCCACTGATTTCTACAGCTGTTCGTGCTGTTGATGTCTACTGGATTGCGTTTAGACCCCAAAGCACCATGCTTGAAGCCGTTACGTCCCATATTTATTCATTAACCTCTGCGTTGGATAAAAGGTTTAGGTACTACGAGCTTTATTTATACCTCAACTGCGGTTGGGCGTTCTGACCGATCAGTTCTACTTAACCTATTTATTTGAGCGGAATTCACGCTGATGTTTTTAACCTGTTGCGTGATTAGTTCGCTGATTGTATGCAATTTACCCAGTCAAAGTTCAAATATTCCCTGTGCTACGCACTGAATGCGGTGTAGAAGGCAGAATCCTCCAACCCTCTTATTCTCTTTATGTCAAAAGTATTCACATGCCTTCAAATTCCTTAAATATAAATATTGTTACAATATTGCTTTGGGTGCAAATCTCCCTACTTTTAGACGTCCTTTCCAATTTGGTCTCAACCAACTTGTAAGTTGGCCCCCATCCAGGTCCCTTAAAATTAATGCTAGAAATCTACTGATGTAATATTTGCACTTCTGCAACCTGATATATTTAAGTGCACGTTTAGATGTCACTCCTCCGTTAAGTTTAGAGAACAAAGCCATGCATACTTCATCCACTAACAAATATCTAAGTGCCTATTGCTCACAAAACCTCTCCAGGTCAATGCGCGTTTAGGAGAGCTTTTAAAGATCAGAAGGTTGTCGTTCTATAATTTCCGACTTAAGAATTCTTCATACATCGATGTTTTATTTTGAGATTTTTAACTGAATTTGTTCCAGCCCACAGATTGTTCTGTTCCATAGTAATTATTCCTGGGCTATTGAAGAAGGATTATGTCCTAATTGTGCGATTGGCTAAAATATATATCTAAATGTGGCAGTTTGCCTAGAAATTCCTTTTTGATTTTATTGCTCATGCACGCTTCCATATATATTTCTCATAAGTTACTGTCACTGCTTAGATTCTTTACGTAATGCTTTCTTACAAACGTTATCTCTTTTACTTAAACGTGCTGAAAAATTTTGATTTTATTCTCTATCGCTTCTTAAGTTAATAGTTTTGCGTCAGTTGTCACGCTTTTGTATCGGCCTTATAAAAGTCACAAATGCTTTGAGCCTTCGTTCTTTTGAACGACACCTATATATATGTGACTATTAAACTCTTTGATTTGTGTTTACGTGTTGTTAACTGGTCCCATTAATTATGTATGTCCATAGTGATTGTGCGAATGTTGATAATGCATATATTAAGATGTACAAATCGTATTTTGATTTGAACTGATCGACGAAGAAACGATTTTATACTAACTGCGACTAATTCATGCTTTTCATATTTTCAAATTCCGATCGTGTGTTTCTGATCCACTTGTGGTGAAAAATGCTTTTATAATCGGTCAATCTTTTAAAAATATTTTTGTATATTCTTGGCACACTAGCTGTGGTCTCTTTCTCATCTACAGCTAACGTGTGTTGATGGTGTGTTGATTCATATTCACTACATTTGCTTGCTTTTGAATTTGTCCACAAAGTCAAGAATAGGTTTAAATTAAGGGTGGAAATGTACAACAGTTGGCCTCTTAGTAGTGCTAAGAACTCATTTAATCGCAAGTACAGTACTACCAATGAAATATCCATCAATTTTGATCACCAGTGAAACTCTCTTGAATTTTATTGTCCTTATTTGGCTCCTACAACACTTAAATACTTCCGCCGATGAGTCTGTCATTCCTTTGGATTTGTCATATAGTACTGCTTCCTTTGTAGCTAAAAGTCAAACTTAGAATACGGAATCCTTTGCAATAATTAAAGAAGAGGCGGTAAGAATTATAGCATTTTCAGAGACCATCGGTTGTCAAGAAACAAATTCCTTACAGAGTTGGAGACACGTTTTTTAATAGCCGGTGAAGAGTACATAATAGCTTGCCTGTCCCTCAAGGGTAACTTAGGAAGTCGGATGACAGCATTTATTGTAGCCCAATACCGCTATGTAAGGAGCAAGAGGAAGCGGAGTTCAGCGCTTCGCAGACCGTTATAAACGTTTCTGATCAATTATATGGTGCTCATGTCACAAACGTCTGCACTAAGCTTGACGCGCAGGTGAATTAGTAACATTTTACGGAGCCAGAGGCTTTAGGTTAACCACTCATTTACCGTTTCTTAAGTCCTTTAAAACACTGGAATATCTCTGGTAGCTCATCCTCATCTGGTCTAGCTGAAACGGTACAGTAGGTTGTTTCAATGCTTTGTTTTGTCGCGCTGCTTGCGTGTGGCGTTGTAGGCACCGGTCTATCATAAAGGAGATAAGAATACAACTCAGGTACCGGAGCGAACGTATTGTCATAAGTAGTGGAGAAAAGATCTGTGTTAATAGCTTCTGTGAACCCAGTGAAAATGTGTTAATGTTGCTTAATGTTGCAGCTACGAAGATTGGCAAAGTCGAGAAGGCTTCATGAAGATGGATAAAGGAATATAAATCTTTCGGAGTATTAAATATCATAAGCTTCGCTTCACGGGACATGAGGTGTTGTAGAGTTGTTAAAAATACCTTGGTGCTATCAGCGCCCACCAGAAAACCGCGCAGATAAGAAATGGAGGTAGCAATTTCTGCTGTTGGCTTACCTTAGGTGGCGGTTGTATACTCGAATTTGCTGTCTAAGGAGGATTGCTGTGCATTCAACAAGCTAAATTATTCGAATTCAGGTATACCGTTGAAAGGCCTATATCTTCCCATAAAGGGTGGATTGGAGTGAGGGTGAAGTAGATCGAAAAACAAACGTACGCCTAATGCCAAGACAATCCCTTTTATTTGGAGCAATACGATAACGGTAAAATTACCGTGCTGTTTGCAAGTTGGATATCATGGGTGTATTCTGGATAATCACAGCACTTACACAATCTTATGTGAAACCGGCTTACTAACATTTTATGTTTCTTTGTTGTCGCCATATGGTTTTATTATAACTGGTATAATTATTATGCAATTCGCAAGATGGATATGTGGAGTTTCCTCTAGATAAGCACACCACATACGCTATATGCTGAGATCTAAACCTACCGGCTGTTTCATTATCTCTTTACTTATTCGATGCTCACATGGCTTCTTCAAGTCCTGACGCTATTCTTTCTCGCTCACACATAGTGCAAACCATCTTTAGGGCCGCACACATTTACGCAATGGATTCATTATATCGACAAGGAGCACATCTGCACTTGCGTTTACTTTATCTTACATTTGCCTCTAAATACATTACACTCACCACCCTCTATATACTGAACAACAAACCAGTCTGGTGAGGTATTCGGCCTACTAAAAAGCCATTAGATTCAGCTCTCGGGCTATGCGTTGTGTGATGTTGCTGTACGGTGTCATGTACGTGAAGTGTATCCCGCGGTTGTTCCATAATAACTATTTGTTTCAGAATTAAACAGGAACTGTTAAGCACTGTCTTTAACTTGTCTACGTTGTTCAGGATTTGGGATTATTTATGAGTTTTCCTAGCCCCATGCAAATGTGTCACTTACAATAGCCAGCTGTTATAAATTCAACGATTGTACAATGCTTATAATCGCAACGAAAAGATTGTATTAACTTACAACGTATTACATGACACTAAATAGGGGTAATTATGCTATCTAGCCACTGTCGGCAAAAAATGAAGTGCAGTTACATATTCTC
The DNA here is from genome assembly GCA_944474145.2 of Dicrocoelium dendriticum. Lineage (NCBI taxonomy): Eukaryota > Metazoa > Platyhelminthes > Trematoda > Plagiorchiida > Dicrocoeliidae > Dicrocoelium > Dicrocoelium dendriticum. The sequence goes on along the minus strand of OX104067.1, from coordinate 97,606,662 downwards.
AAATTTAGCAAGTTCCGTAGGTTAGGAATAAGGGCAAAATGCTTACCGATGAATTGAAATATTAATAAGTTGCACTTCACGCAGAAGGTTTGTTCGCAAATGATTTTGCTTTTTAAGGCCAAGGCGGTAGGAATGCGAATATTTAGTTTGCATCTCAAATGATTACCAATTGCATATATATATATATATTTATTTATAGTTATAATCGGGCATTTGGACAGTCAGTACGCTCTGTGTTAATGACGCAGTTTGCTCGGTTTACACGCACTTGTTAGAGGAATGTATTTAAATTGGTTACATGAACGACTATGTTTAACATCTACGAGGTGATGGATGGCTGGATATTGTCGGTTTGCAAATAGTCATGCACGACATGGTCTAAAACATTAAAAACAAGCTGACAGCATAGATTATGATGCAATATTTTCTAGAAAAATGCAACGCTCATGTGAGCAAAACATAGTATCAATTCATATACCACAGGTTAATGGCGAACTTTTTCAACTGGTTAATTACTTATGGGCAACTGTAAATACAATGGTATCTGATTTCTAAAGAAAGACAAATGGATGGGGAAATTTGAATGAGTATACTTTTGTTAATTCATGGCTAAAATATAGCAGCGTGGCATTTTTGCAATGTGGATCACAACTACGAAATGGTAAGCAAATCCTACTAATACGTTTGCATTTCTAATGACCATCCAATTAAATTGCTTCTCCGTAAAGTTTATGAATGTAATCTGCTCCAATTAACCTTCATGACCTAGACTTCCAAAATGTGCCAGCAATGCTGACGCTGACAAATTATGGCGTGAGGGTATGTGGGTTTTCTCTGAGCTGGCTGATTTGGTGTATATAATTACGTTCTACCTGGAGCTGTATTGTTGGCCATACTAGCAAACAAGTTAGCTGTCGTCATTGTCATGTGTGCCTCCGCCCTGACATTTGCTTTGCAGGTTTAGTAGTTTCCTTTCAGCGGGATATTCTCGTCACATACGATTCGCTGCCATGTATAGTAGTGCATGCCTATTCAATTCGCTTTGTTGCTGAATAAAGCCTTTTCATTCTGGCTATACCCATTTTTAGCTGTACCCACGAACGCCGCGGATTGCTGAGCGTTTCTTCTGGATTCTACTTCCGCTTCTGGATTACTGTGTTATTTTTGTTTCATCTGTGTGAACTGTGTGCCAAAAAAAGTTTCTTTTTGGTGTAGTCTTCAAGTTGTGAAAATTTGGTGAGCATTCTCTCACTTATTTCGGAGAACTCGTTGATAAATCAAATTACCGTCTGTGTCCGCCATATTTGCTTTGCTCTCTACTTGTGGCTCATGTTCGAAAGTTGTCGGTCAAAAGGCTGATGCACTTCGTTGTTTCGGCTGTGATGTTCTGTTTCATACTTCGTGTATCGGTCTATCCGTGGGAGTTTTCCAAAAATCTGTTGACGTGCGACATAGATTTTTCCAAGTTGTGTATGATAAATGCCACAGTTTACTACAACAAAATACACGGAGATCACCACCGGCTCCGGGAAAATCCATGTTCCAGACGAAACCACCTCATTCAACTCGTGGTGTTAAACACGCTTGTGAGAGTACCTCTGTGAACTCCCCTTCCCCCGCAACTCCACAATCTGCACCACCGCCAGCGTCTTCTACACCTACCGATTCTCACAACCAATGTTCCCCACAGATTGACGACTCAGAGTCGGAGCCCCTTAATCTTTCAGCGTATACCTGTGAACAACTGAACACTAAACATAAATGTATCATTCAAAAACGCAAAAGTTAACGTAACAACTTTCAGCCTTCTCCAACTGATAGACGACCGTCCAAAACGACGAGCCCCTCCACTCCTGCTACCTCAGTTTCGTCACCGATCTCACTGAGGCGTTGTAATCTCATGGTGTTCCATGCACCAGAGTCCAAAGATGAAAACCCTCAAAAGCGTTGTGATCACTATGTTGAGTTCCTTCAGGGGCTCATTGATAATCTGTCGGAGGTGGGTGAAGGCAGCGTAACGATTAAACAAGTAGTCCGACTTGGTCAGCATACTAACCAATCAGGTCGACCTTTAAGAATCACCTTTGCTGACCACAACACGACACATATCATTCTGTCTCGTCTCTCCAGGCTTAAAGGCACCAGGGTACACATCCGCCGAGACATGGAAACCGAGGAGAGGAACCGCTTGAAGACTGCGGTCCTTGAGCTTAAACGCCGTAGAGAAGAAGGCGAAACTGATATACACATCGTAAACTTTGAGTGATCAAGAAGGGTGCATGAACCCGTATCAGTCGGCTGATCAACCTCTAGGCACGTCTGCGGTGCCTCTCAGGACCTCCGTGCTGCATTCACAAACATCTGTAGCCTTAAGAACAAACGGGATGAGCTATGTTGCCTATTTGGCTCTGAGCGACCAGACGTCGGAGGACTGGCGTAGACATGGCTAACTTCTGAGGTACTGGCAGAGGACGTCGATCTCAGTGGCTACTCATGCTTTCGCTGCGATAGAATATCAAATCCTCGTGGTGGTGTCTTACTTTATATACGGTCTTCCTTGTGTGGGAGGCTTGTAAGCATGTACCGAAGTGGAGATGGATTGTGTGAACAGGTATGGTGCTCGATCAACCTCAGGCGCGGCAAGCTGACAGTAGGTGCATTCTACCGTAGCCCTCTGAATCGCTGTTTAGTTTGGCTACCGCATCTTCGGAACATGAGTCGTCCATGTTTTCTACTAGTGGGTGACTTCAATTGTCCCCACATTCAATGGCCTGAAATCCAACTCATGCCCGGATATTCTGAATTCGAATCAAAGTTTGTTGGTTTGTTGCATGAAACTAGGGCATCGCAACACATATGCCAACCTACGCGCATGACGTCGCGTTCGAACCTATCGTGCCTTGGTTTGATGGTGACGAATTGCCAACAGCGGTTGCATGACATACGAATCCAGGAGCCCCTAGCTAAAAGTGACCATTGCGTGCTGATAGCCACTATGGAACTGAACTTGCCAAATATATCTCCGGTGGAACCAGCCTTCACCTATTGAAAAACTGATTTCATGGATTAAATAGAGCAGCGAACCAAATGGATCGGTCTCTACCGCAAGTTACATCTGCGGATGACTGTTGGACAGTAATAAATGAAGGATTGGATTCGTTTTGTTCTCAGTTTGTGCCGTTGCAATTTTATAAAGTCGGACCAACCCAACCACACTGGTTCTACAAGGAATATGGTAGGCTGGCTCGGTTAAGGCGAAGAATGTGGGACGCATTTCGCCTCTCTGGCTCCGCCACTGATTACGAAGCATATAAATGACAGCGAAATATTTGCTACAAAGTGAAATTGATAAAGCACCGGAAGTTCGAAGAAAAGCTTGCAACTGACGCGATAATGGCCCCAAAGAAGATTTTTGCTTACATGAAACGCCGTTTGAAGCCAAGAGGTGACGTGTCATGTTTGGAAGACGCGGACGGACACCTATTAACTTCCAGTTCCGATCGCGCGTCCGCACTGGCCGCTCACATCGTTTTCGTGTTTGCAAACAACGCGGCGTCCATACCCATCTCAACGAGTAACATGCCTGTAGAACTCAACAGTTTGGTTTGAGATGTCGACGAGGTGCGCCTGCCACTTGCGAACCTGACGGTACCAGGCCTGCAGAGCCTGACGGGCTTTATCCGCTATTTATCAAATCACTAGCTGCATTTATCTTGCCTGCTGTTACGGATCTATTCAACAAATCATTGTCTGAGGGCTCATTGCCAAACGACCGAATGCGCTTGGTGGTGAGGCCGATCCCGAAAGGTGGTGACCCGAGTAAGGTGGATAACTACAGGCCAATTTGTCTTACACCCGTTTTGGCCAAAGTGATCGAGAAGCTATTAAAAAAGCTTTTAATACATCTGCTGCAATCGAAAGAGTTTCTGACACCAGCACAACACAGATTCAGAAAGGGATATTCTTGTGTTACCAACTTACTTGTGACGAGACAGGAATGGTTGCAAGCACTGAACCGAGGAATGTCCGTCGACGTAATCTACATCGACTTCAGAAAAGCATTCGACAAAGTTAATCATTAAGTGCTTTTAGACAGATTAAGGTCGTGTGGTGTCGGAGGATCGCTACATCGATGGATCCATGAATTTCTCCTTGGAATAAAGGGGAGGGTACAGGTGGACGTCCATCTAAGCGATTGGTATCCCTCGACCAGTTGTGCACCTCAAGTTACGGTACTGGGACCCACTCTGTTTCTCATTCACATCAACGAGCTGCCCCAGCTTTTACGGTCGCCGTGTGCACTGATTGCGGATGACCTCAAAATTTGGCGGGAAATTAATACTCTCGATGACTGAGACATTTTCCAACAATACCTCGACCGCCTCGCAGTATGGGCTGCTGAAGTCCATCTACCGATCAACCCGGCAAAGTCCCAATTCATGAATCTCGGAAAGGCTATTCACGGCCGAACGTACACCCTAGACGGCCAACCACTGCATCCCACACCTTCCGTGAAAGACCTAGGTGTACTCTGACGCTGCGACTTGAATTCCGTCGACAACACCAACAAACTCTATCGAAAAGGACTGCGCATGCTCTGGACGCTGAAGCGCAGCTTCCGCACTTTGTCTGAGGACGTCGCCACTCGCCTCTTCTGTTTCATCGTCATACTAATGCTAGAGTATGGCTCGCCTGCATACTGCCCTAACACTCGCGGCGATTCGCGGAAGATCGAACGAGTACAACACGTCGCCACCAAGTTGATCTCCAGCTTGAGAGGCTTATCGTATGAAAGCCGGTGCATGAAACTTGGGCTCTACACCTTGTCGTATCGTGGCGTTCGAGTGGATCTTATCACGACCTACCGTACATTACATCTCGGTCATTTACCCATGCTGAGGTCCTTACTCCACTTGCGAGTACCATGCACTACACGTGGGCACAGGAACAATCTCGTGGTACCTGATCTGAAGAAAATCCCACGCCCCTTGTGTTTCGAGCGGAGGGTTGTGCACGCCTGGAAGAGTCTGCCAGAACACATCATCGATGCCGATGCTGTGCAGAAATTCAAGTCTTTGTTGGATTTACACTTCGCTAACATACGTTTCAGAGAACGGTTGCCACTTGACAACGATATCACCCACTTGTGACTCATTGTGTGAACAAGCATTTTGTGTGCTACAGAAGGAGTTGCTGAACCATCTCAGGATAACCACCGGACGTGTTTATTTATTTTTTAAATGTTTTTGATTATCACCTGATGGTTTTGTACAGAATTATTTTTACTTGCTCCAAAGTACCGTATTTAGTATTCAGTATTCACGGAGTCTCAAGAGACTACGCGGACTTCACTAGTCGCTTCTAAGATAGATACGTTGCCACAACAAAGTGTCTGTCGAAGGGCATTGCTATATACGTGTGCGTTCAGATCCCACTGGAAACATTACTTTCAAAGGAATATGGAAACGGTAAAATGGCTAAGCTTATTCAACTCCAAGATCATGTGTCGTTGGAGATGTAGGAGAAACGCAGATTTATCGACCAAGCCAGTACTTCAGTCTATGTTGCATCATTTATTAAGTTACAATTTTCCCCATATAATAAAGCTTTGCTTAATAGCTCAGGCATGTATAGGGAACTATTAAACCTATATTTAACGAATCACTCATTCCAAATATCTGCCTACTGTAGCCTTAAGTTATATGCTAGTTACGTTGGTAAAACATATGATCAAATTTTATTTGTTATACCTAAAGAAAGTGGTAGTATCCGACAATAGCAGCAGCAATAGCATCATACTAATGCCAACGAATGTAACCATCGGAAGTCCAAAAGCTTCTTGAACCTCGATTGATTTAACTATATTTTGAATGACTTTTCATTGAATTACTTAGAACAATGTAATTTGATGAGAATTAGTTTGAATAATGCAGTTCGGTGTTAGGGATAAAAGCACTGCTTTTACTCAAATATTATGTGCTTTTATCAGTTGATAACAAAATTTATTACAACTGCACCTGGCTCCTGGACTATAGAAAAGTTTATCCCTTCGTTATTCCTTAGTTGATGTTGCGCGATCTTCACATCTAAAAAGCTCAAGCTTATGCGGGTCATCTTTGATGGATCGCTTGCTAACAACACGCGGTGCTTTTAGTTTTTGTAGAATTCTTAACTTCGCTCATCGTGGATTCTGGTGTTATGCGGGTACAATTTTGTCTCTATTGTTTTGCTCCATTTATGCAAAATAAATCATGAAAATCTATTCCGTTGGTGCACACGTAGGATATAAAACTGGTTGCGCATTGTCCGACTACAGTGTCAACAAACATTTTAAAAACTGATGTACCACTAAAAAGATTGGTCTAAAGAACTCAACATGAAATTCAGCATTTCAGATTGGAAAAAAATTTACTTCATCATAGTGGAGGGTTTCGGTGTGGCTCTCTCCTATCCCTGCACTCCACGACCGACGGTTTCGTCTTGGTTTAGACTCATCAGGTAGAGACAGCTGAGCTAGGAGTGGAACCCGAGGCATAGTGCTTGGCAGCTATCGCCATGATCACTAGACCATTGAGTTCCGCGAGCAGTGTTTGACACAGCGGTTAGAAGTAGATTTTCGGGTTTTTTGGAGTACCCGCCGTGTGTCTTGGATTTCGACAAGCAAATCTACTTCTAACCGCTGTGTCAAACACTGCTCGCGGAACTCAATGGCCTAGTGATCATGGCGATAGCTGCCAAGCACTATGCCTCGGGTTCCACTCCTAGCTCAGCTGTCTCTACCTGATGAGTCTAAACCAAGACGAAACCGTCGGTCGTGGAGTGCAGGGATAGGAGAGAGCCACACCGAAACCCTCCACTTCGGTGACGGTCCCAGTGACCGCTTTGGCAGAGGCTGACTTCCAAGTCAACCGCCGCCATTAATGAGATTGCGTGTCGCAATCCAAGACACACGGCGGGTACTCCAAAAAACCCGAAAATCTACTTCATCATAGTTTTAAATAAGATGCATTCAGAAAGTGCTGACACAGTGACACATTTTTTGCATAACTTTTGTAATTGTCACATTTTGCCAGGGAAAAAGTGGGAGGAGTATCAAATAAACGAAACGTCTGAAACGAAATAGTTCGGCTAGGAGAACAAACATATGCCAACAGAAAACACTGAAAAACAGCTAACAGTTTCGATGTAATTTCATCTCCTCAGGTGGAGATAGCATGCCTTGAGCTCGGGACCATTGAAATAGAAGTCGAAACCTTTACACCGTTGGCTACCGAGACAATGTATTCAAAGCTTGACACAACGGTAAATGACTAATAGAAAAGTCAAGTTTGGACTCCACGTTTTGTGATTAGATTGCAAAACGCACTCTCAATGTAATGGACTGTGTTTCACATTGAAGTGAACATTAGTCAATGAGATCACGGGGAACGTACCCAAAGCAGGTGGAAATTAGGTGTTGCCCACCCGAAAACATTGCACAACCACGCCGTTTTTATAGAAATTGCATCTCATCAGGTTGAGAGAAGAGGGCTCGATCATGCGACCATTTTAATAGTAGCCGAAACCTCTACACATTAATCTACCGAGACGCGGTGGGCAACGCTTGGCATATATGTATATGACTAATTGGAGGGTCAAGTCTGGACTACACCTTGTGTGATTGGAGTGCGACGCGCAGTCTCTATGTAATTGATTGTGGTTCACATTGAAGTGAAGCTTAGTCACTGCAATCACTAGGACCGTACTCAAAGCAGATGGAAATTGGTGTTTACCACCCGAAAACACTGCACAACCACGGCGTGTTTCGATATAATTTCATCTTATCGGGTTGAGACAGCCGGTCTGGATCGCCGACCGTTGGAATAGTAGCAGATATCTCTAATAATTTAGCTACCGAGACACGGTGTGCAACGCTTGGCACGTGGGTAAATGCTTTATTGGTCGTTCACGTTTGCCCTACACAATCTGTGATAGGATTGCCACGCGCAATCTCAATGTAATGGACTGTGGTTACCATTGAATTGAACCTTAGTCACTTAGTTTACCTTTACCGTACTTGTCTATCCAATTAGTTAGTTGCTTTTGGTCCATTCGTTGCCCACCTTGCCTCGATTCTTATTGTCGTTAAATCGATGTCTGCTGTATCCACCTGCTCGTAATAAGTTACATAGATACGCGTTGTGGTTGTGCGGTGTTTATTTATAAGCAATAGCCAATTCCCATCTGATTTTTCTGCAGTACCTCTGATCGCTGTGACTAGGGTTCACTTCAACCTGAACCACATTCCTTTAAATTGGTATTGCGCGTCGCAATCCAATCACACAACTTTTAGTCGAAACTTGACCCCCATTGAATTTGTTTTGCCTTTAATATCGCTGCAGATTATACAAAATTCTTGAACAGACCTACGCCATATTTTCGTTAACCATCGCATCGTTTCTTGATAGTTAGGCACAACATTTCTCAAATTCCTCAACGAACATAACCATACATATTGAGTGTACCTTCTAAATATTTATGGGCAGTATTCATCAGGGGGAATTAAAGTGCAAACTGGCCGGAGGCTGGTCCGTGGTGTACCACTCATTAAATATATCCAGCTATATTACTGCTTAATGATATTATTCTATCAAAGAGTAGCTATTGATTTACAAAGTAAGATATGTATAAAGTCAAAGTTTTGTGCGGCTAAACTAATTCCATTGCTTTATTTTCTCTTTACGTTACTTCGGTAGCGCTAGCAAAATATTGCGTTCTACAAAGTTAAATTAATTAAAATGCATTTATCAGGTGCATTACGTAAACTCAGCAACGTTTAGGTTGCTGGTCAACTTTAATACACCGCATCTCCATAGTCTAGATAATGCTTTCCGATTTGTGCACCTGTTGTAAAGTGATAAAATATCTCACCTACTACAAATATAGAAGGCTATACCCGCGGACGCCGCAGAGTTTTGCTTTACCTTGCTGGATTCCACTTGTACTTTAGAAATACTGTGTTGTACGTGCTTTCTCTGTGCGAATTTGGCACCACTACTTTTCTTTTGGTTGATATTCTTCGGCTACTGTATCAGATGTTAATGACTGGCCAAACAGCCGTCTGTGTCTGATATCTTGGATTTGTTCTAAAGCAATCGAACATGTGTCTGCCAGATCACCAGCTTGACAGACGGCGTTTGAATTCAGCATAACAGTACAGATGTTGCCATGAACGGTTTCCCCAGATCATACCGACAGAATGGCACGTACTGGTTGCCCACGGGAAGCTAAGCCCAAACCTTCCGAATTAAACGATAGTTGTGGCGTAGACAGCTGTGTAAATCTTGTGCGATTAGGAATAAAATGCAGCAACTGCCTAAAATACTTCCATTATCAATGTGCTCGCTTTACTATCAGCCAGATAAAAAAGCTTACTTGTACGACTGATTCTCGCTGGTTCTGCACTGAATGTACCGCTCTCCCACTCGTCAGATTAATAACTGTGGTAGAGCAGAAGTACGATAAGCTGACCAAGAATGTAGAGCATGTAGCAGCCGTGAAAGCGGTCCCACATGAACCATACAAATCAATGTCGCGAACTCGATACTCAACATCTAGCTTTAAACCCTCATTTGTCCAACCGAAGAAAGCAGCCACTGGTCCCAACAAAAATGAGAACTCGCAATACCACCATAAATGTCTAACTGTTATATGCTCTAATGTGACTGAATCTGGTACGAACTCCATAAAATATAAGAAAATGCATGACGAAAAGAGTGGACTCCGTTTGTCACCTAATAGGTGTTCAGGCTAAACCAGTCAGTATAATGCGTAGCGTCCGTCCCCAAATTTGGTTCACTACAGTGAACCGTGGTTACTTCAGGTAACAATTCAGTCAAGCAATGATTTCAGAGGCGCTTATGGGATATCTTGAGAGCAATCATATCCTAGATTTACAGTAACACGGATTCTGCCGAAATCGCTCTTGCACTACAGACTTGCTGCTAGCCCATGCAAGCTGGACAGAGTAAGCCGATGCCAGAGTGGAAGTCGGCATTGTCTACCCAGAAGTCTCGAAAGCGTTCGGTCGTTTGGACCATCGCATTCTCTTTCACATGCTTCGAGGCTATGGAATCGGTGACTCCATACTCGGTTGGATCTGCAAATTCCTCGCTCAACGTCAGTTGAATGTGAGAGTGCGCAGCTCCATTTTCGACCCAATTGGCTCCCAATGTGGCATGTCCCAATGATCGGTAGCGGGGCCAATTTTATTCCTCACATTCATTAACGATCTTGCCATAGTAATGCAGTCGAATTTGTTCCAGTTTGCGGCTAAATTCAAGAAATGGCGCGTGAGCAGGACGTCGGGTGATCATATGGCGTTGCAGAGCGATGTGTACAGGGCTTATGCATGGTCATCCTATAATCTGCACCAGTTCAACATGACCAAGTGCAAAGCCGTAAAGATAGTCCATCAGCTTATCTATGTATATTGACTCGGGGAGCAGGTGTTAGAACGTGCTTCCCAAGAAAACGACCATGGAGTGCTTTTGCAGGAGGACTTTGGTTGCTAATAACAGGCTGACAAAGCCATCAAAAAGAGCCATTCAGAATCATGGACCCTTAGAAAGGCTTCCGGAAACCTTGAGCCATCAATCCGCAAATGCTCAACGCCTAAGTGAGTCCTCAAGTAGAATATGCGATCCAGGCCGGGCGTCCCTAGCGCAAGCGCGACGTCGATGCACTTGAAGACCCAAAACGTAGAGTGAACAAACTCGTTAGAGGATTGTTTCATCTCTCCTAACAATGCAGACTACAGTCCTTGAGATTGTACAGTGGTGTATATCAACTTCCGCGAGGAGACCTAATCATGGTTTCCTTAATACTGACGAATTCATGTCGCAATCTGTTGCAGCCGAGCCAAAATACCAATCTAGAGGCCATCAGTCCAAACTGGCCACGCAATACAGCCGACGTGATTGTCCACGAAACGTTTTCTCCCACCGTGTGTCCCGTGCCTGGAAGGCCCTTCCGACTCACCTTATCCTTACCCCTACATTTGCGCTTTAAAAAGCGCCTTGATGAAACGCTTTCAAACTTGCACATTACTTGATCCAGTCCGTTACACTTGGAGAACGAAATAACGCAAACAAACTCATGTGCTTAACGGTCCTTCTCCGCAACGTGATGGGGAGGAAACATTCATAAGTGTCCATGTGATTAGTCTGGATGTAGCTAAACTGGATTAACACGCCACATCTGTCAAATGAAGAAACAAACCAGTGAACGTTGTTTCCTTTTTTATTTCTCACGCACTTACTGAACAACGACAGCTCCCTACACTACTTTGCGTGTGCTCATCCCATTCCCACTCAAACTATCGTTACGCAATAGTGCATTTAACTCGGTGGACTCTAGGAATAACAATTTACATATTCGCTAATCCTTCAACTTTTAATTTTTACTCCAACCATCCTAGGAGACTTATCAGGCACATGCTTTTCTACCCGTGCGAAATCATTATGTATTGTTCATTGTTCAAATGGCCACCAGCCCAGTTAAAATTTTGTGCGCTCAAAAGTCTAATCCACCGTGGACTGTACATATTCGTTTTGCTTCTGTGGTAAAAAAAATTAGTAGGCTTTTGAACGATTTACCATTTGTGTTTCCTCTAATGCAAGTGCTAAGTTACTAAAAGTGGCTATCTAAACTGCTGGTTATTGTGTTCTTCATTAGCAAATAATGTACCACTGAGCGAATATTTTATCTTTTGTGTATGGTTGTTATGCAGCCGTATTTTATACAACGTGGCAAGCATATAGATATATAATTAAATAAATATAGGAATTTAGGTGCCATGCACAACGGATGTAATTTATGTACACAATGCTCTAACATGTTTAACATAATGACGAAAAGGCATTCATGTGAGTCTAAATTTGATATGATTCTCACATAAACACTAATACTGCAACTTCGGCTGAGTACCAAATAATTACGTATGCGTGTAAGCAATTCTGTCCAAATATCTCAGTAGCTATCATAAGCCTGACGCGCCATTAATTCACTCTTACATGATGTTATGCAACCTGATAAGTGTTGTTGCCATCTGATATTAGTGTCTTTATGAGTAGGATAATTAATATCAGCTAACTATTTATTTATGCCATCAAACCCGTTCATTCCGCTGTTTCAATGTTAGTCATGATATTCTTCAGGTTTCTGCATTGTATAGAAAATATCCCCTGGTCGATTAATTTTACACTTGAACACATTCCCCATCTAATTTACGAGGGCTTACCTCTTCTTCTTTTGGCTGAAAGCCATTTACTTAAATACATGAAAGCTTCGCGTGGCGCATCATACTAAAGATCTATTACATCGGTTATTTCGACGCATCACAAATTTAGGGGTCTAGTCAAGTGTGACGTTGACATAACAACCAAGAAGAACGGTACTGGCCTAATAGTAATAACCAAAAATGCAAGCTAAATTGCTTACTTTTGATGGTTGGTCTTTGCAGTCCTTTGCTCACGCTTGAAGTACTGGTTTCTTTTAAAATTAACTCCGGTGTTTTATAGGCCTATGACTCGTTTTGGTGCTATGTGTTATCCAGAGTATAATAAGTAGTCGTACGGAAGCCTTTGTGTGCTGCTTACTCACTGGCTCAGTCAGTGAACGCACTTTGGCAGTTTTTGAATCGACCCGTTTTAATGTAAGTATAATTCAACTGCCTCTATACAGAATGTTCTACTTGAATTAAAAATGTACCACGTCGGTTTCCCCCTCGGTAACAGTGATCTCTCTGTGCTGAATTAGATTGAAAGATTTATTCTGAGGCAAGTGGCATAGCAGTTGTCTCACAGTTTACCATTCAACGAATACAGAACGTTGATTATATATCACATATTTTTAATATGCGAGTGTTTTGCCAGACAGATCCCACAATTTAAAACGTGTTGTATTTCCTGTTACCGTGGAAATTGTCTGGCGAAGTTTGGGCTGAGTTGATGGACATGTAAAATTCATGTTTTAGACCAATGTGACGTATATGCAGCAGCTGATTGACGGATGCAAGAACCGAGGTGAAACGAAACGTTTATAAAACGGGCTTCGAACTTTCAAGCTAAATAAATCGGTGACACTGGAAATGCCTCTGAGTTAACCCGACTGAAACACGAACCGGGAACTTATTGTGCGCTTCGTGACGCAGTGATCGAAAAGCGCATTTTGTGGCCGCGCTAACAAACGAGCTTAACAAACTTAAGCCGCAAGTTAACTAACGGCATTATAAGCAGTTTTGTTTGCGTACTGATTAGTGAATGTAGTAGGGGAGTAGAATGGTTTATTTAGAAATTTGTCACATCTAGGCTGCCCTGTACTATGCACTGCAGTAACGTGTAAGTCAGTAGATGGTGAGCGTCGCTATATAACATCTAGTAGCTTATTCACGAAGGTCGTTGCCATCCCCCGTAGCTCAGTGTCCTCAACCACGGCCGGGCAACATTCGAGTTGCGGATTCGAGCCCTACTAGGGGTCCGATAGAATGCGCACGGCTGATGATTCTCGAAATGATGAAACGCACGTACAGTACTTTCCCGGGCGCGTGGCGGCCGTCTGAGTGAGTCTAGATGTGACGAATGTCTACCTAAACCATTTACTGCTTGTTTGCCACACAAATAACGCGCCTTCAGAGGCAATAATTTTAGTTCCCAATTTAGCCGTGTTCAAAGATTGGGTCGACGTTATACTGACTATAACACCAAAACACCTAACCCGAACAACCCGCACAAATAAAAGATAACGATAAATTTAAACCCACCATGTTATCTGGAAGCCATAAGTATCAATCTCGAATCAGAGGTAATATGATGTGTGGACCGCTCAGACTTTGAAGACTCTAACCAGCAAGATGGCAACCTGTCTTTATTAATTATTTCTAGTTTTTTTGTTTCGCTTTATTTTGCTCAACCCTAATCGATCATCCGGTAGAAGTTCTTACGTTTTGGCTGTACCCACCCAATGAATTGATCATTGTCCATCTTAAATTTGCAAAAAATTGGTTAATAATTCTGGTTAAACCTAGGGATAAGGCTGTGCACATGCAAAGTGCTTTTCTTTGCTTTTATTTTATTGCGCGTCGACGTTTTTCTGAGGCTTTCATCCAAAACTTTTCAGAGCTCCCTCCTTTGCAATTGAAACAACATAGTTAGGATAAACAGGATATAACCAGCCAGGGTTTTATTTATCCGCACTGTGCATTATAATATATATACATGGAAGTATTTATATACGTTTCATGTTTTACCTGCGCATTTTTAAATGAAATATAACCCATGCTATATGACCCATTAATACTAAGGCATGAAACTGCATATCATATATGTCAATTTCCAACGCTAAACTAAATATTACCTAAATTTCCCATAGAGACTTGCCGTTAGCCTACTGAATTAAAATTTGGTCCGTTATGACGGCAATTCGCCTGTTTCTGAGCGGAGTGCATGAAGTATAAAAATAGAATAACCGCTTATAGAAGGCGGCAAAGTAAAAATTAGACCACCGGGTATTATCGGTTTAATTAATTCATGCTCCCTTACGACATGTTTTATCCAAAACATGATTTAGTGAAAAATACGTAGTAGATACTTTTCTTAGGGGGAAATGTCTTTAGTAGCATGTCTCTATCATTGTTCATCCTAAATGATACAACGTTATATGTTCTTTCGACATTTAAATATAGCTTTTCATGTAAACGAATTTGATAAACCAAAAGACACCTCTAAGAAAACATAGCTTATAGTGTACCGTTTACGTTTTAGCAACAGAAAAGTATAACTGATAAAATTGTATACACTGATTTACAACTGCAGATTGTAAACCAATATCTATTTTTGAGTGAACTGTATCCAAGTTTAACAGCTCAAAACCAATGTGTCAGAATTTCACTGCTCATACATGATCCGTAACTAGCGTTTGGCTAATGTATTCACCGAATTTAATTTTTTCACTGTTTTGCACCTTAGAATATATCGTAATGTCATATCACTTTAGATGTCTCTCATACTCACTGATAACTCGCTGTAATTACTACTGCAGTAAGTTAAACCTTCGCTTTGCTTTATCTAAATGTTTGCAATAGCGCTTCTGAGATTAGCTAACTTGGAACAAACTCTCTACATTTTTGAAATTGTAAAACCGCATTTACCATCCCAAATTTTAAAACACTTCAATTTTGTGCACAAGTTTCTTCGTAGTAAGTGTGATAACTGCGATTGCCTAACCAATATTCCTGAATGTTTCCATTGCCGCCTCTTTTCTCGTTTGAACAGTAATTCATGTCTCTTTTGTTTTATTGATGTTCTTGAACAAGGCCATTGAAGGGTACATCGTCCTGTCACTGACCTTACTGTCACGGAATGTTGATGTGCTCAGACGGCATCTATTAAAAAACATTCCTTTCCTGCATTTTGCGGTGTTAAATGTCCAGAAGTAACCCAATTTTAAAACCCAGCCGTCCGAACCTGTGCAACATCTTTGATTTGTCAGCAAAATTCATTCACTTCTCAGGTCTGATCTATAAATCACTTTTATTGAAAGTTGGAATATATATATTTTGTTGTTTCGGAACTGTTTAGAGGAGCAGATGGTTGGGTCATTACTTATTCATTTTGACAATTGATTTCATGCAGTGTAGTCTTTCAGTTCCGGATTTGTTTTAATGGTATAGGTAAAAATGCTTAACATTATGAATACTATTTTACAGCGCATATGTTGGCTAAATAACACCAAATTCTTGGCATACTAACGTGAATATAACAGAAATTCCATAATCGAGTAGGTTAAAATGCAATATAAGCGGTTGATATGTAGAAATGTATGCATTTTCAGCAAATGTTTATCCAGTTACGTTTGCCATATATGTTCAGTTACTGCGGAGGATCAAAGCGTACAAATAAACTGCTCTGCTTTTTCTTATCTTAACAAATGACGATCAAACATTTTGTTTTACTTAATTCCTAAACTTCGTACACACTATATGGTAAAATCAACTACGCACGTGTAAAGTTTAGACATCGCACCGGTTGACTGAATTATAATATCAATTTAAATAGACTGGTCTTGGTAAAATGAACTGCTTTCATTTAATTTGTTAACAGTTGCGTCGAAAAGTACCATCGCCGTTGCTTGTATATGTATAACTTATACAGGTATGGTGATTCCGGTTTAAAGATAATATACAGTAAACCATATTAGCTCGGCCACAAATTGTGCTTTTTGATCACTACGTCACGAAGCGCACAATAAGTTCCCGGTTCGTGTTTCAGTCGGGTTAACTCAGAGGCATTTCCAGTGTCACCGATTTATTTAGCTTGAAAGTTCGAAGCCCGTTTTATAAACGTTTCGTTTCACCTCGGTTCTTGCATCCGTCAATCAGCTGCTGCATATACGTCACATTGGTCTAAAACATGAATTTTACATGTCCATCAACTCAGCCCAAACTTCGCCAGACAATTTCCACGGTAACAGGAAATACAACACGTTTTAAATTGTGGGATCTGTCTGGCAAAACACTCGCATATTAAAAATATGTGATATATAATCAACGTTCTGTATTCGTTGAATGGTAAACTGTGAGACAACTGCTATGCCACTTGCCTCAGAATAAATCTTTCAATCTAATTCAGCACAGAGAGATCACTGTTACCGAGGGGGAAACCGACGTGGTACATTTTTAATTCAAGTAGAACATTCTGTATAGAGCCAGTTGAATTATACTTACATTAAAACGGGTCGATTCAAAAACTGCCAAAGTGCGTTCACTGACTGAGCCAGTGAGTAAGCAGCACACAAAGGCTTCCGTACGACTACTTCTTATACTCTGGATAACACATAGCACCAAAACGAGTCATAGGCCTATAAAACACCGGAGTTAATTTTAAAAGAAACCAGTACTTCAAGCGTGAGCAAAGGACTGCAAAGACCAACCATCAAAAGTAAGCAATTTAGCTTGCATTTTTGGTTATTACTATTAGGCCAGTACCGTTCTTCTTGGTTGTTATGTCAACGTCACACTTGACTAGACCCCTAAATTTGTGATGCGTCGAAATAACCGATGTAATAGATCTTTAGTATGATGCGCCACGCGAAGCTTTCATGTATTTAAGTAAATGGCTTTCAGCCAAAAGAAGAAGAGGTAAGCCCTCGTAAATTAGATGGGGAATGTGTTCAAGTGTAAAATTAATCGACCAGGGGATATTTTCTATACAATGCAGAAACCTGAAGAATATCATGACTAACATTGGAACAGCGGAATGAACGGGTTTGATGGCATAAATAAATAGTTAGCTGATATTAATTATCCTACTCATAAAGACACTAATATCAGATGGCAACAACACTTATCAGGTTGCATAACATCATGTAAGAGTGAATTAATGGCGCGTCAGGCTTATGATAGCTACTGATATATTTGGACAGAATTGCTTACACGCATACGTAATTATTTGGTACTCAGCCGAAGTTGCAGTATTAGTGTTTATGTGAGAATCATATCAAATTTAGACTCACATGAATGCCTTTTCGTCATTATGTTAAACATGTTAGAGCATTGTGTACATAAATTACATCCGTTGTGCATGGCACCTAAATTCCTATATTTATTTAATTATATATCTATATGCTTGCCACGTTGTATAAAATACGGCTGCATAACAACCATACACAAAAGATAAAATATTCGCTCAGTGGTACATTATTTGCTAATGAAGAACACAATAACCAGCAGTTTAGATAGCCACTTTTAGTAACTTAGCACTTGCATTAGAGGAAACACAAATGGTAAATCGTTCAAAAGCCTACTAATTTTTTTTACCACAGAAGCAAAACGAATATGTACAGTCCACGGTGGATTAGACTTTTGAGCGCACAAAATTTTAACTGGGCTGGTGGCCATTTGAACAATGAACAATACATAATGATTTCGCACGGGTAGAAAAGCATGTGCCTGATAAGTCTCCTAGGATGGTTGGAGTAAAAATTAAAAGTTGAAGGATTAGCGAATATGTAAATTGTTATTCCTAGAGTCCACCGAGTTAAATGCACTATTGCGTAACGATAGTTTGAGTGGGAATGGGATGAGCACACGCAAAGTAGTGTAGGGAGCTGTCGTTGTTCAGTAAGTGCGTGAGAAATAAAAAAGGAAACAACGTTCACTGGTTTGTTTCTTCATTTGACAGATGTGGCGTGTTAATCCAGTTTAGCTACATCCAGACTAATCACATGGACACTTATGAATGTTTCCTCCCCATCACGTTGCGGAGAAGGACCGTTAAGCACATGAGTTTGTTTGCGTTATTTCGTTCTCCAAGTGTAACGGACTGGATCAAGTAATGTGCAAGTTTGAAAGCGTTTCATCAAGGCGCTTTTTAAAGCGCAAATGTAGGGGTAAGGATAAGGTGAGTCGGAAGGGCCTTCCAGGCACGGGACACACGGTGGGAGAAAACGTTTCGTGGACAATCACGTCGGCTGTATTGCGTGGCCAGTTTGGACTGATGGCCTCTAGATTGGTATTTTGGCTCGGCTGCAACAGATTGCGACATGAATTCGTCAGTATTAAGGAAACCATGATTAGGTCTCCTCGCGGAAGTTGATATACACCACTGTACAATCTCAAGGACTATAGTCTGCATTGTTAGGAGAGATGAAACAATCCTCTAACGAGTTTGTTCACTCTACGTTTTGGGTCTTCAAGTGCATCGACGTCGCGCTTGCGCTAGGGACGCCCGGCCTGGATCGCATATTCTACTTGAGGACTCACTTAGGCGTTGAGCATTTGCGGATTGATGGCTCAAGGTTTCCGGAAGCCTTTCTAAGGGTCCATGATTCTGAATGGCTCTTTTTGATGGCTTTGTCAGCCTGTTATTAGCAACCAAAGTCCTCCTGCAAAAGCACTCCATGGTCGTTTTCTTGGGAAGCACGTTCTAACACCTGCTCCCCGAGTCAATATACATAGATAAGCTGATGGACTATCTTTACGGCTTTGCACTTGGTCATGTTGAACTGGTGCAGATTATAGGATGACCATGCATAAGCCCTGTACACATCGCTCTGCAACGCCATATGATCACCCGACGTCCTGCTCACGCGCCATTTCTTGAAATTAGCCGCAAACTGGAACAAATTCGACTGCATTACTATGGCAAGATCGTTAATGAATGTGAGGAATAAAATTGGCCCCGCTACCGATCATTGGGACATGCCACATTGGGAGCCAATTGGGTCGAAAATGGAGCTGCGCACTCTCACATTCAACTGACGTTGAGCGAGGAATTTGCAGATCCAACCGAGTATGGAGTCACCGATTCCATAGCCTCGAAGCATGTGAAAGAGAATGCGATGGTCCAAACGACCGAACGCTTTCGAGACTTCTGGGTAGACAATGCCGACTTCCACTCTGGCATCGGCTTACTCTGTCCAGCTTGCATGGGCTAGCAGCAAGTCTGTAGTGCAAGAGCGATTTCGGCAGAATCCGTGTTACTGTAAATCTAGGATATGATTGCTCTCAAGATATCCCATAAGCGCCTCTGAAATCATTGCTTGACTGAATTGTTACCTGAAGTAACCACGGTTCACTGTAGTGAACCAAATTTGGGGACGGACGCTACGCATTATACTGACTGGTTTAGCCTGAACACCTATTAGGTGACAAACGGAGTCCACTCTTTTCGTCATGCATTTTCTTATATTTTATGGAGTTCGTACCAGATTCAGTCACATTAGAGCATATAACAGTTAGACATTTATGGTGGTATTGCGAGTTCTCATTTTTGTTGGGACCAGTGGCTGCTTTCTTCGGTTGGACAAATGAGGGTTTAAAGCTAGATGTTGAGTATCGAGTTCGCGACATTGATTTGTATGGTTCATGTGGGACCGCTTTCACGGCTGCTACATGCTCTACATTCTTGGTCAGCTTATCGTACTTCTGCTCTACCACAGTTATTAATCTGACGAGTGGGAGAGCGGTACATTCAGTGCAGAACCAGCGAGAATCAGTCGTACAAGTAAGCTTTTTTATCTGGCTGATAGTAAAGCGAGCACATTGATAATGGAAGTATTTTAGGCAGTTGCTGCATTTTATTCCTAATCGCACAAGATTTACACAGCTGTCTACGCCACAACTATCGTTTAATTCGGAAGGTTTGGGCTTAGCTTCCCGTGGGCAACCAGTACGTGCCATTCTGTCGGTATGATCTGGGGAAACCGTTCATGGCAACATCTGTACTGTTATGCTGAATTCAAACGCCGTCTGTCAAGCTGGTGATCTGGCAGACACATGTTCGATTGCTTTAGAACAAATCCAAGATATCAGACACAGACGGCTGTTTGGCCAGTCATTAACATCTGATACAGTAGCCGAAGAATATCAACCAAAAGAAAAGTAGTGGTGCCAAATTCGCACAGAGAAAGCACGTACAACACAGTATTTCTAAAGTACAAGTGGAATCCAGCAAGGTAAAGCAAAACTCTGCGGCGTCCGCGGGTATAGCCTTCTATATTTGTAGTAGGTGAGATATTTTATCACTTTACAACAGGTGCACAAATCGGAAAGCATTATCTAGACTATGGAGATGCGGTGTATTAAAGTTGACCAGCAACCTAAACGTTGCTGAGTTTACGTAATGCACCTGATAAATGCATTTTAATTAATTTAACTTTGTAGAACGCAATATTTTGCTAGCGCTACCGAAGTAACGTAAAGAGAAAATAAAGCAATGGAATTAGTTTAGCCGCACAAAACTTTGACTTTATACATATCTTACTTTGTAAATCAATAGCTACTCTTTGATAGAATAATATCATTAAGCAGTAATATAGCTGGATATATTTAATGAGTGGTACACCACGGACCAGCCTCCGGCCAGTTTGCACTTTAATTCCCCCTGATGAATACTGCCCATAAATATTTAGAAGGTACACTCAATATGTATGGTTATGTTCGTTGAGGAATTTGAGAAATGTTGTGCCTAACTATCAAGAAACGATGCGTTGGTTAACGAAAATATGGCGTAGGTCTGTTCAAGAATTTTGTATAATCTGCAGCGATATTAAAGGCAAAACAAATTCAATGGGGGTCAAGTTTCGACTAAAAGTTGTGTGATTGGATTGCGACGCGCAATACCAATTTAAAGGAATGTGGTTCAGGTTGAAGTGAACCCTAGTCACAGCGATCAGAGGTACTGCAGAAAAATCAGATGGGAATTGGCTATTGCTTATAAATAAACACCGCACAACCACAACGCGTATCTATGTAACTTATTACGAGCAGGTGGATACAGCAGACATCGATTTAACGACAATAAGAATCGAGGCAAGGTGGGCTACGAATGGACCAAACGAAACTAACTAATTGGATAGACAAGTACGGTAAAGGTAAACTAAGTGACTAAGGTTCAATTCAATGGTAACCACAGTCCATTGCATTGAGATTGCGCGTGGCAATCCTATCACAGATTGTGTAGGGCAAACGTGACCGACAAATAAAGCATTTACCCACGTGCCAAGCGTTGCACACCGTGTCTCGGTAGCTAAATTATTAGAGATATCTGATACTATTCCAACGGTCGGCGATCCAGACCGCCTGTCTCAACCCGATAAGATGAAATTCCATCAAAACACGCCGTGGTTGTGCAGTGTTTTCGGGTGGTAAACACCAATTTCCATCTGCTTTGAGTACGGTCCTAGTGATTGCAGTGACTAAGGTTCACTTCAATGTGAACCACAATCAATTACATAGAGACTGCGCGTCGCACTCCAATCACACAAGGTGTAGTCCAGACTAGACCCCCCAATTAGTCATATACATATATGCCAAGCGTTGCCCACCGCGTCTCGGTAGATTAATGTGTAGAGGTTTCGGCTACTATTAAAATGGTCGCATGATCGAGCCCTCTTCTCTCAACCTGATGAGATGCAATTTCTATAAAAACGGCGTGGTTGTGCAATGTTTTCGGGTGGGCAACACCTAATTTCCACCTGCTTTGGGTACGTTCCCCGTGATCTCATTGACTAATGTTCACTTCAATGTGAAACACAGTCCATTACATTGAGAGTGCGTTTTGCAATCTAATCACAAAACGTGGAGTCCAAACTTGACTTTTCTATTAGTCATTTACCGTTGTGCCAAGCTTTGAATACATTGTCTCGGTAGCCAACGGTGTAAAGGTTTCGACTTCTATTTCAATGGTCCCGAGCTCAAGGCATGCTATCTCCACCTGAGGAGATGAAATTACATCGAAACTGTTAGCTGTTTTTCAGTGTTTTCTGTTGGCATATGTTTGTTCTCCTAGCCGAACTATTTCGTTTCAGACGTTTCGTTTATTTGATACTCCTCCCACTTTTTCCCTGGCAAAATGTGACAATTACAAAAGTTATGCAAAAATATGTGTCACTGTGTCAGCACTTTCTGAATGCATCTTATTTAAAACTATGATGAAGTAGATTTTCGGTTTTTTGGAGTACCCGCCGTGTGTCTTGGATTGCGACACGCAATCTAATTAATGGCGGCGGTTGACTTGGAAGTCAGCCTCTGCCAAAGCGGTCACTGGGACCGTCACCGAAGTGGAGGGTTTCTGTGTGGCTCTCTCCTATCCCTTTACTCCACGGCCGACGATTTTGTCTTGGTTTAGACTCATCAGGTAGGAACAGCTGAGCTAGGAGTGGAACCCGAGGCATAGTGCTTGGCAGCTATCGCCATGAGTCACTAGGCCATTGAGTTCCGCGAGCAGTGTTTGACACAGCGGTTAGGAAGTAGATTTGCTTGTCGAAATCCAAGACACACGGCGGGTACTCCAAAAAACCCGAAAATCTATTTCTAACCGTTGTGTCAAACACTGCTCGCGGAACTCAATGTCCTAGTGATCATGGCGATAGCTGCCAAGCACTATGCCTCGGGTTCCACTCCTAGCTCAGCTGTCTCTACCTGATGAGTCTAAACCAAGACGAAACCGTCGGTCGTGGAGTGCAGGGATAGGAGAGTAGCCACACCGAAACCCTCCACTATGATGAAGTAAATTTTTTTCCAATCTGAAATGCTGAATTTCATGTTGAGTTCTTTAGACCAATCTTTTTAGTGGTACATCAGTTTTTAAAATGTTTGTTGACACTGTAGTCGGACATTGCGCAACCAGTTTTATACCCTCCGTGTGCACTAACAGAATAGATTTTCATGATTTATTTTGCATAAATGGAGCAAAACAATAGAGATAAAATTGTACCCGCGTAACACTAGAATCCAGCGTGAGCGAAGTTAAGAATTCCACAAAAATGAAAAGCACCGCGTGTTGTTAGCATACGATGCATGAAAAATGACTAGCATAAGCTTGAGCTCTTTAGACATGAAGATCGTGCAACATCAACTAAGAAATAACGAAGGGATAACCGTTTCTATAGTCAGGGAGCCAGGTGAAGTTGCAATAAATTTTGTTAACAACTGATAAAAGCACATAATATGTGAGTAAAAGTAGTGCTTCTATCACAAACACTGAACTGCATTATTTAAACTAATTGTCATCAAATTGCATTTTTCCAAAGTAATTCAATGAAAAGTTTTTAAAAATACAGTTAAATCAATCGAGGTTCAAGGTGTTTTTGGACGTTCGATGGTTACATTCGTTGGCATTAGTATGATTCTATTGCTGCTGCAATTGTCATATACTACCACTTTCCTTAGGTATAACAAATAAAATTTGATCATATTGTTTACCAACGTAACTAGCATATAACTTAAGGCTACAGTAGGCAGATATTTGGAATGAGTGATTCGTTAAATATCGGTTTTAATAGGTCCCTATACATGCCTGAGCTATTAAGGCAAAGCTTTATTATATGGGGAAAAATTGTAACTTAATAAATGATGCTACATAAGGACGGAAGTACTGGCTTGGTCGATAAATCTGCGTTTCTCCTACATCTCCAACGACACATGATCTTGGAGTTGAATAAGCTTAGGCCATTTTACCGTTTTCCATATTCCTTTGAAAGTAATGTTTCCAGTGGATCGAACGCACACGTATATAGCAATGCCCTTCGACAGACACTTTGTGGTGGCAACGTATCTATCTTAGAAGCGACTAGTTAATCCGCGTAGTCTCTTGAGACTCCGTGAATACTGAATACTAAATACGGTACTTGTGGAGCATAGTGAAATAATAATTCTGTACAAAACCATCGGGTGCCACCTGACACAAGCG